>JAVJGJ010000047.1:64089207-64202440 GCA_035590215.1 Microhierax caerulescens | reverse complement strand
CCTTCTTGGCCACCTGGGCACACTGCTGGCTCATGTTAGCTGGCTGTCAGCCAGTCCCCCCAGGTCCTTTTCCTCCAGGCAGCTTCCCAGCCACCCTTCCCCCAGCCTGTAGCGCTGCGTGGGGTTGTTGTGACCCAAGTGCAGAACCCAGCACTGAGCCTTGTTGAACCCCATATATCTGGCCTTTGCCCACCAGCCCAGCCTGCCCAGATCCCTCTGCAGAGCCTTCCTGCCCTCAGGCAGGTCAGCGTTGTCCCCTGCAACTTGGTATCATCTGCAGACTTCCTGAGGGTGCACTCGATCCCCTCATCCAGATTGTCGATAAAGACAGCGAACAGGACTGGCCCCAGCACTGAGCCCTGGGGAACACCACTTGTGACCGGCCACCAGCTGGATGTAACTCCATTCCCTCACACTTTGGGCTCGGCTGTCCAGCCGGCTGTTAACCCAGGGCAGAGTGCACCCATCCAAGCCATGAGCAGCCAGGAGACAGTGTCAAAGGCTTTACTAAGGTCCAGGTAGACAACAACCACAGCCTTTCCCTCAGCCACTAGGAGGGTCATTTGTCACAGAAGGAGATCAGGTTCATCAAGCAGCACCTGCCTTTCATAAACCCAGGCTGGCTGGGCCTCATACCCTGGTTAACTTGAATGTGTCATGTGATGGTGCTCAGGATGATCTCCTCCATAACGTTCCCTGGCACTGAGCTCAGGCTGACAGGCCTGTAGTTCCCCAGATCCTCCTTCCTGCCCTTCTTGTAGATGGGTGTCACACTGGCCAACCTCCAGCCTTCTGGGACCTTCCCAGTTTGCCAGGACTGTTGATAAATGATGGAGAGCACCTTGGCAAGCTCCTCTGCAAGCTCCCTCAGTACCCTTAGGTGAGTTCCTTCTGGCCCCATAGACTTGTACAAGTCCAAGTGTCACAGCAGGTCACTAACCATCTCCCAGCCTGTGGGGACTTCATTCTGCTCCTCCTCATCCCTGTTTTCCAGCTCAGGGGACTGAGTACCCAGAGTGAACCTGGTCTTACTGTTAAAGACTCTGGTAATGGAAACTTTAAGCACTTCAGTTTTATTCTCGTCCCTTATGGTAATTTTCCCCACCACATGCAATAAAGATGGTAATCTGATAAATATTAGGAGCTACTTAAGATTTTTTTTCTCTTTTGAGTTTTAACTGAATCTGTCACTCATTTGTGGCTGGTCTACACTGCAGCCTAGGCCACAAAATATACAAAGAACTTCACCCTGGATAGAAGAATCAACCAAACAATAAATAAATATGTTAATTTTGATACTGCAAGATCAGACTGAGACCTAATAAAATTACCAGAATTTTAATACACACTCTTGAAGCTTGAAGGTACTCAGTTAATATCAATAGTGCTACATTTTAACCTTGCTGTTGTAAAGTCAGCTAGAATTTCCAGCTGGGTAAAAATCGATAGCATCTTTCAAGTAATTAATAATTTCCAAAAGTTATTAAAAGGTATCCAAAAAGCCTTTTTAAGCTACATGGAATTTATCATAATAACTAGTATTTTTCTCAAATAAAGCCTTTTCTTTTTCAAAGAAAGCCTTATTCAGAGATATAAATTATTCCTTTGTTAAATCTTAAAATCTTTGTGGAATGCGGTACATCCTAAGAAAAGTTCTGACTGATGAGTAACATTCAGATCTTCCCCCCTTACATTTAAAAACTACAGATGCTTACAATACCTTTTATTCTTCTATTTTTTATTTGTGTATCAGCACTGTAAACAAAGAATGCCTTTTCTCATACACTCCTGTTTCATTAAGTAAATGCAAAGTAGTTACTTTGTTTCCCCAAATTAACACATTTCTCATGACATTTTATTTAGCCAGTTTAACACTCTGACATAAATAAAAAAAAACAACACATAAATAAATATATAAATAGGAAAATATATTAAAAAAATATCTTTTTTGCCATCTCATACCATGGAAGCAGAGTGAAGCTTATTGTTATCTACACCACTGATTTCTTCCTGGTGCTTATTACGTTTGAAGCACTTTTCCCCCCAGTTTTTCCTCAGTATTCCAAGCTTAGTTGAAACATCATTTCTCTCTGCAGATAAATTTGGAAAGCGCCCAGATTGAGCAGCAGAGTGGGTGGACAAATACAACTGAAAATCATTGCCTGATCTGATCCTGGCATTCTAGTCTGCTTCATGATTAAATTCAGAATGAAGACCTTAAAAGCCAGGCAAGCTGTGGGCAGAAAAAAAGTCTGGTGGAAGGTGTTCACAGTGTTAAAAGACTAGCCAGTGGAATATATCTATGTAGTTCAGGTCACATTCCAGGGTCTGGTCTACTTTTATATAGGCATAATGTACTTCTGAGCTCATTGTTGTACTTGTCTGAACCCAGAACTACTTCTTCTGAGGTACAGGAGTAGTGTTCATGTGAGACAATTTACTGACATATGTATATGTAGGGGTGCTAGGTATGTGCTTTAAAGGACAAGTCCATTGTATTAAAAGTTATTTCATTTTAATAACAACAATAATACAATAATAAAAACCCCCACAACACCTAAAAATCTCAAAACCCGCAGCAATACTGGACACAGAGAATCCTGCTTCTAGTTGACTACTCTAATCCCCATGCTGCAGAGTGGGGGTCATTCTGCTTTTTCTCTCTGCGTACTGAAATTTGAAATCAGACCTGTAGGAAAAGAGCTTAACTGAGAGTGTTGGAGAGCAACCAATAGCCCAAAGCAGGCAATACATTGTTTTTAAAAAAAAAAAATCCTCAAGGGAATGGGTGGTCTAATTCCTCTCTCAGCCTGTGGTCAGACCTGAGTCTTGAAATGCTCTGACCATGAGGTTATGATGGACAAGAGCAGGGTACCACTCACTTTGTCCAGAAGGGAAAGGATTAGAGGCAAGCTGGTTTACCTGGATGAAAGAGTTAGCTTCTTCATCTCAGAGATCATATACCCCACAGAACAAAAATGTCTGCTTCATGGACTTATGGCACCTGAGAGGTGGTTGTTAAGACTTCTGTTTGTCCTGGGTCCAGGCTGGTTCCTGCTGAGCTTTCCAGTTGTACTGAGCAACCATGCTACACCTCTCTGTTTTATATAAAAAATCTCTCTGTGCCAGCCAGGGTCAGAATACCACTTCATGACCCAGGACTAGATTGGTTACTGAGAGCCTACGATCTTAACTGAATCCAGCTCTGATGACTTTTCCATTATAAGAAACTCCCTGAACTTAAGTAGAAACCAATTCTTTTCACAATCAAATCTCAATTTTCTCACTGCACTCAAGGTAAGGGCTCCATGATTGCAAGAAGAGCCTAAAGAGCCCATAGGGGGACTTACAGTTATTATTGCTGTTATTACTTCCCAGCTGTGTTCATCCAACACACCTTATAAAACTCAGCCCAACCTTCTGTCAACATTGTGCTGTAACTGCTCTGTTGGTTGTTATGAAACATTTTAATACTTTGCAGCCAGCCTGCCTTCCTTAAAGTGTTCAGCTGTGTTTCTTGGACTTGTCCTTGTACTTGACACTGTCACTTCCTTATCAGCATAAGATGTGGTCATTTTTCACAGAAGATCTGGCACACTCTGAATCTTAGAGCAAGACTGGACTCCTGGTTTTGTACTCTGATTATAAAAAAGCCCCACAGTTGGACAGTGTTTACACTTTCCAGTATATAAAGCCCTCATGTAAGAACTCCTCTTCTGCCTCTTCAAAATTCAGTATTTTCTGTATCCTTCCTTTAATATCACATGATTTTCTATATATGAAATTAGTGGATCAAGAAACAAGGTAGACAATATTTTTGCCAAAGAAATCTACAGACTCAGACTGAAGCAATCTGGTATAAACAACACCTAGCATTAGTCACTTCAGTCTTATTAGTTCCTTGTATCTTTACATAATGTACAAATGGGGCTGACCTACAAAATTTGGATTAGACTGGATTTCAAAGTCTTCAAATTTTGTAAGGTTGAATTCCAGGTTTTTCTTTAGCTCATGATGTTAATAGCCAACATTGAGTAGTATAACTGTTGCAAGATTAGGTTTTAAAAGAAAAGATCTTTGGTCCTTATGAATATTTATTATTGCTATTTTAAGCCACATTTGCTTCATTTGTTCTCAGTTTACTGAAACCACATTCTTACAGACCTCTGTAGGAAAATACCACACATTAATATCTATGGAAAAATAGACAGTAGTATAATGAAGCTGTGAGGGGTAAAGGAAATAAGCCAGTCATGACCACACTGAAGTTTCTGTACCCTAAAAAGTTTCTTTCAGATTAAATCCAGAGAGATATTATAACCTATTTATACACATGTAAATGGATTTAGAAGTTTGAATGAAACCTCTACTTCGTTAATAATAGACACTTAAACACAGCTTGATTTCTGGTCACAAGCATTGCACATCCTGCAGAAACACTAATTTAACCCCTTAAAGTCTTTAAGGCACTAAAAAAAGCATAGTGGGGTTTGGACTTTCTGGGGTCTATTGACTTTGAACTAAATATTGTGAAAGACATACCTCAGAAAATATCATGCTGAAATATACAAAATATACTCATTATATAAACCGTACACACATTGAAACCAGCATTTTGTTAGTTTTGTGGAAAAAAAAAAGCAGTTGACAGGTAGTAAAGTCTTGGAACAAAGAACAGAACAGATTTAGGAAAGTAGAATAAGAATTTGTTAACTTTCTAAGTGGTCAGGAGGAAAATCTGTATGTATGGCAATCTATAAAGTCTTCTAAAATGCAGCTGGAATAATATTTCATTGCATATTCTTCAGAAATAGATGCAGTTTTACTGTAGGATACGGGTAGCCGGTAACAAATAGCAAAATCATTAGGCACAAATGGTTTTATGTAGATTAGATGGCAAACTTCCTTAGACATTACAAACTGCCAAAGGAACCTAAGGCAAAGCAATCATTTGTGTTCCCATATCTGTATGCCACCAAGACCCACCTCTAAGTCTGAGTCATTTAATCTTGAATATTCTGTAAACCTCTTTAAAAACCTTTCAGACGATTCTTAATCCCTGATGAAATATGTTACTTTCATGTCTGATCTGCATTTCAACACACACTATATAGGCATCTTTATTTTTGTCTCTGCCTTGATCCTTTCTTCTGCATTGTATTGAAGTTAGAAAAAAAGATAGGTACCAAATATTTTGGTGCAATTTTACTCTTTTTTCTTGAATTGTTTCTGTCTCTCCTCACACCCAGACTTGTCCAAGTGGGTAATCTTTGCTTTTATATATGGCTCTAAATAGTTTATGATTTGTCTTCAGGAAATTGCAACATTTGTATTGTAATTCTTCAGCATTTCTTAGGTGGTATCTTAAAAATCTAAGATAATTATCAGAATTTCTCAGTTTTCTCAATCCCATAGGCTGTGTCTCCTGTTATTACAAATAGTCTTATGCTAGGCACAAGCCAGAAAAAAACCTACACCCAGTAATGCCTGCAATGGTCTTTCAGCTTAATTTTGATGTTAGGATGTATTTATACTAATATATTCAGTCTGAGAAATATAGGGTGAAGTCTGAACCTTTTCCCTTGGGAGAAAGTTTATTTAAGGGATGGAAGAAAAGGGAGGTAAAGACCTTCTGTCACACCATTGATTCCATGATGAAATGGCTTACTGGTTACACAGAATATTCAGCCACAGTTTGGCTTTGTTCAGCTTTGTTCAAGCCAGTCACACTGTAGGAGTGAGAATTTTCGATTGAAAAAAATATCACTTCATTTTGGATAATTAAAGAAAAACACCTCAAACTTACTTATTTAAAACCTTTTAAAAAATCAAACTCCATGATAATATGAGATAAAACAGCATTGTTTATATGGAGAGGTCTTTCTAGCTGTCAACATCTTTCTAAACAGGACAGTTTTAGGTATCAGTAAGATGCAGAAAGTCTCAGACAATCTAAGAGGGCAATAGGATGAAAATCAATTGAGCATTGGGGACTGAATTTATCAGCAGTTCCATGAAGACTCTTCTACCTGACCTACTTTCCCTTTTCTCCTTTTGCACCCATTGCACACTGGCCCAGTAGTCAGTGGCATAATTTGTCTTATTTTAACGTAGGTCTATGAAATAAATCAGATGAATCATGTTCAAAAAGAAGTCTGTTTATAAGAAGAGCCTTAAGACAAATGTGGTTAGCTGCAGATACATGCATACATTGCTGATGCCTACAGGTCTGCTCAGGCTGTAGGCAAGATGTCCTGTACCTTATGCTAGATGAAGACAAAGAATAAAATTATTATTCTTTTCATGAGGAATGGCATCTCTCTCACTGGACATTTCTTATGGATGGACTAGATAAACGTGTTCCATGAGTTAAAGTGGGCAGATCTGGCCCTTCTGCAATGGAAGAAGTGAAGATTTTACTGACTTTTGGTCCTTCATAGCATCAATTTGCACCACGAAAGTAATTACAGTTGTTTTCAAACAGGTCAGAAATATGATATCTGATTCCAGCATCATGACATTTTCTGGATGACATCACACAGTAAAACAATTATTTTCAAATATTAAGATCTTTGTTTTGGTTCATCTAAACCACTGGCATTTGTCTTGGTTTTCATAGGGCAGGTGGTAATAAGAGATGAGGAAGCAGATGTATTTTCCAGGCCAAAATAATATTGTTGAAAACAATGTGGATATAGACTACATTTTCAGTCTATTGTTCTTAGTAATAGTTTAAGAAATAATATTACAAAATTCTACTGACCTAGTTTTTGGAGAAGGGAAAACAGAGAACTAAAGGAGGTTTCATGTAACCATAAATGTCCTGCACATAAAATATGTTAAAAAAAAGTACATTTAAAATGTTACTAAGGCTGAAAGAGCATGGCTCAGAATTAGGGTATGCCACAAGAATGGTTGCCTGCATAGTCCGTCTGTTCTGTTCATGAACTGTAACTAAATCATTAACTATCTGACCATATACTTCTTTTTTGATACTGTCCCTGCCTCATTCAACTCATATGAAGAAAGGTGTTTTGTCACTTGTTGCATTGTGTCATGCCCCATATTGAAAACTATTAAAACCTGTACTAAAGAGGTAATTATTTCTTTCTTTCTTGTACTGTGATACAATGTGCTTCACTATGGCGCTTGACCATTCTTCATTTTTACATTGGATCTCAGAAGGAACATCATCATCATAATTTTAAAGACGGGACATTATAAAGCTAAGGACAGAAACAGCTGACCAAGTTACTGCATGAGAGCAGATGGCCACAAAGGTATTCTGCTCACAGGTTAAGACACCAAACTAAGTTTCTGAAGACAGGTTGATTGAAGGTCTCACTATAGTCAATGGAGATTTGTTTAATACAGTTGGGGGAATGCAGAGAGCTATTTACCTCACTTTAAAGTAGACATCCTGAAATCGGCTTAGTTGCCATTTCAGATTTAATACCATACAGATTTAATGCCACCTAAAGTCCCTTAAATCAACAGCTTTCCAGCAGTTCCTCCAAATATCCTGGAGGACCTGAGTCATAGATGTTGCTCATGACAGACTCAGCTAGAACAAGGAATTTCACAGGGCAATCAGTGCCTACGTGTAGGCAAGCTGAACAAGCTGTCACGTCTGTCACTGGTCACCTGAATTATCCCCTAAACTCTGCTGTTGGGCATTTTCTTCAACTGTAAGGGGAGCTTTGACACCCAGCTCATGCAGCTAAGTAAAGGTAGCTGTCATCAATGAGATGCTGAATCCTGCCATGTGTGTTATCTAAAAATCATGTTAACTGATTATGTGGACAGCAAATGTACTGTTAATGAATTCTCAGCCAGACTTCCATTATAAGCTGTAATTTGATTTTATTCTCAGGTCCACAGACTGAAATCTTCCCAGTTCTTCAGTGTGAATGCCCATCACTGACTTGACTTTGTCCACCAGTCTGGTCAAGTTACTCAGCAGTGTGTAGCGTGACAGCATCCCTCATTTCAGTTGTACTTGTAAGCATATGTATCTCAGGCCCTGCACCTCACGCTGGGTACACACAAGAAGAGTAACATCTAACATCTTACCTCATCCTCTATTCCAAAATCCAGGTTCATCACCAGATTTCCCTTGTCCTGAGCATTGAATATGCAGCTTCTGAGGTTAAACATTGGATGTGATCAAGTAATTATGACTGAGGCATGCCTAGAGTGTTTAGAAGTACTACTTCAAGGAGTAACCTTCTGTGTTTGCCCATACAGCAGCTATGAGAAGCCCATCAGAGTAGCAACATGCCACTTTTCTAGATCATTAAGGTAGCCTTTTTATTTCTCCTATTCTTGATATGCCAGAAATCAAAGCCTAGTCAGAAACAAGAACGGCTTTATATGACAGAATACAGTGAAACAGAAGGTGCTTGTCCAGGTGGGTGATACAAAGGCATCAGCCTGCAACACTTGTGCTAAGAATGATTTTATTCTCTGGAGTGGCTGAGAGAATAAAGTGTAGAGTTATTTTGAACAAGATAGTTTAGCTAATACAGGGGTCTTCAAACTTTTTAACCAGGGGTCCAGAGCTGATTAAGTGGCAGGCAGTCATCTGCGGCTGCTTGGTTCCCCCCAACCCCCAACCCCCGGCGGGTAGGGCAGGGGGGGTCTGTAAATACTGGGGAACCAGATTGAGGACCCTGGGGGGGCGTATCCAGCCTGCGGACCGCAGTTTGAGGACCTCTGATCTAATAGTTCAATGAAGGATTCTGCTACCTGTACTGGAAGACTTGAATATGATTTTATGATATCAATATTCTGTAAAAGATGTCTGTTTTGCTGAGTGTAATGGTCACCAAAACCATATCCTGTAGCACAGCCTTACAGACGCTATTAAAGCAAAAGACAAAACTTTTGCTGAGACTGTGGAAATTCTGCAAAATTACCTATCCCCAAAGCCACTTGTGATTGCAAAGCATTTCTGCTTTTATAGATAGAATCAAGAAAATGAAACATTTGCTGAATATGTGACTGGATTAAAGCAATTAAATGAGCATTGCCAGTTTGGAGGGAGTTTAAATGATGCATTAAGAGAATGGTTAGTGAGTATTGTACAAAATAATTCAATCCAAAAGCAGTCTTTAATGGAAGCAGAACTGACCCTCAAATCTGCAGTTGATGTTGCAATTTCTAAGGTGACAGAGTGTTACTTCAGGAAGCTTATACAACAAATAAATTGGATAGTCTCAGAAAGCACAGCACAGAGAACTGGAAGATTGTGTGTCTTCAGTGGGAAAACCAATCTTCCAATACTAACCACTGGTGGTTCAAGGACAAATTCTGAAGGAACTGCAAGTAACAGATACATCCAGAAAAATGTCTGGGTCAGTGCAAAAAGTAAATGGCCACCTCATACAGGCAATTGTAAGGAGTATCTGATGCACCATCTTGCAAACAACCACTATGAGGCTGCATGAGATACTGTGGCATCTCTAATCTAGCTACTTTAGAAAACAAAAAAGGAATAATGCTTAAAATGGAGCCTGAGAATGGTTCTGCTGTTTCTGTCCTTTAATAGCAGAATTGTAAAGACCTTGTTTAGGAGAGTACAATGCAGAAAAACCTTACTACTTTTAAGAACTTGTACAGACAAAATTGGTCTTCTGGATGTTATTCTGCAGAAGTGATAACTGTAACCAGCATATGCTAATATTTTGTTTTGTAATACATTAGTCATGTATACCTCAATAAAAAATGGCTGAAAGAAATTCAGCTGGACTGGCCAAGTGTAAAGTGTGCAGGCTACAAAAATAGTCATGAACTCTTGCCCAAAGCAAAAATTAACTGAACTTTAAACAGGTATCTTTCTGAGATGGTACTCAGAAGCTTAAAACATATGAATGTAGAATATTGTAGTTGGTCTCTCTTCAATCAAGTTTTTTGCTATGCTAGTCCAACACTTTTGTTTGCAGAACAGAGAAATATAGAAGGAAATCCTCACTAATTTCATATCCCTGATAGCTTTTTACTCAAGGTTAAATGAGGTAAAGAGAACCTGCAGTAGCAGCAGTAATGAAAAAGAAAAAGGTCGTCAGGATATGTGTTGATTTGCATTCTGTTAATTGTGGAATGTATAGTGTGCAGCGCCAGACTAGAAGATACTTGTCTCATTTTGACTAGCAAGCATTTCTAAAGGATGATACTGACTTAAACCTACTGGCAAAGGGATACTGAGACAGTGAGAAGCAGCGCCTTACAGCTTTTTCAGCCTAATAGGCTAATGTTTAGAACTGCATATCTGCTTGCCCTTTGGCACAAACAATGGCTCTTGGTTTTCATGACGTAAGTTGCTCAGTGTTATTTGGACAGTATATATACATGAAAGAAGTAGTGCTGAACACCCTGAATGTGTGTAAAATGGAGTGCAGTTTAACGCAAGCAATGAAAATTGTCAATACTTCAACGAACTAACTTTATTTGATGTCACACAGTAAACAAAATGGTGATAGCCCATGGATGCTCTTGACAAAGCCTGGGTACTCAATCTTCAAAAAAGTCAGGTTAACATCACTTTGCCCCATGGAATATTTTCAGCAGTTTCACAGTTGAAAGTCCCAATGCCTTTGCACCTAAATCTCTGATCTCTCTCTGTATCTATTTTTAATATCCATAGTGCTCAGGTAAAGAAGCTTAGGACTAAATTGTCCATAAAGCTGGGAGAAATTAAACCACAGAGCTGATGACCACTAGGGGAAAAGGGCAAAAATTCTTGCTTGTTGTTCCTCTTTTATTTTTTTACAAAACTTATTTTGCTTACCAGTATTCATAACGTTACTGTTCACATGGTTATATTCCTCTCTATAACAAATAGTTAATTAATAATGGTGTTGAATGAGTCAGGGCTGTGAGAAATAACTGTGTTGCAGAACATTTTGAGAAGCTACATATCCTTCAGCACTGTGAGCATCACCATCCAGACTGTAATAGGAAGTATGCCAATATCTTATAACAGGTTTCATCTATGAGTGCCAATGATATTACACAAATAATTAGATGGCAATAATGTCACATTATCATGAAATCATAAGCGCCACTTCTCTTCTGTCATCCCCTGTAACCAGTCTGTAACCAGTCTTAGAGATGCTCTTCAATACTTGGCTTTACTCTTTGAGTATGACCCAATCTCTTTCTCCAGCAGGTGTCATTCAGACCTTCCCTGATAAAATATGGAGGTCTCATGCATGTAGATCTCCAGATGTATGTGCATGTCAGAGGGCAGGGATGAAGAATGTTGGAAAGGAGATAGAAGATGAAGAGAGATGTCATGTTTCACAACATAAAGCAAAATTTCACAGTAGAACCAGGTTGAAATCTTCGATTCATTATTCATCAAGGGAAAAGATTTCAGTAAAATTGTCTGAGAAAACACATTAAGTGTTTAAAGAAAGAAGAAGATCCCTGTCATCACTGCCAGCACTGCAAATCTGTCCTTATCCAAAATGCTGAATATAATCTCAATATGTTGTGGCATCATGGCACATTTTTTTGCTATCAGTGAAAAAGAAAGGATGAAACAGTATTGCATTTTGTACCCCCAAACCAGGAGGAAATGCTGTTTTAGACAGACACTATTAGGTGTCTTTGCACCTGTATCTCTCATCTATTTAAGTTATTTAGTTGCCAAAAAAAAAAAAAAAACCCAAACTTGCAAAAGAGCAGAACATGAGCACTCAACCTGGCCTATGCAAAATCAATCTTATATGTGAGTTATTTTCACCTCTGTACTAAAAATTATCCAGATAAGGAATTATGTAGATGGGAATAGGGAGATAAAATTCACTAGAAAATTAAAGAAATCAAATCAATAAGCATTTTCCAGCATGGCCTGAAATTGGGAGAATTGTAGTACCCTTTGTTACACCATGAGCAGTGATGCCATGTTCCAATAATCAAAAAGGACAAAAATAAGTGAGGCAGGCAGAATCACAGATTTATTGTTTAAATAGAAATGGTTGATATCTTCTTGACATGACAACATTGTTGTTTAATTATCCCACCAAAAACTCTTCCTACTTATGATAGACCTATTTTTATCAGCTATTTCTACAAGACTGATTCTGTGTTCTGAACAATTCTGTCAATCAGTTTGAAGTATTTTAGTTTCTGTATCTTTTTTGACCATAGGAAACATCTTACCTACATAACTTAAGTTTCATAACTGTTCTTTGACATGCTTCAGTAATGATCATCAGATAAATTAAGTAATGTATGTAAAGCACATGTACATAATGTATTGCTATGAAAGCAGTTACTAATCAAAGAATGACAATGATTTCCAGAGAGATATCCTACAGGTGTAATAGCTCTACATTCCCCGGATACTGGGGTTTATCTCAGACTTCCTATATCAATGGAAAGAATTTACTCCCAAAGGCTTTGACTGGTAGGGAATACCAATAATTTTAGACACTGTTTTTTGTTATTTAAGACTCTGAAAGAACATGGATGAAAATAAACAGTGCTCCAGGACTGTTTTGCTGGCTGGAACAACTGTAGGACAAACATCTGGCATCTCAGTACAGCATTCTGAAGGCAGGATTTCACAATGTCAGGGCAACACAGATGTTTGAATGAGCAGCCCTTTTAGTGAGACAGACCATTATTTTGATGTTCTACTGTGATATTACTTAACAACCACGGTCAGGAAGCAATATATCTCACAGCACTAGAAGTTATACAAACACAGAGCAAATAGAATTTCCCTGATAGTGCTGAAAATTTTAGAAAATCAAGCAGGACAACAATTGAACATAGTGGAAAATAAGGAAATTGTGGTGGTTTGACCCTGGCTGGATGCCAGGTGACCACCAAAGCTGCTCTGTCACTCCCCTCCTCAACTGGACAGGGGAGAGAAAATGTAACAAAAGGCTCGTGGGTTGAGCTAAGGACAGGGTCACTTGGCAATTACTGTTATGGGCAAAACAGACTCAACTTGAGGAAATTAGTTTAATTTATTACCATTCAAATTAGAAAAATCACATTCCCCCCACAGCTCCCTTCTTCTTGGGTTTAACATAATTCCCAATCTCTCTCCCTCTTCCAGCAGAGCAGTGCAGGGACAGGGAATGGGTCTGGGGTCAGTCCCTCACAGCTGTCCCTGCTGCTCCTTCCTCTGCAGGGGTAGGACTCCTCACACTCTGCCCTGATCCGGTGTGGGGTCCTCCATGGGCTGCATGTGGGGATCTGCCCCACCGTGGGTTCCCTGGGCTGGGGGCACAGCTGCCTCACCGTGGGCTTCACCAGGGGCTGCCAGGGAATCTCTGCTCCGGCACCTGGAGCCCCCCCTGCCTCCTCCTGCACTGAGCTGGGGGGCTGCAGGGCTGCTGCTTTCACACAGTCTCACTCCTCTTTTCCACTGGTGCAGACTTTTTTGGGTTTTTTTCCTCCTTGATATGCTATCCCAGAGGTGCTACCACCATCACTGATGATCACTGATGGGCTCGGCCTTCGGCAACAGTGCGTCCCTCTCAGAGCTGGCTGGCATTGGCTCCATTGGATGGGGGAAGCTTCTGGCACCTTCTTACATAACCCTATAGCCCCCCGCTACCAAAACCTTGCCATGCAAAGCCACTACAAGTATAGGGAATGTTTTGCCCACTTGATAATATCAGTCATCATCAGCCCTGGCATGATTAAAGGCAAACATTCTAGTGTTATGACAGAGTACAATTTCTAGGAAAGGATTAAAAAGATGGTAGTGGAAAGACTTTGCAGATGATTTCAAAGACTTTTTTTATACTATGAGTGTCATCACCAGCAAAACCTGAAGGTGGCTGTTTGCAAATCTAACAAGCTGGTGAATGAGGCTAGCACCTCCTCTTACAAATTAAGGACAGTAAGTGAACCTAACTGTAGTGAATATGGCAGTTTAAAAATGCTGGATTATTCACATTAATTTTGAAATCCAAAGAATCAGTCATTAACACATATTCCTACACTGCACTTAAGCCTATTTTTGAGAAATCTGAATTAAAAACTTAGTGGTTCTACATACAGACTAGATTAAATTCAAAGCTATGTATTAATATTCCAGAAGATGGACACACAGCAATATCATGAAAAATAGGATTATTTCACACAGAGCTAGCCATGAATAAAAAGCCCTTCCAAGTACAATATGAGCAGGCATGCTGTTAGGATGCCAGTTGGCTTCATCATATGGAGATATTGCTGCCTTTAGTGTCTGTTTCTCCACAGACTGACACAATAAACCAAGGATCCAAAAAGCTAAGGGCTTCTTAACTGCTCATTGACACAAAATAGTGGTCTCCAAGTACTCTTTCGGATGTCATTACACTCTATCATGTCAGTGATCCATGGATAATAAGAGCATCTTATGTAAATCACTCAGGGGTGTTCTGCTAGCTTGTTAGGTTCTCATATAAATTTAATAACAGATTTATTTTATTTCCCTTTTGAGAAATTAAAATTGCTTGAAATGCTTTACATATAGCTACAGAAACGAAATGGTCTCCCATGTTTCACAGTGATGTGTTCAACCTTACCTTTCTGTTCTCCAGCCTCTTTCCTTCTGTTTCTCCTCTTTAGAACAGAAGAGAGCATGTTTCACCCCTATTTTATGTTCCACCGACATACTGTATCTCAGCTCACAGGGTTCTTGGTTTTTCTACCTGTGTTTTCAGTCCCTCCTTCATCTACTCCTGGCTGACTCTGACTGGCTGTTCTGGAAGAGTCCAACAAGCAGGGCTAAGCTCCCTGTGCGTGGGAGTTTTACCGCTGCTCTGCTGGCTGCAAACCCTGTGTGCAACAGCTTTCACGAGAGTCTTCCCACCTGCAGGACTTCTCACTGGAGCACCTTTCTTGACACTCAGCAATGATGCGAACACCTTTCTTTACACAGCCTTTTGATGTTGCTCACAGCTTTTGAGATATCCTTTGTCTACCACGATAAGTTCTATATCCCTGTAGTTTTGTGTGGAGCGCGTGTTGGTGCAAGCCTTATAATTGTGTCCGTTACAAAAAAAGTTGCTGTTATTTTTCTTCTAGTAATATTGGGAATTCTGAGTGCCAATATAAAGATCAGGAAAGAATACTTGGTGCGCACCAGAAATAACACACTAACTCCTTCAATTTGAGCAACTATCTGCACCAAACTTTTATATTGCACCCATAGAAAGGTGTTTTTCTGTTCCATTTCATATCCACTCAGTCCAGCTCATTACCTTTGTAAGTTCTGTGTCTTCTGTATGGACTTTTTTGCAGGGTTTACAGCTGACTTTGAAACATTTGATTTTGGATCAGCTGCCTTTTTGGAGAAAACCTCCTCTATCACCCCCATAGCAATTAAACTCTGCACCTGCCCCTGACATATTGTGTTTCACTAGGTAAAATCAGCTGACTGCCAGCTGTTCTGCCAACACTGCAGAAATTTGGATGTTTCAAAAAAGCTTTAATGTTTATTTGTTCTGCAAATTGCTGAATGATACTTTTATGGAAGTTATTAAAAATACATTGAGGTTGAATGTAAACGGAAATTTTAATTCCTGAACAATTCAGATTATTAATATTTTGAAAAAAGTGACAATGTTTAGATTTTAAAAAATCATATGATCAAGCAGATTGTATTTTTCCTTTTCACTTGATTTAATTGGATAATTGGCATTAGAGGGATCTAAGACAATTTTAACAAAATTAATTTCTTTCCAATTTTTATTTTTAAGGAAAAGATTTCTGTTTCACAGAATATCAGTATGTATAACTATATTATGGCCTTACTAAGAATAGTCATAATAATTGAATCTATGTGTCCTTATAGGTTAAAACTGGTGTGACCTGATGACTTGCACGATTGGAACAATCAATGTACTCAGAGAGTTTGTGAGTGTTTATATTACTACTAGGAAAACTAATTTCCTATATGTTGGTTCTGTATGTGTACTTAGATTCATCAGTTGAGAACAATTTTCATTGTTGACATCATTCCACTGTATAAATCATTGTGACACTGTGATAACCTGTTTGATTCTCTGGGAATCTTGTTGGGTGTGTAGCATGAAATCCATCTCTGGATGGAAATGTCGACTGATGACTGGTGCCCAGTGTAAGCCTGACGTTTAGGAGTCTCCAGTGGGCACCCATGAGAGGTGAATGCGATCAGAAGGAATTAATTTTATTGTAAATGATGTCTATAATTTTGTAAGTTAGTGACTCTGAAGGTTTTTAACTCTTAGCGTGTTATAGCTTAGATCAGTAGATAAGCCTGTCTAAATGTCAGACAACTGCATTTAATTTTTTTTTTTTTTTTTTAATTTTCCCTAAACCAAGATCTCTCAGGTGCTTTCTGAATTTTCAGGTTTGGCTTTTTCGGATCAAAATCAATGCTTTCTAAAACCACAGTGTGTTTCCTTGCATATCATAGTTTTTTCTTTTCTTTTTTCTTAATTTTTCTTTTTGCTTCCTCAGAGCACCTGTAAATATCTGTTGGTGGAGCTATCATCAGAGCTAATGAAGTTCAGGAGCTTGCTCCCAAATTGCATAGTCTGGTCTTATTAACTCAAATGACAGATATGCTTTCTACTTTTCTTTTGCCCTTTCCCTTAGATCAGGCAGATGGGAGCAGCAGTTTCCTAGGCAAGTTCTTCAGGAACAATATAACAGTAAAGAAACAGACACACATTAGTGTCCATAGTGAAATCTAGTGCATCACCTGACTCATCGTTATTAACTTCTGCTGAAGAGAGTCACAGCCATAGCTACTAACATACTCATGGTTCCAATTAAATATTTCACTCAACTATTGATGGTACTCCATCCCTTTATCATGGCTTTATAAACACAATCTGTCCACAGAAGGTTTTATTTGGTTTTATGTTTAGTGCTCTACTTTTAGTACTTTTTTTTCTCTAAAAATAGCAAAATATAATTGATATTTTGAAAAATACATGGAAGCATTCATTTCTTCTGAATTCATGTGCATCTGGTAACATGTGAGTTTAGGGGAAATGAAAATCAGAGGTCTTTAGCAAATAACCCTACTTGTTCTTATGTTTATGCATCATTCATTTGTTGTGCATCATTCTAATAAATAATCTCTGTGTGTGTAGGAGTGTAGTGCAGTAGTATTTTAAAAGCAAAATAGGCAAAGATAAAACTGACAGCACCTGGTTTTATTTCTCTCTCTTTGTGTTTCATCAGATCATTGTCTGGTTTATATCTGTGATATTTCTCTGACTGGAGAGGAACTATGGAAATGCTAGATTCAGTTCTGGCTCCTTAGATTCACAATCTAATCTCAGAAAAAACAATGTTGCCTCATAAATGTAAATATGATCAGAAAATCCTTTTGTTCCACATGTTGTACACTTAGTTTACGGATAAAATTTAAAACTTAATGAGAAAAATACTTTTCAACTTGGTTCAGTCACATGTTGTCAATTGTCTGACATTCTAGCTTATCAGAAAAAGGTGAGGAGGCTGTGTTTTACTGAGGGATTAAATGGATTTATAAGTCCTTAGCTAGTTCAAGACTTCCCTGCTATTCAAGAAAACAGTTAATCCTACAGTGGAGCTGAATGAGCTTTTAAAAGCTGACAGAAATATCCTAGGCTGGCTGGATGATATTTTTGTTGGAGCCTTATAAGGCAACTGGAACCGACAGTTTGTCAAAAGTGTAATTGCATGATGAAGAGAGGGTGAGAGTTTCAGTGCTGCTTTCTTCCCAGATTAAGTGGTCACTAGTAAAACATTGGCTTTTTTCCCCTTTGAATTTAATAAAGGCATTGCTTTAGTGGTCATCAGTCCTTTCAAGACACTGGCTCCAGACTGAACTCCTTGGGGATAATCCCAGCTGTCAGATGCAAATCACAACGATTATCATCACTCCATGTTCAAATGGAGATCATGCTGGGGGTGTGCTAATTCCAAGGGAGAGTTGGATCTGGATTACTGCAGCAGTAGTAAATATCACAGATGCAAAATTTCTTATGTCTTATGGTTTTTTCTTCTTTTCTTAAGCTAAAACCTTTAAATTCAAGTTTTTTTTTTGAAACCATAATAAGCAATAAACTTTAAATAGGGAAATTAATTTTCAGCTGTCATGAAATACAGAATCACAGTTCTTTCTACAGAAAAAAAATATTTATTGAGAAAAATAATTTGCACATATATATATACCCTGACCTTAAGGTCTGTACAGTCACAGAACTACTAAAGATGGAAGGCACCTCCTGAGACCATCTAGTCCAACCCCTTGCTCAGAGTGTGGTCAACCACCACAGCTTTTTGGTTTTTCTGATTTTCACAATTTTTTATTTCTCCTGTACACCCAGGACCACCGATAGTCTGAAATGTGCTAATTTATAAGCAGTCTAGTTAAATGAAAAACATTACTATAAGCATATCCCATTACCAGAAAACTCCCCTATTCTAATATTTTTCTGTCTGAACACACTGGAAACTTAGGAAAAGAGTAAAGTTTTTTTCTCTAAAGAGCAATGTCTTGCATATATAGCAAGCATGTTAGCCGTAAATAGTATTTGATACTATCAGGTTTTCTCTTTTGTTAGTATGTGAGGTGATACAGTGTTATCAAATTGTTAATAAAACTGATTAATTATGCAGCTACAAAGAGGAAAGGTACACTATTAAATTTTGCATAGCTACATAACTGTCCAGGAAAATAAACCAGACTTACCAGGTTTACAAATAATTTATACAAAGATCTATTTAACTGTATTGAAGAATCTCTATACAGGAAAAAATCCTGTGAAGTCTGGGAAAAACAATTACCTGCTAAATCTCGCAAATCCAAAAAAGCATAAATGCCATAAACAAAAATTCTTTCAAATCACATAATCCATTAATATGCCAAACCCCCCAAACATAAATCAGATGGGAATGGGAACCAGGACCTGCCTCCTTTACAGGCTTGGGAGCCAGTGCAAAGCCCACGTCAGAGGCAGGCACAGCCTTTCAGTTCCACACGTGAACATTAGTCTAAACAGTATATAATTACTGACTTCTGGTACCAAACCTTCCCGCTCGTTTTCAAGCATGGAACAGAAACTTATAGAGAGGTTTGTGAGCACTGACTTCTGCCTACAGGGTCAGAAGGAGACAGTCCTTACAGGAAGCTGAAGCTGATCTGATTTGTCCACTAACACAGGTGTCTACAGCGTGACAGAGCCTGTGTCAATCAGACTTTACACATTCGCATACACATGTTTATGCTAAAACATTTCCAAGGTTTTGTTTTACAGACAGGCAGAGGTAGGGCGCAGTTATCTGTGTATGAATGTGCAGCCACCCAGACAGAAGAAGTTGCCAAGAATGTGGTGTGAAAAGATACCCCAAGTCACACTTTAAATTTAGAGGAGAGGCTTGTTGGGTTTATCTAGGACGATTCAACTTGCTTTCAGAACTAGAAAGCAGGACTGATAAGAGGGTGAAGGGAGCAGCTGTCTGGAGTGTACCAGGAAGTGGCAGAAGGGGAGATGACAGCAAATCCCTGCCTGAGGTCCCTACCCCCGCAGAACTCAGCTAAGAAGTTCCTGGACTGATGGAGCGCTCCCACATTGTGCCTGAGCCGCTTCAAAATGCTTAAAGTTACTGGAGCCATTTGCTCACCCAGGCCATGGACTCTTTGGAAATACAGTAGTCTCTTTTCTGAAAGAACAACACAGTGCTCATCAACAGCTGCACTTCGGCGGTGATGATGGTATGGTCATCGACAACTCTTTTTGGCTGACTGATGCCCAAAATTCATACAGAACATTCATTCTCAGAAAACAATCTTTAGGTGATGTGGATTAGTGCAGTGGTTTTGAAGTAGATAGAGCTAGGCAAAACTAGGCAGCAGAAAGCAATAACACCGCCACAATAACAAAATATGACTATGGATAAAAAGCCATTATTATTATTAAAGATAGAAAATCAGCTCAGAGTGGGGTAAAAGTTTATGCTTCTTTAAATTAAAAAAAAATCTTGCAATAAAGCTGCATCCAGTGAGGTTTAGACTGGACATTAGGAAGCGTGTCTTTACTGAGAGGGTGGAACAGGGTTCCTCGAGAGGTGGTCGATGCCCCAGACCTGTCAATGTTTAAAAGTTGTTTGGACAATGCCCTTAACAACATGCTTTGAATTTTAGTCAGCTCTGAAGTGGTCATGCAGTTGGACTAGATTATCTTTAGGTCACTTCCAACAGAAAAATTCTATTCTACAGTATTCTACTCTATTCTATTCAAAGACTCAAAGATTCCGGAAGTCTTGTTTTCCCTTGTTTCAATATTTTATATTGCCTTCTAATTTTACTTTATGAAGACATTACTAATCTCACAGACTAGAGAATGGCATATGGGCTGTAAGACTGGAGGAGATATGCAAGTTTTTGCTTTCCATAGATACAGAATTACATAGGTAAATAGAATTATTTTGGATATAAACCCGTATTTTTAAAAATGTTGTTAGTCAGTATCATAAGAAATTAATGTGTTTAGTAATCTATGCCATAAAAATTGGGTATTGTTAGTTGTTGATCTTGTTCTGAATCTAAAGACTTAAATGCAAAAAAAAAAAATGTTACAAGTAAGATATTTTCTCTCTCTAATCTGCTAAAACTTTATTTATAAATGGTTATTTAATTTTCATCTCTTAATTATAAACAGTACTTTATGTTGTCAGGTTTTTGGTGTATGAGAACCAGAAAATGGATCACTATTTGCAAAAATAACTTTGGAAAAAATATTACGAAAAGAAATAACTTGATGTTCAAAAGATATTTTTCTCTGTAATATTTTATCATATAATTTGCAAAGCAAAACATAATATTTCATTATAAATGTTATTCTGCCAGAATACTGGTGCATAATACAGTAGAAATTATTAGGAAATCCAAGCGTTCCATAAAGAAACATTTCACCAAGGTACATCAACTTATGTTAAGAACTTTTGGTTTTCTCTAACAGCAGGTCCAGAACTTCTCCAGAAGTTTTACAGAAATGATTTTTAATTTCCTTAGCAAAAACTTGTCACTGGACTGTGTCTCCCTTTGGAGTAGCATAATCCAAATCTACTTCAGGAAAGTCCTTGTCTTCTTAGTTTGATCAGTTTAAATCAATGTACTTAACTGATTGGTTTCCATATTGGTCTGGCATTGAATCAGATACTAATGGTGTTTCTTAACATTAAACCTCTCACTTCAGAAATGAGGTTGATAATGGTATTTGTATTGGCCCATGGGAATTATTAAAGCAATGAGTTTGTGTGCAAGGATTCCCACTCTGATGATACAAGTTTATTTCCAGTACAGAAAAGTGTTATCTTTAAAACTGAAGGAAAATACAGTTAATAATCACAGATATACCTGATATTCTATTGAATCCCCCATGACATAAGAGGTCTAGATCAGGAAAAAATACCTAGTAAGTTCTTTTATTTTATTTTTTTTTTAATTGCAGACATTTTATTAAACTAAGAAAATTCTTTTTGATCTTACTTCTGATGCCAGAAATGAACTTGTGAAGGACTTGTCCTGCTAGGAGACTGAAAATTCATAACTCACTGTCTAAGCATTGATGCAGAGGTTGAGACTGAAATTAAAACTGTTCCTGAAGACAGATTGACATTCAGGGCCAAGTTTATACCATCTCTTACAATTGATGAGAAAATTTAACTGGATGGGCTCAGCTGGACAACTTGAAAAATTATTTCATATCCTGAGCTCAAATGATTAATAAATATTTGATTCTTTGCAATAAATCACAGGCTTATCAGGCAAAAAATGAACAGCCATTTCTGTGATCTAACACTGCATCAATAAAGAATTTTATATATATATTGAAGAAAAGGTGAACACAAAAAGATGTAAATGTTGGACATATCACTGAATCTTTGAAGTGATAGGATAGAGCCATATTACTTACCATACCCATGGGACGTATTTTAAAAGTAATAATGTTACATATCCTGCTTCTTCATGCAACATGATGCATGCCTTGTCATAGTATAGGACTTATAAAGATAACAAGGAAAAAATTCTTGGTCATTCAGTACAAAATGCACATTCCCATAATCAAATTTTACCAGATGCATGAAATTTCATATTTATTTTTCTAACAGGAATTTCAATTTCACAAGATTACAGGAACTTTTAAGAGTATTGGGGAACATGGGGATATTCACTTGCTCTGTTACAGTAGCTGCTTTTGATTCATGATCTGCTGTGACTGACTCTGACTGAATAAATGTGAAAATGATGATTCTAGCATGCAAGGAACACGTGATTGAATTCAGAACAAAGTCCAGTCCTGCTCTACAAGGTCCTGTAAAGATTTCATTGGTTTCATTAGGCTGCATAAAATAAATCTCCTTTACAAGTACACTGTATTTGTAGACCTGAAGCCAACATTATTATCATAAAACTACTGCTTTCTCCTCTAGACAAGTCCTTTATAAGATATATTTCTACTGTAACATCTATAAAAATAAAAATGCAGTCTTCTAGAACAAAAAGCACTTTTATCAAAGGGAGGAGGAACACAGCTCTGCCTTAGGGAGAGACAGCAACCCATATGCAGCATGTTGCAACCTTGAGTAAAACACAGATCTGAACAACATCATGGGCAGTGAGTCAGAATTTCATTTTTACTCCTTTGCCCTGGTTGCAGCAGACTAATAGATTTGCCAAATAAGTCTCTCTGGCTGTAAATATAAAATGTATTATTCTTTTTTGTTTGTTTGTTTAGATAGCTGTTTAGATGAACTGTAAAACCATTTTACAGCGCAGTCAATGGAATACATTAACTCACAAAAAGAAAACTTCAGGCAAAGTTATCAGTTTATGATGTGTATACATGTACACACGTGTGCCCTGCATCTTCAGAATAGCTTTGGTTTGTCCCCTGTCATCCCTGGTGTTTTGCTGAGAGCTGATGACTCCGTTAGTTTAGCCTGATGATCTTTTTTTTTTTTTTTTTTAAGTAAAAATGGTTACAAGGGCTTTTGCCAGTTCAAAGTAAGACTAAGAATTGTGCTGAGGAGCTGCAGAAGACAGTAACGCAGCCTGAAATGTGAGCCCTCTGTTCGGAAATTGAGTTTCAGTTGCAGTAAACCCTTCCAGATTCCTTGCCCCTTACATAACATGGTAAATCCTGTCATCTGTTTTCTGATAGCATCTACTTGTAAGGCTGGAATGAGCAGTGCAAACATTCCTGAAATCCCTCCTGTTTGTTATACTGCCGGGCTTGCAAGCAATCACAGCTACATACCTGAGAAAGGATACACTGCTCTGAATGTTTACAATATTATCACTGCAGCAGCTAGAAACCAACCACACCAGCTGAGTGGAAGAGAAAATAGATTGGCAAAAGCTTCTTCTCCCACCCCCCCACCCCCACCCCCGTTTTTAATAAGTCTCCATGTTCAATAAAGTTTGCTCCCTTTTTCTTTAAGACAGCTTTTCCCAACAAACCTATCATATCTTGTTCTGAGCTGTTCCTGAAGTTTCCCTGCTACAGCACTTAAGATATCTAAAAATTCTGGTTTACGTATTTAAACTCCCTAGCTTCTCAGAGAAATGCTGCTATACAGCAGCTGAATATGAGAGCTTATTCATAAATACCCTGAAAGCACGTAGATGTAAGTTAGTGCAGCATTTCTGAGCAAGGCAGCTCACGTTAGTTAGCTTCCCTCAGTGAAGAGGAACTGATCTTTGTTTTCTAGTAGTGCTTTTCTGTTTAAATGAAAACAACAACAGCAAAACCCAGAAGAAAAGAAAAAAACCCAAGAAAACAGAACCCCCCTGAAATTATTCAATTACAAATAGTCTGTTTTCACCTCTATCACTATTTCTCAGCTTTCAATTTTCAGATTTTCTTTCCAAGTTACAACTTTGATGAAAGCAGAGGTTTCATCAAAGAAAATTTTCAGGTAAAAGCTTTCAGACAGTACATATATATATATGTATTCTACAAATATAAAGCAGGCATAAAAACAGGCTTCTTGCATCCATATCATGGAAGAGACATTAGTTGAGCTGTCTACAATCACATCATAAGACCTAGAGCACATGCACTAAACTGGTGTCCCGCTCTTGACCATACATATATTCTGAGTATATTTATGCCAGCCTTCTCAGGCTGGGAATAATTCAATTTTAACTCTTACTGTTATGCAGTGAAGAAGGGAAGATTATACTTAATGAAAGAACTAAAAATCACAGAATCAACTTACTATTGCAGATGAGTCAACATTTAATTTCTTTTTTCTTATTTTTTCCCCTCAGTATACATCCAGCTAAACAAGACCTCACCTGTGTGTGCTATTGGAGACAAACCAGCACACTGTGAGCTGAGATGGCTGATTGCTGGAGGAAAGTAGAATGATGGATGAATTCTTCAGCACCCTATGAACGAAGTAATAAAACTAAGTTGCATTTCTGCTTATGAGATTTCTTTGGTCTCCTAGCTATCACCTTAATGAGTCAGTAATTTTCCAATTTTCAAGTAAACCAATATAACTATTTCATTTTGGACACTATCAAAAAAGCAGTATGATATGTCATTTGAAGGTAAACAACCTTGCTATTTGCTACAGTCTTATTCAGGTTTTTTGAACGATACCTATCTTCAGATCAAGGCTTCAGAGTCCACAGAGCTTCTTTGAGATGTTATGCTGGCAAAGATAATGATGGAGGTATTTTCTCATCATTAATTGCTACAAAAGTCAGTTTTCTGACTGTGCGGCATAGCTTTCTGGATTCAGTGAAGACATACATGGAGAAGTACATATACGTGCGTGAACCAGAAAGCTGAAACCACATGTGCATCATGTCAGCTTTCAAAGCCTGCTCATATTGTCAACTAGTGGAAGTGATGGAGGTAGCTCAGTGTTGTGAAAATGCTTGGAGGGAGGAATTACAGATGTAATATTATAATCAGTGTTGGACACCCCAGACATCCAACATTTGTAGGTGTTATTCTGTTATGTTTGAGTAAGAACTTTGATGTTGGACTGGATCCTGCATGCAACTTTTCAGACAAGCTCTTCTGTTTATGCCCTCTAAATAATATACCAGAGGCAGATTCCTACTGAATTTCCCAGTATTTCTTAAGTCTTTGGCTGGGTGGTCATGATTCTAGGCCTGGAAATCTTAGAAAATCTTAACAATCTTTAAAAATGCTTAACTTTCTCTGTATAATGTGTGAAGGGCTAAATGCCTATCCTGTCTTCCTTTAACCATTTGAATATGACTAGGAGATTGTCTGCAGATGCTTTTCTCTTTCTTTTATTTGTACAATATCATATAACAGCTTTGCAGGGAAAAAAAAAAAAAAGATTAAAGAAAAAATGAGGAGTCTTGGATAACCACAGTTTTCTGCATGAATAAACACACTGCACTGGTCTGTGTGCAGTGGTGATACAGTAAGAAAATCCACAGGATTCCACTGTTTGATGCTTTACTTTTTCATTAAATGTTTTAGTATTTTGCTACTGTTAAGCTATGTAGAATATACAGGAATACTACTAATCTCTAAGATTGCGAGAGGTTTTTATTTAATTTTTATGGCACATAATTAGAATAATCTATATGCTTTTCTGACTGTGATTTTTTTTAAGTTTGATTCGGAGAGTGAAATATCATAATTTGTATTAGTGTAAGCTAAGGACAGAATTTGTCCTCAAAGGGTTTATGAGGCTTGTTATGAAAACAGAAAGTATCTGGAGTATAAATCCTTATAGCAGGAGAAAACAATAGAAGTATGATATATGATGACAGTTTTGTATCAATTATGAAACCATCCTAAGCTATACTTTAACACTTACTAGGTATTTTTTTCACTACTGCACTAATTAAGAAATATTTCAGCTGACTTTTTCAATAGGCCATAAAAGAGGGTGAATAGGCAAAAACCAACCAGATGAAGCTACCACACAAGTATATAGAAAAAGAGATTAAAATTGGTAAAATTATGAGAACAGAATCAAATCAGAGCTGAAATCATTGCACCTTCCAGTGTTACTGATGTTATTCTTTCTAAACAAGACAGTTTCATAGAAAAACTTCCCCTCCCCCACACCCCACACCCCACACCCCACACCCCACACCCACACACTTACTTCAAGTTCTTTGTGTATTTTCCTCTCAATATTGGTAATTGATGGCAGGATATGTTGAAGAGTGATTTTAGAAAGGACAAAATTAAGCAATTTGTCACCATGCAGCTGGAAATAAAGGGGATACAGACTAGCCAAGATATATGGCAGGGTAAAAGTTAGCAAGGCTGCCTTCCAGCATGTCTCTGGTAAAGAAACAGCAATAGGAAAAGTAACTGTCTGGGAGACAGCTGAGCTAAGAGGCCCAGCAGCACAGATATATCTCTGCCAACATGCCTTTACAGACACTTGAGATGCTCTTCCATACGACCCGTAAAAAAAGAAAATTTAGATTGGAACTGTAAATAATGAAAACCAAATAGGACACATTTGAGAAAAAGAGATAAACATTTTGCCATAGGAAGGAAGATGGTCAAGGGCATCTTCCAGCTACGTGGAAGTAGCAGAGCTGAGAGCTCAGCTGCAAGCATCCTGAAGCACCAGGACAGATCCTGGTGCCCTTCTTCAGTAGTCACTGACACATTCTTCAAGGTGATTACCATTTTGATGGAAGTTCAGTCTCCCTTTCACTCCTTTGTGTCTCAACCACTGTTTTCCTTCCTCATTCCTTCACTTATCCTACACACACACAAACACAAAAAGAAAAAAAAAAAAAAAGTAAGAGATTTTTTTTCCTTTCTGATGTCAAAGACAAACATGAAGCTGTGAGTGTCAGAGGGACATGCAATAGTTAGATTAACATAGGAGATAGTACAGCTTACTGTCTAACCCCAAGCAGCTTTCAGGAGTGATCCCTTTGGGCCACAGTGCTGTGGAAGCCCAGACCAGTGCTGTGCTAGGAGAGATTGTCTTTGTGTCTGAAAATCCTGGCCACACGACATTTTCTGTCCACAGACCATTCCACTTTTGACTCTTTTGGAAGATTTTTGCTTGCCTTTTAACTTGATTTCCATGTTAGGTGAAGGTATTCAGGCATGTTTTTCATCCCACAAGCTGTCAATTCTTTCCAATAAATGTCTACCATCTTCCTGGAGCTGGTGACTCCTCACTGTGATGTGGCACATACTCAGCTCTGCTCCTAATGATGTCTGCTGAGTGCACAGATAACAGGTTTTAGCAGCAGGAAGATTCAAAGGAAAGGAGTCAACTCACTTGAGGATTTTAAAGACCCTACAGTTTCTTATTTTTTTGAAATTGCTAAGACTGACCATGATCCTAACTCCTGTGACCATGAGACTGTTAGAATCCTTTAAAGATTGACATGAAACAACCAGGTTCAGTGAAAATTATTTAGTATTCGGATCACCTTTGTGTTTTGAACTTCTGGGCCACAACACCAGACTGACATATTTTTTGATCATTCAGGTTACCTGAGTTCTGCTATTATTTTGACAGTCTTTGTAAATAGAAATGTAAGAGTTGGACTGAGTGCAGTCAAGGTAAATTTAGTGTTCAGGTGATACCAGTGTGAAGAACTCCTAAACAATTAATTCCTTGCCTTGCAAATGACATTTTCCTGATTTTAATTCATTCCCTCTTCCAGCCTTTTTACTTCTGGCTTCTTGTATTGATCAAATTCTAGCTATTCCATTGTAAGTCCTCTTTTTAACCTTTCTTGTGTTAAAAGTGTTCCTTTCTTCTTGAATTACAGTATAATTCTGCATTACTGAGTTCTTACCTTGTTGATGAATTTGGAATCAGAATTGTTTTTATATGTTCCTATGTAATCCAGACTACCAAAATGATTGCCAAAAATTTTCCTAGTTTTGACCTAATTTTTGCACACATTTTAAACGCTTGCAATTAACTTTTTTTAACCAGCAGTGGAGAGAAAGATGCAGGTGCAAACAATATATAATAGGCTTTGGTTTGATAAACTAACAGTTGTCTTAACCTTGCTTTTACTTGTTGCCCTTTTATAGAATGCAGGCAAAAGAAAATGAGTGACAGACATGATCTGCATTGCTCAAAGACTACTCAGTAAGCCTGTTTCCAAAAAAGTAAATATCACATATGGTTGTTACTGCAGCCCTGTGATATATTTATAAAGAGATACATCACTCATTTCTGTGGAAATTAAAAATATAGAGATCTTCTGTCCACATAAATTATCATAAATAAATATTTTTACAAGAGCAAGAGCAAGCACATATTTTTCCTATCTGTAGGACATTCCTCACATTCTACTCATTCATTTGATGTATTTGGTGACCTTTTCTGTAGTACATCCTCAGTTTTCAGGTTAGAATAGTAAAATTCTTGGTTTATATTTATAAGTATCTGTACTAAAGGTTCATAAACTGATCTCACTCACACAGGTAAAAATCTTGTGTAAATCCATTCATTCACCATCTGTTCATCCTTTTTCTTCTCATTTTAATAAGAGAAATATCCACTCTTTGCAAAAGTGGTCTCAGAAAATTAAAAAGACAAGAAAAAGCTATAACCTGTTGCCTGAGCACAACATCTGCTTTTCTGAAACTACAAGGCAAATAAAGTGCTTGTAATAAAAATTTTGACATTCCTTCCATAAGTCATGCTCTGTGTTGATTACGGAAGCGCATGGCACCATTTGTCAGAAGAGGCTATTATTTCTCAGAAACCCTGTGTTACAGAGACACAAAAAGCTGTGGTTACAAAGAGATGTACACCAACAAATGCTTATGTGTGTTCATATCTGCAGTCATCGCTCCTGTTTGTGTAACAAAAAAGGCAATATCCTGAAGACTTCTTGATTGTGTTGAATTCTTTCTCCTGTAACTGTCCAATTAGCATTGTAATGTTACTGAGGGAGATATTAGTGCCAGCAAGATGCTGGAGACACCTGACTTTGTCTCCCTCTCTCAAAGAACAGATAAAGCGGTCTTCCATTGGCTCTAATGCTTGACGGATGTGGGAATTTAGCCGATGAGTAGCTGTTTCACACAAAAACTCATGAAGAGAGAGACAATAAAATCATGAAATGTAAAAGATCCTTCTCCACCATGAAGCAAAACCACTGGAAAATGTGTGCACCAAATTGCCTCTTTCCTCCCAAAAGTGGATCCAGTTAGATTTCCTTGCCTAAAAATGAAAGGTTTTGTTTGGATTTAATTGCAGTGAGAGTTAAAAACTTTTAATTTTAATTAAAAAATATATTTGTAGATATGTTTAGGTCAGTTTGCTCACATGGCAAAGTTTTCATGTTATGTATTTCTTATGTCTGTATGTGTTCTTTTATAGTTTACAGCAGTGATTACATTTTATTACTTTGAAAGTACTTTTGTTATTTTCAGCTTTATTTTATATAGCTGAACATCAAATGACTGTTATTATTCCAGTCCCAAGTTCAAGTTCATCTGTTTCTTTCTTAATGCTAATCTTAGAATTTTTGCACTAATGATGTCTCAGTTTTGTGTTATTTTCAGCTTAGACTTTTTTCCCCCCTTTTTTTCTTTATATCCACTTAAAATAATAAATGAGGTGAGCTTTGAGTGAGGTTCTGGAATTTCACAACTAATTGCCTTCCAGTCTGGCGTCTTTTCCATCAGTCTTGCCCATTACCTTTCCTAATATACAGTCACTCCATAGTATTCCTGTACCCCATCTGGGTTTTTTCTGTTTCATCTTCCATATAGCATCACACAAAATGTTATACTAAAATCCAAGTAGGTGAAATATGAATTCCTTTTGTTTATAAACTTAATTGTCTTAAAGAATGTCATAAAATTATTTTTTATAGGTTATTCTTATATAAACTGAGATTTTGTTTCATTCTATTGCATACTGCTGAAATTTACACTGTCCACACTGTGGTATGGACTGATCTGAAAGCCTTCGTTGTCTGTGAAGGAAAAAACCAAAAGGGGAATACTCCCTTAGTCTCTTAAAAGATAGGCTGAGTAAGAGAGAGATTTCAGGAATAAGAATTAAATTTATGAAGTTCCAAGACTAAAATAAATTTTAAAATTTATTGAAAAAATCCAATATCCATTTTTTTTAACTCGTCAAATACCTTTATTTTGTTTATTAAATTACATGTGAGAATTGCATAGAGATGAAGGAAAAAGGGAGAGAAAGTCAACAATGATGATAAATTCAAGATGAATAATTGCAAGTAGACTCTACAAAAACAGAAGTGGAAGAAATTAGCCATAAACTTAAAGGAATAAATTTTGAACCACCACAGAATTTTGCAAGCACCAACTTACCCAGTTGAAGTGATGGTAGCAAATACAATAAATAGATCTATATAATAATCAGTAATGTCATAAGCTTCTAAGTAATACTCTTCAGGATGCTTGTTATTCTTTGAATTTCCTTCCATTAAAGAATGACCATGAAGAGGAACAAACCAAATGAGACAGCTTCCTCTGAGAGCCCATTCAGAAACAATTACTGACCTCTCTAGTAAAGCTTTTATATATTTTGTAGGAGCTCTGTGTGCAGCACCTGCATCTACCAACTCTATGTGACCTCAGCCTTCTCCACTGAGGAACAGTCCAGCACAGTGCAATGCTTTCCTGAAGGTTATTAGAGTTAACAAAGCCCTTAGTGCTTAAGGAGACAGAAGGAGGATGTTTCCCTTTGATCAGCTTAAGGCTTCATATGGTGCCTTGTGTGGACCATCTGTAAAGGGATGCAGCTTTTTGCATAAACAAACAGGACTTCCAGGAACTGAGGCAGCAAATCATCTAGGTGTTTTACCCTCAGTTCTCAGTTGTCTGCCCATATGGATTTAATTTATACTTACAAAGTAAACTAAAAGATTGCAGTGTATTTTTCCTAAAATTAGCTTGATGTTAGTTAAATAACATTTGGAATAATGTTTGGAAATAATAGTATCTGTAATATACTATTTATAGAGTCTCCTGAAGCCACTATTGTGTAAAACATAATTAAAGAGTTTCTAAAATGCACAGTACAGTCTAGGTCAGGTAAATACCTAATCAGGGAGTTATTAATGGAGCTGCAATTAATTAATATGCCTCCATTGGAGCCATTAAAGCTGATTAATGTTATGGCACACAAAGAGAATTTGTAGCTAACAAATCAATGACCCAGTAGATGGTATTGTGTCCTTTGGAGACATTACACTATACCATATCAAAACCTCATTAGAGAATTTTTGATTTACTGATCATCAGCCCTAGTAGTCATTAGTTGGCCCAGGCTGATGATGCATGTGCATAAAAGAAAGTTAAGATAGTACTCCATCAGGGGATAGATCTCCTCCCAGTTACAATGCTGTAAATCAAGGGTAAATCCATTGGAACCAATGAACATAAATAGTTTGGGAGGAGGGAGAGCCAAAACCCCAAAATCAAATAAATACTCCAAGAGGATAGTCAAATAATTGAGGATTTAAAACATTCATTTATTATGTTTATTCAATAGCTTTTCTCTAATGGACTATGTAAAAGGTTTGATTTTCTTTTTAACTTAGAAAGGGAACCCACTCAGAAATCATACGATATGGAGGCAGTGGATTTCATCTGAGGTTTAGCTTGGGATGTGAATTTTCAGTCTGCAATTGCAGCATCCCTGGAATGCATTTTGCTTGAGTCTGTTGATAAATAATCCCAGCCTTTGCTCTTTCCAGGTATAGATTTTGCCTAGAAATTCAGTATTTCTTCTTAAAGATAACTCTTCCTCTGGTTTTCATTAACTTCAGTGGAGCTACAACTGAGAAAATTTTCTCCTAAATGGTTTAATAGAAAATAAATGTTCACAAAAGCAGCAGACAGGAGTACTTTGAGGATGGTGTAGAACAAATTTTACAATCTTTGACAAAGGCCGAGCCCAAGTCTTTGTCTAAAATCACAGACTTGCTGTGGGAGGTCACTTGTCTAGAGAGCAGTGCCATGCTCGGAGTGCAGGAGGGGAATGGCTCCTGGAGATAGGATTTGCTGGGAGTCACTTTTTTTGTAGATTTTGTTATACTGCAATCCCTTTCAGATTGACTAAGATTTATGGACCAGATCTTTGTATTCTTTTCTTTTTGAGGCAAGTATTATTATCTGACAGCCTTGCTCAGAAATGTAGATAAGACTTCATTTAATTTACTTTTGATGTATTGTAGATGGTGTGTATATTCTCTTTTACACATTTATTTTTACAATAGACAGAGCTAAGAAGCAGAGGATTTACTATGTATTGTACAGCTTTTGTTACCCATCTCAGACTTTCTGTAGTCGTGGGTTTTACAAGAAGTTTGATTGATGTAGAATAAAGGTATTGCAATGTTAGTTTAGATTAGGAAAACTAAATCCACCTTTTGAGATAGCTCAAAGTTAAAAGGAAGCAACACCTCCACTGCTTTCCTTTTCTTATTTAAACAGAAAGAGAATGGCAGTGATATTGGGACTAGTTATTTTAGAGATCATGAACAAGTAAGAGTGTTACGTAAATGCATATGTCAATATGTATTTTAGACCCATAGAACTCAAATTATTTGAAAAAATAGGTCTTACACATGTCCCATCAGCTACATTGTACTCCTGAAATTGAATTTAATTCTTTGCTTCCTTTAAATGTTTTTACCCCTACTGTTCTCAGCTGAAGAGTTGATTCTGGCTCATGGGATAAGCTCACAGTACTTCAGTTCTTGACAAATAGTTGGTTAAAAGTTAGTGGTGTGGCCAAAATTTAATCATAGTTCATCATGCTGGTGGAATAAATTTATCTGCCTGACAATGTTATTATTTAAATGTTTCATTTATCTTAAAACTTAAAAAGATCCAGGGTCACTGGAATCAGGAAGGACCACTTTCTGCTTTGGATAAGGTCACATAAAATATTTCAGGTGTGTTGTTGCTAGATGTGGCAGAATCAGGAGACACCCCCTAGTGTCAGGGAAATCTGCATTTTTCTCAGCCCTTGTTCTCTTTCACCAGATTCATAACACTTTCCTTTATCTTAGATGCTTGAAAATTTGAGTTTATTCATACAAACTAAAGATTTATCATTATGGGTAGAAAATCTTTACTTAGATTCAAAATTTATAGTGGCACAAAATTCCTAACAGGTGAGTGCCATTGAATTTCATGGAGTGGTGTCAGTTCACAACAAAATATTTGAACTTAGGATATCCAAAGCAAATATTGAAAATAGCTGTCTAGCTGTTCAGGGTTTCAAAGCATAGCAGTAAAATAAAAATATTGTAAATATATTTACATACCTATGATCACCAGTGTATAAGAAAACAAAATTAATACCAGAAATTATGATTTTTCGTAAGAATTAAAGTTTTTTAATAAACCACAAAACATACAAATTGTCATCTTTGGAATTGTCATCTTTGGAGATGTTTCTTTTACTTTTCCAACAGCCTGTGGTTCTGTTTATCAGAAGCAGAAACCAGAACGACTGAACTGTGCATGTACTCTTACCTGCAAGTGATGAAAAATATTTCCCCATGCATTAACTTCATATGTTGGCTTTTTTTTCTTTATAGTTAGTGTACTTCTAAATAATTATGTTTTTTTATGTGTATGTTTTTATTTGTATTACATAATTTTAGATTAATTTTCAAGCCTGGTTAAAGAGTTCTAATGGAACTGAGCTAAGGAAGCTTATTCTGTTTTCTTTTATTTCCTAAATGTACACAACATTAGCGTTTTGATTTTACACCTTCTTGTTATTCTTCTTTTTTTTTTTTCTTCTTTTTTGATTTGCATTGTGAAGTATTATTAGAGTGCGTGAACTGGATTCCTTTTGGATCCAGTTTTTCAGAGAGTAGGAACTGGAAGTTGTGCTCCAGGAGCACACTTAATGGACTCTAGACACACACACAAAATTATTCTGTTCATAGGACCAGATGCGAATTAATCCAAACTTAACAACCCTGAAATGTCTACAGTCTTGTTAATGGTCCTCAGCACAAAATGGTTTGCTCTGCATATCTATCCCCTTTTGGTCTATACTCCTTATTGACATAAAAAACAGTTGTGCTTTTTTCCTGCTCTATTTGTAGAGTATAAGAGGTTCAGGACAGATATTTTTCTCTGCTGTGTAAAATGTGAAATGGAGGCCTGAAGTTAACTGATATATATTAAAATATCTGTAAAGGGAGAATGATGGCAGTAATAACAAAAAGAAGAAAAAGTAGGTTTGAATATTATTTCTCTTCTTTTGGATCTACACTGATCATAATGCAAAGACATCCAATTCAAATAATTTCAAATCCAAGATGCTATTGAACGTGCAGGGTTGATTAGCAGTGTCAAGATTAGTATGAAGAGCACAGAATGGATCTTTGATGTTCCACAGAATTGACTATGAGGGTTTTCCAAGAGACAAGGAGGGTGTGGAGCACCAGGTTCAAGAACTGGAAGTATCTGTCTGTTTTAACACAGAAGCCTTCCCATTTAGGAATGCAACCCAGTGTGAATGCAGCGGCTGTCTGAACTAGCTGAAAGTGAGCCAAGCTGTGCTTCCTCGCACAGCACGACTCTGTGCCAGGCTTCAGTTCTCTACCACCCTTGTTTGACCCAACTAACAAAATTTCCACAACCTTCAGGTGTACCCTGGATTCAGGGAACAATCATTCAACCTATACAAATGCAAATATGTAAACAAACCATCATTCTTGATATTTAGGCTCCCTCCAGTATTGACCAGCTGCAGCTGTATCTTCTCTATGTCATCTAACTGTTCTCTCCTGACAAATCTATAGCATCAGCTATATTTTTCCCTTTAGCACACATTGTATAACACTGCTAATAAATTCACTTCCTATGAGATGGATCATATTTTAGAAGTGTCAAAAATAATTTCACAGTCATAATTATGGTACTTTGGCAATGTCAGACAAGCACAACACATGATTTACCCTAAATAGGAGATGGAAGACACTTAATTTATTTTTGTTTTTACTAAGTCAAATTGGCCACTAGAATTTCAGGTAAACAATCTGGAGGTTTTTGAAGGCTTTTATAAGGACTGCTGAACTGAATAACCACATCAAATTCACTTTCTTTTGTTGTTGTTTTTTTAAATTTTGACAGGCATGTTAACCATCTGGGATTTCACTTTTTTTGTGCATGCAGTGCAGCTGGAATAACATTCCCTAAGAGGTTGATTTAATTTTATTTGCTCATAATTAAACCTTTGTTCATAAACAGATTTGCATTTTCAGTGAGATTCTGATGTTAGTCTATTTCTTCTGAGCTGTGTCAAAAGATGATGAAAAAGACATGGGGTGACTCGACCCCAGTCACACTCACACACAACAGGGACTTTACTGGCTTCTAGCTCTTTGCTTTTTCCTATAACTATAAGATGATTCTTGAGACCTTTCTCCCACCTTATCACCCCTTCCCCTCTCCCCTCCCCCCCCTTACAATCATCTTTGTGATTTAATATGAAGGATAAATAAAAATGAATTGTTTTACTATATGTTCACGTACAGTGAATGTAGCACAGAGGACTGACCAGCTGAAGTTACTTATGCTGGTTATTTACTAGAACTGAAGTAGAAATACTGTACATTCTTTGTCTTTCACCCAACCCTATGATTAATTTTATGTGAGAAATACACATGTCTATTTTCTTGCTTCTGTTTCATGGTTCAGAGCAGTTCAGATGTGCTGGCATCAATAAGAAACATTTCTGTAATTTCACTTGTGACAAGCTATGTTTGCTTTAAATTCATTGATATGTTTGGCCCAAACCTTCTTCTAGTACAGATAAAGATAACTAGATTTACATCAGATGAGAACTTGCAGATTTAGAAGTTGTTTTTAGTAATAAAATTACTTACATATACACATACACCATCACTTGAAAACTACTTTTTTATATTTTCTTTTAACATGCTTTTTATTCTCTCCTCCAAATGTACTTTCCACAAGGTTCACAAAAGAAATGTAGTGCATAAGATGGAAAACATAATGCATTATTAATAAAACTTGAAAGCAACAGCTTAAAAGGTAATCTTTAAGTAAACTGTAAATCCCTCCAATATGTCCTGTGAGTTATGCAAGCATCCTGAGACAGACGGAGGATACAAATTAGAGAGAAGTAGGGAGAGAAAAATCAGCAAAAAACATCATGAATTGGAAATCTATTCCTTTGTTTCTTCTAGTTTTTTTCTGCAAAGTAGAAATTATGTTCTCAGCAAATACAGCAAAAAGAGCACAGAGGACTTTAAATCCTCATTTAAGTCATAGTAATGCAAATCAGGAACAATTCTGTGAAGCTCAGTAGAATAACACTATTGGGAGTGAAATGAAAAGCAAGCTCCAAAACTCAGCTCTTCAATTCAGTTGCAACAGCATAGACCAGCTACTGAGAACTACTCTGAAGGGAAGCGCATCTGAATACTGTAGTCCATTTATTAAAATATTGATAGAAAATTAGTTCTATAAATACAAACAAAATGGGAGGAATGCTGAATGGCAATATCTAGTCTACCATCCTTCCCATTCTTTGCCTTTCTTCCTTCAGCAGTACTGCAGAACCTCCCAATATTATTTATCTACGACACAAAAGCACTGGAATTTCTCAGGTAAAAAGAGGCAATACATTGTTATGGCACCTGTCACAGGAGAAATTTTTGAGCTTCAAAGAAGGTTCTTGAAAAGAGGGCAAGGGTATTTAAGTAGCTCTAGTGACTGAACCAGCTTAATTACTCAGTTGTATTGAGTAAAATGAGTAAAGCACATGTACGACACAGATTCAGTCTTAGAAACTTGCTGAAGACTGTACATGACATCCAGGAGCAAAGTTCTGTTTCTCCCATCTGTCAGACTGAAACTCCAAGGCCAATGGCTTGTACTTTGATACCGCAAATTCCCATGTCGTTCTGTCAGGATTAATTCACTTCACATATTGTGCTGCAGCACAATTTGCAGTTCTGAGTTTATGAGTAAGAAAGAGACATGATTTGAAGAAATTCTCGCTTCTGCCATAGAAATTCAGTTTTCGCACACAAAAAAAATAACCAAAGAGAATGAAATGTACAAAAATGCAAAGACAAACCACACCAACCCAAACAAAAATAAAAATCCCAGAAGGTTTATCTCACAGTGGAACTGTTTTATTTCCTCCATGACTTCCTGAGGGTTTTCAGAATATACCTTTCTTAATTTAGCATTGTTCAGAATCTGTGCTGACCTGCAGAGTACACAATTTCCTGCCTGCAATACCTTGGAGTTGTTTAGATAATTCTCACTAGTCTATAAGTTTTCTAAAGTTTTGGAAGACAGACATTTTTCTCCGCTGCCATTATATACTGGCTGCATCTTGAAAGCTTTAAAGAAGCTAATGATTCTTGGGGTTTTAATTTTCAAAACTGAAAATTAGAAATAATAAAAACATTTCAAAGTAAAACCAGCATCCATCTGTTGGGTGTTTTTCTGTTTGAATAAATATATAGATTTTCAAATCTTATTTTACTGCTAGTTGAGTTTATATACAATCATAGTTGTTTTATGAAGACTAGCTTGCCATTTCTTAATTCTCTTTCACTGGAATATATTGCTATAACCACAGTTGGTAGAAAATATTTACCTGATTTACAAATTGGCCATATTTTACTAATATGAGGGCCTGAAATTTCATATACTTATGAACCAAGAAAGCATACACATGGCAGTAATGTAAGAAAGGTGATCCTTAATTGCTTTTAACATCTATTCTGAATTACAGTACTTAGCACTCATATGCAGCCCATGAATGATATCCAACATTACATTTCAGCTCTCACCAAAACCAAACATAAAGACAGATAAAAAACCCTGAAGGAAATAGTTTGAACCAAGAATAAAAATGTTACTCAGCAACTTTATTTTTTTTTCTTTTGTTTCTTTCTTTGAATCCTTTATTTCTGTAACACAATGCAAGAACCCTGACTCAAGCACCTGGGCAAACAGTAGTTACCTAACCCCTTGGAATAAGGCAAATGCTTTCCAATTAATTTCATTGTTTGTTAATATTGTTCCAATTAAGCAACAGTGGTACTTTGTACTGTCTTAGGGCTAACGGTCCACTGGGAGCATCAGTATAGATATCTATTAAATAAAATGTAAAGATTTTATCTGTTTGAGTAAAAGGAAAATACTATCTTAAAATGGTTAACAGGTAATAGATTAATCTAAAAGCTTACTTGCCATTTTCCATCCACTTCACTAAAATATTCTCTTTCAATGTAAATAAAGGATGCACTGTATTGCAGTGGTGATGTACTGCAATCACACCTTTATTCACACTTTTACCAAAATGTATTATGTCAGCTGGGTGAGGGGGATATGGAGGGATAAGAGAGGATGAGCAGTAGACAAATTCCAGTGTACCCATCCAGGACTCCTCCTAAAACTCTCAGGCATCAACTGCACTGCTCTTGCTAGCAGGAAGAACGATGCTGGCTGCAGCCTGAGTGGGAAGCCAGGTCCCCCTCTGTAGGGAGCCACACAGTGGGAAGTACAACGAAAAAGCAGATCTGGCTGCTTGTTGCAAAACAGGTGATCCACATTAGGTCCCCTTGCAGGGCCCGCCTAACACCTCTTACAGGCACCTTAGTGCAGATACCACTCCACCCATTACTCCCTATCCCATACCCTAACTAGCAGTTCTAGCATGAAATGCTTTGCCATCCTTTGAACATTCTGAGACTTTGAGAATTGTTTCCTTCTTGGAATAGAAACATCAACAGTTTTGATAAATATTGGGCTTTTTTCCTTAAAAGCACCATCAAAAAAGCATGGAATTTTTACTTTAAAAATTGCAAAATGTAACATATAAAAAGGAAAACCATTGTTGTTGCTATTGTTTTCCTAAAAATGAAAAATAAATTGAAACAGAATATTTTACATATCCAGATTAAGGTTTATAGCAAAGTCTTGTCTTTTGTCTGCAGTCAGTCGAGCAAACAGCATCTTGAGTAAAACATTCATCCCCGTTTTAAGCAGTTGGGGTAGTCTTCTCTTTGAAATGCCTAATTTTGTTTCCATTGTCTATAACCAGGGATTTGATGACTAGGTTGGATTAAAAAAAAAAAAAAAATCTTCTGAAGATTGAGAAAACTAATAAAACTAAGGAAATTAATTTCATATTTCTCTTTGATGGCAAAATTTGGGTAAAGGGTGGGGCTAAAACTTCCAAAGGATAATTGTAAGAAGCAAACAACAAAAAAAATGCACTCACTCTAAAATTAGTTAGCTAAGAAAGAGAATTGTTTTATCAGAAAATGTCTTACTGCAAAGTTGCCTGGTAATATTTTGGAAGTTCCCTGTGGAGCTCTAGGAAGCCAGCTGGAAGAGGAGGCTGAAACCTTAAAAACAAGGCAGAAGACAAACTAAGGTTTTCTTAGTCTATTTTTATCAAGTGAGAAGGAGAAAAAATTGCAGAAGCTTTATAGAATAAAGAGAATCTTGCTCCTTAAGATGAGAAAGAATAAACTATGAGGGTTACTATGATTCTGTGTTGGTTTAAGTTTCTCATCCTTTAGGTATAAATGAAAAGGTAATGGCTTAAAATTATGCTCATAGTCTACATGTATGCACATTCTGCCCATTTGGTCATCTGCTCTTCTGTTTCATTTGACTAATGGACTCTTGGAGGGAATATTTAAGCTAAAATTGAGAAAGGCAGCATTAGCCCAAATTGCAAACCATGGTAGGTAGATGAAGAATTGGGTTAAGGTGCCTGAAGTCACTGAAAGTCCAGAGAGTCCTCAGGAGTCTGAGCAGCCAGATCTTGGGGAAGGCCCAGAATCACAACACAGTCTATATAAAATAACTTGACTAATTAATTCTGTCTTAAAAACCACCATTGCCACCATCAAATATGTGGGAAAATGGCAAGAAAACCAAACAGCAGTAAAACCAAGGGCTGATATTTTTAAGGAATTAATATATATCGCAATTACAATATTGTTCCTAAATAACTCCTGTGATATTTTCAAGTAAGTTGCTGCCTGGTATTTCAATAATCCACTTTCTCCGAATACACCATGCAGAAAGACAACAATCCAGTCTTGATCTGCCAGGGAAGGACCTGTTAATCTCAGGTTTAACATCTTTGCCATCAAACAGCTTCCTCTTGCATTTTTTTGTCCTTGATGAATCAAATTCAGGTCAGAATATCATTTAAACGCAAATATCCAGTGCTATAAGATACAGGTGAGATGTGTTTATACCAATTCTTTGGGAAAGAAAGGTTGCCCATCAAAAGCTTTGCAAATCCTTGGCATTACAGCTGCGATCAAACTTGTGACATCTGAGTAGAGCTTAGGGCAAGTGCCCTTTTTCCTAACTGCTACACATGGGATGATTTGTAATGCCCCTTAATACGATGTTGCAGCCTTTTCCTGCATGGTTTGCACCAAAGCCAGCTGACCTGGCTGCTTATGCCTCCAAAACCAGCCTCTGATTGACTATAAATAAAATACTACAAACTACAGTTTACAGCAGAACTATATGTTGTCTTACCTAGCATGGACTATGGAATTTTTGGCAACTTTGCACTTCCTGTCTCCGTTAGTTTCATTAATTATTAAAAGCCTTACCTTCTTCTCACTAGCTTCCCACAAAGCTATTCATTATTCTGTTTCTGAACTGCTGAATAAAAGTGGGATTTTACAAAACTGCTCAAGGTACAAGGATAAAAATTACAAATCAGATGGGCTTTGGACACCGATGTGTCTGGAGTTCTTACTTAACAGGAACTATTTGTAACTAATGGTTATAAACAATTTAAGAAAATTGAGATTCTGAAGAGATTTTATTCTTCTGATTTATTCTTGTTTTCTCCAGTAATGATAATATATTCAGAACTGATGACATCTAGAAAGACTTGTCCAATAAATTTTTGTACTTTTTTCTCATGTCTGTGATCCAAATTTAATATATAATTTATATTTATAGTTTATAATTATATAAACTATTTATAGCTTATATAATAACATAGATTAAAATATGACTTCATCAATACCTGCTGCTTGTGGGAATGAAATATAGTATAAAACTTTTGCAATTTCTAAGTTAAATACCCACTGTTTTGCTTAATGCATTAATATGCAGTTTGGCTCAAGCTGCCACATTCTGTTCTGCATATATTATGATATTCTCTTTAAATTTGATTTAAACACACAGTTTAGTTCTCCTCTTGAAAGTGCAAACATAGACACTTTAGGGGTGAGGAAGGAAGATGATGTGACTCTAGTAAAGGTGGAAGAAGATTTTAAGTTACTTGTACATTGTAGGAAAAATAAAACTATAGAGATCTAAAGGAATAGCAACATCAGTTTCAAAAAAATCTAATTAATAGAAATTCAGGATAAAAAAAAAAAGTTTCCTTTAACTAGTAGAGAACATTTCATTCCATTATGTGTTTTTTGTGAAAGATCATCTGTTACATTTCTTTTGCCAGAATACACCAATTACATTTCTAGAAAAACAGTTTGTTTCCTGAGATAGTTTATTATTTAACTTGACAACTGGGATATTAAAATATCTAATCAATATTAAAATTCATAATAAGTACCCTCTAAATAGATAATTTATTGCTATATAGCCTCAAGGATCTTTGTCTTCCACTTATTTCTCTCAGATAAACAACAGTGTGTTCCAGGGCAAGTTAGAATCTCCCAGAAAGATTGCCATGAGTTAACATCAGACTCAGTTCCCTTAATTATTCTTTTCAAGTTCTTAAGCAATTGAACTTATATGACCATAATCAGCTGAGAATAAAACCACAGGAAAGCCATTCAAAGGAAGTTTCTGAAATAGAACAAATACGGTATAACTTATTATCCTGTTTAAATATGGAAAGAAAAGTATATTAATGAGTGTACTTGCTCATTTAGAAAGTTTATATGGAGTAGTTAAAATAAAATCATATTTTTGTTCAAGGCACCATGTCTGAAAAGCACAAAATTTTCTGAATATTGCTATTTGATAAAAATATGATAACTGAAAAGCTATTGTTTCATCTTCTGAATAATACCCCACCTGTGATTTAAATTTTATGTCAAATTCAGTGTCTAGAACAAATAATCTACCCTACTTTCCTCCTTTCAAGTGTTTTGTCCTGAACATTTTAGATTTTTCCTGAGTTTAATAACTAATAATTTCCACTCAAATGATAGATCCTTTGTCAGTTCTGTGCAAATGATATTTACTAGCGATTGTAAGCTTAGAGGAAGTCACTGCACAAATCAAAAGTTTCAGAGCTCTCTCTGACTTTTTTCACTTAACTGTTTGCCAACTTAACTGTGCTAGATCAGCCTTATGATGTATTCAGAAAATTATCTGTTACTTCTACAAAGAAGGTTTAATAGTTCTTTGAATATATAAATGTTTCTGCAAATCCTTTTTTTTTTCCCCTGAATTAAATTCTCACTTCATAATTCTCTCTTTGATCCATAGACCTCAGAATTAGATAATTTCTTTGCAAATTGCAATAGGCTATTCCTTCCTGAAAGTATTTTTAGGACTGTATGGGGTTTTTTTTGGGGGGGTGTTGGGTTTTTTTAAAAGAAACATTTATTTTATTTTATTGCTTACTTGTAAAGCTTAAATATTTTTGCATGCATTCCCACACAATATGCTAAAGATTTTTTTAATATAAAAATGTTTAGAAAATGTGTATATATTCTAAGTTATGAACCATTGTAACTGATGAAAATTAGTAATTGTAATTTAAGGCTTTTAACAGCTTTGCACTTCTCAGATTCCCATCTAAAGTGATTTACAGTGTTAAACTCTGTCATAGCAGATAGCAACACATAAGATATTCAGCCCTTGATTTCTATTTTCATCTTCAGGTTTCCTTAAAGTATAACCCTCTGATTAGTGAAACAACTGCTCCCTTTTTATCCATGTTCTCCTTTAAGAGATGTTACCCACCTTCACTTTGCAAATTGCTGGGTTTTGCTACAGAACTGCCTCGAATAGCAACTGTGTTATTGAGTATTCCCATCTTAACAACATACATTTGGACTAGTATTTGCAAACCTGTTCTTAACTTAGACGTCATTGTCTTCCTGTAGCGATTGCCTTAATCTGCCTTGTCAGCCTGTAGTACATTTCTTATTAAGCCCTGTGCATGGATATTACAGCTCAGTTTTCCCATTCAGCATCCTAAGTACATTGTATGAAATTACCATAATGTATCAGAGAAGAAAGCCGGGTTACACAATGAGCTGTTCTGTCACTTTGTTTGTTAATGGCTTGTTTTCCACAGGCAAACTTTGTCCATTATGAAAAGCCCACTTAATTCTTTTGAAAACCACCACTACAAACCCAGATCCACTACCCTCCTGTTTTGGTAGGAAGCCACCACTTCTGCAAAAATGTGCAACACTACTGCTCTGTCTTGTGATTTAATGGTTCTCTAGTTGAATGACTGTTGTGACTGCAGACAAATCCTACTGTTCACGCAAAGTGAGTCTGTCCCAAATGTATTGGACTCCGTGCAAATATTGCAATTGATCTAAACACACGGAGTTGTTTATTGAATTTGTGGCTCATGCCTAGAACAAAAGATCTTAAGCAATAGGTCATACACAGAACACAATATTTCTGCTTCTGAATCCGCCAAAATTACACGGTCTGTAAAACATGCTAGTGTGACATGTTCAAACCTCATTGACCTTGCTCTGGTGATTGTATGGAACTGTAAAGCAGCAAACACAACTCATGTAGTGCAATAAGACTATGTGGGATAGAAATTTCTTTGAAGTTGATTTAAATATTAACTAGACATATTGCAATAGGATCAGGCTATTTCTTTCTTCTGCTCAGTAATTTCCAGTTTTCTTGCCAGGAGAGACTGACTGATCTACTTTTCACCTAGGAACAATATTTCTTGGACAACGAGGTGGAAAAATTTAGGCCAGACCCACTGGTTTACTGATTTTGGAGGAAGAACAAAACTTTTCTTTCAATTAGCCAAGCACTCTGTCTCTAATTGCCTGAGTAGTGATACGTTCTATCATTACTATGACTTGCAATACTGCCAGCGAAGTCAACAGGAGTTAAGCAAGCACAGTATTTCTCTAGCGGTTAAGAATAATGTATGAATGAAATTACCTCTCCCAATATTCTATGAGACCACTTTATGAACCCAAAGTGAAATGGAGAACTGTTTATACAATCCAGACTAGAGCAAAGTAGCTATCAATTACAATTAGAAATTTCCCTGTAAACTAATAAAAATGTTTAAAAAAAAAAATTAAACTGATTTAAAACAAATGTTGATTTCAGTCAAATGTAATGCAAATTATGGAAGCCTAACTGACTAAAAGGAAAAGCTAGCTATTGTTCAGTGATTTCAATAGTCTATTTTTCTTTTCTGTTAGGAAAGCGAAGCCAATGCTTATAATTAAGATAGTGGGTAAATCTGTCAGAATTATTAACAATGACCAAGTCCAATTAGAAAAAACTTCCAGAATTGGAAACTCTAGTTAAAATACTATTTTTCCCCTGTCTTCCTTTTTCTTCTTCAAGAGGTAAATTGACAGACTCTTTACAGTGTCTTGCTAAAATCCATTTCTCACCTTTTCCACCCTGAAATTATGGAAGATCTAAGGACTCCTCCCAAACTAAGGGTGTGCTAAGGCTGCTTTTGCATTGCTCTAGTGAGAGCAAAAAGGAAGAAGGGGGCCACAGACTGTGTTATATGAGCCTGTATTCATGCCCCTTAATAAGTTATTAAGTGTAACTTAACCAAGGATAAAATAGGCAGCATCCCACCCGGCTCCCTAGTAAGCACCAGTGACTGTCCCTAGGTGCATCATGATTCAAAAAGATGGACTCGGAGTTTTGGTCCACAGATGCTTGACATCACAAGCAAAATATGAACTCAAAGCTCTACACACAAGTAAGTTATAACCACAAGAATCTGGAATAAATCTGGGAAATAAAAACTTTTTTTATCTTGTCATATCCCATGAGGGTAAGTGGGTAAAAATGCTGACAGGTGCTTTAAAACTTGAAAGATTGACATAAGCCTCCTTTGATTTGAACAGCCAGAGAATCTATGAAAAATTCTTGTCCTGATGAAGTACTTTTACCACGGGCTTCGTGGGGAGAAAATGTTTTGTCCTCTGCTTCATTAAACATGTGTATTTAATCATGTAGTGATGAGATTACATCATGGAACTATCCTTATATGGCAAATTCTTAGCCATGGGCTCTTCTTGAATAGTCATTTTAAAGTTCTAGGCTTCTGAAAAATTCAGCATTTTCATTTTTAATTTGCTTTATTTTAGGAGCAATGAAGTAAATCACTGCTGCTGTCACTGCAGCCATTTGTCTGATCCTGCTTCTTTTGGTCCTTTGTCTATGATTCATTTGGACATGGGATACGTTTGTGGTAAAAGGCAGCAGAATAATTATGAGACAGAGGTGTGGTGGAAGGTGTTCCAGGCTTAATCAATGTTCAGCATTTTGCATTTTATTTAAAACATTCACTGGTGGTAGTACATTTATTGTAGGTAAGTGGATAAGTAGATAAGCATTTCATAGATTTCTGTGAGCAAAACCTCCCCTACTCTGAAAGGGTTACATGTACAAATGTGAATGAACTCTGTAAACTTTTTTTCCCTCCACATATTATTTTTTTTTAAAAAATCTTTCTAAGGCCGCTTGTTGCTCAGCAGGTGATTGCTGTCTAACCAGATGCACAATTCTGGTTTATGCTTAATGTAAGCATTAGAAAAAATAAAACAAGGGGAAACATCTATAACAGCTGAACATCTAGTAGCTCCTAAATTATTCTGAAAATTCAAATGTGTTTAATGCTTCCTTAGGTGACTGGGACCTCCATGTTTATCAGTGTCTGTACACTGTGCTAGATTCTGTTAAACCTTTAGGAAATTTGGTTACTTCTCTCAGATGAAGTACAAATGAAAACTCAGCTCTTAAAGCTATCTTGTTAAGTTATTCTTCAACAAAATAAAAATAATTAAAAAAGGCAAAAATCTAGGTGTGTGGCAGAAACATTGAGATGCAAAGCCTATTGAATCAGTACAATTGAGTTAATTCAAGTGAAGTGTAGTAATTAAAATGTGGAGGGACTTTTGAATACCAAACACAACAGGAAGCTCTTTACTCTTGGATGTACTATTGCAGCTGGAAGATATATTTGTCTTTCTAGAATAACCTTAAGTAACTGTTCTCTCTGCTTATTACTTACGAACAATACTTGAGAAAATAGGTTAATAAAGTGTATAGTATAGATTACCAGAGCAATCTATTCTGAGAGTTAAAGGCAATTAGATCATTGACTGAAGATTCAAAATCTCAGTCTAATAACTTGTTGTGGTTAGTCACTCTGTGGATTTTTAAAACAAACTCAACTCTCCTTTTATTAAGTAAGTGCATGGATTTATTCAATGACTTGAGTACAATAGAAATAACTAATACAGGTAGCCACTTGGCTGCTGTGCTGGGTATGATTATGGACAGTTTGAAAATAGATTAAAGTAGGGAGATCTTAGAAATTAATCTAAAAGGAATTTGTATATCAGAAGTCCAAAGTGTGCTATATGGAAAATGGAATCTCTTGGCAGGATTCAGAAGTACAAATCCTGAGGTCTTCTAGGTAAGTGTAGTCTATGTCTGTTAGCAACCAAAAAAATAGTAGATACCTAGCTAAACTCGGGAAGAGGGGAAAAATGTTGATTATTGCTTTTAGCTAACTAACCAGTTATTTAGTGTCTAAAGGATAGATGTAAGCCTATATATTTTAGTTGTTTGTTGTGTTTCATAAATTCCTCTTCATATCATTAATTTAGCCTCCTCAAAAAAACATTTCTGAGGAGGAAGTTATCAAGAAAATTTCAAGTTGTTCATGGTGAAATCTAAGAGCCCAGACTGCTGCATTGATAACAAGAATTATATTTTTAGGTTTTGTAAGTATGTTGACCAGACGTCCTTGAATTTAATTTATTAAAGCTAACACTCTTGAGGTTGCTAAATAATATATAGAGGCATCATTGTAGAATTTTGCATTTGGTGACTTATTGAATCATTTTTTATTAATACAGGACTTTTAATCAAATATTTAAAGCTTCACTACAGTATACTACTGCTTTAGTAAAAAAAAAAAAAAATCTTGCAATCAATATATTTGGAATATCATACCAATAATCACAACACATTGTGTTGTTAATTCATATTGACAGGCACTTCTGTCATTATTCCACTGAAAGGTAAGTAATTTCTAAATAGCATTAACACTGGCACTGATGAAAGATAGATGGACATGAATTTCAGTTTCTCATCTTCATCACAGAGTAAAGGAAAAATTTGTAGTATTTTCTTTTCCCTAGAAGTCCCAGAGAAAAAAAAATAGATATTGTGTTCTTAAATAAGCGTAAATTGAAATTGTTCAGTTTTGGCTACTGTCTTGTTTTGTACATCTTACATCAACACTCTTACAGGCTCACTTAAGTCCTTGTCAAATGTTAAGCACTCCACATTTAGAGACTGGTTGTGGAATTATCTGAATTTTCAGGAACCATGAAGGCTGGTTTGAGTAGCTGCAGAAACAGAAAGAGGATCAAAACTGGTTTGTGAACATAAAGAATTTGTAATCTGAGCATATATCCCTTTATGCAAAGACTTTCTGGTTTGGTTTGAAAGAAAAGCCAGCCCTACTTCTCGACTTTACTATGGAAAGACTTTAGTCTTTTCTCAGATAGTAAAACTTTCTATGGGAGGTATAAATTCCTATATTCAAGGTTAAGCAAAAGCTTAGAGGATGGAAGAGTGCTCTGAATAACACTAAGAATAACTGATCATATAAAAAACCAAAGAAAAGACAATTAATTACTTATTTACTGAGATTATCAAGTATGTTTTGAATGTAAAAATTTGACAATTTTTTGTTTTACTCAGCGTTATTCTGTTTTTTAACCATGTTGATTCACTTTAAACATAATGGCAATGATAAATCTAAATATTGTACATCTCCAAGTCTACAGGTCACACAGATGCCTGAACTTTAATTTCTAAAACATTCTGCAAGTAAACACAACGGTTGTATGCTATACATTATTGAACCAGCATGCCTGTTGGTTTGGCTACATACTATAATGATGCTAGTGTGGGTTTTCTCAAGAATGCTTAGCAACAACAACAACAAAAAAAAACAACCAAAAAAACCCCTCTTCTTTTTGTACAGAGGTTTGCTTAGGACTATAGTTTCCATGGAAACTCCTAGAAATAGCAATTTCATTCCAACCTTTACAAACCCAGTGTGAGCCTTTTTCATCTAGACTTTTCACTTTAATAAACTCTTAGGTTCTAACTACTTAGAATAACAGAAATCATATTTATGTGGGTTATTGTTTATTAAATAATCTCTTCACTTTTAGGCTGAAATAAAAAAAATAATTCTATCATTTCCTTTTATTGCCAAAGAATATGAAGCAACATGATTTAAAAGAATATTGTTTAAATTAAATGTCACTATAAACAGCTTTGATTGCAAAAGTTTTGTACTGTATTTTAGCTCACTATTTGATAGGATGTGAGTCACACAGAAAAATTATATACATAACTTTTAAAGCTATTAAAATAGCTGCAGCTGGGAGGTGTAACTCCATCATGAATGAATGAGATAGTAAAAAAAATTATCCTCTGGTAGGAAGCTTCTCAATGAAAATCCTGGTAAACAAGTCTGAGAAAAAAGGAAACAGATGCTTAGTGATAAGAACGTGCTTGTTCTGACAGGGAACACCACCAGTATGCTTGTGTGATGGGTTGAATGTGTGTGTCTGTGGCGGGAACTTATTCAGCTGTTTCCTTGATACACTTAACAGTGAATCAGTAAAACACGATATTGCTTTTCGGCTAGGAAATGACACTTTGATTCTGTGTTATAAAGGAAATGTACCTTTTGTTCCCTTATGTAAATTCCTCTTTAGGAATTCAAGATGGCTGTGGTGTAGCCAGGATTTGAAGAAATAATTTTTCAAGGCTCAGAAGATGTGTGTTTTACAAAAATAACTGAGTGGTCACCAAGTATGGGACCAAACTTTGTGAAGCTTGATTAACTTTCTGGGCTAGCACGGTGTTTGGGATTACTCACAAAGAGGTCCTGCAGAAAATCTAGTACCTAGAAACCATAGACAGAGTCTCATGAAGCTATGCCAACCTGAAATAACAGTGTTTTTACTTGTATCTAGAGTTATCATGAAGCTAAGCGTAAGATACATAAATGGAAAAATGTAAAATACTTTCTGACAACAGTTGCTGTAAACATGCAAAATGACTTTTTATATATAAAGGTGTCTTTACCCGGACATAACAAATCTGAAACTAGGGTCATTTTTTAGCGGCTGGAACTGGTCCATACCAGTGAGCTAGAGTTGTGAGAAGTCTTTGCTACTGATGACTTTGAGAATAAAGGAACTGAGAAAATTCTGTCTCTGTTTTGGTCAACAGGCTAGAGAGAACATGTTATGTTTAACATAGTCATATGAGTTATGTCAAAGGGCAAAACAATTTCCCATTATGTAGTCTATGTAAATCATGAAGTAGTTAATGAGAGAAGCTATATGAATATTAATAAGACTGATTTTACCTTTACTCAGATAGAAAATTGGGTACTTTTTTCATGGGCAATTTCAATTTTGTTATGACTGACAGGGTTGAACTTGGATGAAATGGAAAGCACCTGTGTGGCATATCCATATATTGTAATGCACAAATATGTATCTTAAATCTTTATGTAACATATATAGTTCTACTGCAGAAGACAAGGGCTACAGTAGACTTCCATTTTCCTGGCTGGAAAACACATTGGAAGCCTAGGATCTGTTTTGATAGAACAGATCAAGTACTCCTGAATATAAAAAAGTTAACTTTTTTCATTTTAGCAAATGCTAATATCTTGCTCATTGAATCTCTTGAGGCTGATTATCTTGTGCATTATCCACTGCTTTAGATCACACTTAGAGGAAATACTACCAAGAATTTTATATTAATGGTAAAAGTCTGGCAAAGCTGGACATTCTTATGGTTGTTGAATTCTTCATTCTGTGTTCTAATGGCATCACTCAGAGAATGCAGCAGATTCACAAAAAAGCAGAGAGACATAGTAGTTTGAAAAGGGGATGTGAATGGTTTATTATGTAATATCAGAAATGTATATGTAGTGAGTATCTGCAAGAAGTCATTATGTTTTAACTGTGGGTATGTATGTAATGGCTTGTTTTACACAGAAAACAAGAGATCTTTTTGGATGGTGTACAAAATACATTTACAGATCATTCTGCAGATAGAAGGGAATTAATAGATTTTTCTCTTTCCTTAGGTCATGCACAATCACAGTATTTTGAATATTCATTATGCCTTCTTAAGAGACTTTTTGTTCTTCATTAGGATTCTTTAAATACAGAACAGCTATTCTTTTTATTAGATCCCAGGAATGCTGCATGATCTCTAAACCAAATGGTACCAATTGATCCCACCTTCTATGCTGAGTTTAGCAGTAAGACCAAAATTATTGTTCAGTCCACGCTTGGGTTTCCTTGTCAGAGTATTCAAAGTAAAGCATCTGCAGTGTGAAAAATCAGGAGTACAGAAATTGAAGGAAATATTAGGAACTGTTAGTGGAAACACTACAAAGTCAGATAAAGCTTGTTATTTTTTTTAAAGATACATGTGGATCTTTGACTCCCTTACGAATACATTGTCTGGCTCAGATGAGCTTCTGTAGAGAACACCGTAACTCACAGATGGTAAAGACCGGCAGTGAGTCAATAAAATTTCTTTCTTGCAGTTGCAAAGCAAATATTCTAGATTTAGGATTAAGCTGCCATGTAACTCCACAGTTAAATATTCTTGAATCTTATGCTTCAATCCATAGACCTTTCCTTCTTCTGAGGCTTGGGGATGGAGATCAGCTGTTACAATTGTGATACTCTGAGAAAGACTCATTTAATATCTACCATTTTTTCTCTTTTTGCCTTTTACTTTTTCTTGAGCAATGCGATGTGCACCTGTTAACAGCAACACAGTGCAGTAAAGTGAGGGTAGTATCTCTCTTTCAAACACATTTGAGTATAATTTGATGAAGATGACCCAAAATTTCAGCCTGTTTTCCTCTCTGATGTCCTGTACAGCTGTAAGTTAAAGTGTTTCCTTGTCATTATTTTATTTGATCAAAGAAATAATCTTACTTGCATTTCTGTAATACATTATGAGCCCCTGAGGTAAAAATTCAATCTCTTGCATTAACAAGGCCATGGAGAAAAGACTACAGGTAAAATAACACCTGTTGAACATTTCTTGGACAGGGTTCATTTTGGAATGAAGAAAGTCCTCCCTCCAACATAGTTAGTTTTTGCGCTCAAGGCAAAAGACCATACATTGACTTTGCCTCAGAACTAGAGTAAGGATTAAAACGGCACTGAACTGCAAGGCTCATAGGTGATTGATTCCTTTTCTTGCATTGATATTCAGCACAAGGAAGGGTGCTGAACATTCTCCAGCCATCTTCCATCAGAAAGAGTGAGAATAAGAGCTTCTTTTATTCTGTTCTCCACAAATATGCTAGGAGTAGCAATATAGAAGTGCTTGCAGAGAAATAAGAAGGTGCCTTAAAGTCCTTTGAGAAGCAGTGAAGGCAATATTCCCAAGTTCTCTGCACTACTTTTGCCTTCAGCAGTGATTTAATTGCATGGGGGGAGGAATGGAAAATGTGGTGAGGAGACACTTTTGGGCTCGGTGTATTAGATTAGCTCACAACAAACAGCTTCCTAAACATGTTCAAGGTGTGAGGGTCTATGGTGTATGCTTTCTTTCCAAGCCATAAACTGAATTGTACAAAACTACTTGTGAAGAGCTAAAACCAAAGCTAGACCTTGTTCAAAAGTAGCAATTGATTTGCACCTTTCAACTTTTCAGCCAAGAGTAGGATTGATTAGAAGTGCATTGTACTTTGAAAATGAAGCTAGTACCAACTGCATGGCCAAAATTTGTCACTGAAAATGTCGTTACATTATGTGATAAAAAGCTTTAAAACTTTGAAATAAAATACATTTTCATGTGGTTTTTAATAACATACTTCTGAGCCCTGCAAAGGGATGGTGATAAAAACAAGAACCTTCAGAAAAAGACAGAAGTTACTTGCTATAACATATTATTGAATTAACATTAGACTCCATGAGTATTTCAGCCAATAATTAATCCATCATGTTTTGACTCAAGTAATGCTTATATCAGATACAGATTAAGTTGGGCTGTAAAGCAGCATTTCAGGTGAACAAGTCTCTGCTGTGGAGGAACAATATTTTCTACATACAATAAACTATTGCTATGAAGACACTTCCATTGCCAGAGCTGGTATTCCTGCAGCACAGAATTCCTAGAAATAATTACTTCAACTGTTATATAGTTTCCCACATCTGAATTATTTTCTACTTTAACAAAAACAAAACAAAAAAAGACTTCATTTGAAGGTCTGCCTGAGATGTGGACCAGATCTTAAAAAAAAAAAAAAAAAAAAAAAAAAAAAGGAAAGAGAAAGCAAAAATTTTTAAATGGCATCTAACTATTCCTTTCAAACATTTTTCAGTGTTAATGGAATCCAGTATTTTATCTGCTTCACCTAAAATTGCCCTAGTTTGAGGTTAGCACAGTTAGACCCAGAATGATGAGAATTTTCTATCACTGAAAGTCAGTACAAGTAGACTTCAGTTTCTCCATGATAGCCGTGACAGAGAATGTTTTAATGAGGAGGTTATAATAACCCTGTGAACTGAGGGACCTGGAAAAAAAACATTCTTCCTTATTTCTCTCAGGCAAAATGACAAGAAGAAAGAAACAGAGGTGGCAGGATGACATACTTTCTAAGCCTTTGGTGTATTGTTTGCAAACTTTATGCTTACTTTGATAAGAAAAAATAATTAAGATAACAGATTCAGTGCTAAAGAGATTTTAAACTTCTCTATTTATATTAACTTTTAATGCTGAACCACTAAACCTCCCTTGCACTTGAGGTTAATTTAGATTTGTGGCTTTGGAGGAACAGTTCAGTAGTCATCTACAGAGTATCAATTTAGGTGGGAGAATTTTAGATAAGACACACAATTATCTTAAAGTCTGATTTCACAACCTGTTCTGGGAGAAGAGATGCTGCTAACACATCACTGTCCTGTGATGTCAGATTGGTGTCTATAATGAATTCTTCTCAAGGTGCATTTGTCATATATTATAGTTATCTTTTACTGATGGATATATTTAGCAAGTGAGCAGTTACTACAAGAAGATTAATGCTACAAAGGTGGAACAAGGATAGGAAAAGGGCTGATCATGCAGAAATGCTGAGCATTCTGGAAAGGAATATAAATGCAGCAGAACCTTTTTAATCTTTCTGTTAAAATATATGAATCCCTGCATTTAACTGAATGGGATTTTTGAAATAAATACAATCTTCTACAGGAACTTTGTTACAAGCTTGTGCTTTCTGCAGCTTGGATTAAAAATTATAAATGTCTTTTTAACCAGCTGTCAAATGATCTTTTCTGTGTCCATTCATGACCAGACCATCCTGTAACATGACAGGTAGACTTTTTTCAGTGAGATTACCCAAATTCCCTAAGTTTCTGAGAACACTAATGAAAAGTTTCTTTCCCATAAACAGCCTTATTAACACTGCCCCAGCAAAAGGCAACCAACACTACTATATGCACTGCTACTTATACAGTCTGTTTTCCAAACATACAAGAAAATAAACTTTAAGTCAAAAATCTATGGAAGTCAAGACTTTTCAGTCCCTACACTGATCAAACAATGAAAAATGTGAGCTATTTCTCTCTAATACAAAAGCTGCATATATCATCACTGGGCATTCATCTGGTGTGGTATATGAAAGCCCTTAATATTACAATTTCTAAAAAACACATTTTGGAGCAGGATAAAAACATAAAAGCTCAGACTTTGTGATCATCTCTTCCAGTTTACGGAGGACAATGTTGGAAGTGGTGCTTTTTTTTTTTTTTTTTTTTTTTTGGGAGGGGTTAATTTAGCTAGATAGCTGTAATGGTGTCTTTTATATCCAGATGAAGGCAGCTTGACAGCTGCATGCATGCTCAATTACTTTTAGGGACACAGTGACAGATCTCTGGTATTTACAACAAATAATAGCTTACATTTCTTTGGAATTTTTTTTTCCCATTGTATTTTAAATGAAACTTGTAATACTGGTATCCAAGGAATTTTTAGCTAGAGTAAATTCTTCCTCAGTTACCCATCCTATCCTCTTTAATGATCTGTCCATATGACATGTAAAGACAAAGACAATATGCTGTCTTTAAAGAAATTTAAAATCAACATCCTTTCTTTTTTTTCTAAATATCTAAATTTATTAATATATCAGATATTCTGGTATCATCACAGACTATACCCTTATATCAGTCCACCCATGAGATATCTTTTAAAGAACTAAGAGCAGTATGCGGTAGGCAGATAAGCTCTAGGCAAGAATTCTGTATTCATACCACACTTTTCAACATCCTTCATTAGGATATAGGTAATGATACAGAGGTATTCACATACATGTACAGAGCTCCCTGAGAAACGCTGTTCGTTATCACCTTTGGTCTTTGAATTCATCACTTACACAACTAAGAGCCATGTTTACTACTAAGTTCACATCCCTATCACCTTACAATTCCTTCAAAAAATCAGCAAGTACTTTAGAAAAACAAAGGCATAAAAAAAGTAAAAGCACAACTGCTACCTACATTTAACAAGGAAAATGTAAGGGGTTGTGGTCACCTAGAGACCTACAAAACTTCTGGTAGAGGACAACCTCCAAGAAGGCACTGTTAATTATCACCAAACAACATTGACACCCATTATATTTATATTCATTGTAGATCTGAAGGAAATAACCAAAATAATATCATTACTGTCTTCTCCATACAGAAGTGTGGTTTTGGTGTAGAAATTTCAGTCTGGCCTTGACTTACAGACTGCACCATTGGGGGATGCCCCAGTGAGGAGCAACAGGGAAGGGAGATGATAATCCAGCCAAGTGAGGAAATCATGGACTGGGTTGGCAAGCAAAGGGTGTAGGGTGATATGGACAGGAGAGACCTCAAAATCTTCATAACAGGGTAGAAAGAGGTCTATCCCAACAGTACGACAGGGTGCCTCTGAGTGCTTGTAAGTTGCTGCATACAGCATGAGGAACAAACAGGAGGATCTGAAGGTCTGCATGCAGTCACAGCGCTATGATCCCATTGGGGTCAGAGAGGTTTGGTGGGATAGTTCACAAAACTGGAGAGCTGCCATGGATGGATACAGGATCTTTAAGAAGTAGAGGCTGAGAAAGTCAGTTTTCCATTATATGAGAGAGCTGTGACTAAGCTAAGACTCTGTCCAATTCTGCCCTTAACATCATAACAAACTGGGATGATCCAATTAACTTGATTTCCCTCTCCAAATGCTGTGGACATCTATTACATATTCTGGAGACCCTTGAATTTTTTCGTCTGATAACAGGGGTTCTGTGCCACATATTAGTATTGTAGGATTTGCACTAGTGGTTAACTAAGGCCTTTGTGTATAACACTAGGTATTTGAAAATAATGGAAAAGTGAGGAAAATGTATCAGAGTATTAAATCCAACGTGTTCTACTGTCATTGGGTTACTATGACCACCTGAGTATTTCAGTAGCTGTGAAAAAGACCATTATATATTTTTGTAAGCATACATGTACTTACACATCTCCCCAGAAACCCTCTCTTGCTACATCCTTTCCTGAGGGTATTCTGGCCATCTTTTCTAGATATACTTAGTGAAACAACCTAAAGACAACACACCTCTAACAGATGTTGCTTACAGGTATTATGTTAAACTCTATTAAATTTCTGTGATAACTTTCTTGTCTTTGTAATGCAGTTTACAAGAACTGAAAAACATAACCTGAACTGTTAATATTCTTATTATTCCTGTTTCAGCTAGCAAGCAGCTAGAGCAATGATTAAAGTGCCCAATTTTGCCTTCACCTCTACAAGAAAATCCATGCTGATGGCTGTTAGCATGCCCCAGGAATGGTGAAAACCCAGAAAACATGTCCCTGAAAGCTGAAAAGCACTTTGATAAGGCAAATAAAGTCCAGATATGCTGTGAGGGCTTCTGTACTGCTTCATGGGTGATGCTTCCAGCATTCTTCATGTTGTGTAACTAAATTCCCTCTGCCTCCCTAAATTTTCTTCAGGTCCCTGTTCAGTAGTCCCTAATTCCAGGTCTAGTCTCCCTTTTAATTCTCCTCTCAGTTCTGATAGTGTTCTTACTATTCTCAGACCAAACAAATTAATCTAACTACTAAACTGATCTATGATTCTTTAACAAAAGCTCAGGGTTGTCTCAGGCTTCTCTCCAGGCAACCCATAGCTAAAAATATACAGTAAAAAAATGCACTTGCTTCATATGACTGTAAGTAGCTTTTCTCTTCTCCAGTATCTCCCCTGGGCACAGTCTGATCTTCGACCTTAGAAGGTGTAATTGTAGTTGGAACAGCTCTATTAGCAGAGTTGGAAGATGAGTGTATTGCTGCAGTGTAACCACAGAGGTGACTCTGCAGATAAATAGTTTTGTGTATCTGCTAACGTGTGTCAGCTCAGATGGACAAGGTGGCTATATTCATGGATGATGAACGATGCTGTTGTAGTCAATGAGTTGTCTGAGATACCTAATCTTGGCTGTGATACGAAATTGAGCTTTACACAATGGATAAATTTTGAATCAAGATTTGGTTTGGTTATAGTCATACAATTTATTTATAGTACAATGTAAAAAAATCCTTCATTGACTCTTCTCCTTGCACAGATACTTAAGGATTTACAAACCATATCAGCATCCATTGTAGTCAGCTAACATTTCTCTGATTTCAACAATTATCAGATCATTGACTTGATAGAAAAAAAAAAAAAAAAAGAGTACAACAATTAAATGATTAATATAAAAAAATATACCAACAGTGATTGAAGTAAAAAAGTAACAGTCCTCCATGTATAAAACTGACATGAGAAAAGTTTTTTTAAAAAAATATTTAGAAGAGGTAATCTGTTCCTTATTCCCTCACTACGGCTACTATTGTGTGCTTGATCTGGATTTTTATACTCAAGCCAAGAAAAAGTTGAAGTATTGTTTACCCTTAGATAAATTGTTAGCTTCATTATAACTTTGCCTAACTTATCTGAAAATAATAATGAGATGCTTAAAGATACATTTAAATGCTTTATTTGATCTAGGCCATAAATCTTTGGTCTTTTCAAAGCCAAGGCTCACAACAAACAGTATCATCTCATACAAGAAAAACCTTTTAAGCCCGATTTCCACAAGGTCACTTTACCTCATAGAAAGCTGTAGGAAAAATGGTAAAGTGAGTGTCATGGTTTCATCTGGGATGGAGTTAGTTTTCTTCTCAGTAGCTGGTGCAGTGCTGGGTTTTCACTCTGATGTGAGAACAAAGCTGACAGGACACTGATGTTTTCAGTTGTTGCTGGGTGATGCTTACACTAAGTCAAGGAGTTTTCAGTTTCTCAGGCCCTGACAGTGAAAGGGCTGGAGGGGCATGGGAAACTGGGAGGGGACATAGCCAGGACAGGTGACCTGAACTAGCCAAAGGGATATTCCATATCATATGACACCATGCTGAGTATATAAACTGGGGGAAGAAGGAAGGGGGGACATTTGGCATTATGGCATTTGTCTTCACTTTCCTGGAGATGGATGATCACCTGTTTTGCTTTGCTTGTCTGTGTGGCTGTTGCTTTACCTATTAAATTGTTCTTACATCAACCCTTGAGTTTTACATTCCTTTATGATTCTTCTCCCCATCCCTCTGGGTGAGGGGCAGTGAGCAAGCAGTTCCATGGTGCTTGGTGGCTGGCTGGGGTTGAACCATAACAGTGGGAATAAAGAATAAGATTATTAGAGGAAATATTAAATAATTAAAACTTTTAATCTTGGAAAATACTGAGTGGGAAAGACTAGATTTGTTGGGTATGTGAAGGTTATGGAGAATATGATCAGAGAATTTGCTCTCAGTTTCTAACTTTATAAAGCTAAAACACAACCACCAAACCTAATTCATAGTAGGTTCAATGACCAAAGGAAATACTCTTCTGTATGAGACCAGCTCTGAATACATGGGGTCAGCCATGTAAAACAGAGTATGGCCATGAACTCAAATATGGATGTGCAGCTCTTTGCTTTATGTAATGGATGGTCTTCTCCAGGTTCAGGCTGTCCCAGGTAATACACAGACATCTTGCATACTCTTCAAGGAACTTCTTTTACAAGGGCTGTGCCCCACGTGTAGGATGAATGACAACAGCCTAGCTGGAGTACGAAGACAATTACAGCATTTGCACTAGACATTCAGGGCCAGTGAAGGCTCTGCACTGTGTTAGTTTCTAAAGTAAATATGGACATGGGTAACAATAATACTGATAATTGCTCCTTATGCTGCTTGTACCTCAGTTTTAGCAACAAGTTCTCTACAAAGACTAGAAGTTTTGGAATTACTGAAGATAGTGTTCTTAAAAGGCCATATAGGTAATGCTGTATGCAGTTCGATTCTAACTACCCTATACCTTATCCCAGCAGGGATTTATGTTTTGAAATATTTTGCTTATACTTCTTGTCACACCACACCTGGGGGAGGGCAGTCAGCACACTCTGGTGTTGTAGAGCACTACTGTACTGATGCTAGTACTGCACAGCCCAAACTTTACCTCAGACATTTTGAACCAAGCTAACACGAGAATAGTGGTCTCAGTATCATGGGGGACTGCTTGGGTGCATAAGGTCAAGTGCTATGTAGTGGGGATGTGACCAAGCTACTCATGAGGCTAAGAGGACATAAGACAAACCATGACACTTGTCTTCAAGTGTCATTTTCTGACCCTTTTTTATTTAGCATTTAGAACATATCCATAGAAACCAAACATTGCAGAGACCAGAAGTAAATAAGGTTCAAGAAGTTATTAGCTAAGTATGTAACTGTGAAAAAGCAATGGTTCAGATACAACTTTCATTATGCAATCCCCTAAATGTATTTGTTGCAAGAAGGAGGATATTTCAAAGGAAAGATGACTCCATAAAGATGCTCCAGGTCCACTCTCCTGGCAAGTGTTTGAGAAACTGACAGGGACCTCTGATCTGCCCTAACAATATTAGACACAGCAATTATTGAATGTCAAATACAAAAGCTATTTCTGATCTCTGTTTTTTAGAATTCCTCTTTTTTTTTTTTTACTGTTTGAATGTGTAGAAGTCACGAGCTTTGTATTTTTTGTGTTATATTATCTCATTTAAAAACTTTAATCCAGTCATGCTTTAATTCCTTTGAACACATCTGTTTTCTACCAACTAAATATTATAAACAGATTCTATTGCCTTTCTTAGTGCCAAGAATGTTAGTAAAAATAATACCTTAACTTTCAAATATCCCATTCTTTCCAATAAGCATTCAGGTTAATGAACAGTGAAGATGTATCCTCCTTCAGTCATTCAATTCCATTTTTATTATCTTTTTTTTTTTTTTTCTCTTTATTTTTCCCTTCTTTATGCTGTAGCCTTTTGGGACACAATTTTTCTACTCTACAACACAAGGTACATTTATTCTACTTTACGCTCTGCACCTCACATTCTAAAAATCACAATTTATTTCCCTGGAAAAGCTTTTCATTTGTACCATTACTACAACCTATTACTGTGGTCTTTCATCATGTCACATGACAGTCTGTTCGGTACTGTGCGGAGAAAAGCTATTCTGTTTTGGAATACCAATAATCTGTTTTATGCTCACTTTAGAATGTTTGTGATACCTCAAATCTTAACCCAATCAATACAGTCTTTTTTAAAAAAGCAGAGTAAAATCCTTAAGATTGGAGGCAGAATTCTGTATATCCATTTGCTGTAACGGTAACACACTCATCGCTGTGTTGAGTTCAGCTGTGCACAAGCTCAGCATAGGCTGTCTCTGTTAGTCCTGTAGCCTTGGCTCCCTAATTTAAGCTTGGCTTAGTGGATGTAGAAGTCCTTCAGCCCAAATGTTGTTGTGCTGATAGAAACAAGGAAGCAAACAAGCAAAACCCCCAAACCCTGACCTGTCACACAAGTTTTCAAAAGGAAATGTGACCTTAGAAGTTAGATGGAAAAGGAGGTTGGCAAGGTCTTTAATGGAAGAGCTTCCTCAATGCTTTTCAATCATGATATTGGATAAATATCTTGTTAATCACATTCCATAATGGAATTTTTGCCAAAATTTATACTGAATTAGCTAGATCCTCTACTGAAATCACAGAATCACAGAATAGTTGAGGTTGGCAGTAATACCTGGAGGTCATCTAGTCCAACCCACCTGCTTAAGAAGAGGCAGCCAAAGCAGTTTGCCCAAGACTATGTCCAGACAGCTTTTGAATATTTCCAAGGATGAAGACTGCACAACCTCCTTAAGCAACCTGTGCCACTGCTGAATCGCCCTCAGTATAGAACTGTTTCATTGTGTTCAGACATAACCTCCTGGGTTTCAGTTTGTGCTCATTGTCTCTTGTCTTTAAGGCAAATTTTCCAGAACTGGCTCTGTCTTCTTTACAGCCTCTCTTCAGATATTTCCACATATTTGTGAGTTTTCCCCTGAGCCTTCCCTTCTCCTGACTGAGCAGTGTCCTCTCTCAGCTTTTCCTCATATGAGAGATGGTCCAGTCCCTTAATCACCTTTGTGACTCTTCTCTGGCCTCTCTCCAGTAGCTCCATCTCTCTCTGATGCTGGGGAACATAGAACTGTGTGCTTTGCTATATTTTCTTTTCACGTTTGAAGTTTTGCCAGGAGTTCTGTGTTCATTCACACAGACCTCCTGATATTTTTGCCTCGCTCTCTGCTCGTTGGGGTAGATTGCTCTTGACTATGGAGGAAGCAATACTTGAATATTAATCAGTTTTCTTGGACCTCTTTTCTCTCCAGTGTCAATGGTCCATGTTTATTTCATGGTCCCGGTGATGTTTATTTCATCCAATGTTTATTTCATCCATGTTTATTTAACTTATCAGATGGTGCATATTTATTTCAAGAACGTGATCCTGTAAAAGTATTTATCTTCCATAATTTTTGAAATTACATTGTATTTTTTATAATAGTCTTCAATTGCTTTTCCTGATTAACAGGTAATTAAGTACTAAAGCAATATTGCCTATATAAAACTTATATTTTATCAAAAAACTGCTCTTCTTTCTGTTATCCATACTGTATACATGTTTTAAAAAAGGACTCAATGATTCAAACAGAATTAATTACTAGTTTAATATCACATGAAATTCAATAGAGAGACCTTAAATTTACACCACGTACATGAGATCAGAATTTGGCTTTTGGTATTTGTCATAAAGAGCAACTCAAATGGCAGTCTTACGCCAACCTAATGTAAAGATAAAAAGCATTCATTCCAGTCCATGATTTCAATGCTAAAGCAGTGCATGTGGAAAGGTCATCACAATTAAAGGCATAATGTAAAAATGAAACTGTGAGCAAGTGTTTGTTCTTCTTCTTTATCTCAAGATTTATGTGATTGACTCTTAATTGGAGACCTAGGGTTTCATTTCACAGCTTGGGCAGACAGGCTATTAGTTCTCAAATGAACGGGGAGAAAATAGCAATACTTTGCGTGTACGTAATAGAGAAGTAAAATACTTTTTGACCTTCTGTGATGATTAGTAAAAGAAAAAAAAAAGTTTAAATTCAGAAATTCAAGATATTATTTGAATATAAGAGCTGTGTATTAGTTTATGATAGCAAACTGGACAAAACTATTTTTGTTTTAACACCTGCCCACATCATCACATATAGACATTATCTGCATGTACGGCTAGATGGGAACACTGGCATTCAGCAAAATGATAGTCCTTTCTTGCTATCCCTTATTTTTTGTCTATAAAATAGTTGCAGCATATAAAAATTTTATGGTGGCTTTAAGCTTATTTGGATACCTCTGAATGTGGAAATAGAAATTATTGCTTAGTTACACTTGGTAATTAATGTAAAGCTGGATGACAGGATGTCACCTGTCTCCCCAAACTGTGAGATTGGACACCTTCAAATACAGCTGCCTGTGTCCTATTATCCAAATCCCATCACAGTGGATTATATCACTAGCCAAAATGACGCATGTTGCAAGTCTTCAAGGCCTTCCTGAATTGCTTGCCTCTCTGTCCACATTGGTGGGAAAAGAATCTCTCTTTGCAAAATAAAGTTTGACTTTGCAACTATGTTGATTGTACTGCACAATAAAAACATAGTAGGTAAATCAATCATATCTTACCACATGGAAACATATTGTGACATCCTACAAGGATTTTTCTTTCCTTTTCTCTTTTTTTTTCCTGCAAGGAAGGTGATTTCATTTGTAGGGAGCATGACTATGAGACATAATACGAACACTCTCAGAATGATTCTTCCTAACTTATGATAGAAGAAGAAAAATACTAGCAGCTCCAAACTACATCTGTTGTAATGTAATGAGGCCCGCACAAGTCTGCCAGCCTGGGGCAAATGGATTATTTTTCTTACTTCTTTCATATGTAAGTAACTTCTTTCAGCTCAGTAACTGAGCTTCTGGGTTTTTACATTTATGTTCTTCATTCAGTTTCTGAGGCTTCTATTTTCTCCTACCATATTCCAAGGCCAATAAGATAACAGCTCCCAGAAATGTAATGAGCAAAATTCTCAGCTTTGCATTTGCTGAACTGCAGTGGGGATGCTCAACAGAATATTAAACTGGAAAGTTATTATTCTACTATATCATCTCCACTCTTCAGATGAGACATACACACACAAGGAAAGGCGTATCAACGTGGCAACTGGACTGTGGGTGGATAAGCATAGATAGTGTGTAGCTGAAATCTAAATCCATCAATCAAATAAAATTAAAACCATAGTCAGCACCTTGTGTCATAATCTCTGTGAAGAGATAATCAAACCATTTGCTTCAGGTGAGAAGGCGGCAAGTGTGCTTAAACAATCTTGTGTTATTGATCCAGTGCAATTCTGAAAACAGCCCCTGCAGTGTAATCTCTACAGCTTGATAGATTGCATTAGTAGATGTACTTAGACCAGTGAGATTACCTTCCACATCAGTTAAGTAATAGAAATAAAACCAATAAAAAGACAGCATACTATAAAGAAGAATCTCACAGACTGGAAAATACTAATTTGGTATGTATATGGCTTCCATCAGTGGAGTATACGAACACATCACCATTCTGAATGTAGCAAGCTCACATGTTTGAGCAGAACAGTGCTTTGCAGGTGGGGGAACCAAGGCCCCAAAATCCTCATCAGGCCATGTGGACTTACAGGATGTCTGCATTAAAAAAACTAAACTGGCTTGCTCAAAAAACAGGTTATATAGACAACTTTTCTTTCAGTAACCCCTTACTAAGAGGAACAAGGAATTTTTAAGACACTATAGGCATTTCTGATCAATTTAAGGCAAAAATCTTCACTACTTAATTTCATGTTCAAGTAAAAACATCAATAAACTGAACTGGCAAGAAATTTAGCGACTAACAACATGTATAGGTGCTCTCTCATCTTTAGGTTAAAATGTGAATTGTAAGTAGGTTGGGAAAAATGATGCCACACACAGTTCTGCTGAGTTACCTTGCTATATGAATGGTGTAATTTGACAGAGTTTAAATATTTTGTGTAGGGCTCTGCTACTTTATGTAAGAATACGAATTGGCTTTTCAACTTCACTGGCTTTGTATTTTATTTATTCACTGACTTAATTTATATTACCAAGTTCATGGCATCACTGGACTTTCAAAGTCTAAACTCTTTAATAAAATCTACTCATTTTCATATATTGTGCATTTGCAGCCATGGAGAACAGCTGTGAAAGATTTTTCTAATTGTAGTTACTTTACATAGGCATTTATATCATGTGACATTATCATGAAGGGATAAATGGATAAAAATTAATTTGGTCACTTATGACTGTAAGGGAAAGAATATCTGAAGTCAGCTGTTTCTTTCAACTCAATAAATAACTGGACTTCAGTTTTCATCCAAGCAGAGCCTAACTTCTGATGCTTTTCTTTTTACCTCTCCTTAGTTTAGACACAGCAGGGACTGCAGTTCAGATGACGCCCCCTTTAAATTAGACTAGAGCTGCTTGCTTTGAGTTCTCTAAAACATAATCAAAAAGCCTAAGGCTAATACCAGCTTTGCTATCAAAGGCCAAAGTCATGAAAGTCAGTGAAGTTTAAACTATGACAGAAAGCCATTGGCTATTAGTAAAGACTGAAACAGGTGAAACTGAAAGAGAAGTGAGACATTAAATATTATTAAAATGCCCTGGTAACCTTCATGCAATTCTTGAAACTATTGCCATATTCTCCAAATCCTATATCCTTCCACCTCCCTATTTTTCCTTTCTAATATTTGACTTTTAATATACATATATATATATATATATTTATATTTGACCAAGAGGAAGAAGACCTTTAAGTCCAAGAGCTTCACTGATACTTTTTATTTTGCTGCAAACTCATTGTCACATTTATTCCACTCCAGGCTGCCTCCCCATGGGCCAGATCTAAGGCAGAAAAGAAATTCTGTGCAGAGACCCCAGAGCAGGTACTAGATCCAAGTTAAGCAATCAAACCCTGTGACTGCTTAAAAGTAAAAGAGGAGAAAACCACTGGAGGTGTAAGACAGATGTCAGAGGAGGTATTCAGTGCAAGGTGAGGCAGTGTGAGGAAATTATCTCCCTCCTGTGCAGAAATCCCTGGAGCTGAGCATGGGAGTTTGCCGTGCAGCTGTCTGCAGATGCAGCCCTCTGCAGACGCACATGGCAGTTCCAGACCCTGGGGACACAGAAAACCTGAGAGCAGCTGTGGGGAGGCAATATGCTTCCTGATGCTGTTTTTTTGCTCTGCCATTTGCAGTCCTACTGATACTGAGGAGCTGTTTAACCCCTTGATCTATTTTTCACAAGAATGTGCTCGCGAGGAAAGTTTCCTTGTGATGGGCTTTCTGGAGACCAGGGTTGAAGCTTTCTATTAACTTAAATAATTTTTATGCTGTCATTTTACTTGCTGTTCTTCTGTGCAGTTCCAAGCTTCTTCTGTTTCTGCTTCTTCTTCAAACTTTTTCCTGCACTTATCAAGCCGTATGCCTTGCTCTAAAGTCTGCGCCTTAAAAAATTTCCTCTGTAAAGGTGCATTTATCTTCTATGTTTAGGAGAATAACAGAGGATGAACATGTATGGTAAGCACAAGGAAGACTCTAAGATCACATCCTCATGGAAAAAGCTAAGATTTTCTCTTGGCTTTTGCTCAAATAGATGAAAATGAAGTGAACTAAGAGACCAGTTTAGGCCTTGGAGCGGTTGGAATGGGCATAGTAAAAGACTGTGCATGAAACGTTGATGTGCGTGAGGTTTCACAGTAACACTAACAGCCCAGAGTCCCGTCCCTGATTCTCCTATGAACATACCAACAGCTTTTGCAGATTAATGCAGGGTTTTTCTGTCCTAGACAATAATTTTCTCCAGGCAGTGGCCAGTCATGTCTTGCATGTTCAGATCTTCCATGAAATATCCTATCAAACACGTTAGGCAGGATTACTACTGAATTTTGATTTCTTTTCATTACACATGCAATTACTTCACCTTGTGGGCTTTTTGTTAATATAGTTATTTGGAAGCCATGCTAAAAACTGGAGTACACCCCTGTAATTGAATCAGATCATGTTCTCAGCTTTTAAGGAAAAATTTATGCCAGTTTTCGTGGTGAGAAGTGCTTAAAAATTGCTCATATGATATGCCAATGGAAAGTAATGTTAATGAATTACTATAGCTGCAAGCTAAGCTTTCTTGGGGGAGGAAAAAAGGGTGAAGGTTTTTTTCAGGTTTTCTAAGACTAGCCTTGAAATATCTGTCATAATAGAATACAAGAGTGGATAGAGTATTTATTTCACTGATCTCATTTGACATTTTTTTTCTCTTTCTGGTATTTTTTAGCTGGCTTGTGGTACACTATAGCTTCTTTAACTAGAATAATCTTATATAATGTGCTAACTCTGGCAAAATACTGAACTGTATAAAACCAGCCTTACCTTGAATCGCTGAATGCAAGGTTATATAAGCTGTTAAATGTGGAATAATTATTCTACCACAGGATCATCAGTGGCCACATGTGCTTCATATAAGTGAATGGCAAGATATAAATTCACCGTGTTAAGAAAAAGTCTCTAATGAGCTCTTAAAATTTTAATACCTGAACTGAAAATGTGCACTGCACATCAGTTAAGGACAAAATTGTTAAACTTGGTATCAAGAAAGTCTTCAAAAGAAAAAGGAAGATGAGAACATGTGAAATAATTGGCTAATTTCCTGACAACCTTCAATACATTACTACAAAGGGGGAGAAAGAATTCCCCCTCCCCTCAAACCTGTGCTATTACAACAGCCCATAGAGAATAGTAACCTGGCCATAAAACCTCACAAGGAGTTTGCCTTAGGGAGATTCATCATTTAATACACAATAATGGAGAAGGTATGTATGAAAAATCAGAAGGAGCACAAAGGATGTGATGATTCAACAAAACTAAACGCACAGCTTTGCCTATTTACAGTAGGACTCTATTCTTTATTTAATCACAATCTGCACAGCAAGCTAGCATATGGACTGGGGGCGAGGGGGGCATGCTTTGGCATCTACTAACTAATTTGATATATAGCACATTTTTCCTATCTTCTCAATACATAAGATGTTGAAAATTATTTGAAAATTAACGAGGAGAAAACTGACCCATTTTTTTTTTCTTCCAAAGTGTGCATGCAGTTCACTGCACCTGGTTGGGAGGAAGGAAAGTGGAAAATAATTGCAAAATACTTAAGGGCATATTTTCAAACTGGTAATCAGAAAGGAATATTATTAATCAATTACATTTTGTGCTAGGATGTCCTGGTGTTATAGGAAAACAAGGAAGAGAAAAGACTTGGAAAAAAATGAAAAACTTAAAAGTGCATTTCTGATTCCTGTTGACCAGTGTCACTGCACTGAATTAGAGCAGCTGCAGGGTGTGGAAGCTGCCTGACCCACTTCGTCAATCTGCAGAAAGTGCAGTTAAGCTCCAAAATGAATGGAAGTTTGGAATGGAATTAGATTTAAAATGTTGTAAAGAATAGATTTAGAAAAAAAAATTACAAATACAAACATTTTGAATAAAAAAAAATGTAAAAACTTCTATTTTAAAAGTCCCCATTTTCTGACAAATCCAAAAAGCTGGTAGTAATTTTTCATTATTTTAAAATCGTTTTTCTAGTGAAATAGCAGCAAAAACACTCCCAAAGTCTTAGTTGAAGTCAAGAAAAGTTTCTGACAATACTAAGTCATGACAATAAAATGCAATTTAATCTGGTGAAATTTTTTCATTGTCTGTGTTTTAGCCTTGGAATGAAATGTGACGTTCAAAATACACATACAAAATATGAGTAAAGGGCTGTTCTTTTGAACTAAACATCTCTGTGTTGCTTTTAATATTTTTTTCTTCTATACATAATTTCATGAGGCATTATTTGATCTGCAGTATACATGTATCATAGAAATAAGAACTAGAGATGAAAAAGCATTATAATCTGCCATTCTGTTAACAGATTTCAAGACCAGAGCCATTTCTAATATTTTGTGTAGATTTAAAAACAAAAACAAAACCACAAAAAACCCTCATGCAATAAATGGAAATAATTTTTTCTGACTTATAAATTGGTAATCAGTAATTCAAAGCCTAACAAAGGGAATACATTTAGTCTAGTCCTCCTGTGGCATATTCTATGACGTGTACAGCTTCTAGTGTCCACGCATAATCCTTCCACTGTTAGTAATGTGTCAAATTTTTAGGGAGGAGTATTCCATAAGCTTTTATAACCGAGTTGTTGATCTGGTCTTCAGCCCACAGATTTTTTTATAGTTTTTTCATATTTCTTTTAAGTGTATTAAGTCCACCCTAAATAATTCCTTTCTCACCTCAAGATTTAAATATTTATAGACTATTGTTATATGCACCTGCATCTGTTGGCTGAGATAAATATGAAAATAATATATGGGGCTTTTGTTGTTAAATATGACTGCAATTTTCATAAATGTGGATGGTCTTGCGGTCAGTCTGATGTAAAATGAGATTGGATCTACATAGCATAAATTGGTGTCTGATTATTGTACTGTTGTGAACTAAAGCTAGACAGAAAAAAAAATCCATTTAAAATATGAAATTTTGTGTTTCTAAGCTTTTGATTCCTGCTGGGGTTTTTTAAAAGTTTTGCTTGTGGTGTCACCTAAGGAAAGAAACAGCGGTGTATTAGTTTTGCTTGGGATTGAGTTAATTTTCTTCATAGTAGCTAGTATGGGGCTATGTTTTGGATTTGTGCTGAAAACAGAATTGATAACATACTGATGTTTTAGCTATTGCTGAGCAGTGCCTGCTTACTCAGTGTCCAGTCCTCTGTTTCTCACGCTGCCCCACCAGTGAGGAGGCTGGGGGTGCACAAGAAGCTGGGAGGGGACACAGCCGGGACTGCTGACCCTGACTGACTTAACGGATATTCCATACCATATGACACTGTGCTAAGCACATGAGGCTGGGGGAAGAAGGAAGCGGGGGAACGTTCTGAGTGATGGCATTTGCCTTCCCAAGTCACTGTTACCTGTGATGGAACATGGAGAAGGCTGGACACCTGCCTGCCGATGGGAAGTGGTGAACAAATTCTTGTTTTGTTTTGCTTATGCACACAGCTTTTGCTTTATCAGTTAAATTGTCTTTATTTCAGCCCATGAGTTTTCTCACTTTTATCCTTCTGATTCTCTCTCCCATCCCACTGGGAGAGAGTGAGTGAGAGGCTGTGTGGGGCTGAGCTACCTCCTGGGTTTAAACCTCAACAAGCAAACTGACAATTGGGAAATTATTGGCGTAGAGGATCCAGATTAACATTGCTGTCCCAAGTCAGGCTCAAGAAGAGTACAAACCTTGACTTCCTACAGTACAACACTTATTTTCAGTCCAACTATCCATTTTTTAGCGTGAAAGTGTTCTTAGATCAGGAAATCTGGTTTAGACATGGAACATTTTTCAGAAAAGGTTTTGTTTACCTGTTTTGTTTTATTTTTTTAATAAAATAGGTGTTTGGATGGGGGTTTTGTTGGTTGGTTATGTTTGTTTATTGTTTGTTTTAAAATTCATTATCTTCCAGGTAAGATATCTTTGGAAAACTTTTCTGATTACTTGAAAAAATCTTTCTTAAATTTGGTTCATGTGTTTCTGGGGAATGATGAACATGTATGTACAGCCTTCTACTGAAGAGAACAATATTCTCCAAGGATGCATCATAGTCTGCTAAAGAGTACATCTGAGGCTCATCACTTTTGTCAGGGTTGGTTGGTCACTTTAACGATAGTGAAAGCACAAACAATAACATCTGCCAGAGAATATTGTGAATGGCAGCACATGTCAAAGAGGTGACAAGTATGGAAGAAATCTTAGCAGTCCAGAATGACATTATTACATAATCATCTCACTTTGTTAAGTTAAAATCTTTGAGTCTGGTTGATAGTTCTTGAAATTCACTTTACTTTTATTACTGAATGTTGTATCTTTCTTTTTTTTTTTTCTTTTTTTTTTTTTTTTTGTGTTTGTGCAATAAAGCTTTAGATTTCCAGCTCCAATTTAATTGGTAAGACTATCATATGATAGATATAATTCTATGAAAAATAGATTGTATGTAATTATTCAGGCAATGTCTACTCATTATAATATTCTTGAAAATGCAGAAAGTCGTTAAAAATTTGTAATAGTGTGCTTCAAAAAAGCAGCCAAACTCTTCACTATTGTCCCCACCAGGTACTGTAAGTCCAGAAGCATTGCACTGTGTCACCTGTACCTGAAGTGAAGTGTACACTTTTAGGCAGGGACCAGCACCTCACATCTTGGATCTACAGAGCGTGGAGAAGGCACTCAATTCATTAAACACAAAGAGGCAAACAAATAAACAAAAAGACACTGCATCTACCTGATTACATGTCCAGGTACCCTGCTAACAGTCCTCAGAAGATGTTTTGTCTGAGGACAGTGAAAAGGAGAACGCTTCAGCCCACTGCTGTCATTGAAATAATTTTCCCAGTGGTCAATATATGGTAAATCAGGACAAGACTGTTTCCGTCAACCTTCTCCCCATCCTGTTTGGGCACAGGAAAAGACGGGACGGAGTTTTGCAAAGTCTGCTCACTATGCCTCAAAGAACCTAGAGGACTCGTGCGCAGTGTGGGCATGGTGAGGAACTGGCTGCCATGGGACGAGCTGCAGGCTGGCCTCACTCTAATCAGGAACAGCTCTTCCTCTGCACTTCTCAGCAGGCTTTGGGGGGCAGGCTATCCAAAGCAAGCAAACTGGTAAATGTTGTAATGCTGCAAATCACTAGCAAAACAAAACACACACACAAAAAATGACCTCTGGTTTTCTGGTAAAGCATCATTTCAAACAGAAACGCTGGGCAGACATGCAAGTGTAGTCGTCTGCCACAAGCCATGAGGCCCCCAGTGCCATCTTGCTTCTGAGATGCTTGTGTGATGTGTGATTCCACCCAAATTCATGGCAGTCCTCTTTAATGGGAAAAAAAGACTTCAAGAAAAACAGACTTGAGAGTGCTTGAGAATGAACACAAAAATATGTCTGGCAACATTCCAGAAATGCTTGTGCTTAAGTGGAACTGGAGGAAAGCCAAAATATGTGGCGGCTTTGCTCTGAATGCAAATATTATCACACAGCTCTCATCATACGTGGTAAAAGATAAAGCCATACTCGAGGGAGTGAAGACATCATCCAGTTGCAAACACCGTGATTCTGTCCAGTTTCCCTAGGAAAAGCTAGAAAGCGGTAACTACTGTTTTGACTGTATATGGGTTTAAAAAAGAATTATTATTTTTTTCCACTGGGATTATATCTCAGCTCTTTCTTACCACAGCTCTGTCCTGCAAAACGTCCATCTGCCCCAGCTTTGACAAGCACAGTTAGGCCAGCTTCTCAGTACTGGGCATTTCAGCTGATCATCTGATTTCAGCTCACATTTTTTTGCTCAACACTTTAAAATTGAATTAAATGTTCTTCTAGTTCATACCCTGTGTACTTAGCATGTTTTAGGATAGACTATCAGCACTAAATCTTCTTAAAACTATTACTGACAAATCCTCAGACGAACAAATAATACTTTTTCTCACTGCTTTTTAATATGTGTGACTATATTCATGCATTTCTGATAGCAACTACTCTCTTCATCCAGGTTCAAGGTGCCATTCTTAATGGAATCAGTAACAACCGAACCCAAACAACGGAGGGCAGAATTGCTCCAAATTGCCTTAGTTTCAGATTGAACCAGACTCACCTATCACTTATGTTACACAGTCAGGTGGCCTTATTTCTTAGCACTGTAATCAGAAAACTATTGACCAGCAACAATACAGGTTTCACTTCATATTACTAAAATGAACAACCCCTACAGTAAAGTATTTTTTTCTCATAAATTTTGGGTGATTCACTGCAGTTAGAATCCTGAACTTAAAGATGAGGAGCTTAGGCACAGAGATGTCAAGTAACCTGCGAGAATTAACTATCCTTCAACTTTCAAAAAAACTTTTTTGAAACAGTGAGTTGTACTGAATATATGTCTTGCCTTATGAAATCATTAGCTGTTTAGGAGACTTTGATAACTAGATATCTTTCCTGCCAATATTCCTTTTCTTATATGGGATGAGTCCCACCTAATCCTACGAACGCAATACCGGTTTGCTGCTTTTCATTCCCCTATAGCAAACCATCTTGTGGAGTTCACCCCAGTTTCCATTTATTTATTTATTTATTTATTTATTTATTTATAAGTTTGTGAAGAAGTCATTCCCAGACACATGAATTTTATGTGATGAAAGATAGGCGAGAAAAACCCTGGGATGACTCTATTCATGAAACAAAAACTTTTCTCACCTTTTCTGGCTGTTGTGGCTTTAGGCTTTCAAATCAACAAGTAAGGCACAGTCCCTAAATTTAAAACTATGTGGTACGCAATGTAATAGGACAAAACTCCAGTATGTGTGTCTCATATTGCATAACAATTAGGAAAAAGAATTTCTTGGAGGGGAAAAGTTCTAAACCAAAATGAATAAAGATAGAAAAGAAATCTAAAGGCTTAAGACTGTCATTTTTAAATGTAACTGATCTGTGTATATGCACTACCCTTGGTGGAGGAATCTGTCTCAAATTTTAACATGGAGATGCTGCTGGTTGTTATTTCCTTATACATTGTAAGTTAGTTCTATGGTGTTACCTAGGAAACAGATTTCGGAAGGAAGTATTGGTGATTGTGTAAGGACTGATGCAGATTTTTGGTTTGGGGTGGTGTTTTTTTTCACATTTTCAGAAATGATTTTTTTTGTTGCTGAAAATAATTTTATATTGTTATATGTTGAAGAATTTACAAAATTACTTCTAGTCTGTCTTATTTTAGCTGTATCGTGGTATACTAAAACTGACAAGTCATAATAAGATTTTTTTAAAGACTGAGTAAACTGTACAATTATGTACAGACATTGAGCTGCTCCTTATCAACACCCTGTCGATGATAATGATTTATTCTTCCCATGAATATTCATAATATTGCAAACTTCCTTTCTGCTTTGGCTGATGTATTAACAAAAATCAGGGATTCCTATTATAAACACACTTAGGTGATAATGACTTGTATTCAGCCCTCCACCTCTGTCACATTAAAAACTGGTGATTTCAGCACATCTATTTAGGCCACAATGAGCAAGATCTTCTCAAAGAAATTTACACAATATCTTCAGCAATGTTGCTTAATATAGAAATCATTCCCACTGACCTCATTCAGGTAAACTAAAATTCTTATGCTATCACAGCTTGTTCTAACAATAAAATGTTGGACATGAAAATTTCAAAAGAGAAATACACAAAGTCTTTTAGATATTAGAGGAAAGAATGCATGTATTACACTTGTGTTTGCTTTTAAAAAGCTAAAAACATACATTAATTCATCAACTTTTTGCAATGAAAGAAATAGCAGATACGTTAACATTAGGAAAAGTGAAGTGTCGTATCCTATTATAGTATGATTTTTAGTACTTAATAATGACTGAGTTCAGAAAAACATTTACTTTATAAAATTTCTTGCTTGGCTATATTCCTCCATGAACGTGGTATTTGCAGTCAGCATGGTTAATGTGTCTGTAATGCATTAAGGAACCAGGCTAAGTAGCACAGTTGCTATAATTTAAATTCAGTAAATTCCTTAAAATAGCTTCCTAAAAATGCTGGTGCAACAAAGCAGAAAGGCCAAAGAAGTATATTGCCATATGTTTAAAAACCTGCACATAGCTTTTACTTACTTTATCACTTGCCAATAATATGACTATGCAAAACATATGGTAATAAAAATATATAACCCAGGCCTCATAACCACTATTTGGAATTTCAAACATTTCAAGAAATGACTGCTGTGAAGGATTGGAAGATCATCCTAAAATATGGAAAATATTTGTTGAAATTTGCTGCTTCCTCCCTTTTTAATGTTTAGTTTGAAATTTGGGAGATTTCACACAGCTCTAGTTGACGTTGTTATGATTTTACTTCCATCTTTGTCCTCACTGTCAGCTTTTCATAAGTTTAACTAATAAGTTTTGAATAAAATTTTCCAAGCGTCATATCTATATGGTATTATTTCATTTTCTTAAAACGTTCTTAAGATATTTATAGTGGTTTTAGACTCGTGTCTTGAAAGGTTTATATTTATTGAAAACTATAAATTTAGGGACTGCACATTTATTTAGATCTGTAAATCACAGGTGAGATGTAAAAAAATCTTGTATGAAGAAAAAAAAATCAGTTCAGTGTTTATATAAGTTATTTACTATTTCAAACTCTATGCACCAGCAAAAAACACATTACTTTCTTAGAAAAGAAACTTACATAGATTTAATGATACAAAGAACTTGTTTAGTACAATCTTTAGTACATATTTGATAACAACTGGAAATGAAGGATGCCTATTGCATTTTTATATAGTACATTTTGTTTTAGTTTCACATGCATCTCCAAGGCTTAGTTCTGTTATGGTTTTGATTATACTCTTTGGATGTCATCCCTAGATGACCACAGTACAGGATTGTGAATCATCTTCTTTAATAGCTGATGGAAAAATTTTGTTCACTAAAAATAACTGTTATGTACCTTCTGTAGTCAACAGTTAGAGCTATTTCACCTTTCATGCCTCCAATTCACTTAAAAGTGTCAAGTAAATTAAATGCAAAGAAACCAAGAACAAAACTAGTGTGAGTGCAAGACCAAGAGGTGGACTATAAAGCATATAAAGGCTTAATAAATAAATGAAATATATAAAGGAAATAAATGACTGTTCTTTTTAGTACAGCTTTATCTTGGTCTTATTCCATATACACTTCCTCTTACACATAAACTTTGGTGGTTTACCGTTTATTATCTAATATCATGACCATATGTACATAGGACAGTGCTCACACCTAAGTATTTTTATTTTTTTTTTTCTGATTTTAAGTACTTTATTTTCCAGGTTAAGGAGTGGAATCCTTTTACATTTACAATTCCATAAATATACTATGTACATGCACCACACCCAGTAGGAAAAACAGCTGTGTGGGTTTTGGGTGGTGTTTTTGTTTTTTTTTTTTACTTAAAAGGAAATAAGATTTTTGGATCCCAGTACAGTGTTTATCGCTTCCATGCAAAAGCTTTTGGCTCCAGCATTCCAAAGGCAGCAGGGTTGAGCAAGGCACTCTGCATCTCAGCCACTCCTTTTCCTCTTCCCCAGAGCACTGTTCCACGAGGATGGACACACAGAGTCACAGATGCCATTTATGCATCTTACTGAGATCCCTCAAGTGACCCTGGCACAAATTTTGTTCACCATACTCTCAAGCCAAAGAATCTGCCACTATAATCACTATAATCAAAGCCACTAAAACAGCAGCAGTGTTGTGTCTAGTAGTATTAAAATTAAAAAAAAAAATAAATATGGAGACTTAATTCCATCCATCAGATAATTTTGGAAGTATTTCCATTTTTCAGTCTGAAATTTCTTTTAATGAAAAGACAGCATGTCATTTCCACTTTTCCATTCATCTCCCTTTTCCATTCTCTTCTCCCTCCCCCTTTCCCTCCTGATTCATACAGAGAAATGGATTTGGAACTAAAGGTCAAAAGGGTTAGTACTGGACATAGCTGAATTTAATTTAGCTGCTGCTGTCTTTCCCTGGCAGAGTAATGTTTTTGTATATTAAATTAAGTTGCTGGGTTTGGGGGTTTGTTTTACAATGGTTTGTCTTTTAAAGGAAAAATCTTGGTGTTTAAACACATGTAAACACATTTTTAAGACAATAATTAAAATATGCCCTTTCATATAATGATCTGCACATGAGAATAATTTTTTTCTCTGCTTTTTTTACTAGAAAAATCAATTACTCAGAAAAATAACATTAATGACAATTAGAAATATCACACTTGAAGTTTTAGTTCATTACTGTGGGCTTCCACAATGGTAATAATGGTTTGAATTGCATTTACTCCAGAGTTAGTCTTTTGTACAAAGCTCCAATCTGTTTTTCTGTTAACAATATATTTAACAATGTAAGAAAGACTACAGACTAGAACATTACACCCTGTGAGATAAGGAAGCAATTTGCTCAGGTGTGTGAGTAGAAAATAACCCAACATATGAATTGAGTGCAGTGTTTCTGTGATTCAGCTTTACAAAAGCCATTGTTACTAAAAAGAAAACACTCTGTTCTTTTTATAGGCAGCATATAATGGCAAAAAATCAACAGTTACAGCTGCTGAAAATCAGATCGCATCAAATACACCACCCCTTCAAATGTCTTCAGAGAAGACACTTATGGACATTTACAGTTCTGGGGAGAAGATAGTCCCTGGTCTCATCTGGACCTTACATTGGACCTTTAACAGCCATACTGAAGACTGGCGTGAAGTGCTGTGGAATTAATGAATTTGATGTTACATATTCCCTGAAAGACCTTCAGCTATAGATAGTTTTCTTTCTACCTTTTAGGACATTAGGAAGCTTATCTGGTTAGCGTGGTGAGAAAAAAACCAGCTATTTCTGGAAAGGAGATATGTAGTGGGAAATATACAGATATGTCTGGTTTAATCTGTGCTCGCTATCTCTCTATCTAGACATGCACCTACCTACCCATCTAGTCCCTTGTACCTATACTAATTTTTTACAGAAACTTCACAAAGGCTGTTATATGTACATTTTATGGAATATTCATCCATGTTTCAGGCTTGGGCTAGTGCATTCAGTCTTGGTATAATGGAAAAATATGTGGTTTAGCAGAGCTATAGGAAAATGCTGACTGAAAGTGATGGACAAGAAACTAGGAATTACTAGATGAAGTAGGAATGATTGATGTATTTGCCTCAGTTCCTTAGAAAACACATTATAAAACCTTTTTTAGAAAAATGCTGTTCTTTATAGGAATGGGAAGAAAAAGCTCTCCAACTTTTTTGTTTTCCTCTTTACTTCCTGACAGAACAATTGCTGTAAAAATAAATGTTCAGCTACTTAATGTATCAAATTATTAAAAAAAAATAATCAGAAATGACACAAACATTTCTATCATACTTTCTGATAGACATAAGTAGAGATGTATTGTCTTTCTGTGAATACTGAAAGGCAAAAACCTTTCAGACTTGCTGATACTGTCTCTTGGTATCTTTAATTCCTTGATCAAACTCTCTTTTTCTTCCTCTCACAGCTGCTAACAGTTCTAGAACTATTTTTTATTATTCCCTGGCTAATTAAAACTCTCTTGAGATTTGACCTTATTTTTATTTTGTTCTTTGCTTTTACTTTTCCTTAGTAAATTATCCTGGTTTTCACTTGCGATAGGCTTCCTTTTAGTGTTTGAAGTAATTTAAAAGTTCAAGAGTGGATTGTGTTGCTCTCCCGCTTTCCTCTACCTATAACATCTTTTGATGAATTACCAGTATGATCCCTGCTGTAATATTTTCACCAAGTTCTTAAATCTTCTTTAGTCTTATTTAGAGGGATTTAAGAACACCACTACGGGCAATCCAAAATATTCATCTATCCCTACTTCCTGTCAGCAAACATAGTGTAATATGCAGTCATAATATTATCATTAAATACAGTGGTCTTTGGTTTTGGTGATCTGTGGAGATTTTAAAGACACATTTGTACAAAGCCCGAAGCAACCTCATCTGAATTCTTCATTCACCCAGTTTGGAGCACCTCCTGAGTCCCTTTCACCCCAATGACTGATGCTGTGATTTCCTGGGTGAAGGCAGTACCCTGCAACTTCTCTCTGGATTATTTCCTTATGTTCTGAAGAGAAAATGATTTTCAAAAAGTCACTGAAGAGCTCCAGATCTTGCTCCTTATTCAGTTTTCCTAGTCCTCCAAATTATTCAGTAATCATAGTTCCACACTCTTCTATGTTTTGAGTGGTGCTCAAAAAATACTTTATGCAACTAATCATCATGATTTGGTGATTTGTAAAGACCAATACTAACTTAATTCTCTTCCTTCTTTTCTCATTACTAGGACATTTTCAGGATGTCTGTCCCTCCTTTGTTCCACACATAGGAAAAACATGTTTATACTTCTCTTTTTTTATTGTACATTGCTTCATTTGCTCTGATATTTGTCCAATAATTTTCATCTCTGCTTATTAGTTTGAGATTTATCTTATATTTATCTTGCATTTTCTTAAACTCTTTTGATCGCAATTATGAAAAAAAAAATGTTTTGCATGTACATTGTACAAATATAGTCACTATATTAAATAAACACAGCTTCTTGTAGCAAGCAACAAATTCGTTGAGGGTTTTTTTCTTAAGCCACTGTTGGATAGAACAAGTAAGAAAATATTAGGTATCAGAAGGGATGAGGACCATATTATTCAGGGAGGCTGAAAAATATCCATCATAAATCTGTTGATAACAATATGAAATACCAGTTCAAGCATTAAAAATGGCCCAAGACAGACTTTTTCCTTAGTAATCTATCATTCAAAGTTTAATTAGGTCTTGATTTTTCTTAAATTTATCTAATACTATAACCCTTTGGGGAAATATGTATAGAATTTAATATAGTTTCATATCCTGACAGGGAATTCTAACAGATATCTCAAAAAAGCGTATTAGAAATACCTTCTTCCCCAAATATATCTAATTTTTGTAGAACAAATACCTGTAGGCATTTAATTCTTATGAAACTATTATAATCTTCTTCAGTACTGTTTTTCTCATTGTGAAAGAATTTTTCCACAGGAAGAATCATGTACACATTATTACAGCACAGCCCATGAAGGCTTTCCTCTTGCTGCTCTTGAAGTATCCATAACTCTCCACCAGCTTAGCTGTAGTAAAACACCAGAGAAGTCCAGGACAAGACATGTTCAAACCGCCCAAAATACATTCTTTTTCCCTCAAGAAACAGCGGTAGAACCCTGATAAATAAGTTGTGCTTTCTCACCTCTCTCCCTTAGATTGGCCAGCCTTGTGTACAACCAACACCCATGCCTTACAGCAGTCCGCACTACAAGGCAACCACAGGCTGCTTCGGTGCTGGTGCTGGTTTTCCTCTACTTGCTTTAATTCTTTAGCATAAAATGATAATATGCAGCTGTGGACAATGTGCAGCTGTAGCTCATCCCCACAAAGTGGTTAAATAGCTCTGAGGAGAGTAGGATAGGGCCCCAGATGTAGGAGGCCCTGGGTGAAGGAGGGGCCTGGGGAAGGAAGCCCCCAACGTAGCAGAGACAAGGAGCAGTGTGGTCTGGCCTCAGGAGGATGGAGAAACAGTGTGGGCAGTAGAGTTTGATCAATGGTAAGGCCTTTTTGCTACTTGCTAGCTTTGTGCTGCAACACTGAAACAGCACTCCGTATACCTTCACAGATAAAGTTGTACTTGAGTACTGAGGGCAAAAATAGTTTTCCAGTGAAGTACTGAGCCTGATGCTCCTCTTGCATATTAGAAATAAAATCAATAATTTGAAGTAAAATATTTATTATGCTTTTGGTGCTTGAGAAAAGGTATATTTTCCCTCTTAAATATCTCTTTACTAATCTTAATTTTATGCTTGATAAATTCTGAAAATCAATGCAATTTGGGAGCATCTTTGTTATTTAGAATGCAACCACATATACCACAAAAAAAAAAGAAATTTGATGACAAAAATAAAGATGACTCTGACATCTGAGATCTTATCATTGTTCTAATAAACTGGTTGGGTTTCTTTTCTCTGTTGGGTGTTGACATTCTACTACGTCATTTTCTTCCAAACTTTTGATCTTACAGGCTTTTCTGGAATCTTTTGTCTTCCTCCTTCCTTTCAAATGATTCTAACATTTACAGTTATTTCTAGAGCTTTTAGGCTCCTTCTTACTGCATCTGATTGCTGAGTTTGGGACCTTGGGCTCAAATTGCAGAACAAACATAGTTCTTTTTTCATCTTGGTAAAGAAGACTCCCAGACATTGTCTATAGACACTCCTTCCCACAGTTTGCAGCTGAGTGTAAAGTGGCACCAGCAAATACGTCCAAAGAAGCACAAAGAGATTAAGCATTTGCATCTATGTTGTAGAACAGTCCAATAACAGAACCAGGAAAATCTCAGGCCAGGTCAAGAGCAGATCCATGTTGTTCTCTTAGAAGTGCTGACTCTATCACCAGTCCCAGACTGCCACCTGTCTCAGTTCCTCATGAATTCCACCTCCATATTAGAGACACAGCAGAAACTTGCCACGCTTAGTAACCAGTTCCAAGTATATCACATATTCTTCTGTTTGCTTCAACTTCTCTTGACTCTGGCTTGTATCTTCAGGTTTGTTGCTTCATGTCACCCACTACATACATTCTAGATGAAAGATAATTGCAGTAGCCAGGAGCACAAAGACTGAGCCAGGATGCTCCATGGTGTATTGATATTTTACCGAACTTCCCCTCTGGCCAGCAGCACCGTGCTTCTGCATATGCTCAGGTCATTGAGCTGGAGCAGGCATTTAATTACAGACAGAGGGTTCAGAGGGTTTTTAATGTGCTTCTAGCAGAGAAAGATTTAAATATCAGTTCCATTTAAAAAGGCAAACTAGCATTCCTAAACTGTGACAAGGAGAAATGGTGATTCATCAGACACAGGGGCACATTTTTCCCCACCCTGTTATTTGCTTTTCTACTAAAAGCAAGCAGAGGTACCAAATTGTGGCTTAAAACTCTTCAGATTTTTTTTTTCTTCTGTTAAATAAGAACCCACATCAGAAATGGCCCAAGTACTGCAACATTGTGGGTGATTCATCTCCACAGGAATTGTCAGAGAGAAAGTATCTTTCTTTGTGAAGTGGATTGTATTCATTGAGGTCATTTGGTGTTTTTTCCCTCAATGTTATTTAATTGCATGTCGTAGACATTCATAATAATAACTCACAATCTGTAATGTCATAAATATATTAAAAAAGGTTAACTTTATCCTCTCATTTTTTAGTATACACTTTGCTGCCATAGAATAGAATGAACAATCCATTACGTTTCTCTGAACCAAAAAAACACTGCTGCTATAACTGCAATATTGTCTATGACACTAGTTCTGCTCCCTCAGTGAGGTGGAAGTCCTTGCTCCCTTGAAAGCTCCACATCCAGTCTGGATTCTGGTTAAAGGCTTTTTGCTCTTGGGAAAAATTATTTGGTGGCTGAATTTCTTAGTTGTAGGTACATTGCTGCAAGCTGATTCTGAATGTTTCTAGTTGTTCCTATCCACGTTATTTTCCAACTGGCGAGTTCTTTTCATTTCTACATTCATAGTTCATTTGCACCTGATCCCCCAGAGGTTGTTTTCTTGAGCAGGCATTTTTGTAAAAGTACAGAGAATGGATTAAACCAGTTCTTCACTGTACTCTGAATTGTGTATTTGCTAAAAAGCAGTTTATAGACATGGACCCATTTTTTCCTGTGAATTAGCTCCTAAATTCCTATGTTTATGCCATAGCCTGCACTTCTTTATAAATAAGAAATGCAATGCATGTTTCGGGTTTGGGTTTTAGTGGTCTTTTTGGGGGCGTTTTTTTTTTTTTTTCTGTACAGTACATTAATGGTATTTGTGTTTCAGATATGCCATATTTCTTTGCTAGTCCCTTGAGACAGCACAAGAATGAATTACTCTGAACTGTCTTTCTGCCTCCTGACAGGTCTGCTTGAAAAGCAGCTTGCCTGAAGCTGAATTCATTGTTATTTCACTTATCTCCAAGTCAGCAAGAGACAGTTTTACAAATCTCTAACATAAGGCATGAAATGGAATTCAACAGCAACACTGATTTTCTTATTTGGCTCTGGCCAAATGAATGGATGCTGATAGGTAGCTAACACAGACAGCACATTTTGGGGTGTTTTCCTGAAATGTTGACTTTATTAAAATCAGTCACCCTGTGAAACAAATAGTAATCTCACAGGGAAAGGATTGTCCCTGATTTATTTATCTTTCCTTGTATATACTTCAAAATATAATCTTTGGAGTGAAACACTATGAAAATTGATAGCACTCACTGAGGTGTGTGAGACATATTAGTCTTTCTTTTTTTTGACCGTTATGACTCTAATACAGTACTGTTAATAAATGCTATTTAATTAAATATGTAATTATCTTAAGACCACTAAAAGACATTTAATTTTTGCAAGGCAGAATGTTGCCTTGAATTTTCCGGGGCACAAGGATGATCTCAAACACATTTTCCTAATTATAGTGTTGCGGGCAGTAATTGACTTCCACTCAGATTGGCTCCCACCTCTATACCTATGCGAAGAGAAGCCAAGTTTTCAAAGGATATGTCTGTATTAGTTATCTACACATGACCAGGGCTTCAATGACATGATCATTTACACAATCATATAATCAGAATGGTCCTGACCACAGGTTGCCCACTGTCCCGGACAGCGAGCAGGCCCAAGCCAGTACCTGCGCTAAGCACCTTAGGACAAGAGGACCATTCCCTCACAGTGGTTTGAGTATGGTCACCCCCCTGCCCCTTGAGGAAATGGGGTTAACGTTTCAAATGTAAGTTCTGCCATTTGCCCTGAGATCTACAGAAGGTCCTGCATCTCTATTTTTAGCAGTATCAATGCAGTCAAAGGCTGTGTCCACCAGAGGAACAGAGCTTTCAGTCCTAGTGCAGCATGGCACACCTGCTTGTCATGAACACAGCCCCAAGCACCCATCATGCTCTTACCCATTGAGTAAGGTTACTGGCTTTTCTTTGGCTCTTGCATCTTGCTAAAGTAGCACTAAATACTACTTTTTTCATGGAAAGAGTTCTCTTCCTTCCCACTGCTCCCCTCCCCTTCAGCTGAAGGCTGCCTGCTGAAAAACGATTGGGGCAATGATATGAGATCCTAAGCCTGTCCAAATCCATGGTATAGATTTCAAGGCTATGTCTGCATCAGTACATAAAAAGGGGCTAGAAGCTATTTTGTCGCTGTGGTCAGAGGTATAGTTCAGCACACTTCAATAGGGCTCATCATCCGTTCTACTCAGGCTGGCTTGCTTTGTCCATGCTGGAAATGTTCCTGGTTCCTTGAACTGTGCCATCATTGAGGAACAGGTTCAGGAATCAGAACCATGATAAAGAGTGCTAACAGAATATCACACGCCAAAATTCATGACTTTCCAATTACACCTGCAGTCTTCAAAGACATTGTTGTCCTGATAGCATGGCTGCTAAAAACTGACTTCAGACTGTTGTGACTTGTTCCCCTACCTAAGGACTTTGAGATTTATCGCAGACAGAATATTGCTCAGAGCATTTTAAAAGCACATGAAGTGCACTGAAATGCTGTGAATAACATCATTCAGAAGCTGCTGTCACCCTTGACCACTATATGCGATACACAAAGTATGGGAAAAAAAATCACAAATCAGATTCAGGAGCAGGCCAAACCCATCCTGTTTTTTTAAAAATTCATTTTTCTTTCCACAAAAAAATGTTTGTCATTTTCCAAAGAAAATTTGGCAGTTGGGCTGGAAAGAACTCTCCATTAAAACCAATGAGCAGTTCTTTCTACAAATTGGGGGCTAACATCAGCAAAAGTGGCTGAGGTCAAAATGCTAGGCTTAAGACTGTTTGAAACAGTGACACTTCCTATCATTGTAACAGAAAAAGAGTCTGGTTACTGCAACTTGCAGTACTAGATCCTTAAAGTAATTTTGCAATTACTAATGCACAGTAAGTTTTTCCTATTATTTTCCTTTTAATTTCAACAAAAAGAGCAGATCAAGTGCAACCTGCTATTGTAGGGATTTTTAATCAAATGCAATTATATAATTAATGACACAATACTGAGCCATGGCAGTTCAATTACCATTGATGAACATTTCTTTAGGGGTCTCTAGCTCTTCATAGTGGAGACTGGCAGTGAATGGATTCCTAACAGGCAGCTCAGAGCCCCTTGGGCTGTGTCATAGACAAATAGAATTTCACATGCTTGTACTGCTCTTGTCTCATTCTAACGGCTCCCCTCCTAGTTGTACTAAATGAATTAGTCTTACTCTGTTGAAGCCAACTAAAAGTTCTGCATGAATGCTGTAACCAGCAAATGCAAATGTTGGAGTGCAGCAGTGTTACACGTTTTCCTCTAACACAAGCAAACTTCAGGATAGGAAATTTCACTGTAGTTAACACTTTTTAGAAACTATATTAAATACTCTTTCCATCAGATATCCCAGGAAATAAATGAAGTTGTGGTTAAGCAGGCATTAGCCTATACTCACACAGCTTGAAACACAACTACAAGAATTGAAACTTACTTGTAATAAGTATGTTAGAGATAATGCAAATGTATCTTCCTCTCTGATAGAACTTTCTACAATAAACGATGCATACCGCATATGCAGAGCCATGGAGAGACAGGAAGAGAAATGGGGGGGGGGGAAGGAGAATTATCTAAAAACAATGTACTATATAATTTTTCCTCTCCCAAATAATAGACTAATACAGAACATAGTAACAAATCCTGAAGTGTTGTAAATCAGTGTCTTCTTGTGGCACATCCAGTCATAGTCCCTGAATGGCATGGCTTACAGCAATGCTACAAGGGTGATTAGGGAAAAGAACTGGGAAACAATGCCAGGCAAAGCAAAAGAGAGGTGTTTTATATATTTATATTTCAAGTTAAATTAACCTCTGGAATTATTCATGGAGTTTATTACACCTAACTACTTCCTGTCTTTTATCTCCTTACATACTGGGTTGTAGCTAATTTGCTGTATCTGTGTGCCAGTAACCATGTAAGCCATTAGCTCATCTCAGTTCCTTGGAAAATAAATGGAGGAAAGTTAAGCAATTTGGGTGAGTTTAGAGATTTTTTTTGTTGAGTGGGGTTTTTTCTTCCTCATTATTCAGTCTTCTCTTGAGACGAAGAATTATGCTTTGCTGTACATTGCTAAACATGGGAAAACAGTCGTTCCGTGCAAGGAGGGAATATATAAATCCCTAACACACAGCTTTTCAACCCACAATTTCTTACTCAGCTGAGTTACTCCAATTTAGTCCAAAAGATATTTGTTCCTCCTGTCACTGGTACTATTGCATAGATTGTTCCAATTACCAAGCTATAGTTTCTTTATGAAGCTGGCTTTGGTTTTTACAGACAAAATGACATGTACAAAATGGCAAAATCAAATATATATTGTGCCTATTGATTGTGATTCTACCATAATCCATAAAATTTAATCACTACCATGAAACCTCTTCATATAATTACTACTTCAAAACTCAAAAATAACAAACTGGAAGAGTTCTTTTATGGTTCTTATACAAATATCAGATGTGTATGTACTGTTACAGGAAGAAATTACATGACTACCAACAACCCTATAGTGAAATGGATTTTTTTAAAAAACTATAATACATCAGTACACTAACTTACACTTAATGGAAGTATATGGACAAAAAACCTGCTTATTCACAATAGTCTAGAGTTGCAATATCCACTTATATTGACTACATCACCAGATTGAGAGCTGTGTAAACAACATCGAAAATGGTTTGCATGAATCCTGGTATTTTTATCTATTGACAAAGACTAATATTAACATCTACATAAATATATGTTTCTCAATAAGTGTGAGTACTCCCATAAATTTCCCTTAGCTTTTTTTGAAATTTAAAGTATGTTTAAATTATGAAAAATAAAGTGGTTTTATGTAAATACTTCTGAAAAGAACCTTGACAATATTATCTTGCCTTTTGAGGATTATAATTTGAACAGGTTCTGTCCAATCTACAATTTACTCTGGATAATAATAGTGTGTTGTTATGCAAATGTCACTGCTTTTTTACTGCTAAGAATGTGAATATTCACTCACTATTCACTGCTACCACTTGCAGTCTGTTTTTTTAGAAGGATACTAATGTAGTCATGGTTTTTTGTTTGGTTTTTGTTCAGGAGAGCTAAAAACTTATTGTCTCAGGAAAGGATGTGGAGGCAAGCAATAATATTCAACCCTGAATGCTGAGTTCAGTCTTAAACACCTATAAATACATTGCTATTTTTTCTTTTTTTAATTTATTAATGTGGTTTTTAGAAGCTAAATCATGCTGGTTTAAATGCAGTTGTTTTGAAAGCAGAACAGGTCTACAGTAGGTTAATCTCATCACAGGGCTTATCTTGCATATCTCAATGGCATGTGAACTGAACTATCTTTTTGAAAATTCCTCCTACTTGTTTCACTGCAGGCCAGAAAGGCATGTGGCTGAACAACCATAAATTGCATTTTTCTTCCTAGAGATTTTGTGTGTAAAACAATACGATGTCAGCTCAAATTTACCTAAGAAATCTTTTTCCATTTAATTTATTTCCCATTTCAAAGTTGTGCAATACAGTGTCAAACAGACTATGCAACTGAGAAGTCTTGTTCTCAAGGTTTGAATGAAAGCAGAAGGAAATACCGAGATCATCTTAAAGGCATTTCTGTTATTCAGAATTGCCATGATTTCTTTTTATTTATTTTGTTGGAGAACATGTGCTTGTTGGATGGAATGCTCTATAATAGCAATAAGGGAACTACTACACTACAGCACATATACAGTCCATGCAGGTAATATGTTTCCCTCCCAGTGACAACCATCAAACTACTGGGGTGAAAAGCAATAGATACCCTGCAATTTGCAGATTTAAAAAAGCCCTACCCCTAGGCAGGTATATCTTTCATCCCAGACAGACACTGTAGGTTTCCTTTTGCCAGATTTTGACATGAGCAATGTAGACATCTATATCTGGGTTTACCATTCAGATTTCCATTCCTCAGAGGAGGCAGTCAGGCATTTCCAGAGCACAAGTCATCTCACCTAGTTTAAAGTACCTAATTCCTTCTGTTAGAGATAGAAGTGAACAAGGTGGTGAGTTTATATGTAAATATTTACACTATAGACATCCAAAGGTTGGTGAAATACAGTTTTACCTTGGAGACCAGTTTAAACCCCAAAATAAGCACTTACAATTTCCAAAAGTCTCCAATCCATGGTGGAAAATTAGTGAGCACTGCAAGCAATTTTGCATAATATGTTGGTACATTAACATCACTGCTAAAGCACACTGAAGGTTTCAGTTTAACAATATAATCCTTGAAAAGCCTTCACTTATTACCTAGAGTACCAGGGAACTGGGTCAATGAGGTTGTTTATGGAGCAGAAGCTGACGCAAGCAGAAAGACACTCTTATCAGCACCTGAGTGTAAAATAACTCCCCATAGCAGCTCATGCCTACGTGATTCACTGCAGGAATCCAGCAGGTGATTGATAAGGGGTGTCCACCAGAAATGTAAGCAGTCTGCATATAAAAAGAATGTAAACAATTCAGCGTTCCTCCCTGCACTTACCACCATGGAAACGATAACTACCATCGTTCTGCTGACATACTTGGCAGCTTAGCTTTGTCTCTCCTGTGCATATAGACGCTGAACTGGCTACGCATCCTCTCCAAACCCTCTACCCTTCCAGACAGGGAAGAGACATGATGCCTCTCACAGCCCTGCAGCACACCAGCATAGTGATAATACTGAATCTCTTGGTCCTCCAGAAGCACTCACGAGGGGCAGAGCTGGTCAGCCACACAGGCCTAAATTTCTGCACTTTTTCTCATTTTTGCAGACAATCCCAACAGCTTAAAGCTCGCTGTTCCCACCTAGGGTGTTAATGTAAGCAAATCAAAAAGAGATGCCAAGGCAGACATGCAGAGGCAGCTCCTGTTGGACAGGTCCCCTAGTATCCTGCTGTCTGGATCCTCTTGTCAGGCTTGAGGAGATAGAAAGGGACAACATACAGGGACAAACTTGCAGTGCTGCAGATAGGAAGTGGAATCAATAATACTGCCTGTTGAATAAAAACAGATTTTCACTAGAGAGAATACTAGGTAAGATCATTTCCGTAATAGCTGTATGGTATTACAAAGCTAATAGTGAGCAGGGATATGCTGAGAGTTGACTTAGGTCCTCTTTTATATTGGAAAAATCAAAACTGTTAAATCTTCTATTTATGAGAGCGGATTGAGGCTTTTAAATTATTATATGTGCATTTGATTTAGCACTTCGGAAGAAATGAAAGCTCCAGTGATAAGATCAACGTACTTTTAGGAGTTAGATCTGCATTCCACATGCCTTTGTCTCTGATTACTGAGAACTACACTGACAAATCACAGTAAATGCTTAAAGCACGTGGACTCCTCAACCATTTGTCATAACCTAAATTCATACTGCTGGTTTCATCCAGCTGATTTTGTCAAATGACACTGTTGTTTCAACACAGTTGCTTTATGAGATACTTGTACGTTTATATCAGACAAGATCTGCATGCATCAGGTGACCATTTCATATGACACTTTTGAAGTTGTTTTATAGATTCTCCACATTCCCCTACTTATCAACAAACAGTTACCTAGCAAAGCATTTGACCACTAAAATCCTCTGACTAATTTTTTTTAACAGAAACTTTAATTTAGTTGTAATTCATGTCATATTTCCTTCTGCATATGGATGATAGTGCTTAGATATGCTAAGTCCAAAAAACACTAAAAATGGTGCCTAGAGCAGACAACCTTTCTCTGTGTGTGTGTGTGTTTGCTCACTTTGGAAAAGTGTAGTGAGGATAAACCTCATCTTTTTTACTTTCATGTGAGCAAAGAGAATGTGCTTCACACTGAATTGAGAGAAAAAGGTTTTGTAGAATATATTAGCAGAACCATGTGTTACTCACCCAGAAGTCCTAAACAGAAATCAAGGCTGCAATAGGTGAGCTATGACTGTGGTATGCAGTTTTCCACTGAGAAATGCTTAGGGCTCAGATGACTCAAAGGTGGTTAATATGATGCCAAAAATTAAGAGTTATTTCAGGGAAAATCTGGACAAAGACTAACCTGTAATTTCTACAGCCATACCACACGTATCAAGTAATCTGTAGTACAGACTAAACTTAGCATCATATCTGTGATGCATTAGGGAAGAGCAAGGATGGATTTTCTATGGGTTAATTATGCCTAAACAAACCTACAACAGCTCTTTGGTGAGATCAGCAGTGACGTGGATAAGGGAGAGTTGGTTCATAAAATCTACTTGAATCTGCAAAACACATTTGTGAATTTTGCCTTGCTGAAGATTTTTCTGAGTGAAAATTAAATGGCCATTAGGAAGATGCTTACAAGATAAACACTTGGCCAAAAAAATGGAAAACAAAAGGTATAGTACATTGTCAATATTCCCAACAGAGAGAAATGATCAATAGCATACTTACGTGATCTGTGCTGTTAACCTACCCATAAATTATCTGGTAAAGGGAATAGCTGAAGTCACAAAATCTGATAGGAAATCATTGAAGTTGAAGTTGTTTGAGGCTGCAAAGAATGCATGCCAACAGTGTAGCAGCATTTCAGAAAAACATAACCAAGTCATGGATGTATTGAATACCTGATAAAATAACATAGAAGATTAAGTTTAATGAAGATAAATGTAAAGTAATATATCTAAGAGGAATGATCCTCATTTTAGGTAAGAAATAATGGCTAACCAGTACTCTAGAGTGGGGTTTAGTATCAAATTCTGCGGAAATTGTTGTCTCAGGGCTCAGTGAAGTCAAAAAGCAAAGAAAATGTTAAGCAGTGTTAAAAAAATAATAGGGAACAAACCAGAAAACTGCATTTTGATAGCATAATCTAATGTTCACTTTTTATTTGAAAACTCAAGGAACAAAGGTAGTTCAACGTTTTCCTGAAAGTCATTAAAAATAATAATAGCCATACCTCTGTGAAGTCAGCTTCTTATGTTAAGGCCATTTGAAAGGTCACCAATTCCTAAGGTGTTATGATAGGTGCTGATAGTCCTTGCTAATTAAAATAACCTCCTACTCACTGGGGCTGCTTTTTAGAAACACTTGTTTCCAGTCTTTGCAAAAATTAGTTTTGCAGCTAATGGTAAATTCTCAAGTTGATCACCAATTATACACAAATGGAAATTCAGTTTTCTCTTAATTTGGTTTCCTTTTTTTTTGTGTGTGTGTGTCGCTTTTTTTTTTTTTTTCCTTCCCTCTCCCCTACTTTTTCCTTCCTGGATGTAACACAGTAGGAGAAGCAGCAATTGGAGGTGTTGAAACCAGGCCACTGCAAAATAATTGCAACTGCATTAGCACCAGAAATGCTTTAAGACCAATTAATGGGGAAATTCACTAAAAGCTCCATTATCTCTTTAAAGGAGCTTTACACGCTTATGTCATGCAGCTCATAAATAACAGGGATCTCAAAGGAAATCCCGTTGCAAATTGTTCTTCAGGCTTTGTAAGAGTAAGTGCCAGTCATGAAGCTATTGAAACATAAGTTTATGTTCAGAATAAAAGCACCACAGAATGAATCATGATCTCATTTTGGAAATTACTGTGGGTGGAAATGGAAGACTTTGGCCAGACTGGTTATGTTACAAACACACGAGGGAACCGAGGAGATTTGAGTTAAACAAGGGGGTGTCAAACATGGTTTACTCGTGATTTAAAGATTCTGTTAAAGTTAGACACATTGGACAAAAAGCAAAAAGTTCGTTAAGTACATATAAAGCCACATAGGTAAATGACAGAAACCAGAAGGAATGCAAATAGATTAGCAAGCCATTCTTTCTTTAGTAGCAGTCAATAGGAAAATATGTAATGCATTAAATTGACTGGGTTACAAGTCAAGAGGCACAAAGCCAGGCTGGTGAAACTGTGCTGCGTTTTTGGATGAATGAGCGAGCATCTGAAGGATCAGGCTTCTCTAGAAAACAGGCTTCATTGATTGTGTTGGCATTCGGTGTCAAGCTTAATTGCCTTATTGTATAAGTTCATGGTCAAGAGTGGTAATATCAATAAAGCCCAATCCAACTCTCATTGCATCTGAGATAGCTGGGGGGAACTGGCATGAAATTTGTATTGTGTTTTGTTTATCTAGTATTTTGTCTCAATATATTTTTAAATGGTCTTAAACAGTCTTTGTGAACTGCTATCTGGTGATATCTTAATTACTTTTAACTATCAAGAAGGTATAACAAGAGCTAACCTAAGGAAACAATCTGTGATTCATCTTATTTAATACAATTTCTCATAGAGCTCATGCCAGCTAGACAAGAAACCTTACCAAGAACAGCTGCAGGATAATCAGATGCAGCAAGCCCTATCAGGAATGTGTTAATGTGTTGTGATGGGGAACTGCAGCATATTTTTTTTTTCCCACCTTCCTAATGTGAAATTATAATTTGAATTTTCTGTAGGTATTACAGTACTGTAAAAGATCATAACTCAGATGCCAGAGAACAAGACACAGGACCTTTCTCACCACTGGTCTCCTGTATCAGAGATATATAAGTCTCCTGTGTGCATATGTTAGATATGAATGCAGATATTTAGGAGGTGCTTTCATTGAAATATGGGTTATATGTGGTAATCAATCTAGCTTCAGTGACTAAATTACATCGTATCTGTATGTTCACTTCCTGGTTTTTAGAGAGGAAAACAAGGCAGTTAGTTTCCTTAAGGAAAGAAAATGGACCAAAAAGATTGCTGAGATTGTATAAACTCAACAGTGTGGCTACTGTCCCCAGCTTTGCAGTGGTTCTGGTTTAGCCTTTGGGTGTCAGGCTTTCATTTCATACTACCACATACTTCCTGAATTCCTGGGGTTTTATTTCTCCTGCATCTGTTAACATTTCACTCCAGTCCTTTTCTTCTTTTTCCTGCCCTTACCCCTCTGTGTCATGCTCTAAAAATTGTGTTGAAGTTGAATTTACACTGAAGAAATCCCAACGGGAATATCAGGTAGCATCGTCGCTTTCATCTTGTTGCTCCTTCAACAGACAACCACAACTCTATTCGCTAATTTTGACAGAGAAAGAGTTTCAAACATAATTACTAAAAGGCATCTGGTCTCATTTTGGTCAGTGCCTCCTCAGATGATACCATGGGAAGATACTGTGTTTGTTGTATAGAAAGTAATGAGACAATTTTCCCTGCAGAGGAAGAAACAAAAAAGCAGCAAACCTTTAATGTTTGCCATAATAATCTTCTTTGCTTTATGTTAGTAGGCACCATTAACACCAAAAAGTGTTTGAAAAAGTATCTCATAATGCACGTCATCTTGTTCACAACATACAGAACAATAAGAGTAAAGCTGGTGATGATAATCATATATAACCTCTGTCACACTGACATCAACTTACAGAACCTGAGGGAACGTCAGCTAGAAGTGTGTTTGCAGATGACTTTTTCTGATAGAAAGATTTTAATCTTAAATGCAGGCTTGAAATTTTAGCAAGTTTTGCGTAGTACAGGCTACTGTCAAAGAACATAAAACAAAAAATGAAATCCTTACAAGTAGTTTTTGATGGAAGGAGAAATTTTATGCATATATGTAATTAAAAATATCTGTAATAAATTAGCTGTTGAATTGTGTTGGCTCATTATCACTGCACTCAGTGTCTCAATATTTTGGGTTTTACTACTTTAAGCTATGTGAGTAATGACTATTGCGGTTAAATTGCAAAATTGTTTTTAATATAACGTTACATAACAAAATTGTTACGACTTTCTGATTTCTGATAGAATCTGTATAAGATCTGGCAACTTTGCACTTTGTCTTGTTTCTTTAGGTAAAAGCTGATGATCTGAAATATGTGATATAATAGGAAGCAAAACTATTCACAGATTTGTACTAAAACACTCATAATAAAGTTCCAGGCATAACAAGGAACACATGGTTGCCAAAAGGCCACATAGCAATACAGAATTAGGGGAGCTGGCTTCTGTTCTTTTTGCTAGAAAGGATTCAAACCCTTATGATTCCTGAGAGATGTATGAAACTTTGTACTCGAGATAGGTGCCTTCTTCCATCACTTCTGTTATTCTAGTACATTTTACACTTCATAATAAAATATTCATCAAGGCATTAAAGTTGCTTTATAGCCTGATGATTAGGACAGTAATCTGAATCCCAGTTCCTGTGCCAACTGGTATTTCAGTATGAAGGCATCCATCAGCTTGGTTTCAAATCCCCATTTTAAATCAGGTGGTCTCCTAAACTACAGAGACAGTCTATTTTGGCTCAATGAATATTTCATTGCGCCCAAAGTGAAGAGACAGAGAAGCTGGAAATTATCATGGTCACTGCAGAGCCAGGGAAGCAATTGTGAAGCTTTCAGAGTTTCCAGCCCCCTAAATCCATATAATCCCATCTGTTGACCTGTGAATTTGAAAAGCCAAAAACCTTCAGGCAAGTTATAAAGGAGACAGACTCCAAGGGTCTTTGTCCTCTCACTTGTTCATTTATTCATTAATCAGGTGCTAAAGAACTCAGCAGGTACCCTGGCATGTGATTACAAGGTTTTGAAACATTTTTGGCCTGAGCAGATCCATCAAAACCTTATCTGTCTTGTAGTTAAATTTCACTGTGATCTCTGGAAAAAATTTTGCTTTCACTGATTCAGCATTCTTCAAGAGAAAAAACAAAATTGTTCTGATTTTACAAACAGTTAACTGTTTACTTTGCAGGCTTAATTCATCACACGTAGTGTAGCCAGACAGTTCAACGACACACGCCAAAGGAGAACTCTCTGTAGAGGAACATGACAGACTGTGTCACTGGCTTCTAATACATGTGTGCTTTGGTAAAGATCATGTTTCTGGTATCTGCGTAAACTAGGATGCCAGGGTCTTACTGCTCTGAGTGGGAGGGTGAGATGATCTATCAGTGTGCCAGGTTCCTGTAACTCATCACTTTCCATTCTTCACGAAGTGGCATTCCCCTACTCTGACTGCCAAAAGCCGGTTTCTATTTCACAGTCCCAAGGACAGACAGTGTAAAATCTCTTACTTATTACCTTTCTGCTAGGCTAACTGCTGCAAAACCTGTTTCTGATTTGCACTTAGTTTGAACTGGTGGTCAGCTACTAATAAACTCTCTTTCTCATTCTCTTGCTTTCTTCTTATTCCACCCTGTCTCAGCCCTCTCCCCACCCCCTTTGGGCATGCTTCCAAGTGTCAGCAAAAACTGGGTCCCCAGCCACGTACAATAGGCATTGCCTGCTGTGTTTCATTTCTCTTTCGGCTGGATTGAAATACAAGACATAGAGTGAGTGCTGTCTGGAGAGAAACTTGCTCAAAAATGCATGTTAGTATATTAGACTGCATTTTTTCCTGTGATATTGGCACTTAGATTCGTGTAACATTCACACATAAGACTTCAGTAACTTTGGAAAAATCAACATGTATTGCAAATTGTGCCTGGAACAAGCAGGTGTAATCCTGGGAAGATAAATATAATCCAGTTGCTAGCACTGGTTTCTTTAGCATTTTATCAAACTCCCTGTTGTAGCAACAGTCTTATGCTGTTTTTTCCATTCTGCTTAACCAGCAGATGACTCAGTCTACAGACCAAGATAATGTATTACAATTATAGCATTCAAAATGGTTTATGTGTGACTACTCAAAGCTTGTCTTCACTCTGTTTATTGGCTACCAACACACTAAGCTAAATGCAAGTTAACAAATTCCTAAAAATACTCCAGGGATGAATCATCCCTTTCAAAAGGGTTCTGGAGAGTGTTTACCACTGTGATGGTAAGTCACGGGGTAGCTAGGGAAGCCAATTTCTGTTACAGAAAGAGACAAGCTTGAGTCAGCCAAATGCTATGTTACAGGCTCCGCATGCTTTGCCTGGAAGATGGCTATTATGTCCTCAAACTTGGGCAGCTTAAGGAGACTGTTAAAGCAAATTTTTCTTTAAAGTATCCACTTATCTTGCAAGCCTGATATCTGTTGCTTTCCTTAGGAATCCAGGAATTTAAAGTTTCTAATTGTTAGAAGAGTTACTCCCGAATCCTAAGTGACTCATCATTTTCAGAAAAAAACCTGAGGAGTCTGCTTGGAATTTAGATGCTTGAATTTCAACACTGATATTTGAAAATGTGTGTTCAGATTCATGGCATAGATGTGTGCTTGAACATTCCTTGCCTACCTACAAAACAGACAAGTATTTTTTGAAAGAAAGATATTTAAATGCTGTATCTGTTCCTTAAAAAAACCCTTGTTTGATATAATTAGAATTACAAAACAAGTGTTAGAAACATAAAAGTTAGTTAATAATAATATTATAATAAACCAAACAATAATAGCAATAAAATTTAGGTGAAATTAACATTGACATTTCAACCTCTGCCCTCTAATAAACACCTAATAAACCATAATAGATTAACTCGTCTCTCCAGGAGTACTTAATTTAAGCATAGTCCCAGTACTACTACTTTCCACACTGAATGAACATTATTTACCGTGAATGAAAGACTGAAAAAATTACCAAAAGCTTCATTTATGGAGATATTTCAGTTTGCTAAATAATTGTTCTACATTTAGTTTGACCTCTGGCAAATGGCATAGGCAGACATGCTCCAGCGTGATTTAAGAAGTTATCTAAAATCCTACTCAGCAGTGCTCTACTGATAGAAGTTGCCATCCCCACACATCTGAGATGCCATACGTGTCCATATACCTGCATCACAACCTCACTTCCATTGCATTTTGGGCACCCTGCACACCTATGTAATTAACATAGATGGCTTGTGCTCGTTAGATGTATTTAGGGACACCCTTAGGCAACTCAGGCCTTAGGCTGGAAGAATAAAGTCCTGAAGTTATCACTCAATAAACAGATTATTGATTATAGTTAATTTAAAATCATGACAGGTCTTCCATATTTAAATCTTGAACAGTTGCAAAGTATGACTATACTCTTCAGATAAATGTGGAAAGACCAGGACAACAAGACTTTTTAGAAAGCATGAATCAAACAGTTGAGTATATATAGGAGGCATCTTGGAGATCAGCCCTGATGCATCTCTCTGTTCATGCTCTGCCTGCTCTCTGATAACCAGCCAAGGGAAAGGTAGACATTTGACTTGGCAAATTTGAATAAGGTTTATTACCACCTAGGTAAATTAAACAGAATTTTAAGAATAATATTTTGAAAATAGGGGCAGCGTGAATGAGATTATAGTCTGCCATCTTCTTCACTCATTGCATCACTCATTGCAATCAAACAAGTTTCAGATACCTCATAAATGACCAGTGAGACATGTCACATGAAAAGATATGGATTGACATCTTCATCTTCACAGAGCAGATATCCTAGATCCTCTGCATGGAAACTGCTGAATGCACAGAGGAAGTTACTTAATCTTATTTCACTGTGAGAAATTTCAGTAAATACTTATTTCTGAATTAAAACCTTGTTTTCATAATTGTATGCTTACAATTTAATCACACTCCCTTTGTTCCTTGGCTCCTCCCAGCTATGCTTTAGTAAGCAGGCTAAGTTTGCACTGAGATTGTCATAAATCTTTAAGAAATCAGCCTATGAAAATTCTCATTTGTGCTCACACATCTCTTGTCAGAAGGAAAAATGTTACTTAAGATGTGCTGCAGCCGTGTTTGTAGAGATGGATCTAAGGAATTCCCTGCTGGAAAGCATTTCTGTGAAGAGTAAACTCAGATATCTTTAGATAATAGCCTATGATTGAGACTCTGAAATATGCACGAGATATATCTGTGATAGCAAAACCTCCCATTTGATCCATGTGGAAATATGGAGGAAAAGCTGCTGCTCTGGAGTGGTGTGTTACATCACTGTGGGTGCCCAGTGGAAGTCTGTTGCAAAACTTGCTTTTAGTTGATGTGAACTGAAAGATCTTAGCTCCTGCACTTTTTTAGATGATGCATTTGCTGTCCTTCCAAGGCAGTACTTTAAAAGAGATGCTGTAATGCAGCTCCACAAAGTGAGATGCAAAATAAATGAGCCTCCAGGCAGGATGCTACTTAACAGCCTTCTGGGAGCTGTTCATCAAATCCCAAGTCTGCCTCACATCCATCCTCACCACCATCACTGCTTGCAGGGATAGCTCAGAGCACTCAGTGGAGCCACTGGACAGTTGTAAACTACTAAATAGTCCAAATGCATGAGGGACCAGGAGATAACTGTTTGAAAACTTTATAATTCAGAGGTTTTCCTCTCACTTTACACCCAGATGAAGGCAGCTGACTGGCCAAGATGACCTCTCCCAGTCTTTAGAGCCAAAGAAACCTGTAATCTCCCCTGTCAACAAAAAATTGACATGCCCTAAACTGAGAGGACTAAGTGTTTATGTAGTAAACTCAAAAGAAGAGAATCAGGTATTAATGAAAAGTTGGTAATGAGAAATTTATATTAATGAGCACTTGGGCTTGAAGACCACTCAAAAACTGTTTTGGCCTAGGAAAAAAATCCAGATGATTTTCACTTAACCCCCAATCTTTATTCAAATTCTGCTACAGGAAGAAAAACAAGTTTTGGTGTCAATAAAAATACAAAGTAAAAGTACGACATATGCCTAAATGAAAGAGAGCATCTGCACAAGTTCCCACAAGCCCACCTTCAGATTACGAGAATTATATATCCCTGCATTACAACTGGGAGGGATTTGCACACTGCTTTTTATGTCTCATTGATCATATAAGATGGTACATAAGAACAGAACAATCACACAATGGTTTTGCATTTGCAAACACGTCTAACTAGGTTTAAGATTTATTGCAATAGAAAATTCTCAGTTTCACACTAATTTTACTTTCTGTTTTGTCTTCTTTCTTACAAATGTGTGAGTGTTACAACAGTATCCAAACAACAGCAAAAATTATATTCTGGAACAAAATTATACACCCGGAAAGGGTTAGTCCCTCAGAAAAGTGCTTGAATAAGTCCAAACACAAATAGTTGTTTTAGGTGTGGATGGTTTCCTCAATTGCATGTGCATCTTCTATAATTAGAGGTGCATGAATAAGTTTTTTCTGTTTGCTGGCAGCTCTAAACCCAGACACAATCAATGAATGCACAGGCATTAAATGACATTTAATATTGATTAAAACAAGACATATTGTTTTAAAAAACTTTTGAAATTAAATATTTTCTTTTTTTTCTGATTTTTTAACAAGAACAATTGGTAAACATAAATTTACAAAGTACTTCAGTACAGCTGCACATACTTTTTTTACATGCCAAGTTTTGCGTGGAAAGGCTTGCACAAATCACGACTTAGGAAGTTACAGCCTGTTCAGCAACTGCAGACAAAATTCATCCATGTAGTAACGTCACCAACACATTGTATATAACACATCTTTTCCTGTTTTGTGCCTTTTTTTCCTACTTACTTTTAATAATTTTCTTCATTTTCTTATTTTGATTCTTCTGTTCAGCTTCTGCCCATACCTGTCTCATTTTACTTAGGATGCACGTGTGCTAACAGTGAAATTGGATCATTCATGCATTTAAAATCAAAGGGACAAAACAGTCTTCAGTGTGCCTCAGTATTTCTGGGTTTGGTATGATTGGCACTATTATAGACTGGATTGGTTTATATTTTTGATACTCTTCAGGAATTAATCACCTTGTTGACCTCCTAGGACTGGGAATAGCTAAGCAAACAAATGGAAAAAAGAACATGGCTCAGAGTGTCCGACTAAGCAAACATGACAAGGAAATCACTAGGGTAGGCTCATACATATTCACTATCATGGTGCCATCCTGACAAAGTGTCTTTTTTCACTACAGTCACACATTTTATACTGTCATCAAGTTTTGGAAGTGAAATACACACATTTCATTGTTAGAATTAAAATGAAATCTTTAATATCCTTCTCTGCAGCCTTTTTTTTCAACTAGGTATTACCTTAAAATGCTGTTAATGCAAAGAAAGAGAAAATGTGCAGGGAAAGGTCAGTGTGATGGGTTTAAAGAAGTGCTGATGATAACCCATTAAAGCTATCTGCAATGGTGATTTTAAACAGTGTCTTTGATTCCACTGCTGTCCTTCAGTCTCTCCAGCAAGGATCAAAAGCACCGGGGTCTTGACAGGAGATAAACAAATGCACAAAGTTCACAAGTGCTTGAATTCATCCTTCTTCACTGAAACATAAAATTACATCCCCTTAATTAAAATTGCCTTGTTCTATTGCTGTGTGTGCGATAGCAGTGTGAATTAGGAGTGTGCTAGAGGCTTGGTTTCAGATGATGATGATGACAGCCAGGGAAGCTGGAATTCAGGCTCCCTGGGACTGTAGTTCCTGGTGGCCATGGAGCTCTGACCACTGGCAGTGGGTTTAATGGAAACATTTGATACATCTGTCTATACTGCTCAAACGTAATTAAAAATTCAGTCCCTTGCAAGTACTTTATATGTGGCAGTACCTTGACTTTGATTACACTGGAAATGTAATATGCATATCTTTTTCTACCGAAAGGAAGAAAAAACCAGGTTGCTGCATCGGACACCTGTGTATCAGATGGGTATTGATACATCTATATACTGATGGTGGATGGGGGTACAATACCTGTGGTGTAGATATGCTACAGTTTCAGGTGGCTCTACCATCATAACTCTGCACATTAAGAAGCATATAAGGAGAAACCGAACCCTAAGCTGAGCAAAGAAACACAAATGTTAACACAGTGAATTTGCACATTCCATATTTTGGATGAGGAAGGGGAAACCAGCCCACAACTGTTTTCTGCCCACCTGGAACCACGTTTCCTTCATGTGCTGCAGGAACATTTTGTCAGATATCTCAAAACTCCACTGTGAGCTAGTAACAAGTCTGTGAACATAAAGAAAGAAAAAAGTCGGAGAGAACAGGGAAATGGAGACAAAGTGTGAACATCTCAGAAAATGGAGAAATGCTGTAGAAATTTCCTTGTCTCTCAAACCAAACAAAATAGTTTGAAGAAATCCAAACTTCCATCTGATAACATGATTTTTAATTATTTGATAGAGAAGTTATTGTTGGAGGAATTTCTAACTTCAAGAGTAATTACCAGCGATGTTTTGACTGCTGATGCCTTTGGGCAGCAATTTGCTTCTGTTTAGTTTTTAGGTACTGTCATGTCAATCAGATCTGTGGCTGTATTCACAGGCAATTGTATTACCTAAACCGAGGGAAATACACGTTAAAAGGCACGTCCTCCCGCTTGTGTTTAAGGCAGCCATTCCATCCAGCTGCTCTTTTAAGGACAGAAGGCTAAAAGTGTTAATTGGAGAGATGAACAATTCATTAAGTACAAAGATGATAGGGAACAAATTTCTCCTCTTTTCCTTTGCAGTTTTATTTACAGACTCTGTAGTTGTTATTTATCATATTTCTTTGCACAACATTAATGAACCAGCACAAAACATTTATTTATGGAGCTCAGCACAATTTCCCACCCTCCCTCCTTCCTTCTATGCATCTGTCCCACAGCTCATAAAAATTAACTGAAATTTCTATAAGTTTATTCACAGATATCTATCCAAAAAATCTTTAGGTAAATATAAAATCTGTATCTGTGGATTTTGCAGGAGGTGGTGGGAAAATTGTGGTTTGTTTCTTTTTTTTTTCTTTTGTGTAGTCATTTTGGTTTCATGTATATAATATTCATAACTGAAAGTTATTTTTACTAGACCTCAAGGGCATGTATTATGTTATGAATCTTTAATGATTATATCTCTTAAAATTACTGTTGAAAATATTAATTTAAAATTATTTTATATGGATATTCTATATATTGACTTAAAATCTTTGAAAATATTCCTAAAATTATCAGTCTTTCTATTTTAGGTCCTTAAGTGATATGCCATCCATTGCTGCTCTTTCTAACACCTTCTGGTCCCATTTACTAGAAGATAGGGAAATTAATTTTCCCCTTTCAGTGGCAGGCTGCTGAGCTATGGGGAGATACAGGACTGACCAGTCCATGCCAGTAACACACTGGAATGTCACAGAGGCGGGATCATCCCCCCAGCACATAGCACACTTCAGGTGTTGCCATTGGAAGTCTGTAGCAAAGAAGGACTTTCCCAATGTCCAAACAGCCAGATCCATCCTTCTTGTTAGGAGAACTGCAGAACACTGGTACATGGAAAGAGGAATGTAAGCAAAAATATCTAAAAGCTACTCCATGTTACCAACTCTAATCATTGTGATTATTATAATTTAGCACTGAATTAGCACCTGAAGACCCCAGTTCCGTGTTCCAGAAATTGTTCAGGTATACAGTAAGTGAATCCATCCCAGCCCTGAAGTGTTCAGCTACCAGCAGAGAAGTAAAATATTTTCCAGTGTGTTGCAGCTGATAGCATGCATGACTGTACTTCTATGACCAGACAACCTTGCAATGTTTGGCAAGCGACTTTATCACCTTGTGCCTGTTTCCTATTCACAGGTTTGGGTTATGACTATGTCAGTCCATGTAGCAGTGTTTTCAGATGTGCAGGTGCAAGGAGCTATTAAATAAAAAATAATAATAAAAGGAAATTAGGAAACAGTTCTGGCAAGTAAGGCAGCATTAAAGAAAACATCTGTAAAGAATCTGGAAATATAAAAGGTCTATCTGTTCCCTTGCCATGCTTTCAATTTTACTTATTTTTTTATATGAGGACTGTAAAATAAAATCTTATATAATCCACCACATGAATCATTCATGGGAAAGAGAGTTCTGGAACAGTACAGGACAAACAAAGTCAGTGAAGGTGAAACTAGGAAAATAGATAAATAGTAAAATTTTGAAATCTTAATCAACTTATTTCCCAGAAAGAATATGACCCTTTTTAAAAGAAGCCTTTATCTGGACATTTTCTAGCTTTTATTAATTCTATACTATGGATCTGAATCCTGAAAGTCACCCTAATAAAAATCTTATTTATACTGGACTTGAACTCTTTCCTTATTCTGCCAGAAACCTTCAGGGTGAAAAAATCTGAGAAAGTAAGAGATTAAAGATAATGTTAGTTTATTGCAACTTCAGTGAGTGAAACAAAACCATTGTTTTTTATGTAATGAAATCAGAATATTATAAAACTGTTGATTGTTTTTGCAGATCCTTACTCTTTTTATCTTTTAAAGAACAGTGAAAACATCTTCTTTGATGGTAGAGAAGGCAAGAAAGATGCAATTTTCTATGTACTCTTAATTTCACAGACAGATCTGGAAGGAAACTCAAAAATTAATGGAAAAACAGACCAGTCACACACTGGGTATTGTGCCTCATGTAGGAGCACACAAAGTGATCAAGAAGCATTAAGGCAATATTAATCCGTGCTTTGTTTGTGATCACTGATACCATTTCAGCCATTGGGTTTTTCAGCAAATGGGAAGATGCAAAACCTGTAAACTTCACTCCTGTACCTATGTAACAGCTTGTCAATGGTCTGTGGTCTCACTGTGTGCTGCAGGGAAGGCACAGCAGAGGTCCTAGCCCAGGACATGCATCGCACCAGCCAAGCGAACATACTAGCTTGGGCTGAAGACCCTGCTTCAGCATTAGCACAACTTTTCCCAAACCAGTATCTTTCCAGCAGGTTTGGCAGGCTTGTTCAGACTGCTACACTGGGTGTGACACTGTCTTGCTCCTTCTTAAATGCGGTTTGGAGGCACCACCCAAAACACAGTTTGCCCACGTCTGGTTGCCACTCAACATCACCATTTGCTGATCAGCTGTGCCCGGATCACTGCAGCGTACAGTGCTGGACACCACACTCAGCACATCACTCTTCCAGTTGCAGTGACGCAGCCCAGATCTCATCACAAGGCCTGAGACAAGAGAAGTGGCTCCAGGAAAAATCTTTTACTAGCATAAAGTCCATTCTTTGTAAACACAATTATTTTCAGCGCCAGGGCAGACTTAGCCTGTAGCAGATAAGGAATATTTGTGGTGTGCTCCACTAGGCAGTATGAATACAGCCCCCATGGCTCTCATCCTCCCTCTGTTCCTTCCCTTTATGAAAGCTGAAACAATAGGTTGGGCAATCGTATGGAGAGGTGCAAAATGGGGTGACAATAGTCCTGTTAAAGTGCAGCCAGGTGTGCTATATTTTTTGAAGTTGAAATGTACATTACACTGTCATGCTGCAGATTCCTACTGGTAGGTGGGGTGAGGTGGAAACCCTTCTGCAGGCAGGTTCCTGGAAGTAGCTCCTCCACTTTAAAGCAACACCACGGGCAGAGAGACCTTCCATGCTTGTCTAAATAGACTTCAGTGCAGATCAGCTTGCAGCTTCATAATCCTAGTGAGTAAATCTCTGGAATACTTTATATACTTGCATATAAATATTACTTAAATATAGCAAGCTTAGTGCAATAACTTAATTTTTCTCAAGGGATTTCAGATTACAGTTCCAAATTGAATGGATCCAGTCTCACCACACTGTGAGCATCATGACTCCCCTCACAGAGATGAAAAAATTTACAGTGACACAAAATGATTTATTTCAGATCACACAGAATTTTATAACAAATCTGTGACAATCTATGATTCTACAGCAAATCCATATGACAGCCAACTGCTGCCCTTTGAGTTGCTCTGTCATTCTTTGAATCATTTGCATTTTCAATCTAATTAAACATATTTTAAACTGTACTGCCCACCTACAAATGGTGGACACAACTCCATAGACAACTGACTTTACACCATGGGCAAATTGAAGCACCTCTTGGCCTCCAGTGAGTCTGACTTTTTATGGGAAAAGCAATATACTGTGTGTGTTCCCTGTCCCCAAGAATAACAGTTTTCATTGTCAGTCTCCTTAAACAGCCAGAAGGTACATCTGTACTTTTCTGTCCTATCTTATATAACATCACCTTTTAAAAACAGTGACAGTAGATCTCTGACTAGTTTAAACATTTCTCAAAATTACATTGTGAAGCTGAGCAGCTCATTCATATCTATTCATATCCTTCCTATTTCTTCATTCATCATTTAAAAGGCTGTTTCTGGGTTAATCCTCGAGTTCTTTTGTTTCCAGTTGTGAATATTCATTTGTCTTAGGAAAGAGACAAATGTGGATTATCCTTTAAACGGTGCCAAGGTTAAATTGGTTGGGAAAACAAAGGATTCAAAAATGCAACCAAACAAAAAAAACTTATATCCTAAACTCCGGCCTGCACAAACTTGTCTCTCAGCAGTGCTATAAACACAAAGCATTATCCATGGGAGATTGTGAAGATTTTTTGATGTGCTTCTCCCTCTGCTATGCTTTTTTTTTTTTTTTTTTTTTTTTGTGAGATGAGCAAAACTACAGCTAACAACATTGACTCTTGACTGATAACAATAGGAGTTTCTAGTTAATATCCCACAAAGGTGAGAAAAAGCAGTTTGCACTTTCCCAAACCGCTTTGTCTTCCGAAAAATCTGCCCTCAAAATAGAATGACTTCAACTGCAGCAATTCACAGCCAGCTCAGACTCTGAAGGCCACCTTAACAAACAGGAGAGTCTAAAATGAGCAGGTTTCTTTTCTTGTTGTTTTGAATAACTTCTGAAAGACTGCAGCAAGTCTCAAGTTTGATGCATCACTGCCAGAGATCCTTTCTCTGAAGATTTCTTTTCACACGCATGCACCTTTGTAGTGTAGAAAAGAGAACTAAAAACTGGAGGTTGTGGAGTTCTCCTTCCACCGTGGGAGGCAGTTTCTTCTTATGAACAAGTCACTTGAGACTAGGTTCTCACTAAACCTTCAGGTGGACCCAAGAAGGAAAAATCCTGCCTTTATATCTCCTCAGGGCTTCTGCTTTAATATTCCTTTAGGTGATAGCCACAAAGCTTTAATGTGCCGCTGTATCCATTCTTGTTGATGTGGCATGAAGATAAAGTTTAGACAAAGGCATCAACAGTTACATGCTAAATATGTTTGGCACAGACACAGAAGGCAAGAAATTGCTCAGCTGTGGGTACAATGTCCATTCGCTAAGACCATACTTGATGAAGTAGTATAAAACATACTGTAAAGGAATTTTGCTTCAGGGCCAGTCTTTTGCTTACTGTGTCTTTTTATTAAGTACAGAAAGATAGAACTTTACTTTTCACGCAGAAGGTAGAGTGAAAAAGATCAAGATGTCTTTCATCTAATGCTTTTTACTGTTGGTTTTTTTAATTCTTCGTCTATTTTTTATGGCACTCAATTTTCCCAAGCACATGAAGGAAAAGAACACTCAGGCAGTATCAAAGTCACTGGTTTTTTCTTATCTTTCTGCATTTTATTCTGCTTTCTCTGGCTTTAATCCCTGAGTAGGAGGGGAGAAGCTGTGTGCAGAACATTGGCAGGAATAGAGAATGGAGTCTTACCTTTGCCTATTCCTGTGAAGACTGTTGACAAAGTCTGTTTCCAAGAATCCTATGTAGTCTGTTTGCTTGAAAGGATATATTATTCATATCCTACTAGTCTTGTGGTATGTGCTGTTGGACATTGAAGAGGGCGTTTTTATGGCTCAGTGAGGAAAGTTTATTACTTTTAAGACTTTTTGCTACTTGAGCCTCCTTCCTCTATCCCTCTCCCTGCCTCTTCCCCTTGGTAGTGTTACCTTTTCTGTCCAGTTGATGTAGCTCTATGAAATGAATGACTGCAGACATATCTGAAAGTGTACCAAAGTGAGATCAGAAGAGATGGGGAAGATTTACTTCAACAAGGTTGCACCAGATCTGAATTGAAATACTGGTGGAGACACATTCATAGACGCCCGTTCACTAATCCAAGTCAGGTAAAAGGTGCTAGACCAAGACACACCAAGGATAGATTGGAGTCACGAGAAAACAACAGCCAATTTTTTTCCAAGGACCTAATTCCCTAATTCATTTAGGCTCTCCACAATTCCTGACATGAAGGTAAATAATTAGATATATAGAGAGAAGTGCTGAGAGGTTTTTTTTTATCTGGTCCCATGTTACAGGCTTTGGCCATACACATCTCACTGTGTCTAAGCTTCTCTGAAACCACACGAGGGGCAAGGCATTCTACAGCCTACAGTAATCCTAGGAACAGTCACCTAGTAAATATTGTTTTAGTTAGGTTTGCTATCCACTAGGCTATGGAATCACATTTCTTTTGTTATGTATTAACAACACTATTGATAAGAGAAGGGCTTTTTATTTTTTATATATATTTTTATATACATATATATAACCTATGTTTGTATTTTTCCATATAATTATATATATATAATGTTTGTTCCCTATTTTTTTAATTTATGATCCTTTTCTGATTGTACATTTTTTCATGGACTTGAGATGAAGTTACAGTAGAAGATAAAATTAAAACCTGCAACTGAGTATTGAAATCAATAGAAGCTAAATAAGTGCTCTGAAACTCAGTTCTTCAGTCACCCTTGCACAGTACTATGCCCTGTTTATTTTTGTGGATCTCCTCAAAGTCTGATCCTCCCCCTTTAGATGCCAGCAACAGTGTAGTAATGCCACCTTTGTGGGCTATTTAAGATAGAACAGGATCTGAGAGTGTCTTTGTGTATGATTTCCATCATGCACAACACCAACCCTCTGGAAACCCTTTCACACCATTAGAAGAGGGCCACCCCAGACAAGATAAATGGGACAAATATGAAGGTGATCCACCATTCAGCAGATCCCGTTCTTTAACACTGTGGGCGAAAAGCCCTGTGAATACTTTCTAGTGCTTCAACTACACCATTATTCCTATAGGATCTTTAGGACTTTCCTGTCTCTTCCTGTGGGAAATATCACAGTAGTCTCAGCCAGGACAGAAGCCTGCAGTTCGTTATAGATTGGGTGCTCCAGCAATGAATAAAACAATGCATGGGGCCATACCTACCTTATAGCCAGAGAATTAGTCCTCTGAGCTGGAGGCTGTCACACTCCTGAGCTGGTTACTTCAGCTCTAATTCAGGTAAACTGCAAATTACAGCTTCTTCTGAGATTAAGTGAAAAATTTGCATTCACATGTAGATCTGTGTAGTCACTCCATCTATAAAAAATAAATTGCTAGAAAAAAACACAATGCCTCAGAGAATCAGGTACCATATCTACTCATAAAGTGCAGGGACATATAAACTTTGTCTGGTTTACCAGGTGGAATTATTTTCTTTCCTTTTTAGAAAGTGACTTATAAAATTTCCCCCTGCATTTGAAAACTCAAGCAATCTTGCTCTATTGGCAAATCTTAATTGGCTTGATCTAGACATACTTGTGTAGTTAACACTGAAGACAAATCTTTCCTTTCAGATAGTCATTTGAAAGTTGAAAAAAGATTTAATGACAACAAATTGAAGTTCCTTTCAACTTGCTGTAGCTTTTATGAATCTGAATGAAGCACTTCTCAGGTCTTCGACTCGTTTCTGAAACTGTAATATATGTCCTGCTTCCAATGTGACCTTTAACGTTTTATTTTTTCGATAGGCTGCTGTTCACAGCAGGGAAAAATGGCAGGAGGAGATTTCTTTATGGCAGAATAAAAATGTGTTTACTCAAAGAAAGCAATACGGAGTGTAGACTTTTATTTCTTTTAAAATGACAGGAAATCAGGAACTTGGATCACAACCTGTAGCAGAACTCATCAATGCTTGGGGTTAATTCACTCACTGTGTTCTTTGGGAGACATTTATTAATATATATTTACCCTTCAGAAAAGATATTAGACTCAGGCTCGTTGAAACTATAACATTTCTTTAGTGGTAGCAATGGACTAGCAGTTCAGTTTTATTTAAACAGAAACTAATATGTTATGGGGTTTTGTCTCCTTGAACTGGATGGGCAAATTCTTTCTGGATGAACAGAGGATTACAGGTGGGGAGCAGCCTCTGTGTGGCTGTCCTGTGTTATACATTTAACACAGACACATATATTGTGGGTTTGGAGGTCCTAATTAATTTTTACTTTGCTCATCCCTGAGAGAGATTATGACAGCCAAAAAGCCTACCATAGAAGCAGAAAGAAGTAATATGGTTTAGCACCGGACTATTAATTTCATCTTTATTTTGGCCAAGGAGGACTAGTAGTGCCACATATTTGGTCTTTCTGTCACATGCCACCATCTAAGTGGGAGTTATAGTGTTGTTCCCATGTACTTTAGAGTTCAGCAAAGTGCCTCGGGGACTGCAATAAGGGATACACAATGTCTTTGAAGAGTTTTTGATGCCTGTAACACTGCCAAGGTTTAGGCAAATGTAGCTGGAGTTCAGATTTCACATGAAGTTTACCATTTAAACTTACTGGTCTGGTCAATAATATGCTAAGAAAGATCCTCAGAAAATGTAAGCCTCATCCCCAGATCTGTCTTTTGTTTTCCACATGACTTTGGTCACTTTTCCCCCAACTTATTTCTTTGCCATTGAAACATGATTAATGATGTGCTATCTACTACGTTCTGATGTCTATGCATTATAATACGTTCAATAATAATGAATATATTCAAAGGCTGTATTTTCACTCCGGTGTATACTGTTCTTATGTTAGCTATATATTTCACCATACACCTGATATGGTGAGTTGTTAACCATCTCCATCAGTGTGAGGCCCATTTTCTGTTTAGACTGAAATAGGCAACATTTGAGGGAGTGCTGCAGTGTAGCACCCATTAACAGGATGTTCACAAGCAGCAATGGCAGCAAGTTTTCATTTGTGCAAACTTGCAACCCCATGGGTGCTCAGTCACTACCTATTAAATTCTGAACAAGGAGCATTAGTGAGGTCACAGAGAGGAAAGCAATGAGCAGCTTGTAATTCAGCCCAAAGTCCATATGAAAACAGACAAGAGAGATTTATTATGGCTTTTCAGAAACTCATACGACAGCTAGTTGGTGGTATTTTTGGTAAGGTAGAATTATGTCTATTATCTATGGAAATCCACAAAACACAGTTTCAGTAAATGAGTTTCAAATACCTCACACTCAGCAGGAAAAGAGTAACTGCCAAAGTAGTTATTTAAAGTTACTGAAAACACAGTGTGCGTGGATAAATACTCCAAGATGATGTACATTTTTAATATTCCCTGTTCTACCCTTCTGTGTCTGTTTTAATTTACTATCTTAATTCAACTGTGTTAAATCACTGAGCTATGTTACAGGAGTCTTTAAAACACGGCATCTCAGTTTACAGCATACTGTATCCTGTTTACAGCTTTCCTAACAAATGTCCAGGAAAATCTCAAATTACAATGACTTTGTGGCAGCTCAGCTGTCTCTGTTTCCACTATCCTCCTACAATGTTTCCAAGCAAATAACTCTTCTATGTCTACATTTTGAACACCTTACTTTTTTCTTTATTTGACAGAAAATGCCTTAACTTTCTATTAATTCTGTCCATGGTGTATAGGAATTTGTTAAGGAACCAGTGACATCAAAACAATATCAGTTTCCAAAATGAAAGGAAAAATGAATTTAAATTCATATATAAATGGAAATAGTACAATTAATGACAAAACTTCAGTAGTGTGAAGAGACATTTGGGATTTGATCCTCCAAAGAACATTCCAGGGAAGTGTTTGGCCCTGTTGGTGCTCACTGAATTCAGAAATGAGCCTTTATATCCTCTATATTGAATGGTAACTATGAAATCAATATCCTATATACTTAACATTCAGGTAAAGCAATTTCAGTTTCATAATTTCTACAGAGGTTTCATAGAGGAATAGCATTACTATTTAAAGGTAACACATAGAGAAAGATAAGTGGATTGCAAACACCATCCCTAGAGAAATTTGAACTCAGACTGCAAGCATTAGGAATATTCCATAGTGGGGAGATGCACTGGTTGTACAAGATGCAAATGTACTTTACCTTGAGAGTGGTCAGTGCTTTTTACCTTGTTATTCACATTTGACAAAGTTCTCAAATGGAATTTTTTTCTGTGTATACACAGACTTTGGAATGTATACTCAAACTTTGATTCAAATCTTCCAGTCACCCATGAGACTGTTTCCAAAAATGTTAGTTACTTCATGAATAGAGATAGTGGAAGAATATACATAGGAACTTGAGATATCACAGCAAGTTTAAATTTTAAATTCTTACCCACATTTTCACAAATTCACAAATCACTCCCAGCCAAGGAACCTAACAGGGTTTTGTTATATTCAATGTATAAATATTTTAACTGCTCTGCATTGCATAACATAGGTCTCCACATGTCATATCAACAGGTATTAAATGCTTTTTCCCCAAACCTCCTAAAGGTATAGCTGCCTGCATCTTCCTCTGTAGTTAATAATAGCAATTATTATAATAACATAATATTACAATATAATAAACAAGATAGAAAACTTTTAGTGCACATAAATACATATACATTTCTCACTACTATATCTGCAATGTAGGCATACTGGTAAGGTTCCCCAATGACATTTTACATCCCTATCTTCTTTCAAGACTACTGTCAGACAATGACAAATCCATTGGTTCTGGCTGTATCATGCTCTGATGCCCTGCCATCTCAATCTGCTATAGTTGCTGTCTGAGATCTTCTTGGGGCAAAAAACCCAAGGCACAACAAAATAACTCAAAACCGGGCATTTGGTTTATCTCTTGTTTCTTTGAGATGTGGAGAAGGCTGTCAGCTGTCTTTCATTGTGTATGTCTGAAGTGATACTTTCACGTGACTGGAGGCATCTTAGGATACCGCTGTTGTTTAAAATATTACTGTTCTCCACTGGAGACAGGCATTTTATTATTTCCCCTGGATGGCTTACTCCTAGGACCCCTCGTTAAATGGATCATTTTACATAGCTTTGTTTGTCTTTTCATAAATCTGAAAGTCCCCAGAGGGTATAACATCAATTCCTAAGACTTTTGGCATTATTTTTCCAGGTTGAGACTGAATGAAACACCAGCAGGTCTCAATTCTGGATTCATTGGTGCTGTTCCCTAATTTAACATCATTAAGTATGGCTTTGAGTTTTATTTTGAATCTTTTGACAAGGCATTTGTTTAACACTATTTTCTACTATGTCATTAGAGTGGACATAGTTGTGACTTGAGGTGGTATAACAAAGCCTCTGCTGCCCTGAAAGCTGCTTAAATTCACAGCTAAATTGTAGTTTCCCACCAGAATTATAATTTCACTTATGCAATGTTTAATGAAAAATACTTCATTATTCAGGGTGTTTCTGTATAATTTTGCAGTAAAATTCAGAAAAATAATAGTGACTGAATTCTGAGTAGTTTTTCTGTTTACACTTTTATGCTGATTTTTAATCTAATAGAGTAAAATCTAGGCTTATGTTGCTCCTGGTAGCCAATTTTCCAGTCTAACAATTTGAGCCTGACTTATTTTGTCTGTTGTGCCAATTTACTTGAACCTACTATAAAAATTAATCTAATTCTTTAAAATGATGAATTATTTTTATGTATTTTCTGTAATATCTAAAGATGATCACTATAAGGTCTTTAATGTAAGCCCCATCTAATTAGGGAGGCTATTCCTTAATCTGATGATAATATTTTCTTGCAGTTTCCTAAGATCTGTATTCCCGGACCTCCCATCTACTGTCTTCATCCTTGGTTCTAGTGAATGCAGGTCATACTGACACATACTTCCTCACCACCACTTTTCTGAGTGCTTTATCAGATGTTCTATGATTCTTCCCAGGTTTATTATTTTTCTGCAGATCGTAAAATTGTATCTGAAAAAAAACCCAATACTGTCTGAGGAAAGTATGGAACATGGAAGGCTCCTCAGGCTATGGTAATTAGGTGATATAGTGCTGGTGGTTAAGTGCTTAACTAAGGAGGAGCAGCCAGGCTGCTGGTAGCTGTTTGTGTTTTCTGCTTCTTAACGCCTGGCTACTCAAGGAAAAGCACATGAACTGTTGGAGCAGAGACAAAAATTCCTGCTGGCAGCTCAAGTCTAACCATCAACCTACAGCATCATGCCCCACCACGATTGCCTACTCCTTGCTGCATGACCCAGGTTCAGCAGGAAGGTAGGTGCTTAGGAGATTTTCCTTTCTCCTCCCTGGTACCTGGGGATCTCTCCTGCAATGTAGGAGCTACAAGCTCAGCTATTACACAGTTGTCCTAGGAGCTTTTACCTGCAGGCCCAAATCCATTTCAGCAGGTAGCACAGCCTTCTTCTCAAGTCCTCTGACACAAACTTAGTGGCACCTTTGCATTTTAGGCATGCATCTACCAAACTAATGATTGCAGGAATATGGTTCATTCTTACCCCATCAAGTAGTTAGGACTTCTGTATAAAATCAGAAGCAGAAATGGAGGTACCTAAGGCTGTGTGAGCACTGATAGCCTCTCAGGCCCTAAACTGGATCAGGAAGGATTATTTTGGATATGTCTCCACAAAATGAAGAAATAGAAGTTCCACCAGAGTTGCACTTTTGTTCATTAAGTGCAGTTTTGGATTTCTCCCCAAGTATCACCTTTCTTTAACCAGAGGAGGCTTTGAACAAAACCTGCCTTTTACAAAAACCTCTAAATAGTTCTCCATTTATCTCACAGTGTTTCCTGACCTTAACAGTGGAATGAACAACACACAAGAAAATAATAAATAGTAAATAAATAAATTAATAAAGCATAGGGCTCTTTTTTTTTTTTTTTTTTTTTTTTTTGAGTAGATACTCTTGTTTTCTATTAATAGACACTAAAAAAGTCTCACTTGTGAAACATTCTGAAACACTTTTGTGTGTGTTTAATGTCATTTTTGCTTTTTCACCCTCGGCTCTGGCTAGGAATAGAACCACAGCAAACACAGTGAAGGTCTTTATAATGCTTTAATGTTTGGGACAGAAGGGGGCTTGGCTACATCTGTGTTGTCAGCACTATGTAAGTCATAAATGGAATCAGGCTTTTTAAAACCATATGGCACCGAATATATGTGTTTAGGAAAAGTATACGTGTTCCCTCCCTACTAAAACTATTAGTTATCAGCACAATATACAGTGTGTAGTAATCGTCCACTCTCTTACAAATTAAAATGTCAGGTATATGGCACAGAAAATCATTGCTCTGGGATTCCCTGGTATGCTACAACGTTACATAAGACACCACATAAGAGAAAAGGAGAGAAATGCTGGTTCTTGTAAATTAAATAGTGAAAGTTTTCTTTTTCATTTCTATGAATTGAAGACCTGAAATCTTCCAGTTCTTTTATCCATTCCAATTGTTTGATTTATTTGTGCCATTTGTAAGAATCAGAAGGAAAAAGAAAAATAAAATCAATCTTATGAGATTCCTAAGGCTTAAAACTATAAAGATCCCAAACTAATTAGGAGATAGATGCTGTTAATATATGATTTCTTCAAGATCCTGAGCTTTATATAGTACATTAACAATTCTAGGTTCCTTAGAAGACATAAAGACCAAACTTTTCATGTATTTACATATTAGTTTACTTCAAGACAAATAACGTTTCAGCACTTAGTTGTCTGCAAAATAAGCTGGAGTCAGCATTTCAGTTTGGAAAAGCTTAACACCACAGCTGGCAAAGAGAACGCTTCGGTTCATCTCTCTGCGTGTGTTTGTGCATGTGCGAGTTGTGCCTGCGTTTGTGCTGCTTTCCGTTTGCTTGGATACCGTAAGTGTACAATCACTTTTGATTTTTCACAAGCACCATTCAAATCACGGTAAAAAGCTGCAAAGTACATTCCATTGGTCACATGGCAACTTCCTTGAAAGTCGTTTTGGTTGTTTGTTTTTGGTTTTGTTTTTTTTTGTTGTTGTTGTTTGTTTTCTGTATCTCCCCCC
>JAVJGJ010000047.1:64041605-64089107 GCA_035590215.1 Microhierax caerulescens | reverse complement strand
CCCCCCCCCCCCCCCCCATGTATGTGTATGTAATGTTATATTCTTGAGAAAAAGTGCTACGTTGCTTTTTTTTTCTCTCCCCTCCTCCTCGCTTCTGTGGAAAAAAAACAAAGCTCTTGGCAAAGCATCCTGAACTTCGAGTCCTCTTCCTTCTCCTTTGTGAAGCCTGATGTCACCACTTGGCAGCGGCGAAGCCATTGTTTCGGTGAGACTCCCATAAATGGCCTTTCTGTGCTCCTGATTTACATGTTAAGGAATCGGATGGGAATTGCTCGCCGTGGTGACTCCCACTTTCCTTTCAGTTAAACAGCATTTGGTAGTAAATATCCACAGGATACATTGTTATTCATGGTACATCCTGTCTACCACCTAAGCACTCTTTTTTTTGTTGTTGTTTTCTGGAACTCTCAATTTGAACGGAATTTGCAAAATAAAGCTCCTCTTCCCTTCTCTCCTTTCTCCTCCCTCTCCTTCCAAACGTTACAAATGTTGGCTCTGATATTTGAACATTTCAATCCTAGAACAAAGGCAACTTGTTTCTTTATTTCAGAAGTAAACTCATAATGATGGCACACTTCCAGAACGATGTACTATTCCTTACAGAATCGTATTTACTGTGCCTTAGACAAGTCATGGCAAAGATATTCTATTTTGAAACTGCTCAGGATTGATTCATTTTATAATCAGGCGTTCCCTTCTGGACTGCAAAAAGGAGTGGGGTTAAATGAGAAGATAAAGGAGTTTTTATGATTGAAGAGCTAGATCAATCTCATGGGATCTACAGTTCTCCCATAGTCTTCTCTGAGGCTTCAGCAAATAACTTTATCTGAGTTTTTCACCTGTAAAATGGGGGAAAAAATACTTCTTTATGGTTTTGAGGGGGTGTGGGTTTGTTTGGCTTTGGGGATTTTGTGTGTGTGTTTTTGGGGGGTTTTTGCCTCTTTTATTTGCTTTAATTTGAAGATTTTAGGAACAAAGTGTTCTATGTGTGTATAAGAACTACCACAGTGGACTGCTGATCTCACATGAGCCTTCTGTGAGACATTGTGATAACATAACAAATAATAATTAAATCTCAGATTCCAAAGAACCTCAAACTTGGTGGAAGTTCAGATCCAATCTGAATCATTTTCCTCTCTGACAGGATAAGCACATTGTAAACAATGACAAGAAGTCCTCCAACTTCCAAAAATCAGTACCACTCACTAATGAGTCACTTCATTTGGAGCACTACTTAGACCCGTATTCAAGGTTCAGTCAGTCCTCAGTTGCAGGAAAAATCTTGATGATGTGATTACCTCTATTATTTTTTTTTTTTTTAAGCTTTTAAAAATATGCCTATGGTATGAACATTTGCCATTTGCATTTTTTAGAACGTGAAAGGCACATTCCCTGGTTGATGTAAATCAGTGTTGCTCTGATTTACACCATATTAGGTTTGGTGCTCTGCCTTTTAAATAAAAAGGGATCTCAGATACTGTTGTAAGCAATGCTGTGAGCTATTTTTAAGTAGTCAACCAAGAAAAAATATCACCACCCTAAATAAAGAGATTTTTAACAAGTCCTGAGTAGGTACTCTGGGGCTGTGAAAAAATTGTTTCTTCTCAGTGAGCATCTGGAACCCCCAGTGGAGCTCTGGCCCGTTCCCATACACTTTTCTTCCAGCAATAACACTGGAAAGTGGCAGTTTCCCATCAGCTCTGCAGAGCAGAACTGTAACCTCAAGAAGGAGCGGATAAACATCGCTGCCAAGCAGCAGCTCCTGAGGAGAAGGGTGAAATTTCACGTGTTTAGTTCATGTGGAGAAAGGAATGTTGACCAAGTTCATCTGAATGATTGGAAAAATATCCTGGGTTTCATTAAAATTACTTTCTCCTTCTTAGGGCTTGACAGCCACTTTCTGTTTCATGACAGCAACACTTTCCAACAACAAAACTGCCAAATAATGCTGAAGCAACCTTTATGGAAAGAATTATTAGGCAACTGGCTTATAATTAGCTAGAAAAATGAGACACTTTTTTAAACACACTTCACATTGTGAACACTGGATGATACTGTAATTTGTGTTTTATCAGACAGCATGTGTGCCTAAATGCAACGCCAATTTAATATTCAAAAGCCTATTTATTGTTTTGACAGTAAGAAGTTGATACCCTTTACAATTGTTAAAATCCTGCTAATGCAACTAAATATGATTATTTAATTAAGAACTTTAGAAAGCAAGAGATATTAGTGTGTGCAACAATATGTCTTCTAGCAGATAATGCATGTTTCCAAGTGGGACCTCTGAAAGAATACAAATGAACTCATCTGGAACTTGGAGTAAAAAAATATTAAGACAACAAAAAGAAAAAGATAGGAAGACAGCAACCAGTGAAGGAAGGGGAGAGAGAGAACAGATATGGTAGAAAAAGTTATATATAGTATGGAAAATAAGTTACAAGGATTTGAAAACATCTGGAATACATTTCTGGAATGTCTCTGAAAAACAAAGCAAACCACAGGAGGAAAGTCAGACTAAGCGTTACTCAATTTTTTTCTTCCTTTCCTTTTTATAGAGAGGGGATGCAAAAAATGTTTGATGTTAATGGAAAAATTCCTTCCAGTATATGTGTTCTGCCTTCATAGGCCTCAACTGAGTAAGCACAAACCTAATTTTAAACATTTTGAAGGCTCCTTAAAAATCAGTGGGATTATGCTTGTGTTAGAATTAGATGAATAAAAAGGCCTGAGTGAAAACCTGTTTCCAGTGATTTTGTTGAGCTTTTGAATGGGATGGCTGCAAGTGCCTTGCCTTCAGTGTCCTACACCTTGAAATTAATGAAATTAGATTCCAACTGAATAACAGCTATAGAAAGACCAATATTATCCTGATGTCCAGTGAAGTATTCTTTTGTTCTAGCTCTAGCTTAGTATGCAAAAAATATGAAGGGTGGAGAGGCTAGTAAAGAAAAGTTAATAAATATATAAAGTACCACTTACAATAACAAACACTTTTTATTATGGATGGAAGAAGCATCCAAAAGTAAGTATTTTCAGATCTGCAAACATGATACATGTAATGTGTGTGGTACTTAGTACTACATCAGCAAAGCTGATGTAATGAGAAAAGGATCAGGCCCAATGTTTCTGAGGTCTTCCAAGCTGGAGAGTTTGCAAAATACTGTGAATTATGGACCTGAAACAAGCTGACATATTCCAAAGACAGCTTGCTCCGAAAAACAAACAAAAATATTGCAAAAGTAACACTCTGTGGAATTTTGGATCTTCTTGCTTCCCACGCTCCATTATTCCCAACCCACTGTCCCCTCATGGAAACGCTCAGGGCTCAGGATCTTTAGAAATAATGTTGCTTTGGTTGCCAACGCTAAGGAAAGGTTATCCTTGTGGCCATGCTTGCTAAGGCCATATTCCGGTTTAAGTCAACCTAAAAGTGGAGATCTGAAGCATAAAGATTGTAATTGGCCTTGGCGGTGATTCTGCCCTGTCATCTCTGGTCTAACCCTGGCCACTGACACTTTTTATAAAGAGAGAAGCCATTTTTCAATGCATCAAATTTTGCCTTCTTCACTAAATGCCTTATAGTTGCTATTAAAAAAAGAAAAAGGTCCCATTTCTTAGCCAATTATGTGATTATCAAGGTTTTGTTTGAAAATGGAAGCTCAAAATACTCTTTACTACCCTAAATGAAAACTCTGTATCAGGCGTAGTTAACCATCCCCAATCCTACATGTTATATCATGAGGTTTTCAGGCCTTAAGAGAAGAACCCAGGACTTGTGCTTACATGGACTCCACACACACAGAAAATTTTTATGGTAGTGATGAAGTCACTTCCGCACAAAATCTGAGCAGTCAGACTGTTCTCCCAGAAAAAAGGAAGATTATGGTTTATTTCTCTATTCATTCTCCAAACTGATTGCCTGAATGATGAAACAACAGTCTCTTCTGTAGGGCTGAGAATGACAAACTGATTTCTTGTGGTCTCAGACAACGTGCAAAAGACAAGTCAGATTTCTTTGGCCAGAAAAAGGCAAAAGGCTTTGGTATGTTGTGCTTAGACTGCTCACAGGAAAGTCTCAGTAATCCAAATGTTGTCGTCTTGTACATTAAGCTGAGACTGTATAAAATTTATAAGGAGATGTTTTGTGGTCAGCTGTAACACAAATGAAGATCTTTCTTAACAGGTCTCTGTTATCATCTTTCCTGTTTGAAGTTGCCAGAAGATAAGCTATTAATGTAATGGACACTTTCTATTAGATCTTATCTTAACATTATGTCATTAAATAGGTCAAGAACTAAAAATAACTCTGCAATATTTTAATCAATTATTTTCCTGCCAAAATAATCTATATGAGTTCTATGCAGTATCTAAGCCCAGACATAGCAATTACATAACTGCAATGTTGTTTTATTCAATTTGACAATTCCAGTTATGGACCCTTTCACGTAGGATTTTTGGTGATATATATTTAAAGGACACAAACTGGCAAAGTAGTGTACTCAAGGCAGTCCTACTTGAAAAGCAAATGTTATTTGCATTATTGATAGACAAAGAAAAGTACAAAAGGTTTAATGGAGTTTAATGAGCAGGTCTTGTGATTACGACATATTCCCAATAGCTTGTGTGTGTTATCTCAGTATTATAGCAGTCCTAGGAGTCTGTTAGTAGAAATGTGTGTGAGCTTTTCCCCTTCTCTGCCACAGCCTCTCTAACTTTTCATTCAGTGCCTTACTCTTGCCTTTGGAAAAAATATCAGCTTCTCATCTTTCCTTCCACTCACTGACTCCCACTGTGCCTCCTGCTTCAAACTATAAAATATAATCGCAATGGACATGAAATTCTCTTTTTCATATCCATTTGCCAGGTGCAGTAATTGCATGATAAGCATGAAATACCAGGGGAATCCTCCTATAAAGTGGGTATTGAACAGACAACAAGCATAGATGGCAAAACTATGATGCTCTGATCCTAACACTCCTGTCCTTTCTGCACATAAATCAATTTTTTTTTTCCTGTATCTGCTACAGAATGGATGATTATGTGTTGAAATGAAAAGCTGTACTGAAAAATGTAATCTTCATGTCAGTTCACAATCAGTTAGGACAATCTTTAATTCTGGTGATGTTTTTGTTATTGGTAAGTGGTGTAGAAGAGCCATTTAAGCTTATGGCTAGTTGATCAATAGGTCGCTCCCATGATACCCTTGGTTACTTACAATTTCTGCCATTAACACTTATGCATGCTGTGTATTACTATTTCTGACATCCTCACTTCTATTTTTTAAGAAAGCAACATGTTTAAAATAGAATAAGTGCATTAATGGATGTTCTTTTATGATGAAAAGTCAGTCTATAAAATTAATAAAAATGGACATGTATACCTGTTATATTTTCAATCACCAAATGACATAAGAATGATATAAGGTAAATCTCTTTGTGCTAAAAAAAAGTCCTGTTGAAAATAGTTTCTTTTTTTTTCCAGGGAATAATGACTTCAGGATAGGTGATTTTTGATTAAGAAATTAACTATTTCAGAAGTGTCACCACAGTGCTTTATGGCACAGTGTTTTATTGCTATTACGGCAAAATGTATTAACAATACTGTCTCAGTAAGGGGAGAATGCTGTGATACATTGTGGGACATGTTATCTGATTGAACATTAAGTGAAAGGAGAATATAGTCATGGGGTTACTAATGCACAACTGTTTTAAATCTTAGGTTAAAAATTTTCAATTTTGAGCTGAAAATTATCAACCTTTATTTTTTCCTCTTTATTTAACTATGGGGGGTTTTGCATATTTTCTGGCTAGGGATGAGAGAAAGAAACAGCTACCTTGAAGTCAAATGAATATTCCTGAACAGTCTTTCTTCAATATTTGGCCAGCTATAACCTATGACTATTATTCATTCAGCAACTCAGTGGATTGAAGAGGCAGACATGCTGTGAGTGTCATGTTAATTGGTAATAATGCTGTAAAGCTAGTGGCAGTGCATATTAGACTGGAAAGAAATTACATCATAGAAAAATGTCAGTGAGACAAGCTGAGGTCTACAGAAATCACTTTTATTTATTTGTGGGATGAATTTCCCTTGGTCATTCAGGTTCTACAATTAAACACAACAAGCTCTCAATTGAACTTGAGCTTAATGGGAGCAACATCTCATACTGGGGACAGAGCTGAGGCAACATCTTCCTAGATAACTGAATGTTTTGGCAAACATTACAGTAAAAATTAGGCAAGGAAGAGGCACGGATCTATTGAAACTTTTGGGTTTACTGTCAGCTAAACAACTTCTACCGCAAGAACTGATCTGTGAATCTGGTGTCTTTTTACTGGTAGTAAAACCATTCATGCTGTACAGGTTACTTTGAGCCTTGAAAAGGGAACTCATATGAAAGATGTTCAATATCTATATTATTTCTCAATGGGTAATATAGATTTGTTGGTTGTCAGTCACTGACTCACTCCCAGAGAATGGAGGAAACTCTGGCACAGAGGCAGAAATACTGTTGTCTGTATAACTCCTTACAATTCTACTCTTTAATTTGTTATTTATGAAGTGGTAGGATTTAGTAGGACAAACTAAACTAAAACATGCAATTCATTATTATCCAGATTTCTTTATAACTTTATTCATATTGAGGAAATTGCAGGAAGCATGAAATAATTCCCCTAGAAATGAAGTAGCTGATACTTTACATTTATTACAGCTGTGAAGTGTTCAAGGTAGATGAGTAATAATTTTTCATTCTCAACAATAGTTTTACAGAGAATGCTTGGAGGCTTGCAAAGGATGATTAACAGGCTGTGCATTCCCATGTAATAGCATCATGCTACTAATTTATTCCAAAATAAGTTTGCCATTCACTAACAACTAAGAAAGAAATGGAAAGACTTGGCATTTTTCTTTAATTATCTGCTATTCATAACCATTCATTTTCAAGTCAAGACCAAGAGCTTTTCTAAAAGATGTGTAAGTCTACAGGCTATATTTACCATAAATGTATATTGTGTCTGCACTCAAGCTTTTTTATTAAAAATACAAAAGATTTCAAAACTAGAAGAACACCAACTAATAATACAACTTGTGAAGAATTTTTGGACCTTAAAGCTTTTGGCACTTAAAGCTCTATTATTTAAATGTTTGAAAAATGTCAATGATTGTGAAAAAGAAATTGCTTTTATTTATTTATTTTTTCTTTATTACTCAGCATTTTGTTTTCTGTATAACCCTAGCATGAATAAAGCTGATATGATCTGCTCTTCCTGAATTTTGACGCTCTGCAAGAAACACAGAAAGCATAGAGTACAATTCACCACTTGGCTTGTTTACTAGATCATATTTACAGTTACTTGTGTGGTGTGAATCCTAAAAGCTCATAAATCATTATTGCCATCAAATTTGAGTTACATTTACTTTTAGCAGCTCATATCTATATATCTATATATCTAATCTATATATCTATATATCTATATCTATATACATTCATTGCTGTTAAATATATGTATTTATACATAATATAATTTATTTATATATAATATATAGAACATAACATATATATATATTCATTGGTGTATATATATTATATATCGGTATATATATAATATATATATTTAACAGCAATGAAAAAGTGTGTGGAAATATTTAGTCACTAAGCATTAAGCTTCCACATTATAATTGAGGATGGAAGAAAAAAGGAGGAGGGGGAGCTCCAGAAAAATCAGTTCAAATTTTTTTATTTTCTCTTTTTCTATTTTCATTTTTTTCCCCAAACTCAGGATACTTACCATTCTTTCTCCCACTTACACTGTCTTTATCAGCCTATTTTATTTATCTCTATTATTTATAATGAAATTTATATGCTATATACAATTTGAAATAGCATTCAACACAACTGTTGGTGTTTGCAATTCAATACAATGGTCTTGTAGTAACCTCAGGTGGGTAAAATCACCTGCACAGGTGAAGTACTGCAGATGTCAGTAGGATTCTGTGCATTTAAGTCATTATGGATTACAGGGATTTAATGAGATAGTTGTAGAGAACATGTGCTGGAATTAAGAAATTAAGGAAAACAGTCTGATTTATTGAAGTGGTCTTTTATTTAGGTCTGTACCAAAGTTATGAATTAATTTAGAAGGAAGCCTCCAAGAGAAATGTCGATTTTCTTGTTTATCCTTCTGTCTTCATGGCTCTTTAAAAAACACAGGATTTCATATTTATTACCGATTAAATTCTAAGTATGATTCAATAGTGGGTACATTGTCTACTGAAAAGCTCTTGAATTTATAGATTTCTGCATGTGCCAGTGTGTCAGTCTTACTGGGACTTACAGCCTTTAGCTGTTTCTGGTTTGCGGTGTCTCTATTGCAGAATTTTCCCATAAAATATACTAAATGAACAACAAAATCTTTTTAATCGCCTGTTCATATAATCTAGCAGAGCATGCAGAACTTCTGTCCATTTACATATATAATTTCTTTGCTTGCTTTTGTATCCTTTCTACCAAACATGCTGCTTATGTCAAGTTTCCCAAGGAAGCTTTGGGTCTTAATCAGAGCCCTATCAACTGAGCTAGCAATATTTTCAAGACAATAACAGTATTTGTTTGCTTAGGAACTTCCTTGTTAATGTTTCAAAGTACTTTATAAAACCTTAAATAGTACAGTCAGCTGGGTTAAAATTTCCTTTGTTTGTTTGGGTACTTCTCCCCCCTTCCTCCCATCTCCCCAGAGATACAAGCTAACTAATGAGCAAATGGGGAAGAGGACACTATGGCCATGCGCCTCCCCCAGCCCTCATTAGCCATGGGGCATGTGTTCCCATGTCACATGTCATAACCCCAGGAAATGCCTTATAACCCCCAACCCTCCATTAGGATAAATTCCGTATCACTTCTGTGTCTGTCCTGTCTCAGTGCAGCTTATGAATAGATAATTGCAGCAAGTGCATTTCACTTCTAATGATCATTTATTTATTAAATGCAGGTGGTATAGCAAAGCAGGTAAGTTTGGTTGACGCTGTTTTTAGCTGATTATAACTTTATGAAATGAAAAGTAAGTTTTTGCTAAAAGGTACAGTTCTTTCATGGCATCAAAAAGAAAAAAAAAATCATGCATTGCACAGAAAGGTATTGGGGGAAATGTGTTATCCTGTGCTCATGTAAGGAATAGTTTTAGAAAAAGAAATGTTGCTATAAGGCTCCTATAATATGAGAATCAAAAATAGTCTGGTAGACTACTTCACTTGCAGTGGCAGAATTTTTTGCCATCTAGATGGAAACTGAGCAGCTGGAAAGAATTGGCCCTGTGACCCTCAGAGGTCTCAGGAAGTGCATGATCCAAAAAACGCTTTCATCACCAAATCCTGTAGAGATCCAGTGTGTGCTCTACAGGGTATCAGTGTTTGAACTCCCCTGCTTGCAGAGGGCAGTGATATGGGTGACACTTGAGGAGATGGCATACATGTTTCTTGGGAACTTTACCAAGAAGTTAGAGACAGAAGATGCTTTGGATAAGAGCTGAGCAAACCAACCTGGACAGGAGAAAACATGGAGATGGAGAAAGGACGTTAAACAGGGAAAATGAGGTAGGAACTGGGAGTTGATGAGTACATAAGTACTATGTGTTGAAGCTCAAACAACTAAATTTGAACAGCTCTGCCTTTATAATACATGGATGGAGAGAAACAAGCACTTTGACAGCCCTAAGTAGACTGCTGGGACAGGTTAACTAGACTTCTCTCCACCAGTTATGAAAGAAACCTACAGCCTAATGGGATACTTCAGATTTAGATATGTAAAACTGTGTGAAATGAGTTTGACCTACACACAGATTGAGAAACTAGATGATCTCAGTGCTAGATTGCCCCTTATATGTGGAGTTAGATTTCCCAGTACAGGCTTCTTAGGGTAATCTTTATTGCTTTTGCTGTATTGATTTTTTTTTTCCTAAAAATCTCCTTCCTCCACTATGATGGAAAACATTGCCTGAGAAATTAATTAAGATCACAGAGCAAATGAGTGTGCTGCAAACTGGCTTCTTGCCTTATTAGATATAGAAGTCTAAAGTTGCGTAGTAAGCATAGTAAAAGAAGTGTCGAGAGAGAAAGGATGGTTTAATCAAGACAACTGAATGCTGTGAGGATCCAGATCTTTGCATCAGTGGCATTTTTGATGGAGCCAAGCAATTCACTTAAACCGAATTTTTCACCAGTAGCTACTACTGCATGTTTCTCATTTTCTGGTTGCCCAACCTGGGTCACATGGGGCCAGACTTTCCAAAACTGAGCAAACGAACTGCAAATGAACATCACATCACAAAACTCACATCTGCAAATGAAGACAGTTATGTTTGAAAAGTGTTCTAAAAAGTGTTGTTATTTCTGAGCTTGTGTGTTTTAAGTAGGGAATCTAAAATAAGTGTATAAACTTGACAACATCGATGTTTACCTGTGCATCAGCTCTCGGTTTATAATATGTGAATAATAGCCCCATCAAACTCTCAGGAGTAGTGTAAAGTGAAAAACACCTCATGTGTAAAGTATGTCAACTCCTTGCACAAAAGACCACAGGAATAGTTATAATGATCTTATATTTCTTCAGGGTAGCTAGTATCCTCTAAATAATATCTAGAGCCACATTGCACCAGAAGAATAGAAAAAGATACTGAATAACAGTAATTCACTGTTAGGCTTGGAAGAGAAAAAAAGATTTAGCTTTAGTCTAACTGACATACATACACAGGCAGGCCAGATGAAGGTTGAGCTGACAACTTGCCTTCTGAGGTGCTTAAAAGTGTAATATTCTTCTTATTTTCCTTCAACTTTAATATTTCTTTTGTGTTACTGGCATGTACAAACCTTTCTGGGGGTTTAAAGGTGGGGGTCTAGGGGTGGTTTTATGTTATTTTATCTTTTGACCTGGAATATCAGTTCAATTAAGGATACCGGTCATAAGATTTGGATAACTCAGGTCCCAAATCCTTTCTGCATTCAGATCAATGGAAAGATTTCCAAAATGCTGAAGGGATTTTGCCTTCTCTGCAACATGGCAACAGTCAGAGGTATCCAAGCCAATGAGATAATTCTGGAACTGGAAGTGGAACAGCCATGTCAGCACCCGGCCCAGGTTTCCTATGGCCCGTAGGAAACACTCAGTAATCCCTGGGCTCCGTTCGGCACTGGGGAGGGCTCATCTGGAAACTGAGCGCTGGTTTGGACACCTCCCTTCAGCCGAGGAGCAGAGACAAGCCAGAGCAGAACAACGAGGTGGAGAAAACATGAATGGTGAGAGAAAATACTGGGAAGAACTGGGATTGTGTAGTCTAAATGAGGGAAGGTTGAGGGAGGTGAGCTTTAGGGTTCAGAATACACAAAATTCTGCCACAGAAAAATGGAAGACTTCATTCTCACTGTGCAAGGCAAAACCAGTAAGAAATACATGAAATTGAATTTCAACAGGACACGTTTTAAGATATCAGGAATAGCTTCTAAGGTAAGCAAAGCACTAGCAGTGATTCACTTCTATTACAGTAAGTCCTTAAGAAAAAGTTATAAAAGTATGTCAGGATGACCAGAGGGATGATGAGGTGAGCTATGCCAATTTTATTATTCCACAGTTCTGTGTTTCAGCTATAAATCTTCTGAGTAAGGCAAATTAACTTATGTTAAGAGCTGCATTATAGTGATTATAATGTTTCAAGAATCCCAGGTACTTTCTCTGTAATGGAACTGCAGAGAAATGAGCTATCGCATCCTCTAGTTGCCTTCAGTCATTTAGGAGCTATCACCTAGAATTAAAGCTTTTGCTAGTTTGTTCAAGAAATACTCCTGAAAATATCCTGAAAAATATAGTTGCTGTCAACACAAAACTGTTATTAATGTGTAGTTGGCAATAAGAAATAATATACATTTACATGTAGGTATTTATATGCACATATTTATATGTCTATTTATGTAAACATAAGAAATCCTTTGAATGGTAGTCAGGTGCTTGCATTTATACTGTTCCAGTCAAGCATAATTTATAGACAACACAATAGTGAGGAAAAAAAGCTCCCCCCAAATGCTTTCACACTACAAAGTATGCATGGTATTATATACAAAAACTCCTTCAACACAAGCAGTGGGTATTCAGTTTATATTTAGCAATGAAGAAGAAAAGAAAAGAAAAAAAAATCAAAAAGGTCTTAGGAAAATGTTACGCCCTTTAATACGAGTGTAGCATGTGTTGAGGCAGGCCTGTCTTTCAGTTTCTGCTTCACACAATGTGAAGGAAAACCATTGCTTGAGTTAAGGCTTTAATTTGGTATAAAATGACCATGTCAGAGTACTCCCCTGGAATCTGTAGCTTATACTTGGTTGTACAAGACAGAAATATTCAAGTATATTAAAGTTAGAAAGCAAACTGCTGAAGGGGAATAAGCTACATACATTAAATGGATGGAAAAAATATTTAATAAACATAAAGCTGTGCTTCCAAAAAAAGTTTTATTGTTTGAGTTGTATCCTCAGTCTCTGCCAGCAAATAAAGTAGTTTGCCAAACCCCTCAGAAAGACTCTTATTGTGTGAAAAACATTTTAATTTTTTTATTTAACTTTTAATTACCTTAACAATCTTCTGGGGAGCTTCTGACGTTCACTGTTTTCTGTGATGAGGGAATTTCATTCAGTTTAGAGGTTAATGCTAAGTTGCTCATTTTACCGTCTTCAGCCTTCCTCAAGTTAGTAACTCTAAAGAAGCCTAATCAATCAAGCACTATCCTTTCAAGAGAGATTTCCACTCTGAATACCAGACAACCTGATATACTCATTCTTCGCCTAGCTTTTAGTTCAAAATTGAACATTGGGCATTTAAAATTCATGTATGTTCAATCATATATCACTTAAAGTTATGCACTGTTCTTTTGGAAACACTTCAGATTTCCTAAACCTTTTCACCCTATCAACATTTCATTGAATAAGCACTGAAAATCTTCTTTCTCTAGGAACTATATTTCTGTCACTGCTCATTTTATTTATTAAGTGCCTCTACCTAATTTAACTGAAAGCGAGGTAATCCAAAATCCAACACTACTATATTCTGCATTACATAAGATCCTCACAAGCAATTGCAGTGGAGAGACAGTTAAATAAGTAAATAAGCCTCAGTCAGAAGGTGAAAGAAAACATTTACAGCTTGTCCCTGCTGAACAGGTTCTGAAAACAGGAAAGGAAAAGCTTTGATAGGCCTTTGGAAATAATCAACTCTGAAGCTGATGTATGAAGCAATTGACTGATTTCCTATATAAAATGAGATGTCAGAATTTCTTTCCTGGATAGATAATGCACTAACAAGTAAAGATAAGCATAATATTTTTTATTTCTTTATTTAAACCAGATATGTCAGCAGAAGACAGAGCAAGAAAACTTTGAAAAGTATGCAAGTAATTAGAATTTTGAGATTAAAACATGGTGTTTAAATTTAAACTCCTCCACACCAAAAAAAATCCGTTTTATTTGTACATAACCATATAAACAAATGAGGGATGTTCTGAGACAACAGTGAAGTCCAACTCTGTCATTTACAATTCCATAGAGTTTATATATGAAGTAGCACTACATCTGGCTGTTGCGATGCATTTATGAATGTCAGCACCAGAGCTAAAATCGGTCTTCTCTAAAAAAAAAATATTGATAGCTGGCATTATTAGGGTGAAGAGAGAACACAGTGGAACAACCACAGAGAGATTCATTTACCCTAATGCCAGCATGTGGGATTTTTTTAGACCCCCTTTACTGTCAGCACAGCATTTGGAGGCCACCAAGTCTTGCCCCGTAAGACAGACATGGCAGTGGGTGACCACTAGCTCCTGGCTGAGGCTGGGGAAGCTGAGTCACTCATCCCATCCAGCGGCCAAAGAACAGCCTGGCTCTGCAGCGGTGCACCGGCTGGGACGGTAGCACACAGGGCTTGGGGGAGGGAGATTGCTTGTATCTTAAAGAAAATAATAATTGGTGTTCAGCTCACAGCTAATAATTAGAGCTTGCCAGTGCTCCTAAAATGGTAAGAAAGTTGAAAGATGTGTGTTGGCTTTGAAAGGATACAATTAGCACAGTGTTTTCCTTCACCCATTTCTTTTTGAAGTTCTTTGCAGAAAATGCTAAACAATTTCTTTTCCTTTTTAACATTAATAACCTTACTTGGTGGAGGACTTTGTTTAAATAGCTTTCTCTTGTCTGCAAACAAATCAAAGGAAAATAAAGTTACTTAACTGAATGAAAATGTGGTTGAGAAAAAAAAGGGGATTATCCCTTGTTGGTTCTTTGGCTTTAAAATGTAGATTGCAATTAGATATCTGAGGGAGGTTTCGCTAACCTAAAAGCTACCACTATGACTTACTGCCAAGACCTCTGGTTATACGGGTAAGCCTCAGGCCAAGCTTGAATGACACAGCAAGTTTAAAATAAATCTTAACCTTCTCATGTATAACATGCTCATTTTAGTTTGGGTTACGTGAAAAGCAGGATCATTTCAGCTTTTACTGTAAAACACGACATGTGGAGAAGGACAATCAAATCACTCTCTCCCTAAAAACTGTGCCTGTGACTCAAATGCCAGGTTATCTGAATGTGGCTGTATGAGCACTTCTTGGGAAGTACAAAAGTAACACTGACTGCAAAACCAGCTTTATTAAACTATGTGGCCTTTCCAGCCCTTTCTGGGAAGGAGCAGGCTTTTACAGACCAATTTAATGTTCTTTGCACAAGTAGATCACGTGCTTTGCTTTGCCTTAACTATTAAAAAAAAACCGCTATATACACATTGGAGTCCACTTATTTACCATGGTGTACAGAAGCAATGCTTCAGAGATGACACATTGGTGATGCAAGTCCCTGCACCCAGGTAGTGGGATGTTTGGGTACTTCTGGTTTTCAAAGGATAAGAAGGTCTCGCCTAGAATAGACAAGATGAAATGGCTTCACACATTATTCCACACCCATAGCCTGGCTCTCTCCAAGGGTGATACAGTTTTTCTTCCCATAAGTGTTGATAAGGGAATGATGAATTACTGGGAAGGTTTTCTTAAACACTTAGCAGAAAGGTATCTAAAAGAAGGATCTGAAATGAAGGTCATCCTGGTGTTACTGGAGACAACACAACACGGCCATGCAGCAGGTTTTGTTGCTCTCCCTCCTCCCTGGATGACCCCATGGTGGCTGTAACTGTCTCCACCGAACAGAGCCAGAGCTCAGAGCCCTGCACACTCTGTGGGAGGGGACTGAAAATGAATGAGCTGCACAGGGGTGAAGTCCCTACAACCTGTCCTAAAGGTGTTTGCCTAAAAGACTTTTCCAACTGGTGTTTGCTACATTAAAATCACATACAGGAGTTACTAGCTGATCCTATGGATTACTGACTCCAGCAGAACTGGGCCAGTGAGAGACTTAAGGTCAGTGTGTGGGTGTTGATGACTAGAATTCTCCCAGTGCGATACTGGTGCAGAGAGGCCAAGCACTAGGGAGATGCATGCACCTTTGGTGAGTGCCACCTCTCCAGTCCATCCTCAGAGCTTGCTCCCACTGCCAGCTGAGGATGAGGTGACCTGCTGGCAGTATCAGGAGCCTCTCCACAACTCAGTTGCCTCCTATGAAGTGCTGCTATTCCTCTGGCAAGAAGTTGTGATGAGTAGTAAGAAGAAAAAAGCACATTTGCTGAGCAACAATTATAGAACACTCATAACTTCAGCAGCATGAGGTTTCCCTTAGTACCCACGTGCCTCCAGCACACAGCCCAACTGCTTGGTAATAGTCAATTACTTATTGCTGGTGATGTCTGGCAGAGTGGGTATGTATGTCTTAGGTGTGTGGAAACACAGGTTGGTAAAATTCAAACTAGATGCTTGTGAACTGCACTGTAAGGTCATTACTATATAGAAAGTATCAAATAACCCAGAGGGTTGCTATAAACTTGGTTTTGGTTAAGAAAAGAAAAAAACTATAAACCCCAAACAATTTGGGTTTGATAACATATTATGCTTGGGTTGTTTGCTGGAATAGTCCATAATGATATGTAATCCTCAGCTGTAACTGCAACATAACCATGGTAATATGATAATAAGCAATGGTGTGATTTTGAAGAAAATTACTTCTGCAGCTAGTAAGAATTTTATTCTAACATATTGAGCTATGTATTTAAGAAATACTTAGTCAATTATTATGTAAGTGAGCAAAAGTAAGAAATAACCAATTATTGCATAAGTGAACAAAAGTAAGTTTTCTAGTTTTTGTTAAAGTGATGTTTCTGGACACAATGCTGTATGCATTTGCCAAGCCAAAGTAAAAAAAAAAAAAGTCTTTGGTTTCAGCAGACAAGAATACTAACTCTGCATCTTAATTTCTGTTCAAGTAAGCCCATGGCTTTTTAAGTAAGCCCATGGCTTTTTGTGATGTTAGTGGGGCTAATCAGAAATTAACCTAGAAAGGGTAACAAGTGTCAATTGGACCTTTTAATTATAATGTGGTCTGACACTATTATTGTGGTCTGAGTGCTGTATTTATGTGTACAGAGAATTCCTTTTTTTTTTTTTCCTTCCTTTTTTTTTTTCTTCTTCTTTTTTTTTTTTTTTTCCTTTTCATTGGCTTCCCTGTTTTTGCTCATCTATGTACAGCTGGGAAATAAGCAGATCTTTAGGGCTGTATAACCTTACCCAGGCACACTATCTGTTGATGGTAAGTGAAGAAATGTACCAGATGTCCAGCTTAAGATGCCTGTTTGGTCAGTGCATCCTTGCTGGCACGGTGCCGCATGGTATGGCAAGTGTAAAACTGGCACTGTGCAGATCTTCTGTAAAAGATCAACATGAGTGGGTGTGGGCTGTGTGGCAATGCCAAATTAGAACGAGAACTACCTCGGAAATGGAACTGGAAACAGAAAATTTGAGAAACAGCTTTACAAAACTCTTTCTTCTCTATTTTCTTCTGCAAAGTGAAATTGCTATAGGGGAAATTAAGAAACCAGCATTGGAGCAAAAAAGGCACATAATGCAGAAAAAACGTTGTGTTGCCTTGGCTCCTTTTCCACAGTGTACAAATCGGCAAAACTCCTTGACAGAGTTAAATTCAGAATGAAAAAAATGCCTTGAAAGAAAAACTAATATTTTTTATTTATGAAGGATTGATTTATAACTGTTGGCTGATGGGGCATCTGCCAGTTGTCTCTGTAATGTAATGTGACTGATTCTGGAGAAGGGAGAGCTTGAGTGCCCACTGAATGAAGATGCAATCCAGACCAACCCAACTCTCTCAGAAGTCTCAGAGATGGCTTTGATTTATAAAATTCAGCTTGGCTTTAAACTGGAATCTCTCAAGAACAGGTTTGTAGTATTTGAATGTATTAAGCTGCTTTTTAAAACAATATCTGATTCTCAAATTTCCAACCCAAACTGTCATAGGTGCAGGGATGGAAGGGTGGTGGCAGTTTTTTTCAGAGTTCTTTTTTTCAGGTTAAAAGTAAATAACAGAAATTTCAGTATCAGAGGTGAACTTTCCTGAAATCTCAAATCAGGTAGAGAAAGCTTAGCAGTTATACCCTAATCTCTTGAACCTCAGAAAGCTTTTCAGTTCCGAAAGCCTGTTGGATTCTTGCACAGTGAAAAAACACTGTATAATAGTTTAGGACAGAAAATGGATGCCATGTTATATCCATCCTATATAAAGGGGGAGAAAATGATTTTGTTGTTTCAAATCTAATCCCTGACAAAACTTGACCATGTCATTGATGTTAAGATCACTGCTTCTACAAGAATGTTCCATGATTTTGGAAAGATGTGTTTAGCATATATGATTAGAATTAAACCGAAAATAATGTCATCCACATCACAGCATTCCCTAAACATGTAGTCACAGCTGATTCAGATGTGAAAATCCACCTAGTGAATCATCAGATTTGTTTCCTTTGCTGCCTAGGCAGGCCATGCTGCCTTTCATTCTGATTTTTTGCTATAAAATAGTTCTTCTGCATATCATACAGACTGGGATAATAACTCAGTGTTGGGATTTATTTTATTAAATCTGAGCTAGTCACCATGGATTTCTTTAAAGCCAACAGACATCTAGGAAATATAGTCAATAAGAGTTAAGGCTAAATCAATCTCACCGTAAGGTAGAGAGCTACACTAGGTCAGATGAATTGCTCCCTAAAAGAGAAATGCATATTCCTCTATTGCTTACAAGAGTCACCAGAGGAGCAGCTGAGCTGTAGATGTCTGCATCCTACACCCCTGCAGTTATCTGGAGTAAACATCCTTCACAGTGTCAGAAATGCAGTATATCTGTCACATCTCTTTTTTCTCTCGGGCTTTAGAGATGTTCTGTTGGAATTGAATACCATTCAAAACAAAAGTTGTCTCCGGAATTTCACATGCAGGTACTGGACCTTTTGTAGAATTCCTCCAAAGCTGAAATTTCCTCATTAATGTCACCAAACATTTCAGCAAAATCAATTACATTTTTGCATGCTTTATTAAGTTTTGTAAAGTATCTCTAGTGATTTGTAAGATTCTAGTCAAATATGCTGATTTGTATAGTCTCCTTTTTGTAATCTGCAGATCATAGGATCTGAATACCATTTTTCAAACATACCTCCGTCTTTTCCTAGTTTTATTTTGGCATGTATGCATATGTATATATATACATGCCTGTATAGCAGTAATGATAGAGAAATAAGGAATAATAAAACAGACACCAACCGTGGGCTATCTAGGGACATAAACTGAGTTTCATATGTGCATATATAGTTACACAAACACTATTAGTTCTGTTCTTACTCAAAAGAACAATGCCACAGCATACAAGAGGTAATTGTATTGGCTAGGGTGATAGAGAATAAGGTATAAGGAAAACCAACACATTTTTAGGTGAGTTTATGGAAAAACGTTACTAAAAATAAAAGAAGGCAAACTTTGGCGTTACAGTCTCTTCATTAGTCTATGGGAAAGCAGAACAAAGGGATCAGAAAATGTATACTTAAAGGATGATGATTCAGAGCTCATAGGGGAATATGTTATTGTAGTATGAGTAAAAGGTCTATGGGAAATATTTTCCTTGGGAGACCAGGAAATGCCTGAAAAAACTAAGCCACAGGGTGCATTAAAGAGAAATGTTTCCCTAGGTCACCATTCCTTTTACAGAAGGAAAAAGGAATCTATTAAGTCGGGAACAGACAGTAAGATCAAGGGAAATTAATGAGCTGGAAGAGAGCCTTTTAGAGCAGCAGTAATGCTCAGACCTGTGGGCTGCCCTGAAATAGGATTCTGTTTTCCTGAAAACCAATGATAACTTCATGCAGCTGCTCATTAGATAGTGCAGATAGCAAAGGAGAAATTGGAACCTTGGATGTGTTAGATTAGCATTTTCCCTCTATTTCCTCCATTTATTTTCCAGATGGCATACTGTTTACCTATTATGTTTTATTTATACAAGGCTAAGCCCATTCCCCTTCCAACTCCATTAACCTGAATGGAACAACACCAGAAATTACTATGACCCATTGACTACAGAATCTTATTTGGTATCAACTGTTTTCTTTAGGATTATTTGATTGACACAAATTATTGCAGCAGATGTGTATTGTAATTTGTAATGGAAGATTTTATCCATTTGAATCCAGATAGCCTTTCCTCCAGAGTCTCCATTTGTAATGCTGCTTATTGGGATCTTTGAATCTTTATTGTATCAAACAGCAGCTATCCGTAGGGCAGCTAAGAGCTGTGGAGGTCTAATGCTCAATCCTTCCACACTTAAATATCTTGCTGTTTTCATCTTGTCCTAGGTCACCAGTGGGAATGAATTTGATCACCTTAATCTGGTACATATTTACAAAACTCACAGAAGTGCCATGGAATTTGATGCAGTTATCAGTCTCACTTCAAAAAGGTACCAGAATTGAAATGATAGAAATCTTGTGGACCAGGATTGAGGTACTTTGCAAAGTTATATCAGATGCTTAACAGTGGGCTCCACTAAATTTATTTTTCTTTTACTCTTTTTTTTTTCTCAAGCTCTGAATTTTTTCATCATAAATATTAAGTATATATTACATGTGTAGAGAACTTGGCAAAAGAAAAGGGATGTGAAAGGGATGTTTGACATTTGGCTGTTTTGAACAGAACTCACAACACTAATAATTGCTTTAAAAAGCTACAGATACTATAATAGCTTTTATGTGAAGAGCAGGAAAATAGTTGTTCCCTGGTTTGATGCTTCAGACCTTCTCAGATACTGAATCAGGACAATGCATGCATTTGTATGCTTATGATGTGGAGGTACAAAAAGGGCAAAAATCAGACTGTCTCGGCTAAGCATGGCTTTGAGTATGGCCACAGCTGGCTGATCTTCACAGCCAAGTAAACAGTATTTCAGGAAAAGAAAACAGTATCCAAGTTGAATGCAGGCAGATGTCAGGAGAGAGGGACAGTGCAGTGAGACAGCTGCTGTGCTGTCCCCAAGGAGGTGCTGGTGGCCAGGGCTCGGGGGTGTGTGTGTGTGTGTGTGTTTGTATGTGTAGGGGTGTGGAGACAAGCCCTTACCTAGAGCTGAAAAACCTGAAAAGTCGGGAAAAACACCATGCTCGAAGTAACTTGCTGCTCAGAAGAGCCCATTATCTTAAACCCAGCACTTCCCATTCTGCTGATGCGTTAGCTGGGGAGCCCGTTCCAGCACACTGCTGCTTGGGGCAGGCAAATGCTCCATGGCTCTTGAGAGAAATCCTGGATTCCAGTGTGACACAGAGGTGTGGAATAATTACTACATACTATAAGTGATGAACAATTTTTGACAGATGACCAAGATGGAAATCAGAACATAAAGTTGGTTTGGCTTGATATAATCATAACAGTTTAATTCTTCTGATTTCTCTCTCACCAAAATGAGAAAAACCTAGAAGGGAAAAAAAAATCTGAATTAATTTTTCTTTGATGAAAAGCAAAATGCGTTTGATTTTAGTGAAGGGGTTTTCTCCATTCCTCCTTTTTTTCTTTCTTTCTTTTTGATTACCTTTAATAAAACTTCTGCTTAAAGCATATAAACCAGAAAGGAAATTCTTTATATCAAATAAAATGGTCTGATTTCCTCTAGTGTTTTTTTTTCTTTTTTTTTTTTTAGTCCAATCTGCTAATTAAACTACACCTAAAATCACAGATACTTTCCATTACACAAAAGGTGCAATTTTAGTGGCTTAGAAGCTTGAAGCATTATATTTCATTCTACTCAAGGGAATCAAATATACATCTCTTGAAGCAACCCCTATCATATTTGAAACGTCTTTTGCAGGGATAATGCCTTTTGATAACATTGCTCAGATACCACCAGTCTTCCTCTCCTTTCCCATAACACTTACCAGCCTCAGAGGACACATAAATATGCATTAAGAAATTTATGGCTATTTCACAATGTATCAAGGGAGCTATCCTTTTTTACTAAAAATCTTCCTTATACAAAGGGTGCAACAGAGTTTTCACACTCAAGCTTTCTAAGTAGGATTTAAGTGATTAGAGGTTCTTTGTTAGCCCAATGCCTGGAAATGGTCCAGTGACAGTTAATCAGTGTTACATTGCACAGCCCACTTGCAATATGCATAGAAATGGAAAATGTTTATACTATTGACAGCTATATTTGGCCCTATATTGTAGTTATTACCAAACTGGAAAAAAAATAATTAAAAAAAAGTAGAGCACAGCATCACTCATGAAGCACTTAGAAGAAAGGGTTTCATGGATCTGAGACACCTAATAGAAGCAAGGAAGAGTACTTCATTGAAATACGTTAATATAAGAAAGAATCTATGGTGTTAGATGACAGGCAACAAAAAGTCTGCTTTTGGAAGGTGGAAGAATGACTTTTTTCCAGGTGTCAGCATTAAAGAAACCAGGAAATTTGAGAAGCAGAAGGCATCCAAACCCATGAAAACCAGGGACAAAACACTGTTCTAAGTAAGATATTTTCAGTGTGCCTGGTTTTCTCTTGAGCAAGCAAAAACTAAGAGCAGGAGTTAAAATTACACCTCTGTGTCATACCACTTTAAAGTTGCTTGCTCTTATCTCTCTCCTAGCATGAATTTCCACATGGCTGCGGCAAGTTTTGGAGGCTGGAAAATGAAGGTAGACAAAACCAAACAAAGAAACACAAAGCTTTCACAGTGGTGGAAAAATTAAGTGAATATCACTCCTTTCTGGAGGAATGTGTTCTACCATGTTCTATGCTTACAAAAGTATTACCTGTCTTTCTGAAATACAGACATTAGCTAGTGGACGAGTATGGCTGAAGCACATGGTGATGCAAAGAGTGAAAAGGGGTCTTTGCTCAGGTGCTTCTCTCTTTCTCTGCCTTCAACCCCAGGTACCCGGCCACTGCAGGACGACGTCTGTCACCTCCACTCTCAGAGTCCCTCGCTGCCTGGAGTGTTGTGAGCATTCCAGAGTGAAATGCTGCTGTCTGTGCTATATAAATAGATACTCACCTCACAGATGAAGTGATTATAAGGTCTCCTCTCACCGTGAAAATCTATGAATCCAGTAATCTACACAGCATTGAGGCAATATTTCTTCAGGAGAAAGCTCTAGCATCTTAGCCTGCTCCCCCTGTTCCTGCGGGGCAGAGGCAGGACATTCTTTCTTTGCCATCTTTCACAGGATTTGAAGCTTTTGTGCCTGGTACAAAGTCAAAGCTGAAATCCTGGGTTAATCCTGTTATCTGGTACACAGCCTAATGCACGCTTTGCTGAATTCACCTCCATGCTTTCCCCATACAGGAAAAATTTCAAAGGTTGTAAACTGAAAGGATAATATAAACTGTGTTGTCCCTCTTTCTTCAAAATTGCCCTTGCTTTTAGAGTCCCTGATCTGTGCTGGACAACAAGATTAACTTTCTAAACTCTGCTAAAAGAAACTTTTTGAATAAGATATTGGTAGTGTGTGCATTCAGAATATCATACTACCAGATACAAGAAGAAATCCAAATAAAATAATAAGGAAACAGCACCAGTTTTATTCCATAATTTCTGAAGTAACTTTGCTCCAGCACACCAATAAAAATTCCAAGACAGCCTAGCAGCTTCACTGGTTTCCAGTGATGCTTTTGATATGAACCCAAATTCACTGCTTCTCTTCCTACATGTACCTCCCACAGAATTTCAGGGGAGTGCAAGTGTTTCAAAGAAAACACGTGGGTGGAACAGCAGGCTTGGAACTGAAAGGTCAACTAGCCAGTGCTTCTGCTAGAGCTCTGCTGTTACTGGAAGGAAGTCAATTGTACAATTTAAGCACCCAAGTGCCACGAATAGGAACCTAGGTCCGTTATATAGTCACGGAGAAATACAGATTCCTCAACTAGATGTTCTGGCTTAAATCAGAAGGATTCTACCTCTCTAGAGTCAGACTATGTTAATATTTCCCTGGTCCTCTTCTTCCCCCACCAAATGGCATGAGTTTGTTTTGGATTGAATACAAAAAGGGTAGCCTTCATGAACACTGAAAACATGTACAGGAACAGAACTCGCTTTCTTCTTTCTTTCTTCAAAGTGAGCAATACACCACTGACCAGCACAGTCAACCCAAAGCCACACCCTGCAAAAGATTCAAAATTATCCTCTGTTTTTCTCTCCCTGAGAATGGTGGGTAAGCAATCATAATTGCAAAGTGCTTAGATTTTAGATCTGCTCGTAGGGAGCAGAGTAAACCATGGAGATGTACAAAGCTAAATTCTCACTGTTGTGCCTTCTGCTGAAAAACTGAAAATCTAACTGAGGACTGCTATGCAAAGCAACACATGCCAGTATGACGGAGGACAGCTGGAAGAAGAAATGCGTATTGTGAATTGTAATAACAATGGACAGGTGTATGAGAGATTTCTGAACTCAGGAACAGCTCCCTGAAACTTGGCACCTGATGTTGTTTGCTCCTGGGCTGGCATCCAGCTGAGAATGAGAGGCAGTGAAACTGTTGCCATTAGTTATGCAGTGTGCAGGCTTTCAGATTCACTAGAAACCCAGGTATACTAGTGAAACATTTATAAATCATACCAGAGCAGCTTTCAGGCAAGAGAATATAAACACGCTGTGTTTGGTGGAATATAAGGGATCTTTAAAAAATAGAAAAACAGATTTACAATGAGGACAATAAAAAAAGATCACCAAATCTGCTAAAAAATAAATAGAGTTTGATACTTGTGGCATCTTGAATAGTAGTTATTTACGTATATATTATTTGACATTCAGGGTATTAGTTGGGCATCTTTTCTGTGCCTGTCACAGGGGCATCCTTAATGTTTAGCACAGAGGGACAGGTATGCCCAGAGCTCATGTCTCTCTTAGTCCTACTGAATAAAGAAGGAGCCCATATAACTAGTTCAGGTATACAAGGCTGAAGCCATATAAACAGAACTCCCAATCTGAAATATGTAATTGAACATCATAGAAATGTACCATTAAGAAAAAATCATAAATGAAAATAAGTTTAGAAAGTAACTTTTTCTGGCGTACTGCTTCTTAGAGACTGAGTATCCCCAGGTTGGATTACATTCTCCTTTTACTAAGCAGCATTTGTTGAAATTGTTAACATTTAGTATGTATACTTCAAATCTGGTTCAGTAGATTAAAGGATTAATTTATTTCACCTACTATTGTTAGACATCTACAGTTTACAAGTCTACATCAGGGTCAGTCCATTCCAGGTTCCCTTTAGATTTAACTGAGTAATTTTTAGGATGCAGACCATCTGATCAAAGAAGAAGCATGAGTTACAACAAGTTTTATCAGACTCGTGGGGTCAGGTGAATCCACTCATCTGTCTGGGACAGAGATTTCAGTCATAGCAAGTGTCTTTAAACAAATGCACTGATGTTTAAAAATATTTTTTCTGGTTAAATAATCTGAACAAAGTTTCTTGAGGCTTTTACAAGTGACTCCAGGATCAATTCTAGCCTTTGAGTACTGAAAACTAAACTCTGCCTGTAATTACTGTGATCTTACAAAAAACATATCACATTGCACAGGGTCATTTTCCCTCTGATAGCATCAGGAATGTTTTGATTAATAATACGAACCACAAAGTGTTTTTTTTGCGCTAAGTTAAAAATCTTTTCCATCACTGTTCCAGTGTTTATAGAAAAAAATCAATAAATACAAAAATAACTTGAAGAATATATTGTTATAAATGCTATTAATTGAAATCTAAACAAAAATTGTGTGGCTTGTTCAGTTTCTAACATGCTTGTGTCTCTCTGGGTAAATCTAAGAAATCCTAATATTTAAAGAGTAGTATGGAAATTAATAGAAATTATGCCTTGGGTACAGGCAAAGGTCAGCCTAAAAATGCAAAATGCAAAGAGAGATTTAATGTCCTAACCAGGAACATACTTAAACACATTTTCAATTTTGAATGCCCAAAGGAAGTAAAGATGTGCCTAATGTTAAGCACATGCTTAAACACCTTTCCTGACTGCCAGCTTTTTCTTGAGCTGAACATGAGCCTGCATCTGGAAACAAGAGTGTGTAAAACATCAAAATTAAAAAACATTACACATTTTATTCTGTTCCCCTTAGAGCATATAGAGTTTTCTATGCTCCTGTCACATTTTTGAAAAAGAAACATGGGTAGAAAAGAAGCCATCTTAAACCACAATGTGAAAATCCATACTGATGATATAAATGTTGAAGGATCTGTCTAAATAAATCAGCAAGATAGGAAATCACACAGCACTAATCTGTATGAAGCAATTGTGTAAACCATCTTAGAGGGCAGTAACAACAACATGGAGAATGGGATTGTTCTGATGGGAAAAAAATAAAATAGAATAAAATGCCCAAGATGCAGCAAAGCCTTTGTTATCAGCAAACACTAGGACAGGATCCAACTGGCTCACTTCTTTGTTAATCTCTGCTTCATTCTCTGTGACATTAATCGTCTGAATTTGACTGGCATTCATCTATTCTTAGTTTGGACGGTTCCCCCATTAGTGTAGCAAGCACATGGTTTGTACAGTAGTTATCAGGCAAAACTGCAAGTACGTTGGATTGGACTGAAACTGAGTTCTGGCCATGTGAACCACATATCATAGGAACTTGTTTGGGGTATGTTAACCCAGACATCTCAAGCTCTAGGAAACACTTCTTAGGAAAAAAATTACAAAAAGTCTTCAAATTAATTTTTTAAGTCTGTCTTTTTCACCTGTGAGCAGTCCATTACCAAGACATTAGTGAAAGGCTTTTTTTTCCTCACTTGCTACCAGAGTACAAAGCTTCCCAATTTATTATTGGGAAAATTTATTATATTTAATTATAAAAGTGCCAACCCCACAACTGTAAAGCACAGTCATTAATCTCCAATTGACTGCTGGCTCATAAGTATATGGGTATCTACATATATACATACATGCATACCCATATACACATATATACATATTATGATTGGAATTTTCATCATTTTTCCTTCAAGAAAATAAACTCAACAAAACCACAAAGTAATTAGGAATATAAAACTGTTTGAAGGAGTGAAATTCAAACCTTGCCATTGTAACTAAGTGGTGGTGTTAATATTTGAGAGAGAAAAATGAAGTAATAGTAGCTTTGAAATGGATAGCAAGGCCATGCACACATGGACAGAGAGATGAAGCTAGAGGCACAAACCTGGAGCAAATCACACCATGACAGCAGCATACAAAAAAGCAAGTTGTGCATTTGAAAGCATGAAAAAGACACATGCTGTCTCTGGAAAGGTATCTGAAAGTACAACGAATGTAGATCTGATTAATTCTGAGTAAGTTTGTAGGTAAAAGGGCTAAACTGTTTCTAGGAATCGTCTCACATGTTCACAGTTTAACACTGTGGTGTACAGCTCTTTGCATGCTGATGTTTTGCTCATCCAAACTCCTGGATTCTCTTCCATGCTCATTGCAGTTTTACCTTTCATAGAATACAACAGAAGGAGTGTTCTAATCTTACTGGTAATAAATGAGCTGTTGTTTGCTCTGGAGATTACGTGTAGACCAGCAACTGAAATTGATCTGCTTTCTCCTTAACTGGCCACAGTTTGTAAGTAAGTACTATTGCTTTGGAAAGACTTTATACCACTGTTGCTGAATAGAATATTAGCTATCACCCTAAATGGCACTAAATCAGCACTAAACATACATTCCCCACTGTAAATATAACCAAGTCAGTTTTACTGTATCTGGCTAGACAACATAAACTATGTCTCTGTCTAATGAGGATAACGTGAAGAATGATTTAGACATGTGGCTGCTTCCTAGTGCTTCCTCCTGGTTTGACCAGTCTATTCCAGCAGTGTTTCTTCTAGGCAATTTCTTTGCTGTTCCATCCAATGCTTAAAAGAAACTCATGTTTTGTGCATGGGGCACATGTCGAGCAGAGAGGAGTGGAAAGCTGCAGCAGCTGTCGTGCAGGCAGCCAATGCCTTCCAAAAACGTATTGCTGTTTCTGGAAGTGGCTTTGTCTGTGGTAAGGTAAATTATTTAAAGCCTAATAGTTTGACCACAGCTATAAATAAACCTGGCCATTTCCCTACATTGGATCAGAGCGGTAGCCCTCTCCTTTAGCTCTCCATTTCTTAAAGGGGTAAGTAGAAGTCCATTTAGAAAGGTGTAGGGAATTGAGTAATTAGGAGCTAGCCCACTTGCAGGTAACTTTCTAACAGGTGTTTGAAAGTTGAACTAGAATAGATTAATTCAGCTGTGTGACTGCATGGTAGGAGGCAAAAATTGTGGACATGCTGAAGAAACCCAACTTTATATAGACACTCGTATATGAATCAGTCATGCTGGTACCAGTTAACAGAAAATTCTTAGTTTGACAGCCATTTCTACATCTAAATAGCCAAAATCAACCTCTTTTGTCAGACCTGGACAGAGCACAGCTAAACATAAATAGTGGAAATAAATAGATAAAGAGCTAGGAAGTAATTCCAGACAGATTCAAAAGGCACAAAATAATAACTGCATGGTTTACATAGAATTGCATACTTCAGGTCTGGTTGTTCTCAGCTAACATTAACTCCATTCCTCTCCACTGTGAAATGAAGTGGATACAGCTGAGACATCTGTGCTGGAAAATCACAGGTGGTACTCACCTGCCAAAAAAAAAAAAAAAGAGGCAGAGGTTTTTGGCATCATTGCTCTCCCCAATGCCTTTACCCAGGGAGGTTGTCTTCAAGCTAACTTAGAATCTTCTAGAACTGATGAATATTAATGACTATGAAAGTTATGTCCCTCTTCCTGATGACTCTCCTTGTCAGGTTTTGACATTGTGATACTTTGCTCATGGATCATCAGAGGAACTGTGCTTGCTGACAGCTTCAAACTAAATCACAAGCAAAGGAAGAACGGGCATATTTTCCAGGGTTCAATGAAACTTTTTAAGTGCAAAAACTGTTTCAAGGTAAATATCAGTATCTTCAAGCTACATCCGTATAAATTTTCAAGGAAAATACCGTATACATCAAATGATACCTGCAGTGGCAGAATTCATTACAGAAGTGCTGAGAGGTAGATAAAACCACAAATTATGAGCATAAAAATGTATTGATGAGTGTTTGAAAGAAATTGAGACATTTACCTCTGCTATAATAATGACATGTAATATAATCTGCAAACATGATCTGTTTTTTTCATAACTGTTTCTAAGGGTCCATACAGATACTGAGCTCTCATGCTGACTCACTCTCCTATCAAACAGATGGATCCTTTCACTTGCAGGGGTGTGAAAGGATGAGGTTTTCTCTGAAAGCCAGGTGGACATAAAGACAGAGGCAACAGCAAAGGAGTAAGTTGGTGTTGCACTTTACAGTTTCTCCTTTGTTTCCAAGGCAGCATAAATGGCAAATCCAAGTCAAGGGGCAACTTTAGAGAAGATTCAGCAAGGGCATCAGGGGAGAAAAACTCTTCTCAGTTACATGGCTGCTCTCATGCACACATGCCTCAGACAACCTGTAACTCACCTACAGTTTGTTCAGCTGGTGAATTTCCTTTGTCCTCAAGTAAGGATTTGCCTGGAGGCTTTTCTGGATACACTTACACTATTAGCTAAGTAAGCTTATGGCAATAAGTTAATGATTAGCAGAATTTCTCCCATACTACATTTGTCCTCATTTTTCCCATACAGTAAACTGGTATCTGTACAGCTTTTCTGCTCCCACTACAGAATTTTGTTTGCCAGCATATGCATATCGGAGTATACAAAGAGATTCCTCCATGTTAGACTAATATCTCTGAAATAAAAGAGTTCTGTTACGCATTTCATATTGCTGTTAGGAAGACTGATCAATTTCAGACATAACTTTCTGTTTGGAAATACTTCTTCACAGAGACAGAAAATTTTTAAGAAAAATAACATGAGTGGAAGCTGATTTCAGAATACCAAAAGATAAACACCAAATCTTTTCACTACTTAGTAATGTGATCTTATTTAAACATTGTTTCTCACTGCATGGTTTTGTTTGGGTTTTTCCATATATTAATCTCAAGAAAACTTTTTTTTGCATGGTGTCTATTCAGCATATGCTTTTTATATAACCTGGCCTCTACAAACTTTGCAGTAAATGGAGCCAAGTTCAATAACTTTCTCAGAAAATAAAACTTGATGGAATATTTTATTAGAGATTTTCACTGTAATTGAAGCCTGGTGTGCTTCAGAGTGCAGCACTTGGCACATGTAAATAATAAAGCATAAGAGGGATTACCAGCTCCTAATTTTATGGAAGTCCACTGGCACTAAGTCTAAGAGCAGTACTGCTATCACCAAACTTCAAGGATAACAGCAGACTAAAATGAAATGCTCGGGGTTTTTTTAGTAGAAAAATTTTTTGTCATGAAAGTATCTTTTAAATTGAAAGATTATTAAGGAGAAATGAGGGAAAACAATTTCATGTTCAGAGCTGAAAAATGCTGCTTAAAAAGTAATGTTTTTGAAGCAGTTCAGGTATTGACCAGGTACAAGTGCTTGGGGCAGTAATTTACTAAGGGATTATAGTAAAATAGAAGTAAAATTAATCTCAGACTGATAAATTTTAGCACTATAAAGACATTGATAAGAAAGAATGCTTTCCCAAAACACTTCTGACAGCAGGGGCACTTCATTCTTGGGTTTTGCCGTGTGTGGGTGGTTTCATTTTTGTTGCTTTCAACAGAATTGTTCCTGTGAGTCTGGGTTATTCACATGCCTTGGAGTTATTGGTCTCACCTAGACTTTGCAATCAGCGTCACAGATTCTGATACAGTTGACTGCTCACAGAACTATGAATCTGAAAATTCATAAGCACAGCCAAATATTTTACACTAAGTAGAGGATCTTCTGATATTTTTGTGCAGGTAAAAATGGTACCTGAGGCTCATAAATATCCTTCCTGGGAGACAAGTACTTGCATGTTTCAGAAAATCCTACTATGTACCATTTTGCCCCTTTGAATACCTAAATATGCCTGAACCACAGCTTGAAATTAAGAAGATATTTAATGTATTTTGGGAATAGGTATGGCTTTTACCTCACTCCTGTTGGAATGGAGTGAAAAATGTTAACAGTCTTCTGAGGAATGGAAATGTAAGTAAGGGTTCACAGGTTTAACCATTTCAATGCTAATATGCAACTTATTACAAAAAAAGATGGCTATGTAATTCTGTATCTAACACTTTTTTTTGGGGGCTGTTATAGCTTTAATTTTATTGAATTTTATCATATTTTGCTAACATTGGGTAGATGGATCAGACTAGTATTAGCTTACCTGGGAGGAGTTTGTAGAACAGTATCCAGCAGTGGAGAGGACATTCTGTTTTTTCTAACTCACAAAAGGAAAGGAAATTAGCACGTTAGGTCCATTTTCACTTATTCTGGATGAATAAGTTTCTTTGCTGATTTCAAGTTTTCTTTTTTTTAAATGTCAATTGCCATATCATATAATAATGATAAGACACCACTGTATTTAAAAACTCGCCCTTCTTTACTACTAAAAAATGGTACTTGCTCATACAACCCCCAAAAAAATAATAATAACAAAACAAAGAAATAATACTTGGGCTGAAATGTCTTTTCAATACACCTTTTAAGAAAAGTGTCTTTTTTAAAAAAAATTATTCTGGATCTAAAAGTTTGGTCCAAGTCTGCTTGAATACTTGCAGCGTACTGCATGTGAAACATGCTCAGAATCATATTGAAAATATGATAAAACCTATGTTTTCTTTTAATTTTTTTTTTAGGTTTTTTGCATGCTAAAGTGAAATTAAAACAAACTGACAATTCACATTGTTTCCAAATATGAAGATCTTGTTTCCAGTTAGTCCATATTTTTAGTTTTGCTCACCAGTGTCTGATTTTCTAGTTAAGGTTACATCTGTCAGTCTGGAAGCTGGCCTAAAACTCAAAATGAGTTTGATAATCTGTATTGCAAACACTGTAGCTTTACATCCCAGAAGCTTTGTTGCATTGCCAGATATGAAGATGTCTCCCAGCTTTCCCTTTTCTTCTGTGTGTGTGAAATTGATGCAAACATAGGTCTTGAGGAATAGGATGTCCACCAGTTGGTTTCCCATCTTCCCTGTCCCTGAAAGAAGGTCTTTCTGAACCAGGATTCCTCCTTTTGTGTCTCACAGTAAAAGAAAAGGGAAAAACCATCATCTTATGATTCTCTGACTCAATAAATTCCTAGAGAGGAATCAATTCCTACAACTACATCATTCTAAATACAGAAGAAAAATATGAATGGTTTTGATATGTGCTACAAAATATATGAAGACTTCATGTAGCTCAACCTAGTTAAAGTGTTCTCAAGGTAGATTAGAATAACAGCATAGAAATATTGTACAGGACTTGACCTCTTGTTATTGACAGCTTCCTATTTAGTTTCATCTCTTATCTCCATACGTATGCAATGTTCTGTGGGATTTAATCAGTACCTGTTGAAACCACTGAAAATATACCCATTCCCATCAATATCCTATTACCAATTCCTTTAAAGAGTACTGAAATGTTTTCAAAATTAATAATAATACCCTATTAATCATTGCACAGGTCAAAAATCCACGTTCCTGCAAACTAAAGCATGAATTTCAAAGCACTGCAAGCATTGCAGGCAGAACAACTAACCATAATCAATAAACAGCCTCTCACCCAGGATTCTCTAAATACTCGTAATTAATTCTCTTAATTAATTAAAAATACCGAACAACAGAAAGAAAGAAGAGGGAGAAGATTATATCTCAATCACAAACCCCTTCATTAGCCCTTTTTCATCATCAATAATGTTGCTTTTACGTTGCTTTTAGCCATTATTGGCATTTGAGCATTTGTCTGAGTCTGGCCTGTTCTTTCTCTGTTTTAAAAGGATTAATACTGCCAAACTTCCCTCATGGAGCAAACAAGTAACAATGGCCACTCATCATATGTTGCAGCACAAGCAAGCTACCAGGCTGCAACAAGGCTTTACTGTCGGTCAGATTCTGCTGTCCATGCCATTTTTCCTTCCTCCAGAGGCCAGACCACACTGCCCCTCCTCCATCCAACCCCTCTCCCACACTCCTCAGGGCTATTTAACCACTTAGCGGGAACTAGCTACACCTGCACATCATCCATGTCAACCAACCCACTGCCTCTGAGGCAAGGCCACAGCTGCATGTTATCGATGCTCATCAACCCACTGCCTCCAGTCCTCTACAGCTGAAGGAATGGTGAACTTAACCATTCACTTTTAGGTATTTTAGAAGATTTCTGCTTATAGAAAGGGAACTCTTAATGGTGAACAAAACTATAAAAAACAGATATAAAACTTGCCATAAATCCAAAAATGTTCTACTTAAATCTACATCTTTGATCAGTTCAGAAGCTTCTTCCCCTCTCCCCCAATGATCCTTCTATTTTCTTTTGCCTATAACCATGAAATCTTACTGAAATAACAATTTCTCTTTATTTTTGTTGCTTGGAAACAGCCAAAATCTTGTGAGAAAGTTTCTTTTTTAACTTTTTTTTTAAATTTATTTTTTTTATGAAGCAATAAGATTGAGGGGCAGTATTATATTTCAGATGAATACTAGAACGTTTTTGCTACATGTCTTAAAAGCATTTTGAGACAACCTATTTGAAATCGACCCTCCAGGTCAGGGGAGCTGGGGAGGGTGGGGGCACACCAAAGCTGCTTTGAACTATGAAGGATATAGTGTACAGTATAAAGTGGATGATTCATATTTTCCTCTTTTTTTCTTCCAACTCTAAAATGCTAGCATCTCACTTCTTATCTGCTTACATGTAGGTCTAGTATCTTGCCAGGCAGCTGTCACTTCTTGCAGCTACTTTGGGAGAGCCGTGTGGCAGGGGGCTGGGCAGCAGCACACTGCGATTTACAGCAGCAGCAGTCTGTTGGTGAAATGTGTTTGATTTAACTTGCACCATCTACAAGGTAGAGAGCCCTCCTCCAGCCTCTTCCCCCAGGAGCCCATACTGCCTTTGCAGAGAAACGGGCATTGCTAGGAAGTAATTTGTCTACTATCAAAGTGGGTATTGTATAACTGGGGGGGGGAATACTCCTTTTACTTCACCTGCTGCGAGAACACGGGCAGGTGTCCAAACCAGTCACTTTTAGGTGGCTGAAGTCTGATGGAATGGATACAGGCTTTTTTCTTATTCAAATGGCTAAGGGTATGTAATAACCATTCTGAGTCAGAAGTAAGACTTTACCAGGAATTGTTGGGTGAATATCTCAATTCAGAGCCTACTTGAATGATATGAACAAGACCTCACTATGTGGGGCGGTGCAGGAGACAGTCATGTCACCCTGACTTCCCTGCACCGCCACAGGGTGACAGCAGGCTGTGAGCAGGCCCGAGCTCCTCTTGCAGAGGGAGGGGAAATTTTGTTCTCTTTCCCATAAACTGAAGCAGCAATGTAGCCCATGAGGCTTTTCCATCTTTTTGATTGATGACTTTAAAGAAATGTTTGAGCTGTATTGATCTCCTTTATCTGCTAAATATGAGGATGCAGATTAAGGGAACGTTGTGGGGAAGTGACAAAGGGTGAGGAACAAACAGGCCCTCCTCTGTATGCTGTGTCAGAAAAGGGCTGAGCCAGAAGTGCTGATATGTTTACTGTATGCTTTTTCTTGTTGCAGAATATGGAACAAAAGGGGAGCCAAAGTTTATTGTCTGGTGTGCTGGAGTTATCGACCAGGTCCCCATGCTTGGCTCATTCTAAAGGCTCAGGACAGCCTTTACAGAGGGGGTGCGATGCACACAAAGGACCTCAGCCAAGTAAAGGAGCTAATTATGAGCCTTTTGCCTTCAGAAGGCTTTGGAGCTGTTTCTTAGAGTTTAAGTCATTCCTCTTTATCCCTGCAATGTTCAGAAGGCCAAAGAGGGAGCTGTGAGTTCTGCACAATGTGCTTCCTGTACAGCACAGACAGGTAGGCCTGAGTTAATGATTTCTGTGTTGCCCTGACACATCGAGACAGTCTGTTACAAGTTCTTCCTTCCCCTTCCCCACACTTTTGGAAAATCTACCACCACTCTTTATTTAAAATGCTCAAGGATGGTATTTCAGGAAAGATTACTATTTGGTGGTCATCTGTGACAGCCTGTACCCTGCTATTATTTGCAATTTCAGTCCATCACCAATATTTTATGACTGCATTTGCAGTTACTGTCAGCTGAACAATATTTAATTCCTTGACTCGCCAAGTCTGTCTTGTCAACAAATACACATTCTCAGGCCCCATTATGCTTCTAGTGGCATTTGCAGGTTGCTTTCTTTTTTAATTTTTCTGCTGCTGGAATTCAAGGTTTACTAAGATATCCAACATTCAAAAGCAATAAAGTAATAAAATAATTCTAAAAGGTGATAAACTGAAGAAATTATCTGCTGGTACGCAGCTTACTTAAGAGAAGGCAAAGGGCTTCATTTCCACTTAAAAAGAAACCTGGTACTTTTGTATTAAAAAAAATAAAGCCATGGGTCTATGCAGGACTTCCCCCTGCCCCCATCATCTAAGGGTGATGGCAGACCTAAATTTAAAAATATATGTCATTACAACTTTCTTTGAGTATCAGCCTACAATTAGGAAAGCTCTAGAATGTGCCAGACTCTAAGGGGTTGTACCTATGTTAATATTTCCTAACCAATAACAGTACTTGGCAGTTATCATCGTTGGCTTGTTTTCAGACTTAAAATTAAAATCTATATTATTGCAGTTGAATTTTAAGCATAGTTTAAACAGTAAACAGAAAGACCATATTTTACAATGTCTTTGTGGCAAACAAGAGGATAGATATGTTCAAGAGGTTTTCTAATTCAGTGGCTACCAACTGCCAGACCACAAGACATGAGAAATGGTCCACAAAAAAATTACAAATACCCAAGCCCACCTCAGAGACTCAAGTAATCAAACAAAAGAAAATAGGAAAATTAAAAAAAAAACGAATGGACATTCAAATATCAACTTTTTCTGATTGTAAATGAAGGTGAATATGGAAGAAAGATACAAGATGCTCTATGGCTTTATGTGAAATGTTACATAGCTCTTAAATGCTCTTCAGAACATTTATGTGATACTTAGATTAACTGAATAAAGGCATCAAGCTTTTACTGTGTAACTTATCTTACAGATCTCCAGTGATGGCTTTTTCACAAAATCTCTGAGCAGCCTGTGCCAGTTATTCAACATTTCCTAATAGACATAAGCTATAACTCTCACTGCAACTTGGCTCCATCACTTTTGTTCTGTGTCTCACAGATACAGAGAACAGGTTCTTCCCCTCCCCTTTTGTAACAGCCAATGCTGAGCACAAGATTGAAATTACTCATGTGGCTAAAAATGCCTGTTTACCAGAAAGTAATTACAAATCCTTATCTTGCACCTCATCAGCCAAGTACCAGCATTTGTCTTAGTGGGACTACAGAGGTGATAGAAGATGAAAGGTTCGAAACCCCATTAACCCGAAACTATACATTCAGAAATAAACAATCTGCGGCCTTTATAGAAGGATTCACATTTGTCTGGAAAGAAATGGAAAGGTCTCAGATATACTGATGTAAAACTTTTTTAGCAACACCACTGTGTTGCCTTTGGCAATATTCTTATGACTGTGTATATATTAATATATATTTTTATTTCACATGACTTCCTCTTCCCTCTAATTGTGTCCTGCAGATTTTTAGACCAGGTAATTATTTCTCTAGACTTAAAAAATTGCCAGGTTTTGTCTAAAAATATGTTTAATTGTAACTTTTTGGAAACCTTGCTTGTTACTGAAAAATTAATCAGTAGAATCAGGGAACTAATTTTAATGATGATTGCTGTTTTAATGGGGGAATATTTTTAGCTAAATCTAAAATGCAAAAAGGCTTTACGGTTTGGTGGAACTTTAAGTGAGTACAAAACTGTAATACATCTACCAAGCACAGATAACGCATTATCTTAATTCAAATTATGAAGGTATTTATAGAACAGACCAGCAAGTGGCAGTACATGTTGTGCATAAATCATGAATGATAAGACTAAAATCTTTAAAATGAAACTAAATAGACAGTCAAACAAGCTTTCATGTACAGTCTTATTCATTTTAACTGTCCTGCCAAGAATTGTAAATGCTTCATTCCACATGACCTTATTTATTTTCCTGGAAATAATAAGTATCTCTCAATTTTAGCAAAGATAGGAAACAACTCTCCTGTAACTGCTGAGATACATTTGTGTCTCAGTTAATCAAAATGTATGTACTGTAAGCCTGATGTTGGCTCAGAGTGGAAAATGGAATTTTCCAGAGACTGTAGTGTTATGAATTGCCATGACTCATAACATATTCCAATAAATAATCACTGCCTATGGGTAGTGTATTGTAATGGATGCAGAGTGCCTACTCCAATGGTCTTTGACCCTGGTATCTTTTATGTGAACTCCATTTTATGCAGTTTATTTTCATAGTTGAAATGCTAGATGAAACCATAATATTTACTATTACAGATTTGTTCAAAGGTAGTGTAATACATTGCTAGGCAACATCCAGCAAGGAAAATGAAAAAAAAAAAAAAAAAAGTGTTGCCTTCATTGAGTTAGCTAAGAGAACAAATATTAAATGTGTGGGTTTTGATAATATACTAGTTTGAAAGCCCTAGTCATCTTTGTAAAGTGTTATAAATGGAAGTATGTCTTTCTTCTCCAGAAATATGTAGATGAATGTACTGTGTGACTGTAATGACTGATACCCTCTGAGGTGAAAATAATCTCCATAACCTAAAGACAGACATAGAGAGAAATAAAGGAGGGAACCATTGGTATTTTGCAAGAGTAGATCATCTCTGACCCAGAGCTGCCAGTACTATGAAGGACGAATACTTGTACTGGAGCTCTTTTAACTCCTTCTCTGCCAGTTTAAAATATTAGCCCGAGTGCTAAATACTGCTGCTTGTGAAGTGTTGGCACATTTATACATTGTGTGTTGAATGAGATTGGCAACCTTTACTATGTAGCTTTCACAGAAAGGCACAGAAATCGCTTTCCTTTTGCATCCCTCTTCCCAGGGTTGCCAAGCACAATGGCTCCACTTGTTTCCTGTGTAAAATAAGGCACTTCAAGTGGCAGGCTGCAGCTTTTGTTAGTGAAATGCAGTTGACTAAAACCATGTGAACTACATTGTTTGAATTTCAGAAAAAAATCTTCATGTTTAGGTTACATTTGCAAATGGGCAAGAAGCAGTGAGTGGTGGTGTTCTCTGATGGAGCAGTCCAGAATGGAAGGAATACATTCAGGTACAGGAGAAATAAAATTCAGTCCCTTTTCTGACTGATTTATTTCTCTCCTTTCCCCCAGAACTGTGTCTTCTTTTCTGTGCTTCGGCCTATTTTTAGGTATTCTCTCCATCTAAGGATGTTCACCTTTTCTTGGAATGACTTTTGAGAGAGCAGAAAGAACCGCAGCTATTAGTATCACAAATGGAAATCATTAGGCTGAGACAGTCATTCTCACTTGCTCTCTGAATAAATATGTGTCCCATGCAAAATGAAATATACCCAGCAGGAGGAACCAGAAGACATTCTGCTGCATATACATAAATGTACTGAATATATGCATTTTTCTTTGTGGACTTAAAGATTTAAATCTGTCTTACAAGCTTTTAGTAGAAGATTTCAATAACAAGATGATGGGAGTGGGATTTGGGAGAAATTTTGTTTGCTGACTTCTACTGGAGATATTCCACTTAGTGCCAAAAAAATACTTAACACTACCTGAAGATGTGCCTATGAAGTAAAAAGTATAACATACAGGCAACAAAAGAAGTGTTCTTTACTGAGTCTTGTCCGGTTTGGCTCAGAAGCTAAAGCCATGTTTTTAACTGTAAGGCCGCATTGCATGCACACGAGACAGGTAAGGCTGCCTGTCTCATCTGGTGCTTAGGAGGTTCTTCAGCATAAATACTATGATGGAAACCATTTCAACAAGGTTGTTTCTTAGCCATTGTCTTCCCATCCTCTACTATTCCTGTCTGCTGAACTTCGCACTTTTTCTTCTTGAATCTTCTACAATTTCTGCTGGCCTTGTTCCCAAGTTTATCAAGGTGTTCTGGACTCAGTCTCTGCTGTGAGTTGATGACATTTGCTGATCCTAGGGGTGATGTGTCTGATCAACATCAGAAACTTCTGCTGTATTCAGGGTTTACATGTGCTGAAAGGTTCTGTGACACTGTTATCTTTGTATTCTGAACTTTGCTATGCAAGATGAAGCTACATAGCCTGAAAAACTGAGAAGGGAGAAGGCTGGCTTGATATTTCATAGTATCTCCCTCAGAAGAGGAGGTAAAATTTCCTTCCAACCTAATCTAAGAAAAATTCTCAGGTTTCCCATTTGACTCATATTTCCAGTTTGTTACATGATGTCTCTAACTGAAGTGTTGTTATACAAATTGTCAGTGTCATGCAGGTAGGTGTACTCAAAGTATTTCTAATAACAAAGCCTTTTCAAAGACTTTACTTAAGATCCCACAGAAATAAAGCACAGGAGATCTAGTTGATCAGGCCAAGCACAAAGCAGAATTTTGTTTATTTACAGGAACATTTACCTCTGTATTTGTTTACTGCTCCATTTCAGATGCTAAGGAAGTCAGGAATGGTTTGGCATTTATTTGGCTGTCTTCTGAATGTGGGTCTCTGAATTTCCCCTCAGTTGCACTTCTGTTGCTTAAGTCTTATGCTAGATCTTTGCCTATGAACCTTCTCAAGTTTAAATGTACTGTTATGTTGGACAGCTGCTGAAGAAGTTGCCTTTCTTTTTCTGGGTCTGTATAGACATCCACCTATTCCTACTGAGGACTTTGGCTAAAAGATAGCATCTAGTCTGCAATTACTATATTTAATGGGTTAGGAAATGTCAGCGTAAATAACAATCAGAAAAAAACTAATGCAGCTCTGCCTAGGGGCTTGTCATAGCCCTAGCTACAAAACACTGGATGATCAGTTACCATGGCTGTAACGTCATAGTGAGGATTCCAGACTTCCAGAACGGAAGACTTACAGCACCACATAAATTCTTCTGCACTTGCTATTACTTTTGTTTCCTATTACAAAGGGAAGGGAATCCCCTGAGTGTGTGGTAACTGGCAGTGTTTATTTTGGGCTACATTGCAGATGGTATACCCAGGTGATGTTTTCTGATTCAAAGCTAAGGTCAATAAAAAGTGATGGAAAATGTTAGCAGAGTCTTGGCCGGATTCTCTCTGTGCCTTTAGGAATCTGAATAAGACTTGCTTTACTGGTACAATATGTTCTTTGTTATTCCTTGTTCAGCCTCTACCCACCCTCTTATTACATGGCAAAGGAAGCTTAGAAGAACATATCCTCCAGTAATTTTCCTCTGAAGCAATGATGTAATAGGAAGAAAGAAAACAAATAACGTGGTGAGTGAAGCAGAAGTGGAACAACTAAATGATACAGTTATTGATGTTATATGTTAATATTCCTTCCACAAGAAAAAGGGAGATGGTCTAAAATGTTTCAAACCAACCACATCAAAGTAGGGAAATCATACAAAAAATTCAGGAGAAACAATAAACAATACACATAACACATTCAGAATTTAAACTTTCTGGCAGTAATGACAAAGGTATGTGATTACATTTAACCTCCCCTTTTTTCAATTTAAAACAAAATATGCCTTTCTATTCAAGGTTGATTTCTCCCATTACTGTAAGCTGGTGGACAAGCAATAAAAATGTTAAGCTGAAGTGCATTGATAAACAAGACACCCAGCAATAATTCACTACTATAACAGGAAAAATAGGAAGCCAAAAAAGCAATCTGAAATACTAACAGACCTCCACAAACGGCTCCTGGAGCCTGTGCTGTAATTCTTTCAGTATGCAACAATTGTTATATGAGTTCTTAATAGGTCATAATCTGAAACTTTTGCATCGAGTATATTCAGCAAAAAAAACTATGAATGCAAAGTAAAATCACAATCAGGTGAACTGCATGATTCATGAATCAAATAAAAAGCAGACACTCCATTAATGTTCTTTGTTTATCTGGAACGCAACGTAAAGCAACTGGCATGTTTTTAGGAAACTCATATTCCAGTTAGCTAAGAATATGAAAACTAGAAACCAAATTATGATCGGGAACTCAAAAGCTTACCTTAGATCTTATTCTCAGTGGTACATACATAGTTATTCGCACTGAACACACATATCGAGCAGGTGCCCATGGAAATGCTAGTATAGGTATTTCAATCCTTGGAAAACGTAGTAAAATATCTTAATGGTGCTCTGACAATAATTTGTGGAAATTCCAACAAACAGATGAATACAGATTAGTGTGAACTGGATTCTTGCCTCTCTTTAGAAAAAGATTGCACAAAAACTTTACTTCTGTGATGAAATTGTAAAACATATACTTAAATCATTAAGAAAAATAATCCAGCAAATTATGATTATACAAAATAGAGAATAAATTGAAGCTCAGTTTAGATTGGTGTGATACAGCAGCAATCTAAAGCCTTATTCAGCATCTACTGTGTCAGTTGCAAACTTCCATTAATGTCAGTGGTCCTGAAGCTTAAACACTTCAGTCAATGTGTTGCTAGTGATCTATTTGTGCCAACAGCAAACAAGCTTAGATGAGGTGACCACTGAAAAGCCCTGTTATAACTGCTCATCTTTTTTACTCTATAAACCAATGTCATATGAACAAAGAGTCATCCATAAACTGGAAAAATTTATGGAAAGAGGAACAGGGAAATCAATAAAAATGTAAGAAGGCAATAAAAATCAAAATTGCTTAGAAAAGGAAAGGCTGGAGAGATATAGTAAATACCTTAAGCACATCAATAAAATGAAATATATACTTCAAAATAAGAATGAGAATAAAATAAAAGATTAAAGACATATTTCAAAATACATATTTGAAAACTAGAAGTGTTCCTATATTTTCTCTCAGGCTCATAAAACCAGGATTGACTAAATTTAGTGCAACTTTAATGCCCCACAAATAAATTTTGGGTTTTGTCTGAGGAGTGGGTTTGTTGGTTTTGTCTTGAGATGTTTGTTTGGGTTTTTGTTGTCTTGTTTGGTTGGTTTTATTTGGTTTTGGCATTTGGATTTCTTTGCAAGTATTGTGTCAGTAAAAATTGACATTAAAAAATGAAAGCTGAGTTTCATTTATAAGTTCATAGTGCCAGAATCTGGGGCTGTAGAAAAATGACAACACTACAGATAAGTGGTAGGCCCTGGGGAAGTCAATGCAAAAATTTTGACTTCACTGCAAGTCCTGCTAGGTTTGTGGTAAAAGCACAAGGCCTGGTAGGATCAAAGTGCCTGAATAGTCTAAGTTTTTTCACTAGCAAAGTTCTCAATTTAAAATTGTAGATGCAAAAAATAAGATACTTAGCACTGAAACTGTTGTAGGGCATTTTAGCCTTTCTCAGCATTAGCTGGGCTAGGAACAGAAGTCATTTGCATAGACCTGACCTTATTGAAATGTTATTACAGAATTGGATGAGGTTCAAGATTAAACCTATGAGTGTTTCTATTGAAATATCTATAAAAATTATTATAAAATTAGTACACACTACCTGTGATGTAAATGAAAAAGAGAGACCATGATTCAAAAAATTAAGGAAAAAATAGTAAAGGATTTAAATAACATTTCTTTGTATGTAGAATTCTGAAAGAAACTTTCTTCCTGAAGAAAATATTTAGTAGGTCTTATTTACCAAGAAGCCTATGAAGAAAATAAGTTAGGGACTTGATTAAAATGGAAGATGATGTCAGAGACAAATCCTCCTCTCTGCTGTACTTGGTGTTTGATATTGGGAACAGTGACATGAAGGCTTTTCCTCCACACAGCAGACAGGCTCTGCTTTAACAGAGGAGACCATTAGCTTTGGTCGGATTAAAGCATGGGTGTGGGATTTGGAAGAATTTGGGAGTATTTCTGCATCAGATAGCTGGGGAGTTGAGTAAGAGGCACACCTCTCTACAGCAAGATAAGATGCTAAATGGCTGCACCTGGTCTTACATTGAAGAGTTAAAATGGTTTCTGTGTCCAATCTGACTTGCTTAAAGCAAAAGGCATAGGCGTCTAGCACAAGCACAGTGTAGAGACAACCTGTCTTCAGATTTGACAAAGGTCTTCTGAAACAGTTTACACAGCTTCAACATTATCCATCTATTGCTACTATTTCTTTTTTAAGAAGAACTGAGCCCAAGGAGAAATGAATGCCATTTGGCACTCAGGACACCAGTATAAAATGAAAAGAAAAAAAAAAGTTAATATTAAAGACCATAATAGTCTATTCATAGTGTATTAGTACAGCCAGACATCTAACTAGGTAATGTTTATTAGTGTGTCGTTAGCAAATATTAGGTTGTGGCAGAGTTTTTCTTAAAATATTTTTTATGCCATATCAGGAAGATTCATGATCAATGGGATTTATGTATTTCACAAAAGGCCAGAAAAGGCAAAAATCTGTTTTCTTATCTTGTATCAGCTGAGATGTTAAATGAAATCTGTGGAGATATAATTACTTTCAGGAATCAATTTCAGTAAAAGAAAATGTATATACCTTGAAGATCAGCATGCCAAGATAAATTTTGGAATTATCAGAAAATACAGATATTTGAAAATTGATAGAAAATACAGATATTTGTTGGAGAGAGACATGCCTAGATATTGACATAAAGATGGACTAAATGACAAACCATGATGATATTAATCTGGAATGTCTACAAAGATCTGACATTATGACACATACTGTATGAGATTCCAAATTTATACATACACATATATATATATACACACACATATATATGTATGCATTTTTTAAGGTGACAGAAATGGACACAAAACAGTTGTATATTGCAGTAACATTTTTAAGCATATACAAAGGAATAACCAACCAAAGTCACTGAAGAACATTTAATTGTAGCCATCTAAACAGAACTTCAAAAAGCTTCAATGTGAGTAGAGATGTCTAGTGTGCCTTGAAATTAAACAAGAAAATCCTGTTCTTGAAACAATATCTGCAAAATGCTCAGTAACACAGCATAGGAAGTAGTCTTTTACAGGTGTACACACACACACAAATAGGTCATTTATATCTCTATGCGATGCACAAAAAACAACAACAAAACATATTATTAAAAAAAATGCACTTAAGGTACAAAGGCAAGATATCTTAGTGTCTTTCTAAACAAATGGTGACAAGTTATTTGCTGATGGCAGGGACTGAGATAGCAGTCTGTCATCTAGGAAAGGAACATTTGGAAGTGTCCTTGTCTCTCTGGAATTTTTATTTTTTTCCCTGACTGTATTGGTGGTGGAGGTGAGGTCAAGCAAAACTCTCAGACCTGTTCATATTGGTTGACAGCCAAATCTAAAGAATTTCAACTGTGAAATTTAGGAAATGCCATGCATCACACACAACTGATTTTGTGTTGGAAGCTGCTCTTAGTTTTCTTTTTTGCTGTGTGGCAATATGCAATGACTCCATGCACAGCAAAAGAAGGCAGGACACGTCTTCTCATTAATATATATATACCATATATATATATATGGTTACTCAGCAGCACACCAAGGTGGGATTTATCTCACTAAATGTACACATCTACAACACAGTCACCCTAAGCTGTCTTTGCTGCTATCGAACATCAAGTCAGGATAGTAAAATTGCATCTAAGACACAATTAAACTTTCTTAAAGTAAATGTCTAAAAAACATTAATCATGCCTTACAACCAAACTTACTATAAAACCAGCTTACACTGTTGTCGTCTGCATGTAAATGTGTAAAGCTAGGTTAGAAGAATCCTTGGCAGCAAGTATTGAAGCATGTCTTCGTTCCTTATCTTTGCACCTTCAGTAAATGATTATTTATGTGATAAACTTCTTGGACTTTTCTATCCTTTCTTGGATATGCTTTTAAATAAAATCCAGACATGGGTCACTCCTAATTATCAAGAGCGCATGCAAAGTTCTGCCAGTTATATTTTTTCCTGGAAAAGTGAGATATATGGGAAAGTTTATTGCTATTTCTTATAGGAATTTTTTTTTTTTAGTTGTGATTTGGCTTCCGTCTTCTGTCACCTTAACAAGAGGGGCTGTGAAAAGTGTTGCTGTTCTACATCCCAGTGAGTTTAATATGACAAGATCCCTCCGGGCACTCTCCAGTCACTGCAAGTGGGGATTCTGCCAGCCTTCAGAGCTCATACAAATGATGTACTACTGTCTGCTCTGGGTATCAAAACCAGCCATCAGTCATGCAGCAGCCAAAACTTGAACTGGATACTACAGAAGAGGGAAAAGAGAAATACAGTCATCCATAACACTTCTCAGTAGTAATCCTGACAGTAATGTATTTTAAAGGTGAAACGTCTTTGTCTTCACCTTCGTGGGAGGTGCAAGTTTGAGTCCCAAAAGCTCTGTGGTGCAGACCCATATAAGTATCTTCTTGATTGAAGTAACTGGTAATTTTAACAAAATATGCACAATGTTACTGCTGGCTCTTCCCTCATTTAAAATAATAATCCACAGCATAGAAGCTTTTTAATCTTAGAAAGGGTGTTTTAAAGAATTTGGCAGTGAAGTGAGGACTTGATAGACTTGTGAAATCTATGAAATTAGGTTATGTCTTTCTTTAACATTAGTATATTTCCCTGATTCATAGCAGAACTCTAACAATAATCAATTGATAATGTAAGATGATTAGAAACTTCATTGGAAGTTGATGAATGTGTGATGAATTATCCCTTAATTTTAGAGTATTGTTTGTAAAATCAAGATCATGCCTGTGAAGTTGCCTCTCTTATTGTTTCTTTTCAGAGAGTTTAATTTTGGCAAGCATCCCTTATATGAGGGATAGCTTTTTAAAACATGATTGTCCCTCTCTGTTTAAGACCATGGTTTACTTTCAGCCCAGATGATTATTGAAAAAGGTTTGTTTAATTTCCTGCCTCTAAGTTGTCCACAGGGATTAAAAAAAAATAATAAAAAAAATCCCATTGCACTTTATTTGACACAAAACTATATGATTGGCAAAATTTTCTACAGAAGTGTCTAATATTAAACATAGTGCTGCCTGAACATGTCTCTAACAGTCTGTGGTTTAAGCTGGTCCCAGTCAGGACAAGCATTTCATTTCCCAGGGAAGCTTAGATTATGTTTTTGGCACTAGACCCAGTTGCCCAGATTTCCCTTTGCAGGTCTTCAAAAGTAACACCATTTCTAAAAAGGCAGTCCTGCATAATCAATCCTTTTGGACAATCAGAGCAACCACTTCTTAATGGAGCATGTAGGAGAAAGAAAGTACTGGAAGATGGAATATGCAAAAGCATATTAATGCTTAGTAGATGCATAGGGGAATGGATACAGAGAAACATTTAAAGGTGGAGTTGCAGAGCTTGAATTATTCAGTATAGAAAAATAGCTCACACTACTCAAGTTATAAAAGAAAGAAGGTGAAGATGTAAGAGAATAATTATCCTTACTGGAAAACCAGAGAGCCTAAGGAGTGAGATGGAAGTGGGGGAGAAAGAAGAAAAGTAGGTGAAAGGATGACGGAAGAGAAAAATGCAATTGTTAAGGCTAGAGAGCATCAGATATTTCTTGAAGAGTTTAGTGGTTAGGCAAGTATAAGGCAGGGAGATTTAGCTAAGTAAGTACACCCAAAAAAAAGTCCAATGATACTATTATACTACTGATTTAATATGAAGAATTTAAATTAGTTACGTAGTTTTCAATCTATTACCTCAAAATTTCCCTTCTTTGGAAAAGTCCATTAAAATATAATCATGACAATTTAACCATATCCTGAAGTGTAACCCACTATGCCTTGTTGCTTATATAGAGAACGGGTTAAAGCTCTTTACTCCCTATGTGCTACTGAAAACACACAGAAGACAATTTTAGTTTGGAAGCCTACAAATAAAAAGTGAGGGCCAGGAGTGACAAGGGACTTTGCACAAAGCCCCAGGCCTGCAGTAATCTGTAGGCATATTTGAAGAACTGATGGTATTTGATGCACTCCAGTGCTTTTCAAAGACAAATCAAATTGCTCTTTAGAAGAATCTTTATGAATGAGGAGGAATTATTGGTGGACAGAATACGATCACAATCAAATGCAGGGAAATCCTCTATTTCTCCCTCTCCCCATGCTTTGTTATGACAATAATGTCAAGTTGAAAGTGGAAATAGCCTTGTTCTTCATGAACCCTCTCTTTGTCTTCTCCAGGCAGAGAGAATAAGTTAAGATGCTTTGGGAGAATCAGGTTCACTTGTGTTTGGCACATTGCTTTTCAGGCAGAAGTAATGACCTCATCTCCCTTCCTGCAGTACCGGTTTAGCACCAAGACTATCAGTTCCCCAGCCTCCCTATGCACAGCTATGTAGTTGCATTTTCCCTTCATGAGGCCATTGCATTTCCTGCGTTATGTTACAATACACCAGAAAGCTCCATTAGCAAGCTATCAGGAAGTATACTATGGAGTAAAATCGGGTTCAAAATAACTGTCCCTACCTCCTTTAAATGTGTTCCATGTGGATTTTTTTCCTGATTTAGGTATAGAATAAAATATTCCCACAGGAAATGGCCTGTGCTGATCTATACAGTCATATAAATATCCTGTTGGCAGAAGCAGCAGCTACAGCTGTTATGATAAAACGCTTGCTGCGGTAACATTTCTCAAAGAAATAAGATGATTTAAACATATTCTTCTCTGTCATTCATGTTTACCATTAACTGCCTGAGAATAGATTAGATTACACTGTATTCTGTTGGCATTTCTTGATCAAATCACTGGTTTCAAGCATGATTTTGTTCCAAGACTGTAAAACTCCATGTTACTTTGTAGCCAGGTAAACTAAAATTATTTGTAAAACAGCAGTTATGAATGGAACAGTGCTTTGATCCTTGACAGTTTTAGAAAACACCAAAATCAGTTGTTTTACAAAGCTCCCTTCTCTCCCTCTCCCTCTCCCTCTCCCTCTCCCGCG
>JAVJGJ010000047.1:63983981-64041505 GCA_035590215.1 Microhierax caerulescens | reverse complement strand
GCTCTGCCTCGGCCTCGCCCGCTCCCCCTCCCTCTCCCTCTCCCTCTCCCTCTCCCTCTCCCTCTCCCTTTCCCTTTCCCTTTCCCTTTCCCATTTCCTTTTTCCTTTCCTTTGTTTTTGTCTTTGTCTTTGCCTTTGCTTTTGCTTTTGCTTTTGCTTTTACTTTTTGCTTTCCCTTTCCTTTTCTCTTCATTTTGCCTTTCCCCTTCCCCCTTGCTCCCTCTCTTCCAAAGACCAAATCTCAGCTTCACAGAAAAAGAAAAAACCCATCATTAAAAGGAACAAACAAAGCCTGTGCTGTAATGCCCTGCCTGCTTACTAGAAGACTGGAGAGTGGCCTTGAGGCTACAACTGTTTGGCTGTTGGGAAGCCTGACAGGAGTAAACCCAGGAGGCCACATCTGTGAGTGTGTGAATGGAGCGGAGCTGCCCTCCCACACAACAGGAATGCCAGTAGAAGTATGTGCTCTGCATGGGAGGAGAAAAAATAATCTGTTTGGTGGATCACTACGGAAACCCAGATACAGTATCACTGCCAAAGTACAGAAGACAGTACAGTTTGTGACTATGACTCAAAATGACTAAAGCAGAAGTCTTTAAATGATGTTGATAAAGCAGGAAAACATAAAAAAGGGAGAACCATGCTTTTTAAAAATGAACTAAAGAAATATAATACTACTTCTTTTGCCTCACCAGGAAATATAACTATAAGTTATTTCATGTCTGCAGTACATTGCGGTTACAGAAATTGCAAAGAAATGTTTTTCATAAAGCATGCTACTATAAATTATGTTTTTTTCCTCACAATTTCTATGTCAGCAATCTATTTATTTAGAGAATCTGTTTCAAGAGGTCTTCTCTGTGATATCTTGCAATTGTAACAGTGTGGAAAGGGGATCGCATGGGTGCATGTGTAAACCTAAATGAATTTCCTTTGGAGCTTTGCTTTGCCCTTTGCTTTTACTAGCATTTTCCAAACTGTCAAGATTATGAGGATAAAACCTGCATGTCTACAGCCTCCTAGTTGAGCCACATACATGCTACATCTAGAGCTTAATCTCAGACTGTCGCTGGATTAAGACTTCATGCATAATTGCATAAAAAATGTTGTCTGGAACAGCTGAAATATTCTGGGGTTTATAGATTGCAAATAGGTTGCTGGAAACCATGATTTCTATGATAACATCTCAGAATCAAAACAAAATAAAATGAAAAAACCACAGCAATTTTCCTTATATAAGAGGTTATTGGATTTACTGTAAACTTTTTTTATTAAGACAGTTCTGCTCTTTGGCATGTGAGCTAAGAAAATGTTACTTCATTACAGAAGACAAAGGAATATATCTTTGATTTTCAGGCTATAGTTTCACTTTCTTTCTTCTCCTCACCCCACTCCCCCATCCCCCACCACAGCATTACCATGTATTATTTTCTGCAACACCTCAGTCACAACAAGAGAGTATTGAAATCCAGAAAGATTTGGCCATTTGAAAGTTGCAGTGGGAGGCAGCACGTAAACATAGCTTTTCTAGAGTTCTTTAGCACAGCAGACAGCAGATTAATGGATAAAACTTGCACCAGTAAAAAGTGTATTGGCCAGTGGTGGGTCTGTTTGTCTGTTCTTGTTAACAGAAGTGCAAACATCTTGAAAAATATTGTTCTGTACCTTGTGACTGTGTATATTGTACATTGTATTATTCAGTTCATTTGGCTGGTAGCTTGAAACAGATGGGACTTCTAGAAAATAAATATTTAATCCAGAAGCCCAGTGTTTGAAATCATATTTAGTGAAAGTAGAATGGCACTTATGCCATTGATAGTTATACAAACCTTATGTGTATAACAAGTCTACCTAGTCTTCTATTTTTTACTGCTCATAATTTTATGAAAATGTGCCCTTTGTGTCTAAGTTTTCTTACTTTGCTGAGCTCAGATATATTCTTTATGGAAGGTTAGAAGAGAAATAAAACCCTTTTCAGCTGTTTTTAAGAAATGTGAAGTTGGAAAAATTTGCTCTCTTTTATGCGTTGTTTTTTTTTTTTTTTTGCTTCCACTAGATATTACTCCATTTTGAATTAAAAAAAAAAAGGTGCACTCAGTGAAATGTCACTTTTCCTAGCTGGAACAAAACAACAACTTAAAGGCATAATTAAATAATAAAGTTTTAAATCACTGCAATTCTCATGCTGAGCAACTCAGTGGGTACAAATAAAAGGACAAGTGTATTATTAAAGCCAGTTGATGTGAAGTTGTATGACTACAGTGAACCCAGAACAAATATGTCAATTTATATATTGAGCCGAGTTGAATTTAAGGGCCTGTTGAACTTCCTCTCATTTGAGGGTATCATGTTACATCTCCTTTGCAACAAAAAATGCTGAGAATGCTTCCATATTGTTAGAATTTTGCATTTGTGATGACAGGATTGTGAGTGGTTTATTGAAACACTTGTACAAATTTGGTTTTGAGAGCATTTTTATTCAGGTAGCAAAGGCCTATACCTTAAGGAAGTGGCTTCCTGCCCTGTGCTGTCACACCACTGCGTCATTCCGATTCCCGTTTTCCCTGGGTATTAGACTTAACCATGGAAAGAAGCTCTCTTAGAGGTCACACATGAGGCTAGGAACAATGATAGTAGTCACAGTGCCAGAATGTAAAAGGAATTGTAGTAGGTTTCTTCCAGCAAAAAGTGACTACTGAGTTCTCCAGAAGTCGTAATTTCTAACTCGTGTCAAAGGAAAAGGAAGATTGGCTGTGGCCATCATTAACACCCCTGATATCCCCCACAAGGGAAAGGCTATCCATTTAGTGAGATGGTCATAGTTCCTGCTTTCCAAATACAAGCTGGGTCTAAATGCCTAAACAAAAGACAATAGAAATTCCCTAAGCTTCACTTTTGGAGTATATCTTGTACTTTGCTCAGATGTTACCACAGTACTGGACTTGCTACAAGTTTAAAACTTTCACTGTGTTTTGAACACTGCAATAAAAATTTTGCTTAATAGGAGCAACTTCAAAATTTCCTGTCTTGTGAGTTTGACGATGCAGTATTTTGTGATGCAAATGTTGCAGATGTAGGAACCCTGTATAGAAGTCAAACTTTGATTACTGGATTGAAACAATGGGCCAAAAAAGTGTGAGCAGTAGCAAGGAGTCAGTCTTTTCCTTTGATCACACACGGTGTGCCAGTGGCAGTTATAATTACTACACTACTGATTGCAGAATAAGTTCCTGGGTAGCACTGGTAGTCAGCCTAGGGCTACAAACTGATGCCCTCATCACAGCTATCAGAAGAATTTTGATTATAACAGCACCTCCATCTTTTAAATGTATGGCACAGCAGCTGGGAAATTGCCTTAGCTGAGCATAATTCTTTTTTCTTGTGTTTTCTTTGCAATAAATAATGAGCTTGGAAAGAATGCCTTACATTTCTTGTCTTATTCATGTTTAGAATTATTGAATCCAACCACCATCACAGCACTTGCATATGCAGTTTACTGTGCAGTCATGTAAAAGCTCATTTGTTTACCAGTTAGTGGAAATCAGAAACCTTCAATCTACAAAAATATAATGCAATTAACACAAAGAGAATGAGAGAACTGTACAATAAAATCAGACAATCTTCAAAGGCAGTAAGAAACCAAACTAGTGGTTGTGGTGCTCTTTAAAGATTCTGGCACTGAATGGTGGAAATGGATGGTCAAGTATAGCAGAGGCTGGGGTGCATACAAAACTCTAGAAGTCTACATTAGCAGCAAATTCAGATCAGTCATCTATTTTCTGTCTTTTCAGGTGAAGAAACATGTGACATGGCAATTATGTTCTAAGTGTTTTTACTAGAGAAAAAAAAAAAAGAGGAAAACGAGAAGAAGCCATTATCAAAATCTAAATCTACACTAGTTAAAACCCCTAAAGAAGTGTCAAAAATTCCTGCTTCTTATTGAAATCTATAAGCTGGCGTTTATGTCAGTAATAATGGAATTGTGCTGTCTTTACTTCACTTACAGCATAGTGCTTTGGTTCTCCAGGGATATACTTCACTGTCAATTTACATTAGGCCATTAGAGCAAAAAGAGCTTTGCTAACTTTGGATGGAAAATAATTTTCTGCTGTTGTTTCTAAGGCTAATGTACAATGAAGAGTTTTGCTTTGAAACATGGTACATTTTTTTCATCGGTGTTTGATATTCTGTGCTATGTAACTAGCCAGATACACAAAGGGTTCACTCCTCTTGCCTCTTTTTGTGATAGTGACATTGGTGAACAGTCTGTAACATGTCAGTCCTTCTGCCTCTCTTCGCATCGGCATCTCAGTTCCCCGCTGTCTCAAGAGAGAACACAATACCATCAATTATTTGAAATTTAGAGAAGAATACCTCTACATTCTAGACCCTGCTTGTCAAACTTAAGGTTTCTTGTGAAATCAGGATTGCATATTGGTATACGTCATTATTGCTGTTGAAAATAGCCGAGTGGACTAAATGAAATTAAATATTTAGTTGTTATCTTGGTATCTTTTTGAAGGTTTTACATAGCGTTCTTATCATGCATTTTGGATTGTCATAGATCTGCTATTTATTTTAGCAGTCATTTAAATCTCATAAATATAATAACGATAACAGGACATGACTCATGACTGTAAGGTTCATAATTTAAGATAACTTATCTTTTGACCCCTTTACAGGATATCTGGTTCTTTAAATCACTGCACCAATTTTAATTTACTATATATTTTTCTCTGTTTTCAAAAAGACCTATTTTCTCGGGAATGTGGAATATGTGAATGCATAAATTAGCACAAAGAACTTGCTTGTAGGGAAATTAACAATTTCTTTATTTCTGTGAATAATAGAACGTATATCCTTTCTAGACAATTACATATATTAGGAGTACATCCTAAGTTTACTGTATATAGTTCTACTCCAAGTTTTAAATGGAAATGAGCAATTGATTTTTATGTTTGTAATTTTTTGGTCTCATAAATTCCTTTACAGAGAATTTATTGTGCAGTATGTGAAATGAAGCTCACTGTACCAGTATGCTAAAAGTAAACCTGGATAAATTATGCATTGTCAAAATATTTAGTTGCAAATGTAGCCCTTTTCCTATTAATTAATCATAGACACACTAGTCCTAATTTGTAAAATATATGAACTAGGCCTAATTCCCCATTTTGTTATACTAGCTGTAGGCTGATGTACTAAAATAGAGAAATGTATTTGTAGTAGCACAGAGTTAAAGAATTATTTAACGGAAATGAATTATTTTTGTTTATTAAAAATTGTAAATAATGTTTATTGGACTTATCGGTTGTTTGCAAACTATTTAATAACAATGCTTGCAAGTTACTGCTTTTGTTGAGTACAGCTGTTCACTTTGTCTCCATAGATTCTGTTTCACCCTATGGATTGTAATTTTCTATGCGAGACTTTTTAAAGCTAGAAAGAAGCCATTAGGTCCAATAAAGACTCTCAGAGTTAGTTTTCACATAGACTTTATTTGCGTTTAACTCTAGGATTCAGGGCTTTTTCTCAACTGCATAGGCAGTTCTTTATGAATAATGTGCATTGCAATCTCACAGAGCAATCAGAACCTCAATTCTTGCCTTTGCAGAAGCATGTGAGCTGGATTTTACACTGTATGCAGTTTAAAAAGAGGAAGAGAGAGGCCAAGAAACTGAACTAGAGAAAAAGATTGATTAGTCTGTTATTTACTCTCTGTTGGCATGTATCATATATAATCTCAGCAGTTGTATCTCAGATGCTTAGCTGTCAACACCTTAATGAAATATTCAGTAGATCAATTCTGTCTGTACCTTAACATGTGTGTAAGCAAGGATTCGATCTACATCAATTTTACATGCAAAAATGTGGACGTTTTCCTCTCTTGCACTTATTGTTGTTATTATTATTGTTACACTAACATAAAAGCTATTTAGATTGAAGAACTTAATGTTGTAGGAGGTCTTGGACATAAAATAGAACGGATCCTTTCTAATCTGTAGAGTTTTAGGAACCAGTAAGTACTCTATGCATGAAGCACTGTACATTAATTCTTGCTTTCCCCTTCTAAAGGACTGAGAATGTCTCTGCCGTAGCTTGTCATGAAGCCCAGCATGCGTCACTTGACCTGACCTGTGGGCAATGAAGAAGAGAATGCTACAGCTCCTACCTACCTCCTCTGAAACCCAGGCACTAGCAGCTTCACAGCTGGTCTTTCTTCTATACTCCAGCTTGACTTTGTGCATTATCAAGATGTGTATTCATGTGAGGAGAGGAATATTGGCAACATCTCTGCCTGTGTATCACAAGAATAATGAACTTATTTTGGTAAAAGGGAAAAAAACCCAACAACTGTTAATTGTATTGTTAAAGCAGAAATGCCTGAGGGTAATTTAACACCTAGCAGTTGTTCTATACAAGAGCAAGAATGTGAACTTTTACTGTTTGCTTTAGGGTGTCAACAATTCAAACAGCTAGGAAAATGTACTATGTTACACCTTCCGAATATAGAGGGTTTAAGTACACATTAGGCACATACTTTGAATTACTGATAGCTTAGGCTTTAAAGAGCTGAAGAACAAAGAAACACACTGAGAGATCATCTGAATCATGTTCAAAATAAAACACTCCCTGTACTTGACCCTAGAGATTTATAGTTGCATTCTTTAGTTTATCCCAATCTTTGGCAATGTTCCTAATTTATGAATAATACCCCTGCAAAAACCTTGAGCGTCTTGCTTTTATGTGGTGAGGTTAGTCAATAATTCATGAAGGGGATTATTTCTTGCAAATCAAAATTATTTTTTCCCAGGACCCAATTTTAAAACCAGAAATATATGAGATTAGAGATTAACTATTCCAATATAAAAATTAATAGCTTTTTATGTTCTTAGCATTGCCTTTATAATTAAAATATTCCATAGCAACATAAGTCAATCTTTTGAAAGTACAAAAACATTTAAAAAGAAGTTTGCTTTTCAAGAAAGCTGAGCACTTACAATATAGCAGCATTATGAGAAGTTACTGTTCAGTACTGTTGTAATGAAGACAAAGGACCGGACTATAATTACTTTCTGAATGTGTTTTCTAAAGCAAGTAAAAAGAGATTTTTCTTAGTGGCATATTTCATATTTAGTTGTAATAAACCACAACACAATATTGTAATTGTATGCAAATATTGAAGATAGAATTAAGAATATCAGAAACAGATATCACCGATATGGGCAGTAGATTAACATTCTTCTAAGATTAACATTCTTCTAAGAGGTGTCTCACTTCCCATTTAGTAATGTCATTTGACAAGTAAGGTGGTGCTTCGAGTGAGCGAAGATATTACGATCTAGCAAGTTATTTGAAATAATATTTGAAGTCTGAATTAATGACTTTCTGAAGTCAATTAAAATATCATCGTTGCCTCAGAACATTATGGATTAAGGTCCCCAAAGCTGCCACTTGTCATTATTATAAGTTCAGCATTTCTTTTCAGATAAAAATACTAATGTTTCTATTGTCATTTATTGTAAAAATAGAGCCACCATTGACTTTACTTTTAGGGAACTTTCCCTTTTCATAGACCTTCTCTACTGCCACTATTAGGCAACACTCCAGGTTGTAAAAACAGCTCATCTCAAAACTTAGAAAGCCCAAAATTTAATTGAAAGTAACAGTAACCTTCTTCCATAGAGGCCAAACCCCTGAAACCTGCATCTAGAACTTGAAAGACTGATCTAGTCCCTGAAAAGAATAAGCAACATCAGAATCAAACTGGTTTGTGGAAGTTTTTATATTTGGAGTAAAATAAATATTATTTAAACACATCCACAAAGTATATATTTCTAGTATATACTGACTAGTAAATGTTCCCTTCTTGTCTTTTCATGAAATTCAATGTTACTGTGATGATTTTAGACTAGAAATGTATGTATATAGCTAAGGAATATTATGAAAACCAGCTAAGAAATCTAAATCAAACCAAATCCCTTTCCTTGACATTCAGTTCTTTGTAAAAAGTCACACAAACCAGTAATCTCTTTGCTTCCTATTTTGTTGCTGTTTGATCTGTAAATACATGTTCACAGTTGGTCTATATTTCCCTGATTTGAATAAGAAGAAAATGTAATTTTTTCGTTTACATAACAGAAGAAATTATTTGCAAAAATACAAGAATTTCCTAATTAAATTGTAATAATTTCTATCTCATGAACTTGGATGGGATCAAAACAGGATGTGGAAATCATAAGAATTATTGCAAACATTTCCTTAACTAATTCTGCAGTTATTTTGGAGCATATTTGCCTAGATTAAACAAGTTAGGAATTTCCCAAGACATGTAAATCTAGGGAAACCTACAAAGGAAGAATTTTTATTAATTTCATATGGAAATGGTTTCTTACAAAAACTATTTAGCCTAAAAATTACTATATAGAAGACACAACTACTTAACAGAAACAGTTAAATGTACCAAAATATTTTCCTTTCATAATTACCAAGTAGTTGTTGCCAACAAGTTAAATAGCAGCCAATGATGTTGAAACATCCCTTGCTTAAATAAGCTGTTGTCTTTCTTATTTGGGCTAAATTATTACTGTACGAATCAGAAGTATCATCCTAACCCTACTGCAGAGAAATTGTTAAAGTTCTGTCATTGTTTTCTTTTTCTCAGTTTGTTTTGTTTTGGTTTTGGTTTTTGGTTGTTTTGTTTTTTTTTTTTTTTTTTTATTTTTACTTACAGCTGTTTGCCTCTTTTCCTGAAATTACACAGTTCCATAAAGAAATGTGGCAAAGATGAAAACCTTATTCCAAATCCAGGGGCCTACACTTCAATCTGGCAAGGAAATGTTGTTGCTGGCCAAGAATAGATGATGGAGATTCATACAGTGATAGCTAGAGAAAAACTGCATTGAAGGATGCCAAGGAAGAATAGAAGAAAGGGCAGATAGTCCATGCCAGTCTATGTTGCAGTTCTGGTGTTACACAGAAGTTGCTTTATCACTTAATTCCAGTTGTATATCATGTTATGTTTTCACTGACCTCAGTAGCTGACTGACAGCTATAATTCAAAGGTGCGAACATTCTAACCTTCCACTTGAGCACTTTGTACTTAAAATCACCAACATTATCATCAAATAATACTGACTCTGTCCCTGAAGTAATTTATCATCTCTTCTTAAGGCAATTTCTCTGACTGAGCAACGTGGCTCAAATCTTCGTAAAGGTATTCCCAAACCCATTTCAAAACCACAAACTTGGTATCTGAGGGATGTTCCTCTCATTTAATTTTAGCTACCTAAATGTTATTTGTCTAAGGCTAAATGAATCACCTAACCTCCACTATAGTCAAAGGAAAAGAACGTTCACCTCCAGAGTGCCATAGATGATATTTTAAAGGTAGATGTATGAGTTGTTGGGATCAATCAAGTTCTGAAAGCAACTGTCAGTTGGCTAAAATTAGTGAGAAGAATGCATTGGTTTGCATATCTAGGTCCTTACTTCTTTTGTTTAATGTAGCAAGATAAACCAAACCTGAATTGAGTCATTTGACTGACGATCAGTTAATTTACATTTATATCTGAGCTCTTTGCCCTGAGCCTTTATAGTCTGTGGGGATCTAAACATTGTGAAGGCAATAGTCATTAAAGTCCAGTGCTATTAATATATTAATATATTAATATAATAAGTGCTATTTAGTTCATTATAACTAGGCAGGTAAAGCACGCCAAATGGATCATGGCCTAAAAGTACCTTTATCTCCCTGCTAATTGTAAGAGGAGTCTCTCGAACCTAAGTTAGCAAATTCCCAAACAGTATAAACCAACATGTACTGATACTGCTCAGCAATTTTTCTTGATATCCTTGTTCAGATCCTAAATGCCCTGAATTCCTCCTGGCTCTCCTACATATCACTCCTTTTTTTTGTGTTCAGCCTAGTTAAGATAATGAAATAAGGTGTGGATACCTGTACTCAAATACTGAAAAAACTGATGTTTAAAAACATTTCCTCCTTTTACTTTAAGTGATAGAATAATTTTTAATACCAGATGACACACAATATAAACACTTAAGAGAACCATGGAGAGTGTTCTGAGGATACATCCACAGCACATGGGTATTCTTTCTTGGACCTCTGTTTCCTACTCTAGTTTTTCTGCAATTAAAATCATTAATACAGTGAGAATAAGCAAATGACCATTTGTAGAAGGTATGGAAAAGAAACGTTCAACATTATTCAGATAAATATTTACTTAGCTGTTCAAAATTGCTTGCAGACAGAGAAAATATGATGCCCAATGACACCCTTTACAATTGCCAAAAGTGCATTTAGAATGTTCTAAAAGCAAGCAGACATCTGGTTTTTAAAGTCACTGATCATATTTGAGAGCAGAAGTATTGGATGATGGTACCCACAACTCCTCCTTTCAGGCACCCAGTTCTGACCTGAATTTCTGCTACGGAGATAGTTTTGCCTGGTGTTGGAAACCAAAGATGCATAAGTAGCAGATGTGGATTTTTACATTTGCAGTGCCTTTCTGTCTGACTGGTGATAGTTTTGATAGATATTTTGACATGGCATGCTGACAGAAAACAGGAAAAAAAGACATGCTAGTGATGAGATGGAAGACCACTGAAGTAATTTAAAAAAATAAAGACTGTCAAAAGCTATAACATGAATACACTGATCTCTATTACAGGTGTCACAAGACAGTCAAAAGAGATTGTGTGACAGATATCCAGAATAAACTACTTATGGCACTGTATCAGGAGAAACAACCACAATGGCAGCCTTCCAGCTCTCCAAAAGGTTTATAAGGCTGCCCAGCTGCATTAGTAGGGATAACAGTATGAGCTGATCCATATGTGAGTTTTCTATTTCTTGTGCTGCATCCACCCAGATATACTTGCTTTAGTCCTTTTGGAGCTGCATGAAAATTAAACCAATTTTGACTTTTTTTTTTTTTTTTTTTTTTTTTTTTTTAAAAAAAAGCACATTACAGTTGACCATGAGAATTCACAAAATCAAGAAAGCCTTTCCAAAATCACAGGTATTACTTAAGCTAAATTGTTGCAGACCAATCATATTTTGTAAGTTATTTATTTGGTTTATTTAATTTGCTCTTTTCTTTATTTCTCTTGCCTTCAGGAAAAGGCTACAATGGGAAAAAAGTAAGTTGGTTTTTGGTTTTTTGTTGGGTTTTGGTTTTGTTTGGTTTATTTTTTTAATGGGAACAGATGCTCACAAATAAACTTATTCTAGAAACAGGTTTGGCAAAAAAATGCAGCACAGTAACTGAAACTCAAAACTGTCAAACACATGGAGAACTGCAATGTCATGTTCAAGAAGTTCTTGACAGTGCAGAATAATGTACCTAAGCCCCATTAATTTTCAATAAGAACTGGATAACTAACTGTTCTTCCTGTCTTTGAAAATATTCCTAGAATCAATCCTTAAAAGAATTTGCACTATGTTGTGAATTTTAGTATAAAAAGCAATGTACTATGTACTAATATCTTGCATTGACTTTGCAATTATTTAATATATTTGAAAAGCTTTTATTGTTCTGCTCAGCCTTACAATAAATTCATTAAATGGACTTGTTCTTAAGGAATCATAGTTTAGTACTTGGATTTTACTGCAGGGTCAAAAGCAAAGCCCACAAATAGGTGATGATGAAAACAGATGCTTAATGTAAGTGTACACCTGACAACAACAAAAATGGCAATCAAAGGTAAGGAGAAAAGATTCGGAAGTTCCAGAGAAATATGGACACCAACAGCCTAGAAATCTTCATCAATGACGACTATTAACAGTTTTAAATCGAGAATAAAATATTAACTAAATCAAAAATTTCTTATAATCTTCAGAAAGCCAGGATTCACTTTGTTGTTCATTTCCTAGTCAGTTAATAAAGAACATCCTAAAATAATTAATTAAAAAAAAAACCTTGTCTTGATACTGTATCTGTCTTATCTGGTCCTTCATTTAGAATGGAAATCAAACACATTTGACCCAAAGAATTGAAATATTTAGGCATGCTTGTGACCAGGATGATGTGCATGGCATGATCACAGAATTAATTCATGCCAAAATACTCTTAAAAGTATTATCAGACTAATCAATTGTTTTGTTTTTTCTTGAGACCATCCCTGTACAATATATTTCACAGATGACAGAGAAAAAAACCATCAGTACTCCATGTTAAAAAACCTAATGGAGAAAATGTCTGTTCTTAGCTAGCAGGTGGAATAGGTATGCAGATGAGACAAAATTCTCAGATGGTAGAAAAGAGGATTTGGTCATCTGTGCATGAAAATATACTACTATTACTTTCTCTCTATTGTATTGCTTTGGTAGATTGCTTTTTATCAGCTGAGGATTGGGCCCAACACAGTAGGATGTACACATTAAAAAACAGTAAATCAAAGAAAGCAAGGAAACAGATTTTTATAACAGATTATGATATCCTATTTGAATATTTCATAAATCCTGCTAAGAAACTTCCCATTTAATTCTAGTCTATGATCAATAAAAAGAATATGACATTAAAAGTACTACAAGAGATGATGAAAATGCAATTTCTGTCTTAGTAGATAGATGAGAAAACTTATTATTTTGTCCTTAGTTTTAAAAAATCACAATGGCATGTTAATAAATTGGTGTGGTCTTCGAAGGATACTCAGAAAACTTGTCTGCTGCAGATTATAAATCTCCCAAGTGTTTTGAAATTACCAGTGCCTTCAGGATGCAGAAACACAAACCACTGGTTCAATGTCAGCTCTGCAAAAACTGCAAATGTTTAAACAAATAATGAGATAAAAAGTAATGCATAATTAAAGGGTTTATTCAGAAGATGTCTGGGTTATGTTTATTTTAAGGGTGGCAGTGAAATACATTTGCACCTGTGTATGTTCCAAAGGTGTCAATTTCACAACTCTTCCTGCACAAATAGGGCCTAAGCGTATCATGCATTATTAAAAGGGTTATGCATTTCAAAGAGAATAAAAGTACATGAAAATAGATCTAATATTTAATTTTAATAATATATCAGAAATGCTGGTGTATTGGTCCTGAAGAAGAGATTTAAACAAATGATCAAGCAACACAGGTCAATATTTTGTTCTTTGTTTTGTTTTGTTTTCAAATCGTATTTATGAACAGTCTAACAAAAGATTATTTAGTATCAATGTAATTGGCCCTATTTAAAGGGTGACAAAAGTAAGTTCTGTTCTCTGCTTTGCAGTTTCTCTGGTGAAGATGCTGATCTGAAATTGTTCCATATTAGTACTGCAGCAGCAATATTTAGCTTCCCCAGGCAATCCAGCCATATTCTAACTAGCTCAATAACATAAAGGATGTGGAACATTTGCCATAATAGGTGTTGAGCTCAGAATACGTTCCCCCTCTAATGTAATCATCAGGCAACAGGAACTGGCTTCCAGACACAGTCAAGGGCCTTTCTGGTTTAAGTAAATCACTAAAACGCTCTGCAGATTCCTTCAAAACATGACATATGAACCACACAACTAAGTACTTCAGTGTGAAGCTTAAATTAGGAAACTAGTCCCTTTAGTTACTTCTAGTTATAGAACTGCTTTTCTTATTCAGCCCACAGACACAGGGGAGTGATATACGTATGCCACCAAGTTCTGCACTGCACCAAGAGCAGATCTAGAGAACTTCTTACTGAGACTCAAAAATCCAGTCTGGGTGTGTTCTAGGGTTGCCATTCAGATTACTTCTGGTCTGCTTCTGTAAGGCCCATTAGGAGCTGGGAATCATTACAAGTCCCTCTGGAGAGCACCTTCTTGTTTAGTTTCTACCTGAAAGGTGTCTGATCACCGAGATATAAGAATTTCTCCATGATACAAACAGAAGGGTGGTAAGACTAGTCAACTGGGAAATTCATTACAGCAGTATCTGCCTGACCTGAACTGAGAATCATGTGTGAACACCTGCATAAGCAACTACAGCAAATGCTTTATTCTACCTGGGACTGAAGATGGTGTTTCTCCTCTAAGTCAGGGACCTCAATGTCCTTAAATTTCAGTGTGGTGATTCTGGCCTAATCTATTGACAGGGAGAGATCACTCAGCAATTACTGTCACAGGTAATGAGCCCCATCGTGTTATCATGAGTTGTTTTGATGTATCCTATTTTTTGTGTGACAAAAGACACATCTAAATTTGCACTTCCTGAGATTTAATGATCAACATACACATCCTTTGCTCTACCTTGCGCTCGGTGTAATGCATTTTAGTGATAAGCAGAGTTGGCAATGCCAATGTACAGATAATTGTAGATACTATTTTTTACCATGTTAGATTCTGCAGAGTGTAATTACATAATTAGGAAACTTCATTCACATAGTTAAATATCTTAACTTACACCTGTCTGCATCATATCAACACAAGTATTGGCATAGAAAAGAAGTGAAAGTCTGGAGTAGGGACCTGAATGAAGATCAGTGACTTTATTTCTCTTCCTTTTTCTCCCCTGTGCATGTGTTCATCCACACAAGTGACTCACTATTTGTTAATACTACATTTGATGAAGTTGGCTACAGAGGTAATGGAAGAGTTCTGATGTCTGCGTGGAAAGAAAACTTAGGAAGATGTGGTTCCATGCACCTCATGAATAAACATAAATGACAAAGTTATTGAAGCATCTGAATTGACCATCATGTACTGGGACCTGTATGGGTCTGATCATCTGGTCCTCCTGCACTGCAGTGTGTCACCAAATGACATTAACTCCTAGCACAATTAAAATGGTGTGAAAAGAACATACTCAGTTTTTAACATTAGGTCTTGTGTTTTAATTAAAAGTTGTTTCAAGAAGCACCAGATGACACTGGCTAAGTCTATAAATGTTCCATAGTTTAATTACATGAAGATCTAAGATTTCTCCTTCTCAGCAAGCCATCCAGCTACGTGAGCTAGTAATTATTTCTTTAGAGACCAGTATTTAAAGATACAATGTTACGGTCTTTCAGGTTGTTTTCAAAACATTCACAAAATGCTTCCAAAAATATTTTTCTTTCTAAATATCTGGTTTTTTGCAGGTGTCTGACTGCTAACCTAAACAGCTCTCTTTGTATTGTTTATTTGAAAATGAACAGGCCCATCAAGCCAATGTGTATGTGAATTGTAGTTCTAATACTACTGCCAGTGTTACATGGTGATCTATAGTAAAAAAGTAGGAAAAAAAAAAAAAGTGATGTCCTTAGGAAACTGTAAAAGGAACTTTCTTTTGCATTACCATGCTGCTTTTTAGTTTTTATCAAGGCTTTACATTTGGGACCAGTTTCGACAGATAATGACACATTGCACAATAGAATGACACAATGGACAAGGAAGGGATGATTCCTTTAACAACCACAAATTATTTATTGCAGATTTGAGAGGGATCCAAGTATTTCTGGAAACCCTGTTGCTGGAAACAGGAGCTGCTTTCCAAGCAGGTGCTGTTGACATGAACCGTGTATTGATTCAAACACTCAAATTATAGCCAACCTCTTCAAGTTACCTTTTTTTAAGTGTTTGAATAGGAATTGTGTCATGTTCTATCTCTATTTGAAAAGAAGCTTAAAATCTAAGACAGTAACAAATTATTTGAACACCCTTAGCATTATTACAGCTTCTAACTAGGCCAAGTTTTAAATTTATTAGCAGTATCAATAGTATACATGTTTTTCCGTTTAAGTTTCTAATTTTCTTAAGATGGAGGGTGATATTCTCATCTTTATAAATGTGGATAAATCAAAATAGATTGTTTCTTGTTCTAAAAGTATATGTGAACAGTATCAGTGATGACTGATGACAGTGTCAAGGAAGCCAGAGATCATTAAACCCATGTAAATATAAAACTTAAATTTTAGTGTCCCAATCCCTTTCAGAAGTTTGAGCATTTAAACTATTTAGACACCAAAGCCAGCTGTATTCTCCTAAATAAATTCTTGGATCTGGACCACACAGTTTCCTTGGTTTTGTTGCCCTGATCCCACAGGCATGGAAGTAAATAATACTTTTGATTTTTGTCTACTTTTTTTTGAATCACAAATACCCAAGAAATCCCATATATAGTAACTCCCTCCTTCTCATACACACAATTAAACAAGAAAAAACCCCACCCTGTTTAGCTAACCTGAGGTCCCTAACATAATTATTTTTGCACTTAATTGCAGAGCAACACATTCAAATTCTGAGGTTCCATGAAAAATTTTCCTCTGGCTTTACAAATAAGCAATTGTGTTTCTGCTTTCTGAAGGGTTCACATGAAGGTGAAAAAAATGAATATTTTCCTGTATGGTATCACTTGTACACCCCCGATGAAAACAAAACACATCTTAAAAACAAAGTTTGTTTGTTTGTTTTCATTTAAATGAAGTCTGGAATGTATGTAGTTTAATAAAGGGAACGTGCTGAAGGTGAAAAGCAAGTCTGCTTACTGGAGTTAAATTTACAGCCAAATTTATTGAGAACATGGGAAAAAAATGGAACCTGGGGTACATAACATGCATCCTCAGTGAATTGTGGATGATTTAACTATGTTTTCAAAGGATGTTGGAGCAAATCTGAGCTTATTAAAGCATGTAGATTCACACTCTAAGAAGTCTGGCATTCAAGTGGGCTAAATGACTCTGCCAGTAAAAGAAAGCTGATACTTGATGAATATAAATCTAATAAGAGTATCAATTTTTAAGTTTTTTCATCCAAGATGTAAGTTATATATCTGCCAACTCGGGCACATGTCAGTAAGATGTTACTATGAGACCTTTTAACTGGTGCTGTTAAGAATAGATAAAGTTAAGATTCAGAGCACCTAGCTGGGAATGCCCGACTCAGATATCACAATAATTAGATTAATAGCTCCTGTTTTAATATGCAAGTCTGGGCTGGAATACACTTAACATAATTTATCTAAAAGTTAGTGATTTAGTTGAAGTTGCAAAGTTCCTCTTCAGCTGGGAAGAACCAGCCCAGAGGAGATTCAGCGCCCAGCCCCAGGCGTTCCTAGCTGAGGAAGGATAAGCCACCCACCCTGCGGCAGCATCTCCAGCTCAGCTGGGTACAGAGGGAGCCAGACAAGCAGGCGAGAGCAGAGCTCTCCATAACACACAGGTAAAGTTAGGTAAAGGACACCCCACACATGGTGCCCAGTCAGGCACTTCTGGATAGCGTCACACGAGCCCCAAGCACCCCTCAGGACCGGCTTGGGGAAGGGGCAATTGGTGTAGGAGTCTGAACTCCTCTTCCTCCCGAAGAACTCCTCTTCCTCCTGAAGTTCTGGCGAGTTAGGGTTCAGATATCCGTGCTCTTCCCAGAATCTAAGCCTTCACCAGAGCCGTGATTCCGGCAATGAGAAGTGCTGTGCTGCCTACAGCTGGCTGCAGGAGCTGCTCCTGCTGCTTTCCTTGGGGAAACCGTCCACTCTCGGAGAAGGCGGCTGGGATGACCCTTCCTCTGCTTGAGCCTGCTTAAATCCTCATCGTCCTAGCTATCAGAGCGCAGAACGGTCTAAAAAAGAGCCCTCCACTTGTCCTGGTAGGACTAGGGAGTGCACAAATGCATGGGATTTTTGTTGAAGAGAAAGAGTGAACTAAGAGAAAGAGTGAGCTAGACTAGCTGTTAGGCAGACAGCTTGAGTTTGGGGTTTTTTGTGTACCTCCCCCCCTTTTATCTGGTGATTGTCTGATGCAAAACGCAAAACTCAGTGTAAGTGCAACACAGAGTAAAGCAATCTGGACAGTAGCCCAGTACTCAGGTCTCCCTGCTTTTTGGATGAGTGACTTCAGTGCTGAGTATAGGTTTCTGAAGTGGCAGTGAGGTACCTTCTGTGTACCTGAGGCCCTTTTGTGTTTTAAGCCCTGGTTTACTTTATTGTGGTTATTTCAGTTTGTTTAGTTGATTTCTTTTTTCCACTAAAATAAAAATAAACCATTTCCTAGTTTTCCTCCAAAGAACAACAATGGTGCACAAATTTCATCTTTTGCCCACTTATACTCAGTGGCTTAGACCAGGAATCGTTTACACCACTCTATAATTTCTGTGAATCTGCATTTGCAATTCTTTTTTTTTTCATAGTGCTACATTACAATTCCACTCCATGGACAAGTTCTGACCGTAATCTTTACCATTATCATTTCTAATTTTAAAGCTACATTAATAAATTTTAAGGTTAAGAGAGACCATTATCATCTGATTTTCTGCTTAATACAGGCCAAAGAATTGTAAATGCCTGGGAAACGTCTTTCACCATAGAGCTTAAGATTTTAAACAGATTGGTACATCTATATCTTCTATTTAAAAACTTGAAAATACGTCAAACACAGACTCTTTTATTTTTGAATGGAGACTTAGCTCTTCATTCTGTGTTAAGATCGAGTGTCAAGGTCCAGATGATAATTTCATGCCAAGGGAAGAGAATTCCTTTTTCTTGCAAACTAAGATACTGTAGAAACACTGACCTCAACCTTCCTCAGACTTTGTAAACAGACACGTTTTTAAAGGTATTTTCTCTGCTTAAGTGAAATAAAGCAGACATCAATTTACTCTCATCATTGCTATCATAGTGTCTTTGATCATGTAATACAAGGACAAAAGATTATAGTAACTCAGACATTGTAATATTTTATGTCTAAAATCATACATAGAGGAATAGTTTAAGAGAAATCCGAGTATCCTTAACCACTAGAGCTCCTTCAAAGAACATAGGAGCCAAACTCTTGAAGCAATAGCAAAACCTTATGCCAAAGGAATTTTTAGTAAAATACACTAAATACTATTAACAACTGTCCTTTACCAGATTGCATATTGTATTCCTAATGCATTGTTTATGAGGAAATGCAGCATGATGAACAAACACGTCAGCAACATAACACTACATATCTGAAACTGACTTCAAATACACTGGTTTTATACTAATGTACCTTTAGATTTAGAGTTACTCTAGTAATTCCAAGTGTAACTGCAGTCAAAATGAGATCAATGTACATCTATATTTATGTCTCCCTCATCTTTCTATATCAAGCAGTCTGCTTCTGCATTTGAAGCAGGTGGATATAAACAGACAAGCTTTCAAAAACAACTGTTTCATTAGCAAGTGGTGGATTGAGCAGACTGAACAGTAGGAATGAAATATTTATTAGTATATATAGAAGCCACTCATGGTGAGAAGTCTGAATTTGCCTGTAAGCAGCCTTGTTGAAATAAATTCTTGATGATCTGGAGTTTTATTATATTCTTTTTTTCTGTTATTTGCCCCTTTTCCTATAGGGTACACATCACTGAAATCAAAATCTCATCCACAATGTTAATTTAATTTAATTTTGTATTTTGTTGGTGGCATTTCAGCATTATTAGAATTCAGGCAATTCCTGAAGGAAATTATATTAATAGTGTACAAGCACCCACCATTTTGATGTGGAGGAAGGCTGAAAGATATTTTAAACTATTAATTTTCCTACACCATCAGCTTTTCAGTGATCACAAATATTGAAGGAAGCATATAGGAAAGTAGGTCAAATGACTTCAGATAACTGCAGGAGAAAGCCTCTAGGGACAAAAATGAGAAAACCAAAGCACAATATAATATGGAACCAGAAAAGGCTATAAAGTATAACAAGAAAGAATAAGCATACTGTAGTGAAAGGCTGACAAAAGAAAGAGACCTCATTTACTACTCAGTAAAGAAATCTATTGAAGGCTGATAATGTGAAGAACTTAGATTTTAGTGTCATTTTTACATCATGTTTCAGTAAAATTTCAAATGGTTTCCGTTGATTTTAACATAATAAAAAGTAAAGGGTAAAAAAATCAAGCTAGAACACATGCCTGTCTCTGGATCAGCTGAGTCTGGTGAACTTAATTGTGGATTGATTAGAGAAGTAACCTAATCAATCTTTAAAATATTAATGAATTATTGAGAACTCATGGAGAATGGATGGTATTTCCGTGAATAAACAAGCTTTTTTTGGTCCCTGACTTTAAGCATTTAATATAGATATCTAAACTAGTTAATTGTCTACACTTAGTATTTAATCCAAATATATAAAAGTTTTCTATCTCTCTACAGTCATTACAAGGAATGCCTAATTTGTCAAGATTTTTAATTGGGGTACCACAGATAATTGACCAAAGTATTTTGATGGGAGTCTGAATTATAATATTTATCTTTAAAAGAGGAAGAAGAGGAGTTTTGCAACTATAGACCATTCATTTTTTTTTTTCAGTTACAGAAAAATACTAGGTAAAATACTAAAATTATTTGCAAGCAACTATACTAGAAAATAACAGGAAATTTGAAATAGTGAACACCAATTCTCAAAAATAAAAAATTTAACATTTTTACATATATCAACTGACAAATCATGTGGGCAAAGGAGAAACTGTAGTTTTCATTTATCTCAGCCAGAGGAAGATTTTCAAAATGTCCTGTATGATATTTTAAAAATCACACTAAAAATTTGCTGACTTGCATCTACAGTCAGATACAGACAAATGAGAAGATTGTACTTAGAGGCTGCCTAATATTGGCTCATTTTTGTAGACTTCTTCTGGGATCATTGTTGTATTTGGTGCTGCTCTGTTTTCACTAGTTAATAGGATAACAGAATAAAAAGTCTGCTCATGTAAATTACAGATGACGAATGTTTGGTGTTATATTAATGCACTGGATTGGCATTATAGTAACAGATTGGAGAATTGCTCCGAAAAGATGAAGTAGGATGCAGTTCTGTAAGGAAGAGTGCAAAGATCTAAAGTTAGGTAAGAAGTCATCAGCACAGGTTTAGAATGAAGAAGTGATTTAGATGACATTTTTGCATGAAATAATCTTGGGATATAAGAGAGCACAAACAATAAAAGTAGTGTTTATGCTTGTGCAATAACAGGCAAATATCAATAGGTATGTGCAAACAGGAGTAGGACCCATAAGGAACCAAGTGCCTTTACAAAGTATTGGAAGAGCTCCAGCTGAAGCGGTGTCTAGCACTGAGCAGTGCATTCAAAGGTAAGAATCCAGAAGAGTTCAGAGGAGCACTGTGCAATGGTCAATCTCCTACAAAAATTGACCTGAAAGAAAGAAGAAAGGAATTACACTTGCCATTTTTGAAGAAAGAATCCCAACACATGAACAGTTAAAAGATAAGCAGAAATTGAAGTGGGAGAGAGAAAATGAACATCAAGGAGAAGAGGATCTGACAGGAAGGCAAGTTAACTACCAGAACATATTATCTGGTTTATCACATAGAAGACAGTCTTAAGAAAAGGTTAGGCAAATATCTCTTGGGAATGTTGGCCTTCTTTGAGAACAGGTTATGAATTAGATGACCTCTGAAATGTCTTCCAGGCCAGTTTTTCTGTAAAGCATCACCAAGCATCTTCCTTGAAGAAGCTCACTCTGACCACTAGACAAAGCAAATGACAAAACTGAGAACAGGAGTTAAAGTCCACTCTAGTCTGCTCATTGTGTATTTTTTTTTTTTTTCCCCAGCAGATGAACAGGGCAAACATTCTTTTGTCTACAAATCAAACCCTTGATGATGTATTAATAGTTCTTATTTCATTGGAGACTGTGTAAGTTTTTAAAATTCCAGATAGGCTTGTCTGAATATAAGGAATTTGAAATAAATTTAGGAGACAAAAACTGGAAAATATTATCTAGGCACAATGTTACAAGCTAAGAAACCAAGAGGTAAATTAAAAGAACACAAAGGTAGTAATGCTGGAAACTACTTATGACTTTTGAGTCAATTTACTAACTTTGGTAACTGTGGTTATGTCTTTTAAATACTTTCAGTTGTAATAAATATGCACAGCATAAGAAGTAGGCCATGATCAAGAAAATTGCCTGAGTTCATGAAACCAAAGTTGAACTAAAGTCCAGCAAATAATGAAGGGAAAAAAAAAAAAAAAAAAAAGAACAAGGAAAAAAAAAATCATTAAATTTTGCAGAAAGGAAAAGGCCCAGCTAAACGATTTTGGATTATTGGTTTACCTGGCATTAATCAAAATGATTTTGTGTATTGAAAAATGTTACTCATGACCGCTGAAATCCGTTTCTTGAAACAATAGCAAACAATTAAAATGAGATAAGAATATGTGCATAGGCAAGAATTCTTCCTGTTAAGACCACATATACCCCCATCAGCACATGAATGTAAAGTGATCAGCAAGATAAGAAGGACCAAATAACTTTTGTACCCTCTTTCTGACTTCAGACTCAGGTGTTCACTGGAAGATGAAGTCTTTTCTCAGTCTTCTCTCCAGCAATACATTGGCCCAAATGGGAAGGTTTCATGCTACCATTCATACCATCCAAACCTGCATTGTCTGAGCAGTACAGCCAGCATGAATGTGTAATACTAACTATAAGCAAGTTGTGAGAATTTAGGGAGGATTCTGTGATGAACTGGTTCTGGCTAGACCTGTAAGGAATGAGCTGTCTTTCCATAATGTGTTTTTTTTCCCTTAAATGATTCCAGATAAATGGTACATGTCACCATGCCTGACTTCTGTTTATGTTGCTAGTGTATGCTTTAATATGGGTTACATGCATGGGGAATATTGCACAAAAAACCAATTTAATGTAATTACCACCTCAGCTGCTGATAAAGCTATGATTTGATGAAGGCATTGCATAATTACCTACCCAACATCTCTATTTCAGGTACTAATAAAACTTGTTTAGAATGAAAAGTTTTGAAGACAACAACAAATATCCATTAACTAGTTGGGAAAAAAAACCACACCTACTTTAAAAGGAACTGACCTGCATCTTAATATTACAGAGTGTGGCCCTTAAGACAGGCAGGCTAATCTTTTGTTTCTCTTTTTTCAGACAAATTTTAGTGCGCCGTGTTAAATGTTTTGCAGTTTAGCAGCATTGTGCTTTTGGGAGCCTAAGCATCTTCCTCAGTTCCAATGGCAACCTACAGGTAAACATGGTGGACCAGGAAGGAGGAAAAAGTAAAAAAATAAACTTCTGAGAAATTAGTTTTTTGACACTAGAGGCAGTGTTCCATTTATTTCATGTAGAACTGATGGTCATTAACACTTCAGAAAAATTATGCTCGTTCTAAATATGACCTGGAAAACTGTTCCTGCACTTCAGTGATTAACAGCTTTGAAACAGGGCCCAGGATAGTCTATCTTCTTCTTCTGTGTTGTACTTTCATTTCTCCAGGATTTATGCAGCTGTAGAAGTGACACAGTTATATGGTAGATGTCAGAGGCACAGATTGTCACAACTACACTTGAAAATAATCAGTCTTGATTAAAGTGGGGGGCAAAGATTTCATTTTAACTATCTGCTGACAGTCAGCTAGTTAAACACTTTAAAATTATGTGCCATTATCTTTTCTACTGCTGTATCCGTGTTTATACTGAAGTTCTTAGTACTGAAGTCTTAGCAATGGCTTAAGCCAAGTCTCAGTCCCTTGAGAACAGATTGGAATTTTGTTTTTTTGCTATGTGGAAATGCAAATGTGACTAACAGGACTGAAACTGCTTTTTTATGTCAGATTCAGAGGACGCTATCAGTGGGTAACAGAAAACTTAGACCATTCTGATCGAATTCAGTGGAATAACATGTTGACTTCTATCAAAGCTGCAGCAAAGTGTGAAAGCAAATGTTGAAGAGCATTAGTCACAACACAAGGACGCTTTCCATCCATTTTTGACATGTACCCATTCTCCGCTACAATTTTACACCCTTGTAGAGTTCCAGACTAATACTGAAAAAATGCAACGATGAATTGGTTCCCACACACTTAGTTCAGACAAGTGTCTTCTGAAATTATACTCCTTACAGTCCTTGAGGACTGAACTGATTTGAGTATGTTGTCACATTTCTGAAAGGATGACTTAAAAAGAAAAAAAGAAAAAAATTAAAGAAGTATATGTTAGAGTATCTCTAAAAGAGCAAAGTATTTCCAGCATGAGATGAATCTGTGCCCAGACAACAGCAGGGCCAGCAATAAGAGGGAGAGTGTCTTGACAAATGTAAAAGGTATCAGCACCAGATAAGTACTTGCAGTGAATCAGTCATTTGGAGACCAGAAAATAAGGCAGTCAGACAAATAATATTCTACAAGGGTTAAAATTAAATCTCTAACTGACCAAAGGCTGAATGGTGTTTCAAAGTTGATAAGAAATTAATAGTTTCCAGTAAACTAAGCCAGGGATATTTCTTCAGCACAGAAACCCATAATTGAATACCTAATTGCCTATAGCTTAGCTCTTGTTAACCAGTCATGCAAATTATTTACCATTGCTTTGTAATGGGTATGGCCAGCATGACAGTCACATGTTTAATTTTACAAGGTAATATAGAGGGTACTGTCCAAGTATACTGGAAGTCTGATAATGAAAATACCTTTATTTGAAAAAGAACTTCTCTACAGACAAAACTAATCTTAGACATTCACATCCATTTTTGAGTTCATCTGAAGACATGTAGCTCTCCTAGTGATATCAAATGGAATTTCTCACATTAAAAAAACATCAGATCTCACTGTTATGAGCTACTGCACCACACATCATGTTTATGATGAAATTAACTGCAGTTTAATTGTGATTCCAGAAGCCAGATATCTAAGTTTTGTGGGTCTTTTTCTAAATAAATTGCAATAGCAGCTTACTTCTGTTTTATATATTAAATATATTATTTTATACTTTTTGTAAACATTCTCATTCTCTATCAACATTGGAATGTGTTCAGTGCTGTCACTTTGGATCTCAGACACTAAATGATCCCGAGATTTACTAACACTTGGAAGAGAAGTTATTAGAAGTCTGTGGTGACAGACACACGCAAGGAGTCCCTTTAGAAAAAAAACGGTCTTACTGTAAGTTCTGGTATACATTACTATAGTATGCTTGTAGGGTGTCATTATTTTTTTATCCTTAATTCCAATGCTTTGAGATCTTCTGCCAAATCCTGATCACTCTGGAATAATTAGGATTTTTCCCCACTATAATTATTAGACAGACTACCATTGACTTTGATGAGTTTTCAAACAACGTCTCAGAAAATTCTGTTTTAAATTAGTTATCCTAATATAGTCATACTTCTATGGCTTAGAAACTTGGAAATCCTACAAGATGACTCATAAATACTAGAAATATAGCAGAAATTAGTTTCTTATGCTGTTTCAGTCCTTTACTTCCATTTTTGTTCAAAAAAACTCCCCAATCAAACAAACCCAAACAGAACTAACCAAATCAGCAAAATAAAAGAACTAACATTTCAAAACCCAGTTTTATAAACACCAGCCTTTGAGTAAACTGATTTATTAATATATCTGAGAGGCCTGGTTTGGATTTGTCTGCTAACTGAAGTACTGCACACTCACTGGAATTCATGAAATTGGAATTTTCCTTCTGACTATACAGTTATATGCAATCTCTTCGACTGAGATGTATGTTTTATGTAAGGATGTTTAATATTTAGCAGTAAAGAAGTATATGATAACTCTTGTATTTTCTGCTGGGTGAAGGGTCATGTTCTGAGTGTATTTATGATAGTTCACTTAAAAGAGCTGGAGAAAAGAAAGTACACTTGTTTTTTCCCCCCGCCCCCCCTCACCTCACTGACCTGACCAGCATATTTGTAAGACTGTTTTCATAAAGGATGTGCCAGCTGACTTGGATGTGTTTTCCCTGTTGCTGCTCCACTGCTTAAACGTTTTGTTTATTCCCTTTCACTTGGTAAAAGTGTTTTTTATAAGGTTTCTAAACACAGTGCTGAAATAAGGGTTGGGTTGACTTGCATCACTGTTGTTAAGTGCTGGGAGGCATCACTTGTCAGAGCTTGTCCCCTGACCCTTCAACCTTTCAATATACATAAGTTTCCTCTGGGAATTCACGTATCTTAAAGTGTTTTGTCCAGACATTGACACTAAAGGACGAGCTAATCTGAGGATACAAACCCACTTTGTCAGGTATTTCTTCTCTCCAAACCAATATTGAGAGGAAGAACTGAAAATGCACATCAACATCTTGGAGAGCTTTCAAATATTTTTTGAGCAGTAAAATAAGGCCTCATGTAATATACTCTTTACTAGGAAAGTACACATTTGCCAGTGAATTGTGACAGAAAGGCATTTTTTAGAAATATTTTCTTCCTTCAGAATTTGCTTGTCTATACAACAGACACTCAAAATTCCCAAGGACTCTTAGAATTTTTACTGCAAAATAAAACAATAACCCTAATATTGGTACTAATATATTATCAGAGGCTACAGATCTGAAGATTTTCTATGTTGACCTGTTTTGTGAGATATGTACTCAACATCTGTCATTAATAGGGCACAGCGTTATCAGGACCCACCCTGGAGGTTCATGTAGTTGATACTGACCAGGCGAACTGTCCTTATTTCATGAAAGGTGCTGTTTTCACTAGGGCCTTGAATGGCTACAACAGCTCAAGCTTATAAATCTCTTTCTGCTTTTCAGAGAATCAAGAATTTGAAGCAAACAAAGATCACACTGAGGATCACAGACTGGGATGTAACCAGAGCTAGAAGTTTCATAGGGAAGGATGGATGGAAACGGGGTGGACCTAGGCTGTAAAGCTCAGGCAGAGTCAGCAATGTGTTCCTGGGGAGCTGGATATCTGCCCTTTCTGATGTGGAAGGAGTGGGCACGTTATTAGGAGCAACACTTGCTGTATTCTACTACCACCACCACTTGCTGAATGCCTGCATGTCCTAGTCTGGCTTTTCTGGAAATCACACACAGACAGCAATGACAGAGCAGACAGTGAACCTTTCCTGCTCCAGCAGTGCTGCCTTGCTGCTTCCTCTTTGGTTTTTACTTCACTGAAAAGTACTTCGAATAAACAGAAACCCGATGTAGCAGATTACCTTTTTTTTTACTATTAATGTCTATATAATGTATTATTATCAGTCACCATATTGATGCCTTTTTGCAGGCATCTCTAAAAGAATAACAAAAGCAGCTTACAGATCGTTTCTCTCTTGAAAATTTAGTGTCAACAAAAACACAAACTGAAATATATTATTTAAATTGGTAAATAGCCAATAGAAGGAGTCTGCTTAACAAATAATAATCATTCTTCATTGTTTTTTGACCTATACTAAAACATAAGTTCCAGTTTTCATGAGTCATCCTAATTAGAGCAGTAATTGAAATTAGATTTGTTTTTCCATCATAAATAGGTCATCCATTAGAATAAATCATTTTATTCTCTTGCAGAGCTGTACAGGAGCCATGCAGCACACTGGGTTCTTGAAGCACCGTGTTCTGGACAATCAATAAGACAAATTTATGAACATGATTTGTTCACTGAAGTAATTTAATTGTATGTAATCTGATCAGAAAGGATTTAGAAAAACGAAGTTGGAAATTGGGAAATGAGTAAAGCAGATGCATAGTAACACAAAAGCAAACCAGTAACATGAAGCTACCAAAACGTTGATTCAAGCTTTCACAGACTGGCCTATCTTCCTGGCTCAGGAAGCTTTTTGTATTAAACTCTGGCAGAAGTTACCCAGTGCAGCCAGGCTGATACTGACAAAGCAATTCGCACCATTGTGAGAATACTGGCACAAGTCCACCCAGCGGATTCCTGCTTTTTGTATTTGCAGATTTTGAGTGGGCAGAAAGTTGTTTATAGTTCAAGGGGCTGATCCTTACTGGCAGTATAAAAAGCCTTCTGGAGCCAACTAAATTATCACACATCCCCTTTTTTTTTTCTCTAACATGAATAAATTAAAGAACTTTTTACATACATTTTACATTTCAAGGTGCCGTTTGCTGCTTTTTGGAAATATCTTTATTTTTCATTAAAGAACAGTAATAAAAAGAGCACCCAGAGTTCAGTAGACAAACTCACAGGACACAATCACAAGAATGAAACTCACAGCTTAAGTCTCCTGTTTCCCAAGAAAGAGACCTGCAAAATAATTAAAGAAGCAGCTTTCTAATTTATGTCTGCAGCTTTTTCAGTGAAAAAGCCTGCAAGTGAAAATCATCTCTTTGCAAAGACTAATTTTACAAGCTTAAAATAGATGGATTTTACACAGACATGAAAGGAGTAATCCTGCCTACCTAACAGTAAAACAAGACATGCAGCACAGACAGGACCCGATGTGTCCCGAGCAGGAAGCCAGCCTTCTTTGGCGGGAACACCCACCGCACATGGTTACGTAAGTCTCACTCCCAACATACCTGAAATGCCCTGCAGAGAGGGGCAGTTCGTTACCCTGGACATGTTGCTGCACTGTTTCCACAATCCAAAGCTGGAAGCTCCCATCTAGCCAGCTTGATCACTGACAGAGTTTGGCCATATTTTTTTCCATATGCCATGTGATTGAAATGACATAAGAGATGGAATGAAATTTATCTCTTCTGAGCATGGCCAGAAAGCTGGGCTTAGTGTTGACCGTAATCCTTACCTCCCTACAGGTCACAGAATCATAGGGTCACAGAATGGTGAGGCTGGAAGGGACCTCTGGAGGCCATCTGCTCCAACCTCCCTGCTCATGTATTTTTAAAAGTATATTTACAGCCTGTTATCCAGGACCACATTCAGACAGTTTTTGAATATCTCCATGGGTGGAGACTCCACAGCATCCCTCATGCACATGTGGAAATATTTCTATTTTGTATCATTTTTGTAACAAATTCTGAAATAGTTTCTTTGAATGACTTTGAAAATGCTACTTGACAAGGTGGGATATACTCAAAGGTGCCTAAAATGTCATTAAATCCTTTTCAATGGAAAAACATTGAGCAAAAAATATTTAAAGCCGATAAAATTTTCTATAAAGTTCTTGTAGCATGCAATTTCCATCACCGAGAAAGATACAAAAATATAACATAACAGATGCTATTGAATTTAACTTCTTATGAGGGAAAATGATTGGAGTGTTTTTAAAGATCTATACCATCAATAATTTAAATTGACATAGTTTAGTAAGTTTGTAGTTAGGCTAACATTAAAGATGTACAAACAAACTTGCATCTTAGGATATGAAGGAAAGCAAGCAAAATACCAGGCAACTGCTGAAAAATGGACAAAAGCGCTATTTTTAAATCTGACATGGCTTTCTAAATTCAATATGAATTGTAAAAGTTTTGTGAACTTCATGTCTTTTTCTTATTACCCTCTAGTATTGCCTGATCATCCAGACATGGCACTTTATGAAGATAATATGCATAAAGATGTTAAATAAAACAAGAACATAAAAGAAAGGATACAACTTTTCTGTAGAAAAGTATCACAGACAATTTGTAATGATGCTGTCTTTGTTTACAAAATCATTAGAATAAAGGAAAGTCTGCCTCACCTGTTGATTTATGAACCTATTAAAGAAGGGTGATGATAAATATTCTGGATTGTATGCATGCATGGCTTTGATCTCTCATGTTTTAAATGCTTGTTAGCAATGTTCTGTTGCTGACTGCATGAGAAATGGTCCAATTCTTCCCACTATCTGCTTCCATGATGTGATCTTTGAGGAATTTTTTGATTGCTCAGTAATGGAAAAAGACAACCTTGCTGATGTTCAGCTTGATAAGTTCTTTCTGAAGAATCACTTTACTTTACCAGATCCTAAGATATGGATCAAAACAGGAGACCAAAAGAACTTAAATTTAGGTAATATTATTTTCCAACAACATATTTTTTAACGTTTCAGATGGATTTAAATGACTTTTAGTTCTTTAAGTAAGGCAATAAAATACCTGTTTGGAACAGAAGAAATAGGAGTTTGGCCAAAAAATAAAAAATTGTATTATAAGAGAACTTAGGACAAATGAACAACCTTCTGCTTAGTTTAATAAGCCAGAAGTCCTTAAATAGGAATTGAGGTGATTGATTAAGAAGGAATTGCTGTTCAAGCCTCTGAGTTCTCCAAATTGCTAAAGAATGTCAGCTGTGTTTTAGTTATCATCCTCACTGCATTTTATATTATTGGAAAGGCTTAATTTTCAGAATAGACACCTATTTCCAGATTTTGCCTTTATCCAAATTAAAAAGTAAAGCCAAAAAATGCAGCAATTACATGCTATAATAAATGGATCACAAACTGTAACCAATATGATGCACTTTTAAAATATTTATTTTGAAGGAATTATTAAAAGCTAAGAAATCATTCTGCTTGAAAAAAATGTCAGGTATTAACTAATTATCTTTTGATTTATTTTTCAATTTCATATGAAATTCAGAACTGTATCTGGGGATTTAGTATCAAATATCACTTTTTTATGTTTCAATAAATTGCTTAATACAACAGAACCACTGATACAATTAACAGCAAAAAAGAATTCCCCTATTCATTTTTCTTAGGGCAAGGCGATAGAATACATTTAAGTAAATAAATAAATATTTAGCCTCTCCTGATTCACATTTTATCTTGGTTTTAAAAACATTGCAGGCATCTTTAAAAATGTGCATAATTCTTCCCTCTCAGTAATGAAATTAAGCTGATTATTAGAAAGCACAATAAAAATTGTATGAGAGTTAATATTGAATATAAGTGAAAAAAGGTACTTACAACAGTGTTTACCAAGACCTGAAATCTGTACAAAGTGTTCAACAATATATGATTTAATGAAATAAACTACTTAAACTAAGGATAGAGAATATTCTTATTCTCTGACATGCATGTAGAGTATTAAGGCTAATCAGTTTTCAGCTTGGTGAAATAATTCTGGAGTGTTGAAGTGACATGTTATGTACTAGAGATTTAAATTAGCACTTTTAAAATTACTGAAAGAAAATATACTCTCTGATTGGAGTTTTCATGATAAACCCAGACATTAGTTGGCCTCGCAAATGTTTTGTCTAATTTTCACTGGGCACAGAAGGAGAATCAAATTCAATTCACCTGTTTTGAACAGGTCCCACCAAAGCAAGGTTGAAAGAGACTGAGCCAACTGTGCTGCCTGCCCTTGCCTTGACACAAGCCAATCCTCATCTATTTGCGCGGTAAACAAATGGTAAATTAATCAGAGAACAAGTTCATATAATCTGAAGCTTTTACATGTGTAAAATAACGTGCCTGATAATAGAGTAAAATAATAAATTTGGTAGCCAGTTATGAACGCAGGCCAGCAAAGAACCTTCTGGATCAATGAATCTAGTTCCCTGCTGAAAAAGGTAATCAGGTCGTTAATACTCACAATACTTTAAATCTGTTTTATCAAGGCTTTCTTGGACCACCTCTGCACTGACCTCAGGAGGTAATCATTGCAAATGCTTTTTAGTCTCATTTTTGTCATATTATTATTATCATAAAATATTCATTATTAGCTGTTTGATTTATTGTGTATGATCCAAAGTAAAGAAAAAAAAAAAGTGAGAATCAAACTGCTGGCATCCTTGTTGCTTGTGTTTGTCCTTTTAAGATTGTTTCTGTAATAAATTCTTCTTCAGTTAATAGTCAATACATGGATGAATTCCACGTATCATAACAGCTTTGAGAGGTAGGTTGGTTTTATTTTCCTGTTGGCATGTAGATTTACATGTGCAACTTCTGGATTTATTGTACTAATGGTGTAAGACAGAGCTTGGCATTCTTTCAGAATGGCAAAATGTAAAGGTTTCAGGGTCAAGCTCATAGAATGTAGTTAAACATTTTTATTATTTAATTTTGAAAGAAATGTGTCAAGTATTTGTGTCATATAAACTTAAGTACATTAAATATTAATTTCCACACTGCATTAAATATTCATAGATCTAATATGTGACAACCATGGCTTCATGTCAGTCTGGAAAAGAGGCCTCTTTTTTTTTTTTTTTTCTTTTTTTTTTTTTGACATCTCTAGTCAAGACTTACCTACATCTGGTTTTGAATCCTTTCCAAAATTGCTAATTATTATACAATAAACATTAACTTTTATTTTATCTTGCCACAGTGGTGAGAGTTATTCATTGGTCTCATAAAATATTAATAACTCCTCTTCATTTTTCAGTAATGGATTTATTGAGAGGTTTTAAAGTTCTGCGAAGGAAGAAAACATTTCTGAGGGGGAGGGAAGGAACAGGAAATGGGAGATACAGCTCTAATCCCAACTAGAAGAGATGGGAAGATTATGGGTATTCCAGGCTGGATTTGTACTTGTAAAAACCCCATATTGTATAATAATCGGCACAACCTTCCAGTCTTGCTTCAGTTTAATCACTGAGGAAAAAACAGAGATTGACAGTTCCAGGTTAAATTTAAGATCATTGCTACTGCTTTTTCTTCTTCCTTTTATGAGTTTGTCATCAAAAATAATGGTTTTGAGAAGCAGATAGGTAAATTCCAAGAACCTCTTTTAAATAAAGGTGGTCACAAATAAAGGTGGTACTTAAGCTGGAAAAGTAGCAATGTCTCTATGGAAAAAAAATATTTGTAATAGGTTACTGAATTATCATTTAGACAATTTGTTAAAATCAAATGAGATAATTAGTGACTAAAAACATTACTGTAGATATATGTATAATGTACCACAGTTTTAAATGGATTTCTTAGCCTTTCTGAGTAATTACTGGATAAGAGATAGCATTAAAAATGCAGGACTCTTCAAGAAAGAACAGACAGAAAATTACTGTCATCTTAGCCTGAATGTTGATTGTTGCTGCTTTGTTTTTGGTTTTGTTAGCTTGAAAGACAAGAAGACATTTTGTGGCAATAGGTAAATATTCCCTTCTCAGTTTTTTTGACATAATTTACAATTCCTTTAGGAAACAATTTTTTTTGTTTCCATTTTTTCCTCTATCTTTACAATTTATTTATTTCTTGTACAGCTATAACTGTAAGAGTTACGGTTACCTCCACTGTTGGACAAGGATTTAAAGTTAATTATTTCATATTATTGCATTTTTTCCTCAGACAGTTACCATAATCCCTTCATACAATAAAACTGATTCCTGTTGTTTCCAGGATCTACCTGATGAAATCAGCAATGAGAAAAAAGGTTTTGTTTTAGAAAGTAGCCAGTTGTTCCAAAGGAGCTACTTGTTAAATTCTATTCATTATTTCATGGGTAAGGTTCATTTCATTAATGCATCTAAACTGGGTGCTCCTGGTTTAAACCAGTTGACTGATCCCTTTATTGATAATGGGGGAACTTCCAGTGAGTGATGTAAGGATCTCAGGCTGGTGACTCATTATCATTACATGCCACATCCAAGAGTAAAACTTCCCACCCAAGTTGTGTGAATCATCTTGGAAGTACCTATCTCCATGGACTACATAACAAAAGTATAGACCTATCCCAGATGGGGTATCAAATTTTTAAGTGCCTGAAGTTAGGTTAGATGACAGCTGGTGTCAGATGAGTGTCAGAAGACAACCCCAAACCACACCATTATCTTTCCTTTAAAAGTGGTTATTTAAATGCAAGACATTATCATTCTGTTCAGTTTAATGGAAAATCAGAAGCGTTAGATGAGATAGGCTACTTACATCAGGTTATGTTTCTAGTTTTATGATACTAAGAGAGGACTTTATGTAATCTATCTGCACAATTTTGGTTATTCCACATTCTTTCATAAAGCATATCACTTCTGGTGAAGAGTATGTGAGTGTTTCTTTTGTTCTTCTGAAAGTCAGAGCTGAAGAGCACTCTGTAACAAGGGTGCTAACATATACCTTTCCAAATGCATGTATTTCACAAATAAGTTTAAATGAAAATTTCATCAGAGCCACAGAACACTTACTGAGTAATATCAATCCCCAGCTATGAGAGAGAGAGTGATACATCTTTTGCGTCACTCCTCAGTCTCCTGGGGAACCACTGACACTTCTTGACTATGGAGTGTTCCCTTATTTTTGCTCTCTGAAATTAGTGTGCAAGTCTCATGTTTTGGCCATATGAAAACTTCATGATATGGGCTTGTAAACTGGACTAAAGGTTGTAACTAATATAAATTTGTGATGCTAAAATATAAATTTTGTGATACCAATTGACTAGTTTCAGAGCTGTAGGAGCTGTTAGAAACTTGAAAAACATTATTTTTTTTCTTAGTTTTTGATCACAGAATATTTTTTTTTCTCTGTGCTGTATTCTAAACAGATAGAAACTGTTCTAATAGCTATAGTAAAATTATAGAGTGGAATAAGAACCCTTCAAATATGTGCTTTTGACTTTGCAGACAAGTTATAAAAGCTCTGTATGTGGTATCTGGGGAATTTTCTTGCCTTTGAGTAAAAGAATATGACATACTAATAACCAGCAATGATACTTATTCTTTTAATAAGGATTTGGTTAATACTGATTCCATAGTTAGATTTTCCTGTTCAGCTGCAATTTAGTTTTTATTACAGACAGCCAAAAGTTGTTTGATTTTCTTCAATACACTACAGAAAGAAACATTTTTTGGGAAGAGTAGATGCTTCCATTTTTGACATGGTTCTACAAGTGTGGTTTATTGGCCACATTCCATATGGCCACCCTAGCTATGATGCATGGAAAATATATTGAGAAGAGCAAGCAAAATGCTACAGTGGTGTATCACTTAATTGGATTGTAGCATATAGCAATACAACCTCTGTTCATCTTATCTTTTATTCATTGTTCTCTGGGGTTGTGCTTTAGGAAGAGATAAATGTAGCCTTTAAACATATAATGTCTAGTTTGGGGCACAGTGATTCTGTAGACCTGTCATTCCTGAGCTCTTGTGAAAAAACAAACAAACAAACAAACAAACAAAAACCAAAACCCAAACAAAAAAACCCAAACCCAAAACATTTCAAAAGCATTAGCATTGGTCCATCACACACTTTTTGGTTTTACCATGCAGCCACCAGGTAGCATGAAGTCACACCTTCCCTGTTTTCCAGTGGCAGAAGTTTGCACTCACCAACAATGCAAGAGTGAACAAGTACGGTGGGGCTGAACTGTGATGCCCACACAGAAGAGGAAGGCAGGATTTCTGCATCAGCTCTTAAAACAAAACTACAGGGATTTCTACTTATATAAGCTTTGCTAACAAGCATTTAAAGATCTCAGGTGGTCATGTCTGCATTTTGTATTGACCAATATCACTGACTCTATACACACATTACTCTAACTTTCAAAATAGGCAATTTCACAGTCCAGTATTTAAACTATTTAGAAAGATTAACAAAACTTTCAGCTAGTTAAAAATTAGGCAAACCTAATCAGAACCTGTCAGATCTTCAGGGAATCATGACTTTCATATAACAGGAATAGAATATGTACTTTCAACAATTAAAAAGTCTATTGTGTATGTAGGGTTTCTGAAAGAGCTTCTCAGAGCTGCAGGTAAATTGTTTTCTACAGCTGAAAGCATAAAGCAGACCTATGCTACAATTCACTATGAAAGGCTAAAAAAGTAAATAAATCACATCTTAATATAGTATATTGGAATTCCCATTTTTGCTTTTTATTTTGTGTATTCCTTTTTTAAAGGCTTAGCATCTTTGAATTTGATGAAGGAATTGGAACTACGGAAAGGTACCTTATATTTTGAGCCTGTCTGTCCAGGACTTCAAAGAGGGATGCTCTTGAAGGAGCTTCTAAGGTATACGTAATTTTGATGTGAAGAAATTATCAGGGTGTGTACAGATTATTCTTCTTTGATGTTCCCTATCTACCACGATAGTGTCATCCCAAAGAATATGAATATGTTTAAGCACAGGGAAATGCTTTCCTCTGGAGACATATGAGATGACCTTGATTGAACAGTGCTGAACAAACAGAGTGACATTTTACCCTTTGCTATACTTTAAATCTCTGTTTTTTTCAAGCCTTCATAACATTTTTCATTCTTCCTACAACAGCATCAAAAAGACTGAATCAACTTTATCATGTATGTATCCCTTCCTCTTCTTCATCTTTTTGAAGCAAAGAAGCGTGTGACCCATTTTCCCAATCTTCAGATCTGTCTCTGGCTCTTGAAGTGAATAAAAATTGAGTGAACTTGTGAAAATGCTGCTAATGCTTTGCCAGTTTCATCCCCCACTTCCTTCAGCACTCCTAGTATGTGTAATCTGGCCAAGAAGCCTTGACAGTTTTAAAGGATATAACCTTTTAACAACCATTTGTCACTGTATTTTGCACGCTTCCTAATTTTTTACCTGCCTCATGGATGCCCGATTTGTATACAATTTAATCTTTTTCATATATAAAGGTAGATGTAGCGTAGCATTTTTCCTGGCTCTTTCTCTTGTAAGTCCCTACTGTCTTTCATGTGCTCTCAGCATTTCTCAAAAGCATGCATGCAGTTGATAAAAGAGATTTAACTCTATCTGCTCCAACCACAGTTTCGTGTGGCCTAGTCTATTCATTAGTTTGTTACCTAACATCAACCACTCCTTTATGTTGATGTACCATAAGATTAAAAATAGAGGTGGGATGGATGAAACTTTGAGTCTGGTAAATAATTTAGAAATTGGGGTTTAATTTTTAATCTTTAGAAAACACATTTTTTTTAAAGAACTATGAAATTTTAGAAGTGTACTTTTTTTTCCAGTTTACAGTCAGTCTGTGCCATCCAATGAAGACGAAATAAAATTATAAGAAAAAAATGAGGAACAAAAAAATAATGAGGAACACATTTTAAAAAGTGGGAGAGCTCATCATCTGATATCATCTGATGCCTCCGTAGTGTCTTTAAATAGATTTTCTTGTAAGATTCGGAAACTCCCAAGTTTCATACAAACCATCTGATTAACATACATATTTATTCAGCTCAGGAAAGAGATACAAGCACACAAGCCACAAAGACAACTATTTAGCCCAAATGAACCTTTGATAATAAACATGTTTTACCTTCCACCATCACCATGAAGCTGGGAATATTCTAATAGTGAGTAATCCATACTGAAATAGCACAGAGGGTGGGAAACCTCTGTGTTTTACATGTTTCTTTAAATGTAATGCAAACCTGATCTTGCTCCTGCTTTACCAGGTGACAATCAGGTAACTTGGACATCAGGTAATTTCTAATTTTTCAGCTTTTGCTATGACCAGAAATTCCTTTCAAGATCTGAAAACCTTGAAACAGACAGACAAACCTCAAATTCTATGATGTACCTGAAAAAAAAAAAAAAAAAAAAAAAGTTTTATTTTTAATGTATCAGTATTTTCCAAGTGGAAACTGTTGTTCTAAAATATTTGTAGTAGTATATTCTGAGGTCGGGATTTAGCTTCTCCTGGCTTCTATTCCCCATCTTTATCTTCTATGCAGTATGTTGGCAAAAGAAAGGCACTGGCAAAATCCCCACTGACTTATGGGTTCGGAAGTGGTGTGATTAGCATGTAACTCTTAATTTTGTGCCATGGAAGTCAATGGGTATTTTACTATAGATAATAAAGGGAGAAGGAACAAACATAGAGAAAGATCCAGAAGAAATCTTCCATTATTTCCCTGACAAAATAGAGTCTTCTGTACTTTACTTTCTGGGTCACCTGAATTATATTGAGAAATCCCATCTACTGTTATTAAATACTTGTCAGGATAGACTGACTCACTCACTTAACAGTAGCATGATCTCAAAACATTTGGAAAGACTATTACCAAATAAATGGGCATTAAAAAGAAAAAAAGATTAGTCCGTATAAGCTGGTTAGTACATCAGAGGAATATAGGGGGTCACCTGGACAAATAAGGAATTAAACCTTACAGTGTCTTGGAAGGGATTTAAATCCACCTACTTGCAAAAGCACTAGACTAGTTTTGCTTTGCAAGAAGAGAACATGCAGTGTGCTTTTGCAGTCTCCTATGAAGATGCTCAGGAAGAGTCCAAGTACAATCAGTTTGTTCATAGATTTGTCCCATTGATGGTCTTCGGAGTTTCAAAACCTAATATACCAGAAAACAAGGTTTAACATCTCCCCATAAAAAATGACCTCTATTAAGGTAGCATTTCACTGTTTAATCTGATAGACAACATAAAGTGAAGGGACAGGACATGACTCTACTGTCACTCCTACACTTATATCACACACCCATCACATAACATAACATGAAAATTTAAGCAAAGCTTGGGTAAAATCTTGATATTGCTTGTTATATGTTTTATACTCCCACACTGAATGTCAGCTCACTATCATTTTCTTCCTTTTCTCTCTTACTATCTGGCAAATAATTCCTTTTTGCATAACATTACTGAGCTCTGTTGGCCGGCCTTTTCCCTTGTTGAAGTGAAGAAACAGGGAGGAAAACAGTGGTTCCTGCACTCACAAATGGCTGTCCAACTGGTATTCTATCTCACAGCACACCAAAGCTTCAGAGAGAAAATATGTCCTCTCTCCAAACATATTTTGCTAAAAGATATTAAGAGCTTGTCTCCTCTTGCCAGCCCATGTTTTTCCCTTTATTTTTGCCAGTTTCATCTGTTACAGAGCTTTTAAATGAAATCACTTAAAGGTCTGTGTAGAGTGGAAGTGGTTCCCCTACAGCACTTTTATTTTAAATATTTGTTCCACATTTCTATGCTTTGTTGTTTTATTTTGCTTTTGATCGATATCATGTATTGATTCATAGCACTGAGAGTCTTTCTTCTTTTCTGGAGGCTCTCATGGGTATGTCAACACATAGATAGCTAGCTGGAGCTGAAGCCATTTCAGACTGGCTTGAATACCTGGAGCAGACTATCTGCGTTAGCACCACATTCTCTCTGGACTGATCGGTCTCTCTGAGAAAGTGACTCTGTAATGCATCTTCCAGAGTTGCTGAGAAATTTTTGCAAGCATTAAACCATCCTGTAATGATGTCACCTTAGTGTTCCTCCATTTGGAGTTTCTGACAGGCTGTAAAGCAATAAACTCTTACTAGAGAAGTGGTTGGTGGTCACAGTCCTTGTATTCAGTACGCCTGTCTTCACCCCCCCTTCCTTTTTTAACAAAATTTTTCCTCAGTAATTTCTGGCCTCTGTGAGCCCTTTTAAGCTAGGATGTTTGACCCCAGCAGCCTGCTGGGCTCATGTCCCCTCACAGTGTAACTATCTTGTAGCAGCTGCCCATATCTGCGCTGCAATCTGTGCAGGACAGGAGACGTGATTAATGGGCACTTGGTGAGTAACAGACACTGGGGAAAAAAGAGAACGAAACAAACAGGAAGGGCCAAGGGCACACCTGTCCTGTTAGCAGCAGTCACATAACAACTCTGTGATTAGGCTATGTATCACAGTTTACTTGAATTTGTAACTATTGAGTGACATAACACTGCAGCCAATGGCTTCCCTATCGAATTACAAAAATACATCAGTTTTTCTTCTAAAATGTATCTACCAAACACCTTTTACAGTACGTACTGTCAATCAGAACTGAAAAGGACCTTGCAAAGGCCTGTTGCTAATTACATGGTGATCAATACTTTATTATTTATTATTTTAAAAAAACCAACCTTTTCCATTAACAGGACATTTCAAGGTATTAGTAAACCATCCATTTGGCCTATACCGTTATTTTTGCAAAGATAAAACAAAACTATGTTTCATTGCCTCTTGGCTTGAACAGTGGTTCATTAGCGCTGCACTACTTCCAATAGAAAGAACATTGAAAGGCATTAGCTCTGAAATTAAAACATATGAAGCCAGCAAAATGCTGCAGAGAAAACAATGTACAATAGGTCATACTGCTGGTCTGTGAACATCCCAGAGAGGAATTGCCTTTAAAACAAATCACTCCTCTTGAAGAGATGTACATTTACCTCCCACAGCCAAGCTTTTTCTTATTTGTAAGAAGTATGGACACATCAGTCTGTCTGGTGAAAATGAAATAGTCAACTGTTCAAATCATTATTTTGTTAAATGTACATTAAGAAGTGTGCTTTACTAGATGGATATGATGATTGGATGGGCTCTGAAATTTATTGTCCTTGAGCACACGCTCACATAATTCAGTAGGATGTATAGCTAATAGGCTTATAAGAAAGCCACATTAAAATAGTATTACTTAGATGACATGATTGCATTTCAACAAGATCCAGCTCATTTGGTGCACAGATAATCTACTTTAAACTCCAGATATATTATATTGCCCAGGCAACTTTATTTTCGTCCTCTGCATGCTTGTCCTGCCTGGTGAGTAAAGCACAGGTCCTGCTGAAACAAGCTAGCCCTACAGTGACGTTCTGCGAAGCACGTTTCTCACAGCTGTAACCATCAAGTGGACCTACCCTGACTATAGCCTTTCCTACCTGACATCCATAACCGCTGGCAGCAGTGACAGTCTCTGCTCCACAAAGAGGCCAGAGACTGATTCTGATGTGGCCAAAAGGGAGTTAGCTCAATCTTTCCAGCCAGGAAGACCCCAACAGAAAGCACATTACTTAGAAGGCAGAAGTTTCTTTTAAGCAGATTGATTGAGCTAGGTAAGGATTTTGATCCTTAACTAACTCAAAGATTAGTGTGATTGTTGACTTTTTCTTCACACAGAACAAGTGTCTTATAAAATAAACTGATGTCCACTAGGTTAGAAAGGGATTCAGAGAGGGAGAAATCAACAGTGTCTTCTAAATTCAAGCTGAGAGAGATCAACGTCCTGGAAAATACGTGCCCACTGAGAACATAGAGATGATTTGGCACAAAACATTATAGACTGTTGCCATGTGAGAGGTTCAGGGTTGGATTACCTGTCCAGTCTTTTGTAGGAATGGTTTTAATAAGCATTTGGGAGGGCAGAGAGAGGGAAGCAAAGGGAAGCTGTCTGGGTTGCTACATAACATCGCAAAACTTCTGGTCTACTTGTGCATTAGCATCAGCTCTCAAAGAAGGTGTTTGTTTGATCTGCCAGCTGGAAGTGAAATGCAGTGATTGCCAGCAAGAGTTCATCAGGAAGTTAAAAACTGGGAGAGGTGAGGAGAGACTTAAACAAAAACAAAAGCAGAAAAAATTAAAATGAGGGAACTTGATAGCTTCATATCTGAGCTTCAGTGTGTACACATCTGCAATACCTGCTGTCTGCAATGAGAACTAGTGTATTTCATAAAGTAATGCAACAAAACACAGCTATTGCCCAGAACATTTCTAATGCAGGACACAAAAGACCATTCATGAAGTTATAGCAGGATTTCTTATGTGGGCAGAATGAAGCTATTCAAACTGGAATTCAGCCAAACCAGCTAGAATTATAATCCTTGCTCCTCTGTAATAGAGACCAGCCAGAGTTTTAGTATTAATTTTCTTGTGAAGAACAGCTTCTAGAACAAAGTGCACCCAAATATCTATTAATCAAATAGAAGGGACCACTGTTAAATTCAGGCTAACAGGGACAAGGACTACCAGCCTGGTGTCAACATTGTTTGCTGTATACCCTGTGTTTTCCTAAGTGGACTTCCAAGAACTGGCCAAGTCCAAACTTTCTAAAATAGTTAGAACTGGTGAAAACCAGCATAAATTAGTTAATTTACCAAGGATTAATTAAGGACATCCTCTATATACATCTGTGTGGATGATACATGCCTTAGAAAGTCATGTCATAGTCCTGTGAAATATGTAAGGAAGCAACTATGTGATATTTGGAAGGTATTATGTCTTGCATTTGGAAGATGTTTCAAAAATAGTGCCTGGGAACTTTAGGATGTGTGATTTGGCTTGGAATCAATGAACTCAGTGGAGACATACTGAATTATGAGCTGAGGATGTGGGCTGAAGCTGTGGCTCTACTGCAGTCACTAGCAAATAGTCTACTTATTTTAATGAGACAAGAATTTCATCAGTGGATCTCACAATAAATCTAATAATAGGTACTAAAATTTTCCCATGTGAAAATACAAATCACTACATTGGTTATCATCCTATGCTTATATCTAAATTCTTACAATATCATTGAAAGAACATGTGACTAATCATGTTATTATATTGCTTAAATTGAATATTTGAGGTATGAAAGTAGAAGAAGAGAGAGAATAAATTCTTCATTTTAAGGACTATATCTTCCTTTGGTGTATTCTATTATTGGATCATATTTCATTATTACTACTATTGCTATTATTATAGCTAATCATATGATGATTATTTTATTGAATGCTCTTATTAGAATTTCTTAATTTCAGTGATATTTTGACTGCCCCTGAATACCCTTATTCATTTAATCTTATTCTTAAAGTAACTATTAAGCATTAGAAGAAATCATAAAAGTTCTTTTTTGGGAAAAAAAGGTGCCCTGTTTTTCACCAAGTGATACTGGCTTTCATGTAGGCTAGAAGTTAAATCAGCACATGCAATCTTAATTCTATTGTTAAGCAATGTGTGGAATATATCTTATGTCATCACAGAACTGTACAGGTTTATGGAATTGTCTGATGGAAATACTAAAGACACCTCCTGACCTAAATTCACATAATCAGTCTCTGTGCACTGAAAAGGGAATAAGTATGAAACGTATTTCAATATAACTTTTTTCCCACAGCGCTCTTTCATACTCCAACTGAAACCTAGGACAAAACTTCTGCTGACTTTAGTGGTGGATGAGATGAGAGTGACCCTGTGGACTTCAGATGAGGTCTTGCAGTTCCAAAGCATGCAGGCTACTTCTTGGTATTTGAATGTACATTTCTGCAGCTTATTTTGACTTCTGAAAGTTAGGATGTATCGTTTAATATTAGTGTAGCAGATCAGGAAAAAGTTCTTTCATCATAAAATAAAGAGAAAGATTAAATCTTTGAATAAAACATAATGACTATGTATTCATGAAATGAAACAGATAATGAAAACAGACCTCAATGTAGCCAAAACAGAGTATAGATTATGTATATTTTTTTAATATATTACAGAAATTATACATCCTTTTGAATACACAGTAGACTAAAGTTTATTATAAATATACTATATAAATATAAATATAGAAATAAATGTAAATATAAATATATAAACACATATAAATACATATAGATGCAGCTTAATATATATATGTATATAGAATATTATTTCTCAGCTCTCTTTAAGTTAAAAAATTATATAAACTTTGATGAATGCACATATGCATTCTTACTATGAGGTTTGGCATCAGGTTGTAAGCAATAAGCAGAATGAACCAACAGATTACTCAAACACGAGTTATCTTTGAGTAATAAAAATATTATCTGTTGATATGCAGATAATGTGTTTCACCGAGTTTAAGCTCACAAGACTTCTTTCAGCTAAGTTAAGTTTCACTTATGAAAGGTTTGAGATAAATGAAAAAATAGATGAGGTCTTCAGGAAAAGAAAAATACACTTTAGTGGTGTTGGCAAAAGCAAAAAGTATCTAAAGCATTGCAGCAAGTAATAGTGAGGGTTTCAGGATCACTGTTTATAAAATCACATCCTACAGGCCTCGGTTCAGCAGTTTGCAACCATAACATTAGTAGGTAAGGCTGCATTTCTCCTCAAAGACCAAACTGAAGTCAAGGAGAGTATAATAGGCTGATGATAACCACTTCTAGAATAGTTTTTCTTGACATAGTTACTTCACTTATTGGTAAAATGATTTAAATGTTTCAATAAAAGTATATTTAATGAAAAATATTATTTTGGTTATTCACAAAGTATTTTTAAATTCTGGTTGAATTCACTGGTAAATCAGTTAGAGCCAGCACCACTTGGAGAAAATATTTAGATAGTTGTTCATCATCCTGTTATCTCAAGCAGGCAAACATTCTGGCACTGAAGACTCAGATTTACCTGTGTCTATGGCTAAAATAATGTGGACTTTCACCTCCTTCACTGCAACAGGAAAACTGTTGTCCTTCCTGCGGGAGCTGTTCCCCTGTGTACAAAACATTTACATTTTAATTAAGCCAGATCATAAATAACTGACAAGATTGCTTAGGACACTGATTGGAGAAGGAGAACATGGCTGTCAATGTCCTCTTACTGCTGCAGCCAGGAGATTCAAACTGTATGATCTTCCTTAGCTGAATATTTGAATCATCAGATCACCAGTCACTTTTTGATGGGTTTCCCTCTCTTTCTTCTGTTGGAGCCTTCAAACTTGAAATATACTTTCCAGTGGAGAAAATAAGGTCTTAACTGCATTGTTGGCTTATGCAGAGGCTTTTGCATGAGAAAAAGAAACCTGGGGGGCATTGTTCGAATATGTAATTGCTCACATGAAATAAACAGCATCAAATGGAAATACTCAAACCAATACTTTATGCTGTCCTTGATTTTCCTCTCTTAATATTTTGGACATATTTTCTAAGGGTTGTGTTTGCATACACCTCTGTCAGGAGGAAGAACTGAGCAGTAAACCTCCCCTAAATGAGTTCCTCACGTAGAAAACTTCTTCATACAAGAGTTGTTTTCTCCCTTTGTTGATATTTCGTTGTATCAACCCTTTTGTTTTCTTTATGACTTCCATCATGTCTTCTGAAATTAAATGTTTCAACTGCTGTTTAAAGACTTTTTCTTCTAATTCTTACAGCACTGGTCTTCCAGTAAAACCTTGGCACAGGTTTTCACCCTCAACTCATTACATAAAGAGGAATATAAGAAGCCATGAAAAAATAAGTTGTTTATACGTATAGTTACAGATTTATGAGTATGATATAAGCAAGCATGCACACAGGCAAACACATTCACTTATGTATCCACTACAATCGATTTGTACCACAGAAATAACAATGTCACTATCATCAATTATAATAGACATGCCACAATGATGAAAGATACAGCCTCAGCAAGACTAATGCACACAACTGAGAAGGCAAAAAGTAAATATTGTTGTCCTTTCTTCTAAGAGGAAATTATTCAGCAATCTGCACTAAAATTCAATTCTGCATGTTTATAATAATTTCTACCATTTTAGCTAGTGCAGAGGTGGGCCACCTTCTGCTTTTTTGTACAATAGTATGTTAAGAAAGCCTTGTGGTCTCGCAGTTTTCTCAGCCTCCTTTTTGTCTTTTGTTGGTTACAACCTAAAGCTTTGGAAGGAAAAACAGATAACATCTGCTCAAGGGTGTGAGATTACATGAAATCTTAATCTTCCAAAAAAGAAAATGCAGAAAATGTAGTTTACTTGCCAAAGTTTCACAGCTTCCATCCAACTAATTTTTTGTGTTTTTTTTTTTTTTAGTCACGTGCTGTGTCACAACACAAAAAAAAGACATTCAGTGCATGAGTAAGTCCACACACAAGTGTTGCAATAATAATAAAAAAAAATAAATTGTAAAAGGATATGCTACGAACAGATGCCCTTTTTATTTTGGGAAACATCTAGATGCTGAGAGCTAAAGCAATTCCAGATTTCATTTCTGCTGGAAGTCTCTTCTGAAAGCCAGAAATAAAAACTACCAAGAAATCCAATCCAGTTTTCGACAAGAACCAGAGATTCCAACTGTTCTGGCTTTACGCCAGTTTTGTATGTGAATGACTCCCTGTGAAATCTCATTCTGTGACTGGTGCTCCAAGAGGAATTTGTCAGCTGTAAATCACCTCCACTCTACAGAAGCAGCTATTTTGACACTGAATGATGGGGCATCATTCTGTAGGCAAAGGAAATGAATTACTGATTTCATGCAAATGATTTTACCTGCCTACAAACTAAAATGTCACTTGTTTCTCAGTCTTTCAAACTAGTATTGTATAGACATAACTGCAGCATAATGTTATTTTTTTAACTTCAAGGAACATAGTGTTGGATTTCCTCCCATGGTATAAGCTAGTAACCTCTGCAGAAGAACCTAAATAGAACAGTTTTTATACAGAAGGCTGGTGACACTGATCACCTGACCTTTTCTGTCTTGATAGCTATTATGGGGAAATATCCAGGCTGCTGGTCAGGTTCGTTTACACAAAAAAAACCCGAAACACTCCTGTTGACACTAGTCATCTTGTTTCATTTGTATGTAATCAAGGATGTGAGATAGGATCCTTCAGAGATCAACTGCCCCATCAAGAAAATACATCTGAAGAAAGTAGGATCACACTCTAGAAATATTGTATTTTGGTTCTGCTTGAGGATAAGTTATCTCCAGCAACTCCAAAAAGAGTCTTAAACTAAATATATATATTTTTAGATAGATATAATTGAATGAGATGATTTCTGTTGAAAAGTACTGATTAACAAATTCTAGATAAATGAATCACAGGCAGAATACTTATTTATTTTTGATCTTTATAGCTCTGGGAAAGGATATGCATGAGGTCTTCAACAAATATAGCTCAGATACCTGTGTCACGTATAAACCCTACCTATGATGTCAAGAAAATAATTTCTCACTTTTACATGTGTAGGTTTTTAAGGAGATTTTTTAACAAGCTTAAGTGTCTACAATCTTCTTTTGGAGAGCAGAGTTTAGGAGACTTACTAAAGGATTAGGATGCAGCACATTTGGTCCCCTTCAAGATATGACCACTGCAATGGACTGAAAAGTGCTTTGTCACTGTAATGATGCATCAGCATGTGCTTGGTCTCTCCTGCTCGGAAAGATTGCAGGAACTGAGCTGAAGCAGCCTCCCAGGCTGGCCACGGGTAGGTGTCACTCCTGGGTTGCCAGCCTACCAGGCAGGAGATGATTTTGGGGACTGTTGGGAAGGTTCAGCAGGGGGGCATCCAGCTCACCCACCTTTTCCTTCTCTTACCTCCTGCTAGAATACATGATAAAGCATGTTGAGAAATATTGTCCCACTATATACAAAAAAAAAACCAACCCAAGGGTATGGAACAGTGAAGCTCAGAAAGAAATGGATCGAGATGTACAAAATCTCTTCTTGCACACCCTCTTAAGAAGCAGAAGTCATAACCGTCATGGTTTCCAGAGAGCAAAGTATATAGACCACTCAGTCCCAATGCAATTGTGTGTGGTATAAGTTTACATGAGAGCACCGGTACGCTTCTGTCAAATGATGAATAGTCCCCCCAGCATCTCCCAGTCCTTCAGAGTGCTGTGCTGTGCTGCTTCCATAGCAACCAGCAGTGCTCAGGATGGGGCCATGGCACTGCAGAAGTGCCTGATGCTCGGCAAGCTGGAGATACACTGCTGCAAGCTGACTTTCTCTTTTCCAGACATGTAACTGTGGCAAACTGGAAGAACATAAATACTGCCATAACAGCCATGAGGCTATTTAATTTCCTGTAAATGGCTAAAGGGATGAGAGGGAGAATGAGAAACCAAAACATCTATTGAGGAGTATTTGCTGTCGCTGTGAGCATGAGAGGGAGTTCTGGATTTGTGTTTTGGAAAACCATGAACTTTCCCAGAGGGTTACTTAAATATTTGAAGCTACAGTGATCTCAAATATGCGCTGATGTATATTCTTATCAGAAATCACTGCAGAAGTTATGCTTATGCTGCACTCAGTAAAGCACATGTTTACAGTTCATTTCATTTTCCTGTTGAAAATGTATAAGCATATCAGTTTCACCTTGAAAAACACTTACAATGGCAAAAAAATGGCTTAGCTTATTTAGAAAATGGTTTTTGTAAGAATATTTCTGTATATCTTTCAACTTTATGGGAGAATATGACCTTAAAAAAGAATGGGAAGTAGAGATTTCACAGATCTTTTCTTCTTTTTTGATTCATAGATTTCACATTTTATACAGAACTTAGTATTCAAAAAAACTGGTTGCTTTTATACCCTAAATGTACTTAAACATACTAGCTATCCTTAATAAGCCTGGAAGCATTACCTGTCCAATATGTACTTATCTTCTTATTTATTTGAGTATAAATATAGTTTCAAGAGACAGTAGCTTTTATGCAAAGCCAACATATTACATTCCTTATCTATTTCTCTTATTGTTCCTGCAAGGTTAACTCAGAAGTTTTAGCAATCCTATCTACAGCATCCTTCCCTCCCAAAACTTCTGTCACATCACAGCTGAAGGGGCAGCAAACTGTTAGTTGGAAGCAGAAAAGTACTGGTCAGAGCTGGGTCAGAGAAGGAAGCAAGAACATCTGAATTTTTCATATCATCATATTGCAGTCACAGAAACTAGTAAATGCAGAATGTCCTAGGAAAATGTGAAATTGGGTATTTAGGCCTTAATTCCAGAAGGTATTTTAAGGTTCAAAGACAGTATAGTATATCCTTATTTCTCAGCTAAGCACAGCACCGTTAAATGTGCCTGTAACTACTGAATGAATTAAATAGAAACTGTTGGGGTTTTCTAAATCTGTGTAAAACAGATTTGCTGTTGACTGACCTGCTATAACAGACTTATTCAGCAGAATAAACCTGATCTTATTTCAGCTAAGCATTTCGGTCATAACTGAACTTTGAGGATGTGCATTAGTCACGCAGAAGACAGGTGTACACACTCAGTGGCTAAGATGAACTGAGCTACTTGACTGATATTGGGTTTTACCAAAACAGATTTTTGTAACAGTTGCTTTACTGCTACTGGATCAGAATATGAATTTCTGTTAAATAACACATGAAAATTAACTTCTATTTAAAACAATACCAACATGCACTCTTCACTTCGGTATTGTCACTAAGGTAGCGCTCCCTGGCACCCCTGGGACCCACCTTTTCCAACACTTTCAACTGAAATTCTCAAAAAACACTTTGGAGCACACAAAAAACTGTGTGAGTAGCTATACACAGCTGCCAGAGAGAAGAAAAAGCTGAAAGGTGAGAAAATATAGAAGTGAGAAAGAACCAATTGCAGTAGACATTTTTATCTGATGGAAACTGTGCCAGAATAAAGAAAGCAAGGAGCAAAACAAAACAGTAAAGAGCAATACACTAACAAGGGTGCATATAGTTGGAAGTATTTGGGGATGTGCATACATGTGTCCCTGACTCTTTGCTCCCTTGAGGTCTGTATGAAAAAGCCACAGACTGGTAGAGCAGTGCTGACTCTGAGGTACTTTGGGAAAAGAGTAAGAAATCTGCATCACATCCAATAAAATTCAATATAGTTCTGGTTTTACAGTAATTGTCTAGCTTTTTCATATCAAATAGCCATTTGGTGACACCAAGACAGGACAAAAGCCAAGTGCAGTGCTTAGAAAATGGGAAATACTGTGAAAAAAAAAAGGGAATGAAAGACCTAGAGATACATAGTTTTGTATTTTATTTTTCTCTCATTCACACTGTTAAGAGCTAAAAAGCATATTCCTACAGTGAGGCGCACACTCAAAAAACATTTACATTGTGATTGTGAATAAAATATAAAATATATTCTGAATATAGGTAATTCTTTTTAATCTAATAACATCAAGACACCCATGATCGTCTTTACTGTTCAATTAATAGGACGCTCACCATGTTGGTTTTGGTTGTGATAATTGTTACTCCCTCAGACAGTGCCCAGGCACAATTTGTTGTCCAACAGATAGATTGGAAGCCCCTTGCTATTTTCAGGGAAGGGTTTGACTAGATGGTAATAAGCCATGCACTTGCTCTTCAGGGGTAGGGGATGGTCTTGGTTATACTAGTTCACAGCATGTCTCTCTCTCTCTCTCCTTCTCTCTGACTTTGACCAGAAGAAGTACCATCCTGAACCTAAGAAATATTTTAGTGTGATAGTTTTGTCAGATTTGAGATGTTCCCTTAGAATGCCTCAGTTATGATAAGTCTTCCCTTTGCAGCTGGGCAATTTTTATTGAAGTCCTCCTCCTTCAAAGACAACATTCCGTTTTGATTTTCTCTCTGACATAAATATGTATTTACCACTTCATCCATCACTGATGTTTTGCATTTTTTTCCTGTTAAAAGTTTATTTTAAACCCTTTAGAAATAAAGATTAATCAAAATTTTTTATTTCAGTTTTCTAAAGTATTTATTTATTTGCCTAACACAATTTCAAAATAATGAGACACTGAACACACTGTAGAGTCAGTATTTTCATTATTCTAGGCTTATTCTGGCAACTGCTTTGGAATGAGCTCAATTCTGTAGGCTACTAAGCAACCCTGAGAAAATTAAGAAGATCCTCAGTTTCCCTTTGAGTCAGAGAAAATTTGTCAAAATAGTTTTGTGCACTGCAGAATTAGATACAACCATGATTATGGTAATTATACTGTGATCTGACAAGATTTCCCTGTACTTTAACAGCAGGCTGCATTAGAGATCCACAGAATATTTACTCCTCTTACAAAAGGATTTTGGAAACCTTGCCGAATTTCAAAGGGTTTCCCCTTCCTGAGCTGAGTCAGGCTGCAGGAGGCATAAGTACGTACCAACCTAACTACTAGCTGTAACAATAACACCAGTAAAATGTTGCTGAGCATGTTACACATTATGGGCAAATCCAAATTGCCATGTAAGGCAATTTAAATGTACAGACAGTTACTTCCAAAAACACAGAGTAACCTGAGCCCTGCAAGGTTCTGAAAATTCAACTTGATCAGCTGCAAATTTGCAAGCAATTCATAAACTTCAGGGTTTTTTTTTTTTTTTGAAAGCTCTTTCACAAGTGCATAAAAAATGTTCTCAATGTCAGTAATAAATGACAGGCAAGGAATTTTGGCAGCAAATGTTTCAGCCATCCTCATGAAATGGATGAATATTTCCCTCCTTACATTAATTCATGTTACAACACGTACACGAGAGAATGATAATAGGGTTCTTCCCTCATGCTTGTCATATATAAAATATTGTACCACTTCATAACATTAAAAGAGTAAGGCCAGATATCGCTTAAAAAGAAAAGGGAAACCTAAAGTTTGAAAGGTAACATCTTCAGTGTAAAATGTAGTATTCATGAACTCTGTCAAATACCAACCTCATCTCAAGTGCTGGCTCCTGCTAATTCATACTGACAGCTGTTCTTATGCTTACCTTGAGACATTTGGTTTTAAATGTCAGACTGGTTGGATCTTACTTCTTCCCTAGATGTTCACCAACAAGATGAGGAACATGTTAGCTAAAAAAAAAAAAAGAAATAATGTGCAAATTTGAAATGTGTGAAATGTTCTCTAAGGAGATTTTCTTTCAGAGAAAAATTATCCAGAGTAAGTTATTTCTTTCTGTACCTCCTGCAATTGCAAAATAGAGAGGGTTTCATGTGTACAGTATCTACCACATGTGGAACGATAATCGTCTACTAATAAATTTGTTTTTATAGCACATGCACTAACAAATAAGGGTGCTTGAGAGGAGGTGCGGGCACGAAAAGACTGATCTCAACCCTTCCATTCCCTGTGGGTGTCTGAAAAATCTGCTATCTGCCTCATCCCTGCATGTTCAGTGGCTACTTCAAAGACTAGAGGCTGATCCAAAGCCTATGAGAACTGGCAAACCTCTTCCTCTTAAATTGGATGATCATTGAATTTTGCATATCTGTAACAGTGTTGAGTATCTTTCTGTGAAATGGTCAGATTTCTTATACTCTGAAGATTTATTCTTAAAGGGGTTTGAAAAATTTGTCTTGGACTCTCTATTGCCCCTTACAGTGAGAGAAATGAACGTCCTTGTCCATTAGGAAGTTAATCATCCATTTAAATGGCTTTTTAACTCTCAACAGATCTGGTCCCTCCTCCTCCTTTCTTTTAAGTCCTTTAAGTAGTGCTGTAAGAGAGCAGAAGTGAACATAAAGGAATAGTGGAAGTAATTTCCTTGACATCGAGACTAGCTGCCTTCCCATGCAGTGTGTTTGCATAAACCCCTCAAGGTTTATGTCCCTTCATAAGGCATAGGTGGGGTATACATCCACCAGTGTTATAGAAGAGTTCAAACTAGATGATCTGAAATATCTGAATGCATTAGAACATTTCTGTCTTTGCCTGCCTGGTCTATTTAAACTCCTACTTTTGACAGAGATTAATCGTTTTGTATGCATCTTCTCAGCATGTTATGGAATGAAATATTGTATTAGGGACAACAGGGTCACAATGGAGACAATAAAAAGCACCACTGGAATACTCCTTGACTTTTTAGTCTGAAATATTTTGGCACTAATATTACCTTGTGTCAGGCCTTCAAAGAGATTACACTTCAGTAGGGACTGGGGTTAGTGCATTTTTTCTAAGCAGATAAAAGTAATCAGAATGTGCAACAAGCCACTGCTTGAAAGTTTAGCACTAGATTGCGGTTGACTTGGATAAACCCAGGAAGCAGTGTTTCCTCCTATTGAATTTGAGAGTTAGTAGCTGGCACTTATTTTTCCCTCTCTCCTTCCTCTGTGCCTGTGCTAAATGACTGTCCCCAACCATTTTCCCACTGCCTCAAATGAAGTACAGAAGTCGATATTTCTGGCTGGCATTATATTGGCCATTGGCTTCAGAAAATGCTAAAGCTAGGTCAGCTGAGAACCTCCGGCTTGTCATCCTGGAGGCTGCTAACCTGTGTACACCACCCATAGGCAATCAGAGACCAGTGTCAGTGCACACTTCAAAATTATTTGAACACTGCTTGGACAAGAACCATCAAAATAGAAGAATGCTATGAGAGAATTAGCTTACAAGAGTCAGCAATCAAAGCACAGCAGGTACTTACAATTTTCAAATTCTTCTGTGTTAAACATCTAGCGTTTTCCCTCCATATTATGATCCCTGTACGATGCTTCTTGAAGGTCAATATTTTCCTTGAAAGATGCCAATCCTGTTGGGAGATGTTTGCAAAACCCCACACTGTAGCTTTCTCAAAAGATTTTGTAACCATCCTCTGCTAGTTGTGTAGCGTTATATACTGCTACGTGAAGGACCTGAAGCTGTTGCCAGCTCTCATACAGATTTGGCTATATTCAATTTATCAGGCACATATGAGCTGCACTTTGTCATTGCACTGTCACTGACCAAAATGCTAAGTTTTGTTCCGCAGGAATATGCACAACTGAATTTGTCCTTAATTTGAGTTAGAACCAGGGTTCACTAATGCAGCTGGTGTAAGCACACTTTGGCTCACAACTTGTACAGTTTACCAAACTCATAAGTAGACTTCCTGATCCTTTATGAATGTGATACTGGTGCGTCACCATGCCACTGACATCTGGAGATAACTTACATACAGCTTAGATTGAAAGACTGACTTTACCTTTCACTAACACTGAATATCAGTTTCAGACAGCAAACCCTTAGCTAAACCCTTTTATCATAAAGATCTAGCTTTTATTTTACAAGTATTTCTCAACTTCTTTATTTAGCAGTAGTTTTAGTGTATATGTTGCTTAAGTCAATAAGTTCATAACTTGTCTATTTTAAAAGGCTGGCTTATATCAAAACAGGTGCAGTACCCTTAGTAATACAGACCGAGGGAAAACTCATAAGGTTTTCCTGCGTGCTGTCTAATTACAGCACAACTAGCAAGGCAATGAAATAAAGCTACAAAATGAAGTGTTAAGACATGAGCTTTACAGCTGGAGACTAGGTAAGATGACAATTGCAGGTAGGCATTCATCTATACATTTAGAAAGGAAAGAACAATAGAGTAAATGAAGATTAAAGAAGGCTAATTTAGGTGGGAAAGGGAGTGTAATTAATGTCATAATCCATTTTTTTTTCCTCCCTGACACATGCAGAACTAAATATGCCCATTATCATATGCTCTGTGTGCACAGAATCTGTGTTATATGCTATTAAGCATTGCAAATGATAATGTAATAGCCAGAACAAAGTTAAATCCTGTTTCAGCTGTGTGCCTAAGCCTGATCCTCAGTTCCTTGGTTTGTTTGGTCCTAAATTTCCTAGCAGTGCTTCTAGAAACTGAAGCGTCCTAAAGCCTTAGCTGCCATTTCTGCTGCTAACTGCAGAGCTATCAGCAGTGATCTTCAGTCCTGAAAACATCAGAATTCCTAGTTTGGCTAGATAGCCTCTAAAAATTTTCACTTGAAACTGATGGTTCAGCCCTAATAAAGCTATAGTTAAATGCAGCTATTTATGGCAGTGAGTTGCTTTGTACTAGGAATGACTTTAGCTATGTCATCTGACTCGCAGCCTCTCCAAAAACTCTAGGAGTAGAAAGATGTCTTCATCAAGAGTGATGAGGATGTGATGATTTCTGGTGACTGGAACCGTAAGGAGTGAAGTCAAGGTACAAAATCCTTATATGGGAAAAATATAAGATTTTTAGTCATATCCGTGAGGTTAGTAGCTCTCATTCTTTCTTCCTTTAGTGAAAGTCTTAACTTTCTATGTATATACAGGATATTTAAGAGGAAAAAATAAAGCCAGACTACTTTCTAATCCAGTGTAGAAGGTTGGCAGCTCAGAGGTTAAATCTCTGCTATTTTGCATGACAGAAGAGATTTGAATATATGTCATATAGGTCTTAAATGGCTGTACTAATTACTAGATTATTGAGGCCAGAGGGCAAGAGGAAGGAAGGCATGATGGGACAAAAAAAATAATAGTCATTTCAAGCTCTCTCCTAGCAGAACATTCACTCACTTCATAGTTCAGATCCAGTAACTATGGCTCCTGGTTAACCAGCTGTTTGGTTACATTATGCTGAACTATTCTTTGTGATCCAGTTAGGTTTTTCTTTTTTTTTCCTAAATCAAATTGTTAGTGGCATCTTCTACCCAGAATTTGGTTTTTGTGCCTATTTATTCTGAACTTTTGTAAAATGACATTTTCTTGTTAAAGTTCTCAAGAATTTGTATTAAATGCTTAGGACCTTCTTATAACACCTTACTTAAATTCTGGAAAGCTTATTTTACGCTATATAAATATATGTGTTTCACAACTTCAAGATCTTGTTTCCCACAATCCTGTTTCATAGCAACTTTCATTAATAGGATGAATCGTGTTTCTGCAACAAGCCTCAACATTTCTGTTCCCATAAATTAACAAATCACATGGAGAAGAAAAATACTAAACAGGTTGTTTCTCAAGAGGCTGGGTGAGGCTTACCCTTGGAAAGCAACACTGCAAGCCAAGGACAGTATGTATAAATGCACTTCATTGAGTACATTTTTCACTCCACAGAGAGCCATCAGCCCTCCAGGCAGATTCCTCCCGTGTTTTCTCAGCACACCCATAAATCCTGAAATCCCTCCCACTGAAAAAAAAAAAAACCCAAACCCCAACAAATGATACTTACTCCAAGGCAAGCACAGCAAACCAGCTGATACGGCCAGCAGATCTGCTTTTATTAAAGACAGATGAATGTGTGGGTTGATGCTTGAGAAAACATCACAAGCTTCTTGCTGACAGTGAAGAAGTAATTTGATGCTGAGTTTTATTATTTGCAATGGCCAGCCTTTTCGTGTTCAAAAAGAAAACACAAGCTTTCTCAAATCAGTGGAGTGGGGAGAAAAAGGGTGCTTAAAAGGACAGATCCTCAGTACCTACCACAGGCTGAGCAAACAAACTTTCCAGAGGAAGTCTTCATTTCCAGAGCTTAAGGAGATCCCTGTAGCAAACAGTGCTGACAAAGTGTATCTACATCATCCATTCATTAATCTGTATTACTTCTTTTAGTGCTTCTACTGTTGAAGCCAACTTTGTGATTGCAGTGCATTTGCTCTGGAAGGATTTCTGCTGTATCATGCACTAGGGAGAAATAACTGTTGAGTACAATTTAACTCTCTAAGCTGAGGGGAAAAAAATGAATAGTAATTATTCCCACTTGCTTGCCTTTCAGGAAATGTGCATTCTAAAGGCTCATGTAACTATAAAAGCAGTTGCATGCTGAGCAGTTTTGAAAGATTTTTAAACAGTTTGAAATTCACGATATTTACTGCCTCACAAGGACCACTGACAACTAGGATGGGTTTGGATCCACTGTTTACTTTTAATAAATCAGACATGATTGAAACAGGAAACAGAAGCCTGAATCTCATGAATCATCTGCTTACATACGGTTTCTCTGTATCAGGATCATAAACATTTGCATTACTGGAAGCTTTCATGCATAAGAGGATTCTCTCATACACATAACACTATCTGCTAGTCAACAAGTCTGAGAGAGACTCAGATGCAGAAAGCTCTTTCATCCTAATTGGAGTACTAATTATTTGTGGCCATGAATTTCATTCCTAGGCTGGAGAAGTGTATAAAATATCCTCCACTTCCAGGAGTGTGCTACCACAAATTGAATATAGAATAATATAATTTTTGCTGGAAGGGACCTTTGGAGGCTGTTCAGTGCAACACTACTAAAAGCAGGTGTAGCCTCAAAGTCAAATCAAATTGCTCAGTGCTTTTTCCAGTCAACTTGAATATTTCCAAAGCTGCAGATCCCACAGTCTCTCTGGGCAATGTGTTCTGGTGCTTAACCACTCTCATTACATTTTTTTTCTTATATCTAGTCAGAATTTCCATTGCTACAAAGTATGAATGTTGCCTCTTATCCTTTCACTGCACATCTCAGAGAAGAGTCTGGCAGATCACAAAGTTATTAAAGAAAGAAATTAGATTCCTTTCAGGTTTTTTTTCTCCAGGCTAAAAAACTGTGGGACCTTCAGCTTTTCCTTATATGCCCTGTACTTCAGGCTTCTGTCCACTTCATTGGACCTCTGCTGGACTTTCTCCAATTCATCGCTGTAGCTCTAATGCTTGGGGAAGGTGCCAAAACTGGGTGCAATGCTCCAGAAGAAGGCTCATGAAGGCTTTGTAGAGGGTGATAATCTACCCTTTTGGCCTGCTGGATACTTACTGCTTATTAGTGTGTCCAAGGACACACTTATTCTTCATTCCTGCAGTGTCATACCATTGTCTTATGTTCAATCACAGTCCTCCAGGACTCCCTGCAGAGATGCTTCCTAGTCAGTCAGTCCCTATAGGCTTTGTATTAGTTCTCATTCAACCTCCTAAGTTTTCTGCAGCTTGCTACTCCAGCTTGTCAAAGTCCCTCTGAATGGCAGTAATGTGAATCTGAAGGAGTAAGCCATTCCATCATCCAGCCTGTCGTTGAAGATATTAAACACTAACTGTCACAGTATCAGCTCCTGAGGAATGCCTCTCAAATCTGTCTGCTGGTCATACTTTGAACCATTTACCAACACTTCGAACACTGTAGTACAGCCAGTCTTCTACTCACTTTATAGTCCACCATCTAGTTCATATCTCTCAATTTGGCTACAAGAATGCCATGTTACCACATCCTGTCAAAAGCCTTGCTAAAGTCAAAGACCCCCCACTCTCAGTCACTGAGCAAGTCATTTCATCATAGAAGGCAACCAGTTTGATCAGATATAATTTGTCCTCACTTCCTTGTTTCAGAAATTCAGCATAATTTTCTGGTTTCTCTCAGTCACCTTCTTGTCCTTCATGTGTCTGGAAATGGCTTTCAGAAGGACTTTTTTCCATAGTCATCCCAGGAGTGATTTGAGTCTGATTGGCCTGTTGTTCCCTGGATCCTTCATCCTGCCTGTTTTGAAAGTAGCTAACAATTGGTCTTTTCTAGTCATTAGAAAATGTCCATGGCCACAGAATACCAATCCCTGCCAGCAACACCAGTCCACAGGATCCACAGCCGCTCCCTGACTGCTTCCCCTTGACCAGCAGGGTTGAAAACTTTGCCCTTCATTCTAACCCCAAGGACCATGTAGTGACCCTTGACAGACTCAAGGTCTCCATTGGCAGTGTCACTCATACCCACACAGACAAGCAGGAATCAGTAGCAGCCTGAGTGCTGGGTGAACCTTGGAAAAGTCTCCACAGTATTCCAGATCTGGGCCCCAGGTGAGCAGCAAGTTTCCCAAGACAACAAATCCAGTTGGTGGATGGCTTTCATCATCCTTTACAGAAAGACCAGCATTACCCTTCCTCTCTGAGTCACTGC
>JAVJGJ010000047.1:63947389-63971490 GCA_035590215.1 Microhierax caerulescens | reverse complement strand
ATAGCTCTAAGGGGTATGGAAGAGGAGCTTTGGGTGAAGAGAGACCCAGAAGAAGCAGAGGGAGGAGAGAGGAGGGGAGGGGAAAGAGAAAGGAAAAAAATCCAGGGACCTCAGGCTGAGGCAGAATAGTGTCAGTGTCTCAGTTGTATGCAATAAAAGGGCACTACAACGAAATATTTCTAAAATTCCTTCTGAGAGGTTTACAGAATAACATTTCTTTCTTTAGGGATTTTCACCAAATGTCGGCTAATTATTCCTGACATTTATTCTGAGGTCCCATAGTGAAGAAGCACATGACCAGAAAGATTTAAGAAACTAATAATAGCCAATTTAAAATATTTACTGACTTGAACCTTGGAAGGTAGAGCCAGAGGCTTCCCCCCATACCTGAGAAAATTACAGCTGTGCTATTGAACACCTTGGAGACACCAAAGAAAAAAACAGGCACTAGATGTTGTCAACTCCCAGTGAAAAGTGTATTTAGTGTATGCGTACTGCATGCTAGCGTTGAGAATAGTGTGCTGGCTTATTTTTAGTGTCTAAGCCATAGTGCACTTAGTATATTATCAGTTTCTTATTTGTATATGTAATGGGATGCTTCAGGATTTCTTTCAGTAGTTAGCTAGGGGAACCTGAGAGGAATGTATTAAGTAGACCATTGATTTTGTTGTTTTGTTTTTTTTTCTTGAAATATATATGACTTCTAACAGAAGAAAGAAATTATGGATTTTAATTTAAAAAAGTGAAATAGAAATAAAATACTTTATAAGATTTTTTTGTAACTTCAGCAATGTCGATTTATTTAACTTTCCTTAATGATATAAAATATTTAGATCTCAAATCAGAAAAAAGCCTCAGTATTAGATATTTTATTTAGATAAAAATCAGTTGCCAGGGCAAGCAGCTCAGGTTGCCAGCAGAATCTGCAGCAGAGCACTCCAGCGTGGTGCACTGGTGTTTTCCTGGCTTGGGGGCACTTCTGGGGGAGCTGAGAGACCTACCAGGAGCACACAGCTTGGCAGCAGCAGCTGACAGGACCTTAGCAGGGCCAGGAGCAGTGGTGGCCAAGCCCCTCTACACCTATATAAGAAATCCTTAGGGACTCACAAGCAACCAGGGTGTAGGGTATCAGCAAGGGTATGGTGTAACATTTTGCATGGCAGTTGACGTGGAAAGGCATGCAGAAAGGGTGCTGAAGCCCTGCCAGCTCAACCACAGAACAATGGAGCCTACCCAGCAAAAAAATATTACTTCTCTGAGCTGTGTTAGAAACCACAAAATCACCTGAGAATACTCATGTAGGAATTAGGGCTTCTTCCCTGAAAAAGATGGTGGGATCAATAGTCCAACTGAATTACATCTATACCAATGAATGGAGCAAAACAGGAGGAGCTGGAAGCCATTGTGCAGCAGGAAAACTATGACACAGTTGTCATCATGGAAACATGGTGGGATGGCTCACACAACAGGAGTGCTGCAATGGAAGGCTATAAACTCTGCAGAAGGGACAGGCAAGGAAGGAGAGGCAGTGGGGTAGCCCTGTATGTCAGGGAGTGTTTTGGTTGTCTAGGTCAGGGGTCTTCAAACTTTTTAACCAGGGGGCCGGCACGCAGATGAAGTGGCAGGCAGTCATCTGCGGCTGCTTGGTTTCCTCCCCCATCCCCCAGCAGGAGTGTGTGTGTCTGTAAATACCGGGGGTGGTGGATTGAGGACCCTGGGGGATCTGGCCCACAGGCCGTAGTTTGAGGACCCCTGGTCTAGAGCTTAATGATGGTGACAATAGGGTGACATGTTTATGGGTAAGAATCAGTGGGAAGGCCAACAAGGCAGATATCATGGTGGGAGTCTGTTATAGACCACCCAACCAGGATGAAGAGGCAGTTGAAATATTCTACAAGCAGCTGGGAGAAGTCTCACAATCTCTAGCCCTTGTTCTTGGGGGGACTTCAACTTACTAGATGTCTGCCAGAATTAAAACATAACAGAGAGGAAACAATCTAGGAGGTTCCTGGAATGTGTGGAAGAAAACTCCCTGACACAGCTGATGACTGAGCTAACTAGGGAAAGCATCCCGCTGGACCTGTTGTTTGTGAACAGAGAAGGACTGGTGGGTGATGTGGTGGTTGGAGGCTGTCTTGGCCACAGCAATCATGAAACAATAGGGTTCTCAATTCTCAGAGAAGTTAGGAGAGTGAGCAGAACTGTTACCTTCATCTTCTGAGGGGCAGGCTTTGGCTGGTTTAAGAAACTGATTGACAGAGTCCCTTGGAGGCAGTCCTGAAGTAGTCCAGGAAGGACAGTCCTGGCCTGTGTCTGACACAGCGTGGCCAGCAGGACAAGGGCAGTGACTGTCCCCCTGCACTCAGCACTGGTGAGGCCGCACCTCGAATCCTGTGTTCAGTTCTGGACCCCTCACTGCAAGAGGGACGTAGAGGGGCTGGAGGGTGTCCAGAGATGGGCAACGGGGCTGGAGAAGGGTCTGGGGAACAAGTCTTAGGAGGAGTGGCTGAGGAACTCGGATTTGTTTAGCCTGGAGAAGACTCAGGGGGGCCTTATTGCTCTATACAACTCCCTGAAGGAGGCTGTGGTGGGGTGGGTGTCAGATTTTTCTCCCAGGTAACAAGCAATAGGACAAGAGGAAACTGCCTCAAGTCACACCAGCAGAGGTTTATATTGGATATTAGGAAAAATTTCTTCACCAAAAATGTTAAACATTGGAACAGGCTGCCTGGGGAAGTTGTTGAGTTACCATCTCTGGAGCTGATGAAAAGACATGTAGATGTGGTGCATAGGGACATGGTTTAGTGATGGACTTGGCAGTGCTGGGTTAATGGTTGGACTGTGACATTAAAGTCCTTTCCAACAAAAACAATTCTATGATTCTATGATTCTGAGATCAAAGTCCATGAAACAAAGGGACTTTCTACTGACACACCGTTAAAGCTGCATCAAGGTGTAATCCATAAGGACTTTTCAGTAACGTAGAGGCTGAATACAGCCAATTTTTTGTCTCACTTGGGGAAGTCATCTCATACATGTCAGCAAAATGAGACACATGAACAAGGGAACAAAGGGGACGAGCAGTTGCCATGTGAGCAGCTACTGTCTAAGGCCAGAGCCAGCTCCCAAGCTTTTTGCTCTGATGTGGCCATCAGGCAAGGAGAGTGCAGGCCTGGGGTGCCTCATGCACATGCCTTTAGCGTAAAGAACTTGGGTTCTCTGCATTATTCCTGCACTGATTTCTGATGCCTGTGAAGCATCTGTCTTGCTCGTCACTTCTGATAATTCATCAGGAGCACTAGGCTGGAAAATTGTATCCAGACTGAAAAGTTAAAAATGTCCCTTTCCTGAAACATTGAAGCATCACAGTTTTTGCAAGCCAAAATTCAAAGAAAATATCAATTCAGTTTACCCAAAATATTTTGTTTCGACAGTTTTGAAACATTGACTTTGAAGTTAGGGCACTTCTTCCTTTACTATAATTAGCATGAGCAAATGCTCTGATGAACTCAGATATGTTTATTATAAAAACTGCACCACAAAAGCTGGAAAAAATGTGTTTGCTTTATCACTTTTTGTATGGGATGTTAAAGTCAATAAGTCATATCAATCATTATAATCAGTCTCATTCTTGTCAATAAGCCTATGAATTAAAAAAACAAGCATGCATTTTGTCAAAACATTTCTAATAAGATTTAGTAGTAGTAGAAACTTCTGGTGTCTTTACAGGTGGCTGAAAAGTTTTCCATGATCATTACAATTTAACTGAATTTAAAATTTCACAAATCCTAAAGTAATTTTAAAGACACAAAACCTGCTATTATATTTGAAATTATGTTATATAATAAAAATGTTTTCCCATGTAAATTCAGTACAAATTACTCAGTTCTAGTGAGGTACTGATTACATAATTAGTTAGTAAAATCCTCTGATTTAATGAACAGTAATAAAAAAACTAACCAGGTGACTTACATCCATGTACTTTCCATTGATTTCACCACAAATCCATGTAATGTGATCTGTTCCCACAATACAGAGGGATCAAGAAAGCCTTAGCATTCAAGGGCAAAATCAATGAAAAGCATCCGAATCTGTGCTACTACCAACCTGAAAGAGAAATTACTTTTTCTGTTTTCTTTATTCTTTCCTAGTATTTTAAAAAACAATGCCTTTCAGACTCACATTGCGTATAATATTGCATTTAGAAAAAGAGAATTGTAGAATTAGTGAAGTATGATTCAGTTTATTCCTCTTGATAGCATACAACTGTAGGACATTTGCTATGTAGTTGGTAGGGTGACACGATTTTACATGTGCTTCTCAGCAATGCTTCTCTATGCAGAATATGAGAGGGTACCTTCAGGGTGTCTTACTCATAATCTTTTATCTTCCAAATTATTCATGTCAACATGGTACTTTCAATACTGCTTCACTTACTATTTCTCTTGTGCAGGAAAAGATGTAATTTTAATTGGCAAGAGTAGCCCAAAATTGATAAAGTTTCACCCAATATTTCACAAACTCATGACTATTCTCTGAAATCTTCAGGGAAATGTATGCTACTTTGGAAAATGCAAAAAAAAAAAAAAACAACCCCAAAATAAATAATCTATTTATTTATACTTAGACAATGTTTAATCTTGTAAGTATTTCATGAAGCTGTTCCCCAGCAGAGCAGAGGGTAATCACCAATGTTGTCAAGAAATTAAGTGTAAACCAGCGTCTGACACATTTAAAGTGTTTGCACTTGTCATCACTGTAGAAAAAAACTTCATTCAATACATAATTCCTCAAACACAAAAAGTGTGTCTTTATAAGCAAATGAGGTTGGTTTTTTTTTTAGTCTGGATACAATCTCACATATATTTTGGAAATGTTACTTTCTCTGAAGCCTTGAGTCTTTTTGCACTACACTCTACACTTTTCAGCTGCTATGTTTTAAATTATGTTGTTAATATTACAGCTGAAAGCCCAACAATGCAAACACTCCCAAGAAACACAGAGGTGAAAATCTATTAACTGGCCTCTGCTTTTGCAGTTTCTAGATGAAACACAGGCTACTGAGTCAAAACAGAGACCTAAAAGACACAGATGATAAAGGTAATTTGGCACTTGCCACGCATTGCAGCTTCCAACAAAATGCCTGAGCTGCCTACACAGAGCGTGCATCTTTAGATGTCACTTTAACATGAAGGATCAGCAGAGGTTCAGCTAGCCTTCTGACTGGGGCTCTGGCTCTCCAGAAAAGCTGTGTAGGCTTTGGAGGACAGACCCAGAGGCAGGTACCCCTGCCATGAAGCTTCCTCCTGGCTCAAGTGTCTGAGGTATTGCTACACCAAGGGCTGAAATGCCCTTCTGCTGCTGACAGGGGTGCTCTGGAACCAGAACTGATAGAGCTGCCTCAGCACAAATCCCTACACTGAGTGATTAACTTTTACCAAGTTCCATTGACTACTGCATTAAGTATTGTAACACAAGTAATGTTGTATTAAAAACAGAATGAGCAGCTAGTAACTAAAGAATACAATGTCAGTCCTTAACATATGTTATGGCATACTTCAGAGCAACAGTAGAAAGGAACAATAAAACACATTTGATATACCATCAGTAAGATAACATCGCTGTGCAGTTTGTAATGCTTGGGTATGCAGGATCTCCTTGGGCTTGCTATCTCCACCTCCTCTCTCCAGATAGTGATGCAGTGTGCTGTGTGGATGTTGCAGATAGTGTCAGTGCTAGTTCAGGGCTTTCTTCACTCTCTCTCCTGAGTCACTTTGTCATGCCTAGTCTGTCCTTTCTCCTTCAATAGTGCTCATTGTCTTCTTTCAAGGGTTGCAACATCCAGGAGGAAAGAAGACCGTGTTTGATGCTTTCTACTGACCAAGAAAACGTGGACTCACCTCTTACTTATACTTTCTAAACATCATACATCAGGGTATTCTTAAATATTGCATTTTCTTTACATAAAATGGGATGGCATCCATTGGAATGATAAAGTCAAATATCAGGATGGCCTAAAGAATGGGATTTTTCTGTTAAATCTGCTCAAAGGATGGACTTGATTCCCCTTTTCCTAGCTGAATATGCTAAACACCAACACATGAAGAAATAAAGGAGGTTTTCCTCTCCTTTCAGTTTGCACCTCTTGGTGTAAGCGAAGTACACTGATACGATGAGGACTTCCGGGAAAGATCAGTGAAGGAACAGGCTTTACAAAGAAGAAAGGGACCTAGATGTTCGGTATCGCCTAATAGACAATCCCACATATGGGCAAGCAAGTGTTCAGCAATTCCACTAGTGGAAGCTTAGGTCAGATCCAAGAAAGACACTTTACTATCTGACTTTTACAAATTAAGTGGGAGTTAGTTTCCTAAACATTTTCATATATCTGGCTTCAAGCTTTTTGAGTGATTGCAGAGGCAGCCAGAAGCTTAAGGACTAAGACTTTGCACCTACTTACATAAGAGGACACAGGTTGTTAGCCAAGCTAATGTTTTGGCAAGCTGTAACTTTGAATTATTTCATCTGGGTTACTGAAATTTTTAGGCCTTGACTTTTAGTCTTGCAGAAAAAGATTGCTTTTCATAATGGAAAGATTTTAGTGGTTTTTAAAAATCTCTGTTACTATATTCCTCAGTTGAAAAACTGTTTTCATTTTTGACTTAACACATATAAAAGTTAAATATTCTGTTGATTGAGAAATTACTTATGAAAGAATGCAATTATTTTCTTGGCTGCTTGTTTTGATTCTTTTTCTCCCTGGCATTACTGTAGGCCTTCCAGGAATTTGGAGCTTTAGAGAATATTGTTTTGTTTATGGGATAATTCATTCAGCATTTCAGTTCATTGGTAAATCTTCCCTTTAAGTTTCCTGTGCCTACCATTAATCTCAAATGTACAGCACTGCAGAGTAGGTAGTTAAGCAGCTTACATGAAGGCTAACTGGCTGCATGCACAGTCTGGTGCCTCTATGACAGCCTGACAAGCTTGCCTTCCTATTGAGTATCCAGGATTGCAGCTCATTTCTTTGCAATGCAGAAAGCCTTCCCCTTCACCCTGTGACTATCAGCTTTGTCTAAAACAGCTTATTAAAAAAGATGAAAGACGTTGGTCTTTGAACCTACTCTTTTTTAAGCAACCCTTTTCTGAAGAAACCTCCTCCATGTGCCTGGCGATAAAATATAATCTCTTTTCAAATATTTTATGTATTCACTTCATGCATTTTAAGCACTTAGACTATTCAAGTGCACTGCCCTCTGTGAGGAAGTGTGATGTCAGCTGGATTCTGCATATGCTTCTCTATAATGTTTTCATGATAATGCGAATACATCCTCCTTTTTGTCACAACCAAGCTTCCAAATTCCCACTCACAAAACTTAGCAGACATAGTTTCATGAAGAAGACCAGCAATGCAAAGGATGTGAAAAATAAGCAATGTAGAGCCTGTGACATGGAAAGCTTCAGTGGTGAAAACACATGAAAAAATCTATGACTGTTTCATCAGCAACAGAAATGATGAAGACTTGTTTCTACCTTTCCTTAACTTGCTGGGCAATACTTGCAGGTCTTTCCCACATACTCCTTGCCACATTTGCTCCTCCTGCATCTTCCATGTATTTGGCTGGGCGAGTGGCAGCATATGCTGCAACAGATTTACGGCTGCACATGTGCTGACTGTCCAACCATACATGTGGCTGACCAGCCAGCTGGCTGTTTCCTCCTGAAACAAAAGTACTGGATTGCAATGTCTCTTCCTTCAAGAGAGTACTAATCAGGGCCATTGCTGTAACCAGGAACTCATTCATGTAAAATGAGTGGGTACTTCTAATCTTTGAGATTATACCTCTGTTAGACAACAGACTTCAGGGACAGCAACAACAGACAGACAGATGGACAGACTGCATGATCACACAAACCTAATTTCTTTAGGAAGCATGACTAAAATAATTAACTTTTCCTTGAAATCTGGCACCAAGGGATATTAGAACCTTTTATATCCTTACTGCATGCTGATAGATATAAAATACCTTTTCTATTTATGAGGAAGTTTTTATTTCCACCTTCTTTGCCGAAGATATGTCCATGTTTCTCACTGTACCCAATGAAAATTTCAAGTATGGGAAGGGTAGCTAGGTGGAGAGATGTTCAGAAACATACCTGGGTCTGAAGTAGCCTAAAGATTTTTCTATACAGTTGTTTAGTGGTTTCATGTCACTTCTTCAGAGAAGCAGAATAGCATTCATTGTACAGAAAGAAAATTCTGAAAGCAATTTTGCCCAGAAATACCAGAGAGAAGATAGCTTCCCCGTTGATCTATCCACAGTAGAAGATTAAAATTATTCCTCTAATTTAGACTATGTTGAGTTTGGTGGGCTTAAATATAGTGACAGTGGAAGACTTAAGAAACATTTGTAACAGTGGTACTGTGCATAAAGATGTTCTGTTTAAAAAGCCAATATATTGAAAGTGTTAATTCCTCTTCTTTTATGCTAAATGTACATAACAAAAGCCAGAAAGTAAGACTTTCTTAAGTTGCTGCACCATTTTTGCCACAGCAGCGGTAAATTCTGGCTTTACAGTATTTATTATGATAAAGAGGAAAAGAAATTCTTCTGGCCTGTTCTGATGGATGGGATGATACCTTGCTTATCTTTAAACTTCCGTCTTGCAGGCATTTACATGTAAGTTTGTTACTATCAAAATCTTTACATCTAATGGGAAGAAACAAGTACGTAGGGTTTGACTGAGCTGTTTTAGTTGTATCTTTTAAGATTATAGAAGTTGAGTCCTAGAACTGCTTATTTATCTCCATTGATTTGAGAATTCATTAAAAAATAATTCAGCTATAAATAATTTTGCTCTAGATAGAAAAATTTTGCAAAACATTGACATTTTGATAAAGAAATATTAGCCAGATTTTGATGAAATTTGAAAGTATTTTTCATCAGTTGATTTTTCCAACCATTTAGGTGATTTTTTTTTACACTCAAACTGATTCCTGTGAATGCAATCAGCATTAGGTAGATCTTAGCTATTCCTTAGAAATAAGAAGGAATTTAGTTTCTGGTGTTTTCTTCAGTATCCTTCCTAAATAATATATTTACATCAAGAACAAAAGAAAGAAAGTGTAAGCTTTGCTTGGGCTTATCCAAATCATATATTCACCTCCCCATTCCCAGTTCTCATCTGTTACTCTCTGGACTTCTCTGTGGTCTTCAGCCAAAAGGAATCACATTTTGATTTTAGGATGCTTCAATACAGCAATCTTTTGTATAGCATCTGTTTTCATCAGCTTGTTTAGCTTTTCTGCCTTGAGCACTTTGAAAGTGTCTGGTGAATTAGCTGCCCAGTGGTACAATTTCATGCTCCCTCATCAGTGTGGATCTTACTGGTGATTTCAGTGAGCTCTCAGATTTAGAGGGGCTTAAATCTCTGGAGAGTTATTGCTACAACTCTAATAAGAAGGTGTTGATAGACCTTTGGCAGTGCTATTGCAAGACTGGCTCAAGGTTATTCTCAATTTTTTTCCACCGTACTTACAGTATGTTATTTTTGTGGCTGTATTTTTTTTTCTTGGATAATTAACCACAATCTTTTCATACTATAAGCAACATGCCTAATCCTCTTCTGCATTTCCCCCTGTTTTGTACTTTCAAGTAATATTATTTCCTGAGGTCATGATGCATCTTGCTTATGTTCATAAGATTCTCTATAACTGTTCTTCTTCTAAGAAGGAAATATACTTCTGTTCCTCATAAACCTAGTCTTATCTTGATTTTATTACTGTAAATTAATTATGGGAGAATGATGAGTCATCATGACATTGTGGCTATAGAAAATTACATTTATTCAAATTAATCTTGTATGAGGTTAAGACTGTCTTACACCACAATTTTTCTATGTCCCTTGATGTTTTAACACTGCTTCCCACATTATTCCCTGCAGGTTAAAATGTATTTCTTGTCATGCTTGAAGAAGTGAGTGCACACGTGAAATACAAATCATATGTATGCAAGCATAGATTGCCAAGCATACAAGTACAACAAATTATTTCTTTACATGGCTAATTGAAAAGATATTCCAACAGTTGGATATCTTTGGAAAGTTTGCTTTTCTTTCTCTAGAGCCAACTGACAAAGCAACTGCACTCTTTTTTTGCTGTATTTGTCACTGTCTGTCCACTTGTAACTATCAATCAGACTCGGAATTTTCATAAAATGTCTTTGGTTAACCGCAGACATTGTCTCTGTGTTCATCTGGAATTTGTAGAATGTAGATGTCTCCTTATTAGAAAGATATGAAATGAAATAATAAAAAATACAGCTATTCAGCTGTAAACACATAAATTGTATCACAGGAGTGACTAGCATGACTTTTTTTTTTTTTTCTTCCCCCCAAAGCTACCATACAACAGCCTTAGGGGAAAAATAAACAACATTATACACTTTAAGGAATTTAACTGTAATGAGGGGAGTTGATGGGGTAGGGTGAGAGAGCTGTAGACTCTGCAAGCAGCAGTTTTCTCCGAAACATATGATAGCACAGAAGGCAGATGCTTTTGTTTGAAAAGCAGCATGTCATGCAGATGAACACTGGGCTTTACCGAGTGTAAAATCTGAAAGGAAAGAGCTGTCAAAAATAATAATCCAGCCTCAAAGCCAGCTCCATAATTTTAAAAATATTTGCATGTTGCCACTGCTGCCTAATATGGTGGCATTAGAAGATCACAGGATTTTAATTCACTTAAGGTGTTTGCATCTTCACAAAGTACAGCCTATTTCCCATTGCACTGGTTGGCTCCCAGAATGCCAAGTTATTTGCACTGCATGAACAGATTGCATAATTATCTGTTGACTTTCTTGAAAGAAGAGTTGGCAGTGCACTGTGATTAGGTTTTCCAGAGCTGGCAAATGCATAGGTGAGGAGACAAACACATGAGGACCATATCAGTGCAATTTTTAATAATGAGCAGAAACTCTTGGGACTTTTTTTTTTAAACATAGTGATGAAACACCTCAGATGTGAGATATACGTTTGGTTGATTTAGCACATGATGTTAAATTGAATGAATGTGAGTGTGGGTTAGGACTACTAAGTTGCTGAATAAGGATGAAAAGGTAGCCTACTAGTAATGTTCTTGTTGCCTCAATGGAAAAATTGTATTTTATACAAATGTTTCATTTTTTCCATCAGAAAAATGTAATCAAAATATTATTTTAACTCAGACTTGATAAATAATAATAATAAAATATTTTCAAAGTAAACTTCTTAATCCCTTCAGTAAGCCCTGAAACCCTTTTTACATGCTTGTGCAATCTTTACCTACTCTACAGAGTGGTATTAGCAGCATCTCTGTTGTGAGTTCACATCTCATTTCTTCTGTGGTGGGATCCCTAAAGATCTCATGCCCATGAGATTCTCCACAGCAAAATCCACATGCTGATTTAGCTTGAGTCTTTGACTGCAACAGCCTTGGAGCAGAACCCAATAGTACTTTTCTACTGCTACAAGAAGAAATAGTGACCGTTGAGGGAAATGATGAACGAATGAGCTGAATTATACAGCTTGATTTTGATCTTTTTCCTCATATGACCAGATCATCCAAAACCTAAAACCTAGAAATAAATCTGCTCAGCAGGAGAAGATTTTCCAGGACTTCTTTGCCTGATGGTCAGCCTGGTTTAATGAGGGTGTCCAACTAAAGTCTGCAGGAAAAAGTCATGATACATGGGTGCCATATGAAGGACACTATTTGTTCACCCTGTTCTATGGCCTGGGCTGCTCAATTACATTTAGATAACTCTTGAAAGTTCTACAGTGCATTCTAGGAATCACAAGTCTGTGGTGCATGACAGAATAAGATCACCCAGTTGGGAGACTCCAGAAAATAGGACAGAGATACAGGGCAGCAGATCTATCACTGCACAAGGCACAGAGGGGTTCCAGAGGTAAGTGAAATAGCCACACTGAACTGAAATTAAAGTCCTAAATTGGGCTGATTTCTTTTACATTGTTTATTAACAGAAGCAGTGGAAAAGTGTTCTTTTAACTCTGGAGAAGTTTTGAACTAGCAGAATTTTCAGTAGGACATGTTGAATGTATCGACACACAGTTCACACCAGGGAAAAAACCTATATTGTTACTTTTAAGGTTAGATGGCTCTCACTTGTATTTGTCCTAAGTGTGGAGTATCCTTCTTTCTGTTCATTTAATGAAAGGCAGTAAAGTAAAACTTAAAAAACACCATTAGCAAAGAATCTTGGTTTAGATGTTCAGTTTTCTGACTGCAAACATAGATTAAGGGGAAAACAATGTTTGAAGTACAAGATTACAAAATACCTTTAAATGCTATACTTCTGTCAACTTAGTCTTCTACTGTGCTTACTAGTTAACGTGCAGAGGAAACACATTCTGAGATTAAAGATTGTAGAATTATAAAACTCTGGCAGTGTGTTACCATAGGTTTGGTCAAAAATCTTTGATTTATTTGAACCATTTTCACTTCTGATTGGAGATCAGGCATTGCAAGGTGTATATGAAAGTTAGTAATTGATTCAGAAGGGAAATCAGAGGTTAAAACTCCAATTTTCTCCAAAGGAAACCTCCCATGTTTTGAATTTTTAGTAGCTTTCTGTGTATTATTAACAACCCTACTTAGATTTGACAGGCAAGTAATAATGTGGTTATTCATCTCAAAGACAGTGGACTAGAATACATTTCTGGCTCTATAAATGCATTTTAAAACTGAAAGACAAATTTCATTGCAATAAAGAATGGGGATTTGGTAAATGTAATCCTTGGGGTTTTATTGGTAGATAAATCTTTCTTTTTCTACAACTGCTGTTACGGTTTTAGAAAGTTTAATAAATAGAGTATGCATTGCCCTATTTATTAGTAACAGTAATATTTAAAAGCTGAGAGTGTGGCATCCATTTCAGAATACATTGGGTCAATCCATCCTGCTTGTAGTGCCACTGAACCCAGTCCAGTTAGGTCTGGATCTGGTTCAACAAGAATGCTTTACCTTTCCTGGAAAAAATTACCCAGTCAAAGTTAAAGACAAGACAAATGATGAAAGCCTGTTCCCAGTAAAACCTACTGGAATTTGTCCATAGGTTTAAAGAGGTGCCCAGCTAATGCCCCAATATGATTTTTCAGAATATCATACATACATGCAAGTGTATTGATGGCAGTGGTTTCCTCTCATAGAATGTTTTGTAGAGAGCATTTTCCTTACACCAAATTGACCCTCAGCTTTCAATAGAAAACTAGGACTTGGTGTAATGAAAAAGTAATTGAATAAAAAGATATAAAAGGTGTCTCAGTACATTTGACTGCATTTCATAAACTAACCCTGTCTCTCTTGATATGTGTACCAATGGCAACTAGAAACTAAGTATTAGTAGTTAGAAACTGCCAAAAATAGTATTGTGGCATTTAATAATTTCATTGTTTAAAGGTAAAATGTAAGACTTTCAATATTTCTTAAGCTCTTTCTTTTCCTAAACATTATATCCTCAGAAGTCTATTTTTTTTTTGTGATGTTGAAGTGATATCTAATTATTTTTCACCAATTAGTTTGCTTTTGATTATTCTCATTACTTTCCATTCAGAATATAGACTTTCAGTTATGACTTGAATAACTGCCCCAAAAAATCCTGTTTCTTTCAAAGTGCTACATTCTAGAAATCATTCAGTGGATGAGTTCGGATAACAATAACTGAAGTAATAGTAGTTTCACCTGACATGATGGAAACTGTCCAGACATAAAGCAAGTGTGTTATCTTTATGTAGCATATTAAATAAAGGCAATTCCTTAAGAATGTAATTTAATAATTATGTAAGTGACAATATAAAGTTATGATCTAATGAAAGCTGTCTCTTGTATGGTTCATAGCGAAAGATCATTTCTTTTTTACGTTTATAATTTTAAACTTAGTGTTCATAAAATGTACACAGGAAACCAAAATACTTGGAATTTATTCTTTGCTCTCCCCGGGGAGTGATAAATTCTGGTTCGTTGTCATAGTCTGCATGTTATCCCTTCAGCTGAGAAACTGTGTGATGAAGGCTTATCTTGTTTTTGTGAAGTTCTGCCAGATTAAGCACATTGTTCACCCCGGTCTATGAAGGAAGCGAAGTGGAAGTTGCTCTCTGGTTATAACAGAAATTGCGTGAAGTCCTAGAAGATGTGAATGGCTTCTAATTCTTTGGCCTTTTATATTAAAAAAACATTAGTACCATAATGCATTTGTTGCCATAACATATGCTTCAGTTTCCACATTGTTCGAGTGTGTATAGGATCTTCAATAGTGATGAGAGAACAAACAGATACATGGCAAAAGGGGCAAGAACAAAGTTGTTTCAGGCACCTGACTGTCAGGTGGGTACCAGACACAGTCAGAGCTATGGTCCAGCAGAGGGTTATTAAAGAGCTTCTTTTGTTCCTGTCCACCCCAAGCAGTGAGGCCATCTGGAAATGTGACATAGTTGAAGCTGTGAGCTTTAGACCTTCTGGATTGACTTCTTTAATTTCTACATTTGCTCCCTTTGTCTGACATTTCTAAGCCATTCTCCACCCAGAAAAAAAAATATAAATCTGCATCCAGAAATTCTGTGAAAGACTTCATATAATTGACCTTGCCTTCTTAAGAACATCTCTGTAAACCATCCAAATTATACCCTTTTTTAAATCAATAACAAACCACAAACACACAAACACTAATTAAGCTGCTGCTTCAGATTTTCTCTGGATTGTACAGTGACAAAAGATTTTGCCATGTGATAAGAGTTTTGTGGCCGATTTGTTGGACTCAATCCAATTTTGAGTAGTCAAAGATGTGCATAAACTAAAAGTAATACTGTTGGGTCCTCTGCACTTGAAAATGTCAACAAGGAGGCTAGAGAATTAATGGAATAAACTATATTTTCATTTTTAGGCCTTCCCTCTAAATTGAGGCTGGAACATTTTGCTAATGCTAGTCTGGGAAGCTTCCTTTGCTGTTGCCTATATTACACCAGAATAACCTGAATGGCAGGTTTGGTTTCTAAATCACTGTGCTTTTCAGTGGTGTGACAATAAGTTTTATTTCAAAGCACATATCAAAACAGAATTACAACTATGAACAGCAAGAACCTGGTAGAAACAGTATCTCCCCATTTTTCCTCTCCTCACTGCAAATGCTGTCATCCCTTCTCTGAGCAGTTGCTGATTCATGAGCTCCCCAACCAGTAAAGGCATGAAACCACAAATAGCTCTTCTGACTTTGTTTAATGAGCAGTAATGTTTGGGAACCAAAAAATAAAAATAAGAAGAAACTACAGATACTTATCTTTTTTGAACAAAAAGACAAGAGTTGCAGACAATCTTTTGTGCTCTTTGGTTACCCCTTCATCCTACACATTATAAATCCTTGACAGACGTGTGACCATCTTCACATATCTATCAGTCTTATGGTTAATTGGAGAATTTCAAGTCAAAAGCTACCAATCTGCCATCTTTCACAAATACTCAGCCCTCAAAGAAACTAAATTTGTATAACACAATCTCTCTTGAATTCCTAAAATCAGCTAATCTATAAGTAATACAGACAGAAGGCACAAAACACAGTTTATACCCTTTTATCCACCTGCTATCAAGTCAATGCACGTCTGTTATCTAACCTAAATTGTTGGCAGCAAAGATAGAATGAGCTTTCTCACAGTGATTAGATGTCACTGCTGGCTCTGTTTCTAGTAGTATATGCTACTAGAATATATCTGCCCTAGAAATTGGAAGAGTTACTATATCAGCTATCATTTCATTGAACATCAAACCGATGGAGCTCTCCATTCATGAGGTCAGAATTACAAAGTGAAATATAAAAAGGATGCAAAGATTTCCAATATCCACCTAGCCAGCAGCCCATCTCATTTTTATTCTTCTTTAGAAGCTGACTGGCAACAGATTGCTTAGAACAAGGTGTAATAACCCCACGAGGGTAATAACCATGAGAACTGTCCATAAATATTTATATCATAAAATATGGCAATATATATTATCTTGCATAGACTTGTTCCGTTTTTACATATATTGATGGTAAAAGTGAGAGTTCTGTTTATCTTTTCAAATTTTTGGATAGCAAGGACATCTTGCAATTATTACATTTACAAGCTAATTGGGTGTTATGTTCAAATTTACTTCTGCTGAGCAGTGTGCAATGCGCCACTTTAAATCTTTCTTGATAATTCCCCCTTCTTGTATTATGGGACAAATTATAGGAGAACATCTGCTTTACTGTCTATACCTCATTCATCATTTCCTATAAGATTTTCATCCAATATTTACCGTTACTAGATTTGAACAATCCCCACATTTTCAATTTCCTTTCATGTAATTTTTTTTCTACAGATTTAATTTGTTTCTTGTCTTTGATTCAATTCTGTTTCTGCTATATATTTTGACATCAGGTGGCTAAAGCCCTGCCCAGGCTGAAAATCTACAATTATTTTATTTAGTGTCTTCTCAACACTTGTGTATTTGTTCTGACCATGCTACATTACATAAGAATTTCTGGCCACTGCTGCACAGGCAAAAATTTTCATTGGTTGTTCTAGGATTTTCTTTCAACTGCTTGCAGTTAATTTCCAACTCAAACATAAATGTGTAATTCAAATTACTTCTTCTACTTGTAGTATAAAATATTTGCCACTGTAACAAAGTCCAAACCATTAAAGTCCGTAGAGAGATTTGCACTAGCTGGTTCACTCACCTGCTTTTTCAAAAGGACTGTGTTTCTATCTCATTTACCACCATATGTACATAAGAATGTACAAATACAGTTTCATCCACACTTTTTCAAAAATAGTAAGCTAAGTTCTAGACATGACCCAGCCTTTAGTTGCTCAGTATGAACAAAAATTCAGATTCTGAAACTTTTAATTAGGCTTGCAGTCAAGTCTTTCAAGGTTCTTTCTGTAGAAGAAATGACACGTTTAGGAGTCTGGTGGCAATTTTTGAAACATTATAGCTAATTGTTCTTGGTGCCAGGGAAGTTGCTGATAGAAGCCCAGCTCACCACGGGTACCAATTAATCTTTATCACTGTCCTAGACCAAAAGAGAAAGGCAATTCAGATAACAGAGAGGCTAAACAGCCCTGTGTTGATGCATGTCTCTTTTCATCTACCTTATGGAAGGGCAGAGTATACAAGTTCCTAATTTAATCACTGCAGCTGAATGTATAAAGTTTGGTAGCATGAACCCATATACATTTCAGTGAAGACCAAAGAAAGGAGTTGGATGGTGATGCTAAAATAATTCATCTGGTGTCTGCATGTGTTTCTCCCAGAATAAAAGAGACAAATTAGAATAATAGGAAATTTCTAATGTGCAATACCCAATCTGAAACTAACATAATTCCTATTGTTACTATTATTTCTTGTCCAATTTTTGTATCTAAACACAAATTAAAAAAAACAACAACAAACAAACAACCAAACAACAAAAACCAAAATAAAAACAGCCAACCAAACAAAAAGACCCCACCACCCACAAAAATTAAAAGGCAAAATTCATATAAACTCAATTGCAAATTTTGAAGTACATCGATGCTTAGATAAGGAGTCTTCCCAAAGCACCTAAAGATTCCATGTCTTTATTCTAGAGGTATTCACTTTAAAAATCTCCATCTGAGAAACTCACCACTGGACTCAGTACAGCAGATGACTATAACATGACTTTCACGTTTCCAGAACAACCAAGAGAAGAAACTTCTATTCCCTTTTCATATATTCATTTATTTGTTATTTACTCTAGTGATAGGGAATTCAGGGTCATTTATTTCCAAGAGAACATGTTACTCATAAGGCTATAGATTTTTCTCCAGTGCACCTTTTATCTGAGTGCCAAAAATTCCTGGACTGCTTAACAAAAACAATATAAAGACATTTTATTGGCTGAAATATTGTTTACAAATACTTTCAACTCTCCTGCCTTTTAGGGACTGATGCAAAGCTTTTGGAAATGCACTCATACCTTTCCATTGATTTAGATGACCTTTTGAGCAGCTTCTTGGAGTAGCTTGAGGGGAGAATTAATCTGTGATCAAGCCAGATAAAATCCTAAGGGTTTCTAAAGCTACATACTGCCATCTTAAATAGGAAGTCATTCATCTGAATTCAGTGGAGAATCCAGTATAAATCTGAGTTAGTGAACCACAGCTGAAACCTGCAAAGGTGGTAATACAGAAGCTTTTGTTGTTACTTTATTTTATTTTCCCTTCTCTGATTTTAAAGTATCTAAGAAGTCACAAATTATAACATTTGTTTTCAACAAGGAATATTTTTAACTGTTTACCAGCTCATGGCTTCTTTAGCTGTTCTCACTTGCCTGAAAGAGAAGAAAGGATAAAATTGTTCAGAATCATTCTGCAAATAGTATGTCAGAATCATACCCACGCATCTGAGAACAGCAAGTCTCTTAATCTGACCCTTCTCTTATTCATATTAAACTCACACTCACAAGGTGTCAATTCCTTCATTAAACTCACATTCAGATTTGCCACGAACAAATAATACCTTCCTGTTCTCCATTTCTCTGCTACCTTTGCTCTGCTTCTAGAATCAGCAACACAAATATCAATAGCTAATATATTTAATTGCCAGGAAAAGCAAAGTGTTAGCAGCAGAGCCATAACAAGGTCATTCTCTCAGTTTCAGGCTACCAAACACCACAAACACTTGCCAACACTGAAGACAATGAACAGCCTTGGATTCTGCCAGTCTGTTGTGCTAATTGGCTGCAGTGTGCATGTCAACACACAAAGCACATTCTGTGGTATAAACACACACACACGCATATGTATGCACGTATTCCAACCTGGTTTTTGCCATTGCACTAATTTACTGCTCATTAGAGCTGTTGACCTTCCAGATGATAAAACTTAATGTTTATTCTCTTGTAATATTTGATCATAATACTCCTTTTTAGATAGATCTTAAGCTGGAAAATGGGATTTTCTGGACGTATCACAATTAAGATTTAAAGTTCTGTACGTTCACCATTTGTGTCTGTCTTGTTCAGAGCAGATGTGTGATGAACTGTTGAAATCTTGAGAGCACCGAGCTGGCCAGTTTCTCTCTGTCCTGCAAGCCTTAGCATCGTAACAGGTACGTATTACAGTTCTCCGCAGGCCTCAGCTCAGCATCACAGGCTATAAGTAGCACAACCAGGACAGGCTGGGTGTCCTGTATGGACAGGTTGTTCTTTTCTATTCCTACCTGTGTAACAGATGAATCACCTATGGGAGACTGCAGTTAAGTCTCGTACGCAAATGAGACTTACTGATAATGAGACATTGTCCTCATTTGCAAAAAGCAACGTTCCAATTCCTGTAAGACTCCTGTAAGTAATGGACTATATAGTCAATCTCTCCTGTCCTTCTTCCCTTTGTAGTCCAGTTTGTAATTAAAAAGCAATGAAGCTGACAGGAAGCAGACCTTGGATAGAAATGCCTAGAACATTTCCATAACACAAAGGTTCAAGCCTACACAGGTAGAGAGGTACTTGAGATCAACTCAAGTTTGAGCAGAACACGAGGTTTTGAGGTTGTTCTTGGTTGTCTCATGATACAAATCTTGGGTATGTCTGCTACATTTTTTTTTTTTTTCACATATATCTGAACCAGTTAACTTATGCTGTGGAACTATCTACACAAAATCTAGTTTCAATCTGGATGTTATTTAACCATTTTAGTATAAAAGTGAAAACAAAACAGTAAGCCATTTGCTCTGCTGGGCTTATGGGTCTACCACAATTTCATTATAATTTAGCTATGCAGCCTTTAGATCAAAGCTGTCTTGCAGCTGAATGCTGCAAAGTATGACCAGGATGAAATGTCTTTGAAAAGGTCCTGGGTGCACATTAAGTGCCATAGGTAAAAACCAAGAGTTCATCCCTGTACAAGAAGTAACACTTTCAAGAGGAAAAGGTTTGGAACAACAGAAGAACTTCTCTGTGAGCACTTCCAAAATTGTATTTTTATTAATGTCTTTCATCTCAGCTGACAGGATAATTCATCATAATTAAAAAGATAACCTAGGTTAGTGAGGCTTGTTCTGCAACAAAGTTGTGGAATTGATTTCTAGATGGCTTTTGCATATACAACAGGGTTTTCAATGATTATGAAAGAAAATGCTTCCACTGAACACAAACAGTGCTAATGACACACACTCATCCTTCCTCTGGCTAAAAAAAGAAATTTGACCAAATGGACTACAAGTCAGATTTTCAGCTGTATAATTTTGAGAATGCCAACAGTAATAGATTGTCATGAATGATCATATAAATATGTGTACTTCACGGAAGCATGTATATTTAACTAGAAACTTTAGTAAATACTTATGATACTGGCCAATAGATGTAAGGAGTTTTATCAGAATAATTTTTAGAAAACAGAAATGACTCTATGTGCATAGGATTTATCTGCTCCTGGCTTTGTATCTAAGACAGTATGTTACAAAAGCAACCCATTGACACTGAGGATTTTCAGAGCTCCAGAATGGTCTGCAGCATCTACAGATGCTCTACTCATGCCAGGTTCTCTTTATAATTAATGTAGACAAACATGCATTTATAAGATGTAATTCATCTGGCTTGTTTAAAACAGTCATTTTAAGATGTGATGAATCATACCTTAGACTCCATTGGCAGTACTAATGAAAATACCTTTAAAGGATGTCCATGGTGACTGTCTTAGACAAATTGAGCTCAAGAAGCCTGATATGGTGGAATTATTATTGTTTCCATTACCAATTTTGCAAAGGTTTGCTGCATACATATGGATAATTATATTTTTTGAGAGTTAAGAACTCCAAAATTAATTCTTTTTCCAGGGTTCTGGGAACCTTGACTTCTCAGTGAAGAACAGACAGGTTCTGCCAAGTTGCAGAAGGCAAAGGCAGGGACTGGAAGAATGAATAAACACACACAGTAGGAGATCAGATTCAAGACCATCTAAGAAATGTGAAGGTGCACAAGGTCATGGGACCTGATGAGATGCATCCACACGTCCTGAGGGAGCTAGCAGATGAAGTGGCTAAGCCACTGTCCATCATATCTGAGAGGTTGTGGCAGTCTGGTGAAGTTCCCACTGACTGGAAAAGGGGAAATGGGGAAATGTAGCTCCCATTTTAAAAAATGGAAAAAAAGGAGACCTGGGGAACTACAGGTCCATCAGTCTCACCTTTTGCCCAGCAAGATCATGCAGCAGATCCTCCTAGAAACTATGCTAAGGCACATGGAAATGAAGGAGGTGATTGGTGACAGCCAACATGGTTTCACTAAGGGCAAATCATGCCTGACATATTTGCTGGCCTTCTGTGACAGGGTTACAGCATTGGTGGATAAAGGAAGAGCAATAGATGTCATCTACCTGGACTTGTGTAAAGCATTTGACATTGTCTCACACAACGTCCCTGTCTCTACAACATGTCATCCATGGAAAGACCTGGATTTGATGGGTGGACCACTTGGTGAATAAGGAATTGACTGGATGGCTGCACTTGAAGAGTTGTGGTCAACAGCTCTATGTCCAAGTGGAGACCAGTGATAAGTTGCATTCCTCAGGGGTCAGCATTGGGACCAGCACTGTTAACACCTTTGTTGGTGACATGGACAATGGGATTGAGTGCACCGTCAGCAAATTTTCCGATGACAACAAGCTGTGTGGTGTGGTCAACATGCTGGAGGGGAGGGATGCCATCCAGAGGGATCTTGACAGGCTTGAAAAGTGAACCCATGCAAACCTCATGAAGTTGAACAAGACCAGGTCCCAAGCACAAACACAGGCTTGACAGAGAATGGATGGAGAGCAGCCCTGAGAAGGGCTTGGGGGTGTTGGTTGATGAGAAGCTCAACATAGACCACAAAGTACCCTTGTGGCCCGGAAAGCCAACTGTATACTGGGCTGCATCAAAAGAAGTGTGACCAGATGGTTGAGGAAGGCAATTCTGCCCCCTACTCCACTCTCGTGAGGCCCCACCTGGAGTACTGTGTTCAGCTGTGGGGCCACCGGCATAAGGATGTGGACCTGTTGGAGTGAGTCCAGAGAAGGGCCACAAAAATGATCAGAGGGCTGGAGCACCTCTCCCATGAAGAAAGGCTGAGAGAGTTGGAGTTGTTCAGCCTGGAGAAGAAAAGGTTCCAGGGACACCTCACAGCAGCCTTCCAGTACCTAGAGGGGCCTGCAAGAAAGCCATAAAGGGACTTTTTACAAGGGCATGTAGTGACAGGACAAGGGGTAATGGCTTCAGACTGAAAAAGAGTAGACTTAGGTTAGATATTAGAAAGTAATTGTGAGGGTGGTGAGGCACTGGAACAGGTTGCCCAGAGAAGCTGTAGATACCCCATCCCTGGAAGCGTTCAAGGCCAGGTTGGATGGTGGGGCACAGGGCTTGCACAGGGCAACCTGGTGTAGTGGCAGGTGTCCCTGCTCATGGCAAGGGGGGTTAGAACTAAATGATCTTTAAGGTCCCTTCCAACCCAAACCATTCCATGATTCTATGATTTTGAGCATCACAATGACTTTTTAAAGCTGGTGTCTTTTGGTAATATTGGTTTTAATTTCTCTGTATGTCAGCAGTTCCATATGTAAAATGTGAATTATAATATTAATCTTATTATGACCTGGTTTTCCTTTTTAATTCAGATTTATGAAGTGCTTGAAAAACTCAAAAGGATACAGATGCCAAACATTATTAGCTATGTTATTCCTCTTTATTACTGTCACCTATTCATAGACATTTTCAACTCAATGTGAATTTTGACCCCTGTTCATCTCTTCTTTCTAACTAAATGGGATATTTAACTGTCCATCACCGTGCTTTGATTCCCCTGAATGTTCACATTACCACATTTGTGATTCAGAGCATATCCCACAATGCCCTTTTCCACTCTGTATTGAATGTGCCTTCCATATGCCATTAAAGATTCAGCATTGCAAGCTATCATTATATTAATTTTAAGAACACTTTTTTTATCAACAGATGAACAATCACGATGATTAAAAATACTTCTCCTCTCAAGGGCTTGTACAGTATTTTGCATTCTCTGGCATGTTGATTAGTTATGTTGATTGAAAATGAGTGAAAAACAGAGACAACTTATTAGCCAGTTTAGTTAGCTGCTACTTACATTAATGAGAATGTCTGGATGCATGCCCATTAAGAATACTTGGGAGATCAGAGGTTGAAAAGTGATTCCTTTGCTTCTCGCTGCTGACAGTTTGGAAAGGAGCATACCCACGAATGGATGGATGCTGAAGCATGCACAGCCTCTACAAGGAAACATTGCTGCTCTGGAGTCCAGTCCAGAACTGAGCACCCTCAGGCACAGGGGGGAGATGCTTGGCAGGTGTGTGCATGGTACCCTCCTGAAGGCTGGTGTTGGAGGTGCTTTGGCAGCAGTAATATTGGTCAGCAAAAGCAGCTAGTAATAGCTCTATTACTGCCTATACTAACAATACATGTCTGTCTTCCATTGCCAGAGAGGCATCGATGGAAATAAGGGAGGACACATAGCTGGTTTTCTGAAGGACAAATTTTGTTTTTCACTTCACAATTTGTTTACTTATAGGGCCACCTCAGAGTGCCTTTAAGGCAGCGAAGCAGGATTTCTTACATACATATATATATATATATATTTCATTTCAGCTGATGCCAGGAAGGTTCATGCTGAACACAAACCCCATTCTCCCAGCTGTGTACAGCTAGTAAGATGCATGGGTAGCCCATAGTGGAGGGAGGGAAGGAGAGGGCAAAAGAAATGTTGCTAAGATTCTTCTTCCACATTGGGAATTGCAAGGGTAAAACCAGTAAAGTGATTTGCCCAAGGTGATGCAGTAAGTGCCAGGAACTGAATTCAGATCTCCTGAGTCACAGCCCAATGCCTTAATCAGCTGACCATGTTTCCAAGCATTTGGCTTTACATAATCAGTTTGCCTGATTTACTGGCAAAGTCTTACAATAGTGAATTTTCCCACTGCAAAAAGTCAATGATCCAAAAAAAAAAGAAAAAAGAAAAAAGTAATGCCTATGCCTTTGGGGGGGGGGGGGGGGGGGGGGG
>JAVJGJ010000047.1:63931265-63947289 GCA_035590215.1 Microhierax caerulescens | reverse complement strand
CGATGGGGGGACATGAGGGGGCACGGGGGGACATAGGAGGCGATGGGGGGACACGGGGGGACACGGGGGGTGATGGGGGGACATGAGGGGACACGGGGGGACACGGGGGGACACAGGGGGTGATGGGGGGCCAGGATGGTCCCCAGGTGCCACCACGTTGTCCCTGTGTCCCCAGACGTGGCTGACGTCTGCGCCTTCCTGGCCTCGGAGGAGAGCAGCTACGTCACGGGGGCCAGCGTGGAGGTGACAGGTGGGGACATGCTGTCACCCTCCCCCCCCCCCGTGGCCCTGTTAACTGGAAACATATGATACCTGAGCAATACTGCAAAATGAATGGTGAAGGAAAAGGATGACAATAGAAACCAGGCTTACTGGTAGTGCAGCACCTATTCCAGAACCACTGCAAGACAGGTGATAACAATTTGTCATAAGGAACTGTGCTTTGGAATGAAAGACAAGGATCTTACCATTGTCAAAACATCTGTTGCTTGTCAGCTGCCATCTAGACAACGGGAAAGCGCTAAGAAAAAGTTTGGAGAACTCTGCTTGTGATTCTTAGACCACTGCATATCCACCTTGTTTTTCCAAATATTTAGTTCTATCTGAACAAAGAAACCAGATTTCACCCTAATTTTTCCCTACCTCTTTTGAGTGGACTTCAGGCAGAATAAGTATTAAAGTCTGCTTGGGTAAAAGAAGAGTCATTAATTATAGTAGTTAATATTCAGAATTGGTGATTAATTTTAAAGCTATTTGTAAAAAAAAATAACATTTTCAATCAGAATGTCTATATTGCATGCTATATTGTTTTTTATTCTGGTCATTCACACTTTGAATCATTTATGAAAATATATAGGTAGACAAAAATATATTACTATTCTGCTCATGTGGACTTTGGATAATTGGTACAATAATGTTACCTATTTCTGACACTTCAGAGTTAATGCAATTAATTTGATACGTTACTGAAAAAGTCAATGCAAATATGTGGGATTAAATGCAGAACTGCTGAATTAGCACTGGAAAATTCAAATAGTTTTCATTTATTTCCAGTTTTCCAAATGTAAAAATGGATATTTTAATGTGTGAAGCAAGACAAACTATGCTTTTCAGCACCTAAACTGAGGAGAGCTAATTAGTAGGCACTTGTTTCTGTAACACAGCAGCCCAAAAATTACATCAAAGACAGGGCAATAAAGAGATTCTTTATCAAAGCCTTCTGTTCTACAGGTTCTAGCCCTTACGAATGGTGGTGATGATCTCCAGAAAAAGAGTTCCTGCCTGGAGAGGAATCTCATATTGCACATATCACTGGTATGCAGCACACAGGCACTGCAGATTTAATCATTGAAGGTAGCCATTTCTTCAGCTGGTGAGAAGTTTTCTGTTGTGTCATTCATAGGCACCTTTTGGGTTAAGTATATCTGCCATTCTTCAGTTTCAAGTTCAATTAATGGACAGGTATTAGCACACAGGACAACTGAAAAAAAAAGCTTTTTTTTTTTTGTACTCTGTTGAGAGGATCATCAGTATGCTAGAAGCAGCACATACCCACTAGTGTTTAACTAGGTTAACCAGCCAGCAACTACCTACCATGCAGCTGTGTGCTCACTACCCCCCTAGCAGTGGGATGGGGGGGCTAAATCAGGAAAAATATGAAACTCATGGGTTAGATAAGAGCAATTTAATAAATGAAATAATACTAGTAGTATGCCACAGCACTATCCAACCTAGCCAGCTGCAACAAGGCTTTTACCACCCCATACCAGGTTAACTCTAATAAGTAGTTCCCACACCTTGCCCCAGCACAGCCACCAATCCCCTACAAGGTTTACAAAAGTTCATCTACTGTCTGTGCTGTTTCTTCATCACCTTCAGGCCAGCCAACCCTGCTTCCTGCCTCTGATGCGTCCAGATTCTCTCTTCTACAGGCTCTTCTTCCAGCCAACCTCCCCTCATCCAGGCCCCCTTCTTCTCCTAGGGTCTCCCCTTCATCTGGGGCACTCTCTCCTCTACCTCTGCTTTTTCTGGATCTCCTTTCATCTACTATTCCTCTTTATTCAGTCCTTACAGCTATTTAACCACATAGCGGGAACCAGCCACAGCTGCACCTTATCCACATCAGCCAACCCACCGCCCCTGCAGCCAGCCCACAGCTGTGTGTTATCAATGTTAATTAACCCAGCTTCATTCCTCTATAATTCTTCTACAGTAGTAGTAGTAGTGTTGGTAGTAGTAGCAGTGAAAAGCAGAGAGAAGGAGAGAGGAATAAAACCCAGAAGAAGAAAACAAGAGATTGGCGGTACAACTGCTCAGCACCCACAGACCGATGCTCAGTCAGTCCCCGAGCAGCGGCCGGCCCTGACCAGCTCGCTGCAGGTTGTACACTGACCACGACGTTCTGGGCTGTGAGTAGCCCTGCGGCTATTCGGGTCAGCTGTCCTGGCGCTGCTCGCTCCTGGCTTCTTGCACACCTCCTTTGCTGGCAGAGCATGGAAAATTGAAAAGTCCTTGATTTAGGGTAAGTATTACTTAGCAACAACTAAAACATCAGTGTGTTTTTAACAATATACTCATATTAAATACACACCATAGCACTGTACCAGCTACTAAGAAGAAAATTAACTCTATCCTGGCTGAAACCAGGACAACTAGTCTGCAATAGGTATACTTCATTGTCTCACCTGCTTATTGTATTTGCTACTACTAAAACATCTACTATGGGAGGTGTTTCACTTTGTACATGTAGTGTCCTTGTGCTTGGGCAAGGTCCATCTTTGGAGATCCAGCTGAAATCTGCAGCCAGGGAGACAAAACACAACAGCAACTCAGAAAACAGTAACGGAAAGAGTAATTACCTCCTCAGCTGTGGCTAAGGTGGTTGTTGGATACAGCTCCTGTGAAAGAAGATAGCTGAGTATCAACTAGAGAGATTAAATTTTCTTTCTTTTTTCTTTTTTTTAAGAAAGAAGCCTTATCCAGCAGGCAACTATCAGGCCAGGTGATTAACAATAAACAACCCCGATTTTTCAAAAATCTTGCACATTGAATCTCTTGTGTATACAGTTCCCTAAAGTCCTGATAGAAATACTTCATCTAGCTGTTGGCTGTTAAAGGAAAGCTCACAGAATTTGCAGGTTTAAAAAAAAAACAAAAACAAAAACCACAACGCAATGGGAGTTTTTTGATTTAGAGGTATACCCAAATCCCTAAACTGAGCTAGAAAGGTTTAGATAGCTTTGAGCATGCCTGATATGATAAGTGGGAGGGGAACTACAAGATCTTCTATTTCATCCATGAGAATGGCTTTCTTATTGAATTTTGAGTCATTAAAAGTCCAGTAGAACAAATCATTATGAAATGAATGAATAAATAAGTGTAAACCAAGCCGGAACTTCTTTGAGTAAAAAGAGTTTCAGATCCATCTGTGATAGAAGACATTGGAGTAATAAGCCCATGTCATCTCCCTACATCAAACTGGGATTTTTTGTGAGTTTAAAAATATGAGGGGAAAAAAATGCAGGAAAATCTTTACACTCACATTGTCTTGCAATGCATGGTAGTATGCAAAGAGAATACTAAGAGAAGTGGGCCAAAAGCCATGTTCATGTAATCCTTAGCAGGCAATAAATCAAATTTACACCTAAAGAATATGCTTCTTCGATAACAGTAAAAAAGTGCAGTGAATTAGCATGAATATTAAGCATGGCAAGATAAAAACATCTCATTTCTGAGTACAAAAATATCATTGTCTAATTTCCTCTGAAATGTGTCATAAACGTGCCTTTTATTCAGTATTTTGAAAGAAAAATGGATCATATTACACTTCTCAGTAGTATAGTTATGCAATTCAATGGGGGATGAAACGTCCTGATTTAATAAATAGGATAAAGATTAGTAAAGTAATCTAATCACTGTTCTCTCTTATTTTCAGTCATCACTGAGGATGGAAGAGAGCAGGAGAGGAAGATTAATTGGAAACTTTGTGAAGATATAGGTCAGTAGCCCACAGCTTTCCTGGTTTTTGTAGGTGCGAGCATGCTTCAGCACAGAGATCACTGAGAATGAGACAGTGACTGTAAATGAACCGTATGCTTCCCTGAGCAAGCAGCAGTGGGAGTGTGTTTCTCCTTGCAGGTGGCACCCAAACATGCTCAGGTCTGCTTTGCTCCCAAGAATATGCACAGGATGCCTAAGGCAGTCCTGAGTTGTATTTTTGCCTTAGATGCTCTGCTTGGATTTACCCATATTTAAGGCTAACTTTGAGGTGACCTTTGAAGCTCCATGTTGCGTATGCTCGTGTTGGGCTGGCTGGCCTGTCCTCAGTGTCCCATGTTGCTTCACAGCCATGCACTCAGCCACACTCAGATAGACAAGTGGCCTGAACCTGGACTGGAACTCACTCAGCTATTTCCTCCTAGGTGTCTGGGTACACTCATTTACACCCCGCTTTGGAGCTACAGCACTCCCAATGAGCCCCATCTTCTTGGAGGTCCATAAGCCAGTAAGTACAAGCTATGGTAAGCAGGGCTGTGCAAGGCTCTGTCTCACTGTGTATTTTTTCAGAGGAACATGTTGTCTAAACACCTACGCCACTATTCCAGGCACTAGGCATGTTAAATTAATTACAGGCATTGATGGTACCCAAATGAGTCGTGATTTCAGCAGTCCTATACGATCGCTTCTCTTTTCACACTGCGGAGAGGTGCAGCCTCAGCCCAAGCCTGATCTCTCAGCGGTTTTGACCTCCCTGGTGCTACACCTGAGTTCCACCAACGCGTCCATGTGGACAATCAGATATATAATCTGCCATAGTGCTCTCACGGAACTGTTGTTAACAGATGGAATTTTTCCTGTCTAAAATATGTGCCTGTAGCTGCTCTCATTCACATTCTCCCTTACCCCCATCCCATTCTGAGTTTTCATCAGCTATTCACTCGGCAGCCTCAGGTTGCCATCGAGTCTGAAAGCCACTGCACAGTCCAGATGCTTGCGAATTTATCATGCTACCTGTTTAGCCTCTGGCCTAAAGATTGAAAGCTTCTTCTGGGTTCACTTCAGCCCTAACAATGTAACTGTACAACACATTAACATTTCGCCGCTGTCACCATGCCAGTGATGACAGGGACTTGGGGCAGGGTGCTGAGTCATAACAGACATCTAACTGTACATCTAAGAGCAAATCCAGCTCCTATAAGAAAAAATAGGCTGGACATAGAAAAACTACTCAAAGTTAAAATTCGGGTAAAAAGTCTTTGTGATCATAAAATCCCTAAAGTTTAGGGTAGAGATGGTTTCTTTAGAAAACAAAAATTGTGGTTTATCTGGGGAGGCACTGGCAGAGCTCCGCAGCTACAATTTTGGTATGGGGTCAGAAGAATTGTATGATTTCTTGCTCATCCATGTTACTTCTTAATGTTCATCACAACCAGACCCAAGTGTATGTAAATAAAACCACCTATTTTTCTTGTCTAATCTGCCATGCTTATAAATCATCTGCTGAATAAAGGTTTCTAGGTGGAATGGTGGTGCTGTTTGCTATAGCAGCATGACCTGTGCTCTGCTGCCTGGGCAGGATCTGTGGCCCTGTGAGATGTGTGACCAAGGAAAGTGAATGCTGTCATGAAAAAGCCAGAGGTAACAAGTTGTGAGGCAGTTTGAGGAAAAAGCTGGCAAAAGGAGGGGTAAAAAGGCCATGGCCTTACTGGCACCATTGCCTGCAGCTGAGGGTTGGAAACCCAGGGCATCCTCTGCCATTGCTGCAAAAGCATGGAAGGTTTCTGCTAGGATGAGAGGAAGGATGAAGCAGCAGTAAATAACATTATTCAGGCTTTCCTATCCCTGTCTTCCCCTCTCACATCAATTTTCCCTCTGACTCTCCATTCCAGCTCTGCTGCTTCTTCTTTCTCAGATCTCCTTTCCTTAACAAGAAGCTGAATAAGGCTCTAGCCCCTCATCTCCAAGGCAGAAAAATTCAGTTTAGCCCACACTGCTCAAGAGCCTTCAGGTAGCTCTGACGTTTGTTCATGTGATGTTTAAAAGCCCCAACAATCATCTGACATTATCAGAGCATGTGCAGATGAGTTGACTCCCTGAGGCAACCAAAGACAATGTTTGCCGAGTCTCAAACGCTGTTTACCATGAAAACATAGAAGTGCTCCATGGAAATTTGGTGCTGTGCCTTGCATCACATGAGCACTATGTCAATGTTGCTGCTTTTTTCTTGTTTAATCTGTTGTACTTATAAATCATTTACTAAATAAAGGGCTTTAGATGGAACAACACTGATATTTTTAATATCAGCAAAGACCTGCGCTGTACTGCCTGGACAGAATCTGTGGTTCAGTGAGGTATGCAACCAAGGAAGGGGAAAGCTGCCATAAAAAGTCAACAATATGTATTAATGATTTATTTGCATTTCAGACACTGGCATTTAGAAGGCTGCAAAGTAATTTCCATAAAATTCAGGAAAACCTTGTGTTAGTCACACTGGTTTAGTCCCACAAACTGGTGGGAATGTTTGAATCGGACACTAGATGAACTGCTGACTGTGGACTTTAATAAAATTATTCATGAGAGTTATGTGAATTCGGGGATCAAAATCAAACTGGGCCTCACATGGTGAGGTTAGCAGAGACAAATAAGATCCTTGACTCCCTTCTCCACTCCAGCCTAATTCACAGATGCTACAGGCTTTATGTTTGGAAGATTTTACTCCTTTCTCTTTAATTTGTATAAGGGAGCTGCATCTGCCCTTCGCCCTACCCTGCTACTCTATGTAGCCATTAGAAACCCTGGGAAGGGAAAGAATGTTGCTTTTCCTCTGAGTTATCAGGGAATTTCAGGAGACGTGATGTTTCCTGCATCCCCTCCTGCAGAGCAGTCCATTCAAACCCGTGTGTGCTGAGGCATGGCTGAGCTGTGCAACACCTAGCATGTGCAACATCTACTTAATGACAGCTATGTAAGGGCATCTTTCTCCAGGGTTCACCCCAGGGGCACAGTTCTCCAGGACCCTGTGTGTGTTTCTGTGACTAGTTGACCGGTTTCAAGCATCTGGAATTTTACAGAAGCCTTTAAGAATGCAAATCTCCTTTCTGTTTATATGACTCATCCAGGATGACTGCCCATGGTCCTAGCTGGGGGTGGTGTAAGGGAGATCCAGCAAACACGTTAGGAATAACTGCAAAGGTTCTGGAAGCCTGGTAGGCAGAGAACATGTCACACCCCAGGGTCTGTTTGAGGGCTCTGGGGTCTAACATCAGCTGTGATATAGACCTATTTCTTTCAGAGTTGGCTGTAAAGTTTAGAAAAGATCTTACCACACTGATGTGAGGTCCTGTGCTTCCCTGCACAGGCTGGGGAACCCTCTTAGTGATCCAGTCCTGTGGATTTCCCTTCTGCATAACTTGTTTTCCTTATGAGTCTCCAGCCTAAAACAATAGCAGAGTTTCCAACAATAAGGGGATTTTCAGCACTCAAAGCTTAGTCACTTCCTATTACTCAAAGAAAGAAAATGTGAAAAAGTTCCAATTTAGAAAGTCTCTGGCTGGTGGTCCAGCCAATATTTATGTATCTGTTTTCACAAAGTACTAAACTTCAGAACAGTAGGGGTTTTGCCTCTCTGTGAAAACAATATGGTATTTTAGAACAGTTGTTTAAACTGGTACAGTAAATAGCTTTCAAGATAATTTGCAGTGGACGTTAGTGTTTCCGTGGCAACAGAGAATGCTGTCCTGTTTGTATTTTGTTTTGCTGGATATTAAAGGAAAACCCTTTGCACAGTTCCAGTGTGTTTATATTGTTATATATTACAATAATGGCTTATATTGTAACTGCTGCTGCTACAGATCTGCCCAAATGTCTAAGAATCCAGTTCCAAAGGCTGTATTGACTCCAGCTTTGGGTATGTAAGCACATGTTTAACAAATAGTTTTTACTAATACTGTGGCCTGTGTTAAGTTAAATTTAGCTGTGTCTCAAGGTTGAAAACTCCAGTTAAAGTACAAACTTTCTAAACTGAGAAATAGCACTGGTATTGATCAGTTAAATGGGAAATATACACCAAATACATATTGATCTTACTGACATATGATTTGTCTCAATGATTTTTGTTGAAAAAGCTTTTCTTTCTAATTGGAATTGTGCATATGTGCAAAAATTCTAGTTGAAACTGCTTCAGGCTTTTTATCCTGCTGGATTTATAGCGAGTTTGTTTTTTGGTGGGTTTTGGTTTTTTTTTTGTAATTTCAAAATACAGTTTCATGAACAATTTTATTCTGTGTTCACATTTTTTTATGATATTGTTGTATGAAATGTTGAGTAGTGTTGTGCTAATGTGCTCAGCTCATGTCATTGCCCTGATTTGCATATCACTTTCTAATAAAAATAAAAATACTTTTGATGGTGCCGTAGAACCGTAGGATAATATAGGTTGGAAACAATCTTGGGAGGTTGTCCGGCTCAACCCACTGCTCAAAGCAGGGCTAACTTCAACAGGAGATCAGGTTCCTTGTGGAATCTCATTTCCAGATGAATTTTATTCATCTCCAACAATGAATATCACATAGCAACCCTGTCATCCCTTGGAGAATAACTGCTTCTCTTGCCTCTTTGCCTTTCCCTATACTGACACCCAATGCAGCCATCCCTTTCTGAAGACAATTGCAGAGGTCAGTAAGAAATATTACACTTAAGCACAACTGAAATTAGCTGCCATTTTGAACATCATGTCACTGCTTTTACATCTTTTATGCTAATTCCTTCAGATAACATTCTGTTCCACTGTAAGCAATAGGAATTTTGCACATCATTCCCGTAGTTCCCTCTTTATCATCCCCTCTGTCTGAAATACACCTAAGAAAATGGAAGTAATTATTTTTGGCAATATTTTCCTGTGAGCTCCCTGAACTTCATCCATATCTCATCTTGGTTCTTGGATTTCATTCAGTTCACTTCTGTAAATCAGCATTTCTCCTTTCTACCAAAATGATGCAGCAAAACTAAGCACTTCCCAGTCAGGTGTTTCAAATACCTGTTCTTCAGAAAAAAAGTCTTTTAGGTATCTTAATTATTAATTAATAATACTGGAGGGAAATAATATTTTCTTTAATTTTAAAATTGTTATCCTTTTTTTATATTATATTTAGAACCTGTTTTCCTAAATGGAGCTCTGTAAACTTTAGGCAATAGAAAGCAGTTAAAAAGCCTCCTCTTGAGCTTGCAGAGGTTTAAGCAGTCACTGCAGTCACTACAGTCACAGGAATCATGAGATGAAGCAGGGTTAGCATATTTTAGCTTGCCTGATTGCTTTTTCCTACAGTATGCCAAAACAAGATTAGAACAGCTGATTCAGGGATGTCCGAAAGAGAAACTTTTTCCGTATCAGTGTCTTATCATATGATTCCTGCAAGGCATGTCCTGAAACAACAAGAAACATTCTTTCATAGTTCTAAGCAGTCCTTGTTCTTTAATCAGATGATAGTTATTTGATCTAGACATCCTGAACCAAAATAGCTCTTGTGTTTTTCTTTTTTACAATTACAGCATGTTCTATAAGATGTAAGCTACTGCAGACATGGAAAGTAAAAAAGTAAAAAAAATTAAGCGGGTTGCCTACACTAAGTAGATGTGCAGAGTTAATGCTTGAACTAATGTGCCTCTGATGTGAGTGTAAGAAAAACCATTACAGCAAGAATTTTCATAAGCATTTTTAATGACATCACCTATTTAGTATTGTTTTGTCTCATATTCAGAACAGCAAATTATGTATGGGTTGATGAATAAACATTTCCTTAAATACAACAATCACTACTGCAACAAAACTAGATGGTTTAGGAATGGAAAAGCCAAACATTAATAACATGAAAACAAGGCAGCCCAAGGAAAGGCTTTCCCAACTCTTAATTTCTGAAGTCATGCAATATAATTTTGTTTATTATAAAAAAATGGGTATATTTCCTAAATTCATGAATAAAATAAAGCTGAATTCCATTTCTGGTCTAAATTGGCAATGAAAATACTCATCATTAATGTAGTTACCATATGAGCAAAAAAAGAAACATATGTAAATAGAAACAAAAATAGAAACCTACACCCAAGAGAGTGAGCTTTTTCCAGAGTGGGAATTACCTGTGGCATATTTGGTTTTGCAATACTTGTTGTAATAAAAACCAGTTCTTAATTTGATGTTAGGTGCTATTACAGTAGAAATAATAGGTATTACTTAATACTTACACTTTACATGTAACATAAAAGATGCATATACAAAGGAAGACAGATAAAGAAACATGAATAAAATTCAACAGCAAAAATTATTATTCATCCTGTTGAGAAGCTTCTGTAAACTTTTGTTCTCCTAGAACAGTCCATGAAAAGACATAACTTTAATTCTTTCCATTTTCTTGCATATGTCTGGCTTAATCATGTAAGTAAACCACTGAAGAGTATGAGCACTGATTTCATGTTACATTTCAGAATTCTAAACAAGCCACAGACCCAAATATTTCTTACTGAAGACAAAGGAGATTCTTAACATGAGATTAATTTAATCTGATGCATCTAGTCAAAGCCATTTTTCTAAGCACACTATAAGATTAGTAGAGAGAAATCATCAGTTTATGAGGGTCATCTGAAGTTGGATAACAAAGTCTGGTAGAATTACTCACTTTCTAGAAGCACCTGCCTTTTCCTGTATTGACTCTAGAGAGTGATAGGGGAATTTTAGTTAGATGACTTGAGGAGAGATGAATCTTCAGGATGTGTTGGATCAAGATTAATCTGTGATGGTGACATATTTGTTCTCATTTCTTATGAGTCTGTACTTCTAAGAAGACAGAAAATTGGTGAAAAACAAAATGAGAAGTTAAAAATGAAAGAAGTCCAAATAAAAATGGTTGTGGTATAAAGAAAATACCACATAGCAAGAGCAACTAGGGTTTTACAGCTTCTTGTTTAGAAAAACAGAATAGCCTACCCTTGTGTAATGATCCTTCCAAAGTTATGACAATAAAACTTTATAGTGCCATTCACTGTCACATAGTCTATAGATACTTCCATACAGTATAAAGCCATGTTAAAACACCTTTTCCTTCCCACACTGAGAACTTGTATGAATCCTCCCCCAGTCCATGTTTGTTTAGAATACATTTTTGTAGCAAAGATATAAGCTCAATACATGCAGTGATTTATCTTGGGAATACAGACTCAACAGTAACTGCAATGAAAGCAATATGGCAGGAAAATAAGAGATCTGGACCATCTGGGTGAAAATATGTGGCTCTGAAAAAATGTTTAGAGGAAAGAAAATTAACATATATCTGGCAGTGAAAGCTCTGAATTCAACTGATAGTTTTAACACTCATTTAGTCACTGACTTTATCCGTGACACTGATGGTTGTTTTTCAGGGTCACACAGTGTCCATCTTTTCTTTATAGTCAAGAAACCAGGGCATTGGGCTAAAACTTGGTTTCCATATCTGGGGATGATGTGTAATTAACAACTATTTAATAACTGTGGAACGAGCACTAATGGGTTCTTTAGCTATCTTTGCCTCACAAGAAGTCATTTAGAGAAATTGTTAAATTAGCATAACTGTTACAGTATCACTTCCCTCTCTCAGCTATGTTATTTCTGATCATGTTATAAACAGAATAATAAAAATAATAGCCCCCCATCTGGAACTCAGGAGCATTATTCATATATAATATTCAGTCAGCTATATACAAACTTTTGTTCCCTTTTTCAATATTAGTAATATTTATATTCTCAGATAAATGTAAAGTGAAAGATTAATTCCTAGTGATTACAATTCAAGTTAGATGTTTTCCAGTGCTGAAACAAAAGGCAAGCTTCTGTGTCTTATTGGAAAGGTAAAGGGGAACTGGCTTGTTGCTAAAACAATAGAATTTTATTCTTATCCCTGTTCTGGGTTTTATGGTTTGTCATTGCACTGAAACTCATCTAGTATTTATCAGGTAATAAAAAAGGACAAACCAAATCCTTCTTTACTGGAAAACTGAAGCTTTGTTGTTATAGCTGATACCAAATAGACCTACTAAGTGGGATAGTGTCAGAGTCCTGAAGATAAGTGAAATCCAGAGTTGTCATAAAGAGTAAAAATGTTAATTTGATATTGTTCAGAATATTAAGCTGCATTCTGATATGAATTATGTTGAAATTTTAAAAACTCACATGGATGCCAGTGAAACGGTAATACTTTTTATGTCTATAAATAATAGGGACTGCCCAAAAGGTACCTGAGAAAGTAACAGTGCCGAAATGTGGGACCCCCAACAGTGGCTGGAAGCAGAGGTCTCTGCTTTTCAAAGCTGCATCTTTACTTGCAAGTCAAGAAGTTATCATAAGGTAAAACTTATGGCAGCAACTCATGTACTGGGAGTGTCAGGTCACATAGTTTGTCTGTTCAGCACTGCACAGTTAACAGGCTTTCACTTCACCCCTGAATCAACTATGTCTATTTTCAATCACATTTTCTTCCCACCAAATTCCCTCACATGCTTTCTAAAAGGAGTTGATCAGAGTGACAATTTTGCAATGGCAAAGTTTTAGTTACCAAGAGAAAAGAGTCCATCTGCAGTGAATTGCTTCAGTACCCTGGTGTGCCTGGCATAAGATTTCAAACCTGAGGGAGAGACTGTTCGTGTTAAAATGAAGTTTCATTTAAAAAAAAAATAATAATAAAACAAGCTTGTACTGAAAATAGGAAGATATGCTTAAAATCATTTAACGTAGTCCAAGGGAATTTATTTTGAAATATTAGAGGATCATTCACTTAAGTCAAAATAATCTGCAGAATAGCCAGGAGCTGCTCACCTCTCCACGTGTGACAGCAGAGCACCTTCCTTGAAATGAGTTCCCCAATCCGAGCTGCTGCTTCCCAATCATATACTCCAACACCAAGCAGAACAAGGAAAAAACCTGTTTGGGAAATATATGGTAAAAATATTTGAATCCACCCCAGATGCATGCAGTAAGTCAAGGATCGAACTGTCAACCTAGAGTCAAAACAATTAAATCCCACCCTTACCTAAGATGGATTTTAATATATTAGGAAGCCCTAAAACTTACCATACATCTCTGAAACACTATCTCAACAGAAAATCTAAAGGTCTGTTTTTAAGTTAAGGGAAATTACAGTAGGAGAAAGTAGAAACTCCTTTCAGAAGGCAATCTAATGAAAATTCATGGGACATTTTTAAAGTTTTGGTTACCAGTGAAAGCTGAGCAAAATTTCACAGCCCAAATAAAAAGTCACAAAATTAATATCTTGCCTGAGGGAGCTTCCTACTCCAAATATCAAAGTCTCCGAAAACCATAATGGGAAACTATATTCAAGTTTTACTGAGAATAAGAAGTTACAAACCACCATTTTCTCTCTCCTGCTTTTGTTCCACATAAAATCCAAAGTATTAGTTCAATGTGCATAGACTCCACTGCTCCCAAAACAGCAAAAGCAGAGGAGGCATCACCGGAGCTGATAATGCAGCAAAATCAGAAACATGGAGAACATCAGAAAAAATCAGAACATGTAAAAGAGGAAAAAGAAACAAGGGGATCTCTTTCCTGGACTTCCTCCATCCTCAGATTGGGCTAGGAGCTCCTCAGTTGCCATGAAGGCTGGGGAGAAAGGAGAGGGAGCTGAGAAACACCACTCCCAGGATCCCTGATCCCTAGTACTGGTACCCAGCAAAACCAGGGCCTTGAGCTGCAGGACCTTGTTCAATGCAGCTGGGGGACATGGTGCTTCCCTGAACCTCTCAGCGCTCCATCCAGCAACCCTCCCAGCTGGAAGATCGATATTACAGCAGTAAGACACTGCTTTTTAAGAAGAGGTCTCTCAGCTCCCAGCTCCCAGCTGAGCTTCTATCTGCATGCTGGCCCTCTGATTTCTGAAAAATAAGGTAGATATGTCACCTCTGGAAGGTGTTCACAGCCATGACAAATAATATGATATAACACATCTTAGAAGTACTTATTAATTTTATCTTGGATGTCCCATATCACTCAGTACAGAAGTTGTTTTAGGAAGGGAAAGGATGCAAACCGGTGTCCACCATTAGTCTAACATCATTTGTTAACTTTTCTGGTTGCATCTGCAACTGATTTAATAATTTTAAAGGAAATTTTCTATAGGCCATTTCTTTTCTATATTCAAAAAGCACATAATGATCTGATAGATTTCTAATGCCTTTTAGTATAAGAGAAGCCTACCTGGATTTAGTCCTATTTAAAAACAGAAAAGACAAAAAATGTTTACAATTTTTTTCTGCTAAAGAAATCTGGTTTAGTGTGAACACATTCTTTAACCAGAGCAGCCAGAAGAACAACTCGTGATCAAACTTGTGAATACCCTTCTCACCACATACACTGAACTCACTTCAGTTATATATAATGGTACAAATGTGAAAGAATCCTTCCATGCCCTACAGGAAAAATATAACAACCTATTATGGGAATTACCCATCACCAAGCAACAACTGAGTAAATATATCAAATTAATATCAGAGAACAAGAGACACATCAAACTATGCAAAATATACCAGATACCTGGCTCTAAGTGTTATAGGTCCGCTTACCCAATTTCTCTAGCTATGTAGCATTATCCCTATGTGAGAGGAATCATAAGAGCTCATTTGTGCCTTGAGAAATTATGGAAGAGGGTTGACAGTTCTTTATATGGTCAATCACTTTCTCATGAGCAGTATGTGAGGCCCTGTCTCTTCCCAGCCTTTCCCTAATGTTCTGGGGAGTTTTCAGAGAAAGCTTTTCCTCTCAGATATGTCCCATGAATCTTTCCCCCACCCATCTGCATGCATCAGTCTATATTCACAGATGCTTTACTGTGCAGTCTCCACACAGAGATCCTATGGAGAGAGACATGTTCTCCTCAATCTCCAGCTTTGACAGCAGAATATTTCTCTTAAATTATTGATGCTTACCCGCTCTAAAAATACAGCGTAAATACCTCTGGAGGTATTATTTGTGCATAAAGAATATGAGAATCTGCAGCTTTGCTTAGCCATGCTTAAGTTACTAGAAAAGCTAACATTTGCATACTTCTGTATCTGTTACCAAAATATTTCCCCTCTGATCCTTAGCAGTATGGTCATCCTAGAGAAGAAAGGCAAGCAGCTCAGAAAATATCTACAGAAAAACATTTTACAAACTGGAAGTACAAAAGATCTTTACTTTTCAATAAAGAGAGAGGCAAAACCACTTAGCTTAAAAGGACTGAAACCATAAGAAACAGTCACAAAAGGGTGGAAACAGAGATCAATAGTGAAAAACACATCCCTTCAAGGATGGGGAAATTAAAAATAAAAATACAATAGATAGTGCTTTCTGGCTTAATGCAATCAAGTCCTACAGCTAAATCCACCAATCTTACCTTTCTTCATCAGCTACATTTCTCATTCATTTACCTCATTAACCATTAAGAGAGATTCAGTAGGGTTCATAGTCTCTAACAAATGGCCTCCAAAGCAGGCTTGATTTAATTAACAGACAAGCTTTATGATTTAGCCATAATGGACTTTGTATTTGAGATAATATTCTCTTATTTTATCCTGTTGCCAAAATAACCCACATACTGTGTTCTCTGGTCTAAATTCCATACAAATACCTGATTTTCTAACACCTTGAGAATTATGATGAGTCTTCCTTTAATAGGCTTTTCATAATGTTAGAGGGCTCAAATGCAACCTGAGGAAGAAAGTGCTGTTCTAGAAGGCTGGTATTTGTTATTCTGCAGAGAAATTTTTTGATCAATCCCTAGGGGAATGGCTGAACTAATTGGAAATGGTGTATATGAAGGAGATAGCTGAGAAGTGCTAACCCATGGTATAAACAAGTAAATTTGCCAAAAGAAGTCTGACAGAAATACCACTTCATGACTGGCTGCTGAGATGTTTCGATCCTCTGTGGCAGATGCAGATTGCACACCCTTTATATGGCAGGTGTTAAGAAAGCTCTCACTGGCAACGTGAGAGATGGGGGGGGGGG
>JAVJGJ010000047.1:63910844-63931165 GCA_035590215.1 Microhierax caerulescens | reverse complement strand
CCCCCCCCCCCCCCCCCCCCCCCCCCCCCCCCCCCCCCCCCCCCCCCCCCCCCTGAGAGCTGAACAGGCTTCCAAATAAAGAAAACAGCATTTTCCGTCGGCATAATTGGATTGACGTTTAGAGGTAAAACACAGAGGAACCACCTTTGCCCAGCTACTCACCTTTCCATACACACCTTCTCTATTCTCTTTCCTCTCCACTGTCCATGGCAGTTCCCAGTCTCCCTTTCTGAAATTTCTGCCTCCCCCCTCCATCTTCCACATCGACATGAGATGTCTGTTACCTAGGTCTTTTATTCCTTACTCTTAATTAGACCTGTAATTGTCTTTCTAGAACCACTGGAGGTCCCAGTAGCAGTCAAAATGTCTTTCTCGTAGGCATTATTCAAACAGACCCAAAAAATATACTGTGTGTTGAACAGGTCAGTGATCAAGTGTGAGAAACGAAAAGCAGGAGTTGGAGGAGAAGAGCAAGGCATGGGAAGGAGGGTTGCTCAACCAAATCAGTTAGTGAAAGGTAGGTATAGAGAAAACCAGAAGATGCTAAACTGCCTCCTTCAGATCCTGATACTACATTCTTTTCCCCTGTTTCATCCTCATTCCCACAAAAAATGTTTAGGGAAATGGTTCAGCTCTTGTAAAATGGGAATGACATTTTGAGACATGTTTCCCAAAGGAATGCAAAGAAAACGGGGCCAATACAAAGTAACATCAATCAATATACCATGCCCAACTTCTTAGCTGTATGGGCCATATAAAGTATTTTTATCAAAAACTATTGTCTGCACGGGCGGGGGGAGAGTGACTGTGTCAGTCCTTGTGGCAGAGCTAGGTTCACAGGTACAGCTAAGTCCATAGGTGATGACTCACGGTGGCCCCCAAAACCCCTGTTGTCTCTCTTACTCTTGGCAATTAAAAAAAAAAAAAAAATAATAAAAAAATTAAATTTACAATATGCTGTCAGATGTCTCCGATGCATAACTGCCCACATTTATGATTACTCAGGCTAAAAGGAAACTTCAGCACTCCCTAAATTTGTTTTCATTTGAAATCAAAATTCTTTAAACTCATATATAACTAACATTTTGAGCCGTTATATTTTCTGATCTATTTTATTCTTGTGAAAATTTTCTTATTTTTAATTTAGAACTTTAGTTTGAGGTTCATATTGCTTTATCTCAGGTTATCATTGTTCTGACATATTAAGAAGTCATATTAAATGGGAATGCAAAACTAAAAAAACATGAAACAGTACTCTATTAAAATTTCAGAATTCTAAAACAAAATTCCAACATCCCTTCTTCCTTTGAAGACAAAATTTTATTTTCTTATGATTTTTTTAATGAAAATGGATACATCTTTCTGTACCTAATCCTAGGCAACTATTCGTTATTGATAAAAAACACATCTCACTAATAAATTTTAGACCAAGTCCAATCCAAAATTATTAGAAGGGACTTCTGTTTTGCAGTATTGGATGTTATGCCATTGAAGAATAACATGCTTCTTTTCCTTGTGTATCAGAATGCAGCAATTATTTACCAGATCCGGAGCTGAGCTCTATAGTCACCACCTCAGAGGTAAAAATATGTAAAAAGAAGCAGCTGTTTAAAGCTGTTGTGATATTTTCTTCTCACTGATGACCTTTTTTTCACAGCTCTGAAAACATCTTGTTTGGGCATCTACACCTAGAAGCTCTTTTCTAAAATTAGTGATAGAAACACCACACATTTACTCAAAACTCCTGGCAAGTTGCCAGCATGGCCTTCTGTCACAAGTACCGTGCATCCCTCATTCTCCAGCCCTTCTTATACACATTTCTTTTTACCATCAGTAGCAGCATTGTATTGTTTGTGCTCTTTGCAGTTTCAAAGACAAAAGAGTAGTTAAGCCTTTGTCAACAGCTTCTCTTGTTTACACCTGACAAGAAAATTCTATTTTACAAATTCCTGGAAGAAAATATGATCTCAGAAAAGAACATTTCCTGAAAGCATTATTGTTTGGTCTTGACCCTGTGATTACTTCTCATGTGAATGGCAGCCCTGAAGTCAACATTCAGGCACAATAGGACTGTTTTACATGAGACAGATTTGAAGATATATGATCATATGACTATGTGCACTACTAAGGCAGGATTTTGAGACAGCCTGAAGCACTTATGCAGCTAAAACTCATCAAAATTCATTACTTGGTTCCTACATCTCTTGGATACCTTTGATTTTTATTTTTTTTTTTAATATTACCCTTTAATTAGATATCTTAGTTATACGTAATAGCGATTATTATAAACATTGAAGGCTGCTGTAATACTTCTACTTTTTTCCAGACCTTTATAGTCTCATATGGAAACCTTACCTATGTTGTAAATTATTGCTTTCCTGTAAAAGATGTTTTACAAATTAGCATGAGAAAAGCTGATGGTGCCATCAAGAAAATTAATTCAGAAAACAAATAAAAATCACTGTAATATTCTTAAATGTTCATTGACTCATACTCTGGGGCATAAAATTTGTAGGATTTAACTGGAATGGATTTTTTTTTTATCATGTCAACGATTTTGTGTCAGTTCTTTGGCCATATCAGGACGAAATTTATCACATTTCAGAAATCTAGAAATCGAATATCCAAGTCCAAGCTATTCTCATTCCCCTAGCAGTCAGTAAAGAGACACAGGCATCCCCAGAGGGCAGTTTATCTGATTTGTGCTAGACACCTATCTTAGAAAGAGATGAATTGCCGTCTGGAGATGGCATTTTTCTCCACTGACTATTAAGAGAGAGTGTAGTAACCATCTTAGTTGCTTTGCAACTTAGTTACCATGTTAGATGCCTAAACCAGGGCAGATGGATCTCTTTTTAGGTGACATTTTTACTTCTGCTACATGCCAGGTTCAAAAGAGCATTACAGGCGAATCGACGTGTTTGTCTGCTGTCCCACTTTCTATATATGTACATGTGAACATCTGGTTTGGAAGGTAATGAAAGTATTTCTTCATATTCATTCCCCAAAGTTGTTTTTAGCAATTTCTCCTTGTACAGTAAATGCCAGATATCTGTTGAGATATTCTGTGCAAATGCATGTTTGCCAGTCCTTGGAAACCTGTTGTATCACGAGTTCCCAGTCTTCACATTAAAGTAGCATAATGCCAAGGTGCATGTACATGCAGGAAAGGAATGTAGTAAATTACAAAGTGCCAAATAATAAAAAAAAACCAACACCAACAAAAAAAAACCTAAAAAAAATCCAAACCCCAGCCTCAGGGGGAAGAAAAGACTAATACATTTTTTAGAAGAGAACACAAAGTGCTAGAGGCTGAAATCTTTCAAAAGCAAGTGCACTCCACTAAAAAAGTTCAGACATGGGAAAATGAATAACATGAGGTTTTGATAGTTAAAAGACTGGAGCAAAACATCGTGAACAGTGTTTGTGGAGTAACTCATTAACTTTTTCTGCCTGTTTTGAAAGGTTATATGGGTTGTTGCAGTACTGGCCTTTCACATCTGCTGCTTAAGGTTTAGAACTCCCCCGTTCAGCTTTCATGCTCTAAAATCTTGATTACAGCAGTTATGCTACAATAGAGAGGGGAATAAAAAGTTCCTGCCTCAAACCAGCCATAGGGCTTTATGAGCAATAGAGAAAGTAACCGGGAGAGAGGAGGGGAGAAGAGGGTTAAAGGGAGGGGGCATAATTAAGAAATTCAGTCTTCGGCATGAGCTATCACACATAATATTCAAAGGTGTGCAACACTTGTTTTCAATTGCTCTCTTCTCTGTTTCATTTAGTTCTGCCATGTCGGAACCAAAATTGAAAATATTACATAACTGCTGATAGGACCAAAACATCACCCATAGTGTCATCACCTCTATAACCACACATTGACCATAGAACACTGAAAGAAATCCAGGAAGCTTGAGGAGGAACATAATGTTTGCCAGCCTGGGGTCTTCAGACATCAGAAAACAACTTGCAAAAACATTACAAAATAAAGCCCCTCAAATATATCTACAGATTCCCATGCCTAGGGGCAAGCAAACAAAAACAAGCAAAGGGAAGTACAGGTGACAAGTATACAAAGGTTGTTTTGCTTTTTTTTTTTTTTTTAACTTAAAGAAAACCACTGTAGCAGTGCTACAGAGGATGTTGTGTTATGCTGTGTATTGTTTCCAAAAAGCTGAGAGGCAGGAGAGAGGCATATTTAAAAAGGTTGGAAAGCATTGGTCTAACTAATTGGCCTGAGCTAGTGCAGGATGACTTACATTTATACCACTACATACAAATATTTGTCCAGCCTGTTCTTGAAAACTTACAAAGATTTACATGATTCCACATGGTAGTTTGTGGTGGTCTTGATCTCCTGCAAAATCTTGCTGAAATCACTTCTGCAGCAACAGGACAAGTTCTTCTTGCCACCCCCAAAGAAAACAGAGCTGATAAGAGTTCTACATGTTTTACATGCAACTTCCTACAATGGAAGGTTGTTACTGTGACCATTGCTCCCTCTGCATTCCCCCTCTGCCACCTGAGATCACTATTTTTCAGTTTTTAAACAAACAAACAAAAAACCCAACCAAACAAAAATATTCTTCCAGACTTTCCTTAAAGGAAATTAATAAATCTTTCATCTTTGCCAGTATTATTCTGTAGACTGTCTCTGGCTTGTCTACATCTTTTCTGAGATTTGGTGCTCAAAACACCCCTTCTGAAACTTATCAGTTCCAAAAGGGGTGGAATAATTACTCCCTTGTCTGATATATGAGACTTCTATTAACACATCCCAAATGAAATTTGCACTTTTTGAAATAACATCACTGTATTGACTCATGTTTGCTGGAAATGCACTATACCACTTGAATCTTTTTCTGCAGTGCTGATGCCTCCCACGTCTTCCCCGGTGTCTATTTGAGAAATTGATTTCTCCTTAAGCATTACAGGTTTTTGTGCAGCAATGCAAATGCTAATCTTAAAGTCCTCGAAATTTTAAAAACACTACTTCTGTTGTGCCATTCAAAATTTATCTTGAATATTTACTTACAAAATGGATGAAAGACTCAAGTCCTGCACCAGATTACTGAATTTATGTTGTTTGTTCCATAGACGTAGCAAATGCTCACAGTGAGCTACGGTGAGCTGTTGCAGGAAAGAAAATGTATTAGTACATCCACTCTCTTTAAAGCCATAGGTACGAGTAGATCTAGCATTTGCTCTTATTTAATTTTCAAACTATCAATTTTTGAGGAGTCTTTTGAATTCTGGGAAGTGCCCTGGAGTGCTCACAACCACTCTCAGGTTCGAATAAGCTTCCAGTTTCACAAGTGTACCCACTGCTCCATCCGAGTCATTAAGAAACATATTACTCTGAAAAGGCTTTGGGACAGATCACAGCAAAGCCTGACTGGAAGTGCTCTCCTCATCTGGCAGCAAATTTCTGTGGTTTACCAGCCTATTACACAACCTTATTATGGTAATATATATATATAGCCCCAGCTTTGTTATGTAATCTTCTAACACACACTCATAAACACAGTAAGGCAACCTATTTCGTTATGGCTCTTCCACCAATCCATCAGCGTGTTTCAAGTTTTAGTTCCATATACACTGAAAAGAGAAGAGAAAGGGGGTGCCTGACTTTCTTTATAAGTGAGATATAAATGAAATAGTGAAATATAAGTGAAGTGCTTTATAAGTGAAGAAAAAATCACATATGAAGTCACAGTAGCATTTTAAAGACAAAGTCAGTGGGGATTCCTAACTGATTTTGAAAACCTGAATTTTGTTAATATGTGAAGGAGGAGCTTAATGAAAAGATTTGCGTGTAGCATAATATTGTCTGATCTACTTTCTTCTCATTTCCATAAACTCATTATCTGGCATGGAAAGCTTCATTTCCATGTGGTTGTTCTCACTGTATGCAAAATTTTTTTTGCAACACAGTTTATCTCTACAGACTGATCTCTGTGATCTTTCCAGCACATTTGGAAGCAGCTGACAATGTAGTTTCTACTATCTAAATGTTTGTGTTCCCAAACACATTTAATCCATTTTAATAGCACTCTGTGCAACTTCCCTACTTTGTGCTTTTATTCTCTTAGATTTTATGGGTTAATTGGGTTCATCCGAGCTCAGTGTTTAGATTGAAGATCTCCAAGAAAAGAATCAAGTGTTACAGGGAGAAATACTGGTGAATGAGTAGGATGACTTCTAATAGTCAGAGAGCCAATGTTGTGATTTTATAGTGCAATGCATTTTCTTATAAGATGATAAAGGTCCTGTCCTGGTCATGTACTATCATTTATATCTCATAATGGCTTTTTCAAAATATAAATACTACCTCTAGTATCCCTGCAAAACCATGGTGCTGATAAATGCATTGCACTAACTCATATTATTCTTGCATATTTATGGGAAAAAAAAATGTTCAGTTTTCATTCTAAGTGTTATGTCATGTATGTGTATTTTTCTCTTGAAGAAAATGGTTAATGTAAATCATTAACAAGCTGCTAAGTTGCAGTTGTAGAATTCAGCCAGGTAGACTGATCCGGTCCACATCATGAGCTACCACATCTCAGAAGTAATCCCTCCCATTGGACCCAACAGACTGTATTTGACTAAGCAATTAAAAATTAAATCACATTTAATTTCAAGGGGTTAGGCTAAATAAGCAATTTGTGATGCATATGGGAACTATTTTGTCCTCACCATAGCTGACCTTTATGTGGGACATATTTTGTCAATGGTAATTTTATGTTTATTTCCAGGTCATTGATGAAATTATTGAATGCTATATAATATGACTGTTATGTGTGTCCACATTATGTGCATCCCATTTGATGATTAATCCCCATGGATAACTGTTTTTTTTCCCAATGTATTAGTTATTTTTTAATCTCTTTAATATACACTGTATTAGTACTCTATAGCACTAACATCTTCACCAGAATGTCAAAAGAGCTAACTATATTGTCAATTATAATAATACTTGCAGTGGCCAATCAATTGAAATATTCTTATTGACTTCAGAGACTGAGTTGAAGAAAAGGGAAAAGAAAAAAAGAAACATTATGATTTTATCTATAAAAATAAACTTTTTTTTTTTTTCCACCAAAATACAATATGAGAAGAGGGAAGTGGAAGCATTAATGGGAAAAAAAGATGTGTAGCTTTTTGACTCCATCACTCTCAGATTCTGAAGATAGTTGCAGTTCCATTGCTTCCCTTCAGGTTATCCAGAGCCATGTCCATCCATATCTAAAGTAACCCTTTCTTAAAGGTTATAGCCTCTAACTTAATCCTTTCATAATGCCACTTTAACAAGAATTTAGAAGCATAGGGTAACTGTTAGGTAATACAATTAGATGTAAATCCATTAGGATGTGTAATGTCTAGACCAGACCAGAGAGGGACAGAAGTGGTTGCTCAAAGGGATCTGACCCTCTTTGCTACACAAGACATTTCATGACATTTAAAATATCCCAGATATCCTTCTCTGGTTTTCAGTTGATTCTTCAAAATTACTCCTGTATTCTGAAGATGCTTTGTCACATCTACTAGCTCTACACCTTATAAACCCTTATAAATATTAAACTATAAAAGTGTTTGCTCTTTCATTCAGAATTTGGATTTGAATCTAATATAGATCCATATATTTTTATATATGTATATTGTCTGCATTAGCATGAGAAATACTTCTTTTACAGTTTACACAACCAAATGTCACTTGAGTATTTTATACATTCCATTTTGTGTCCGAACCCAAATGAATATGATTGCATATGAGCTCTTCAATATCACATGAAATCAACTTTGGAAGTCTTTATGAAGTTCTGGTTTTAGTGAACACTCTATTCAGCATGAAAAAATTAAAATAAAATAAATAAATAAACACCTAAATAAAATAAGTCTTTTAATTACACAGGTGAAAATTGTAGCTTAATGGGTGAAATTTTCAGGGACTAGCTTCCCAAAAGACATGTAGTTTTCTAAAAATTAGACATAGTGCAAAGAACCCCAGGCTCAAACCCACCAACCCGGCAGTGTCCGTATTCCTTATTGCAGAGAATGACAGTGCTGCCTCAGAGTAAAACTGATACTCTGCTGGTTTTATATGCTTGTGTCATGTTCCCAAACATTTTCTGATTACGAGGTTAACGTGAGCTGGGCCAGGTCAAGTCCTGCTATGTATATTGGCCCAAAGAATTCCGTAAGCTCCATTTCATTTTAAAGTTGGTAAGAGAGAGGAAGAAGGTACCAAATCAGAACACCCAAACTCAATTACAAGGTATTTCTGTACCAGCCTCAGCTGGGATTGAATGAGGCAGTAGATTTCATGCACTGTTTTTCTTAATGTTATCTTAATGTTATTTTCTTAATGTTATCTTCCTAAATAGAAAACATAGGTTCATGGAATAATTTAGGTTGGAAGGGCATTCTGTCAATCCCCCCTCTCAAAGAAGGGCTAATTGGATCAGGGACCCTTCTCCTGTAGGGGTCAGTGAGGGATTTGTCAGTGGCTTTCTGAACACTCCGATGTCCCCATCTACTTCTGAAAAAGCCTTCCACTCACAGGAAAGCAAAAGAAAAATAACGACTCCTTAAGTTTTACCTTCCAAAAAATTACTGAGACAAATTCATTAGTGGATTGCACTAATCATTATGCCAGAGTATTACATCTATGAAGCCCCTAAATTTGTTGCATATTATCACATCTGCTGCCCTTTCAATGATACACTTGAATTAATCTCTGAATAACAGGATCACATCTCCTTAATTAAAACATTAAATGACTAAATAAAAAAGATAAAAATCTTTATGTTTTTTAATTAAAAGAAAAAGGTTCACCAAGTGTCTAAAGAGACACATAACTATCCCTGGAAGAACTCCAAGATATCACATGTGAAGGGGATGGGTGATAATTACTTTTTTTTTTTTTAAGGGAAAGCGCAGAAATTGGAAATGGCATTAGGCCAGGTTCTGCCACACCTACCCATGCTGAATAACAATTTTTAAATAGCTCCACTGAACTCAGGTATAAAGCCATTGCTCAAAGGAGATCCTAATCAAGACCCTATAAATTGAGGATTATACAGTATACAAACTGAGAGTGCTTTTTCTTGTCTGATACAGGAAGAGCACCCACACCAGCACATATGTAAGTTGAATTCTTGACCATTAACTCTCTTCATTGTTGAAAAACAAGGTTATTCAAGCTTTTCTATTTAAAACACAATTCAGATTCTTTAAGGACAGTATCACTACTAGAACTGTTGTATCATTAATATCATTATTCTGGTTTCCCTATAGATTTTTCTTGTTCGAGTACCTTCATATATATGTATATCTCTGTAATTGCCCCCTGAAGAACATAAACATGAAAACTGATTTTGAAAACAGTAATAGCATCTAGCATATGGAAAATTAACATTTATGTTTCCTCTTGGATTTGTGCAGAATGATACATATAATATATATGATGCTTATAGACAAGATTAGCTGACCTCAACTGACATAGTAATGACACTGTTATGAAGTCCCTAACAGTTTCCTTGAAAGTATTGGTATGCCAACAAAACCACAAAGCTTTAATAATGAAGATGTAATAAAGCTTCCAGTGACATTACACTACATCACCTCTCCTTTGGACAGATTGCATGGGATGTGAAGTGAACTACAGTGATGTAAATTACTGTGTTTACCATCTGGGGAAATCTGGAAGATTATGAATAAAACTTCAATAATGAAAGAGCCAAAGAAAATTCATGACTCATTCGTAAACAAGAAGTCACTAGAACATCCTAAACTCATATTTGCAATGTTTTCTAACTTCTTTTAAGCCTTTTATTTCCTGGGTATGTTAATGTATATGTTTATAAATATTAAGACTAGAACATTAGCTGAGGGTAATTGCAGTGTATGTATGTATCCTGGGGACCTGATCCCAGAGTTGTTGTCTTGGATTTGGCTTGATTTCTCCCCACAGGTGTTGTTTAAAAAAAAAATAATAAATCTGCTGGGTCAGACTCACTAGTACCAAAACACTGCTAAGTCAGTAGAGTTACAACAATAATAAAAGTGGTCTTTGTACGTGAATAAAGCATGAAAGATTTTTTAGGATATTATTGGATTTACACATGGTATTTATTTTCATTATTTGCTTTTATTCCTAAGTCTTTAATAGTTGCTCCCTCCTGTTCACAGATCTGAAGGAAACCAAACTCAAAATGAGTGAGATGTGCCCCATCAGAAAAACTTTTAAAACCCAAGGAGCTGGTTTTTATGGCATAGCGAGGCCTTAGTTCACCATGCCGTTGACAACAGCATAAAGCTGAGAAAGGTTTTGCAATTCAAGGCTCAATTGTACATTTATTTACACCAGCCCCCTTTTCAGAGTATGGAAGCTCTTTGCAGTGCAGATTGCAGATTCAGCAAAATAAGACTCTAGGCTGTGCAGGTGAGAGCTGAGAAATGTGCAGTGTGTGAATTTAGTGCAGCCTTCTGTCTACTAAGTGACCTCAAATTTGGCAGGGTCACATACAAACTTATTCATACAAATGAGGACCTGAGGAGAGGTTCAGTCTTAGATGGATACAGATACAGGTGCAAATTTCCACATGATAAATTAAAACTTTAGGTACCTCAGCTCTTCTGTGAGAACTGCTTCCAGCAAAGCACATGGTTACAGCAGAGTTCCCAGGAGTTCTGAAATTTCCTACTGCAACCTACCCTCTGTCAGCTCACCTCTGTGCCTGCGCTGAGAAGCATCTGTGGAATCTGGGTTACCTCTAAATTGCATTGAAACAAGATTTTTTAGATTCTTTATTATTAAAGACGTACATCTCGGTAACCTTGACACCTCTGCAGGTCTAGTCTTCAGTGCTTAACATACATATATATATATATATATATATATATATATATATATATATGCATATATATTTGTATATTTGCATATTTATTTATATATGTGTACATATGTGGTTTTATGGGGGGTGTACATGTCCTTAGATGAGCTTATAACTTAGGAGCTTAGTTGGGAATCAAATAGAGAGATTCAAGGTCTGGTGAATTAATCTCAGTTCCTCACTAACTAGCGTGTGGCTTCTGAAATAGCTGTTGGTAGCATGGAATGATTTGACCTAAAACATATTTTGAAAATATGCCTGATCTTAAGACTAGGAAGTATGAAAAAACACAGACAAACAAGCTATGTAACAAGAGTGCAACAACATTTCCAAGGATAAGTACAGATGGGAGAAAAAACATGCAAGATATTCCTTGTGGTATCAACAGACTACTAGCTTCTCTACTATCTAAATGATATAGACAGAGGTACTTGCCACTCCAATATTGCAAATATTTATTGTGTCTAGTTTGTTCTGTCAGGCATTAAATAACATTCCCATTCTCATTTTTGAGAACTATGTCTAATCTTTTTTTACACTAATGCTTCCTTTGTTGACTTTTAACAATTATGTGCCATTGACAATTGTTTATTGTTGTTTAATTAGAAGGTGGATTATTCCCATGTTTTAATGATTACTCTTCAACAACTTGACAGAAATGTTATTCCCAAAACCACCAAGCACAAATTGGCTTTGATTTATTTTACTTAATCTTGTTATGATTGTATTATAAACTCTCCAAATTATAATTTGTTTTATTAATTACAATATCTCTCATTTTCAGCTCAGTAATGTGTACCAAAGGAAACAAATATAAACTGCCCATGTTGCTGAATTCTGTTTCTTTAAGGTAAAAAAAAAAAAAAGTATTGGATAATAGAATAGATACATACAATAAACTCATCAGCACTGACTCCAGAACTGATTTCTGGTTTGCAAATACGAAGTGTGTCCTTTTGCTGTATAATCTTAATCATCCAGGTAGACTAAAAGTGCCCATCATCTGTTAAGTACGTTCTCAGTATTAGATGTAAAACCTGAAACAAGAAAATATTGATAATGGGCAACTTATAGATGCTGATTTTTATGTAGAGAATGGCATGACATCCACCTTCATTAGCCAATGCAAACACTTTTTTTTTTTTTGGTCATGAAATATTGATGATCACTAAAATAATAATGAGGAAGAACTGCACAATCTAAAATTTGCATGAGATAAAGCAGTAGCCATTTCCAAATGCAGCATTTCACATAACAACTGAAAAAATGTAGAATGATTAAAATAAATATTGTATCCAGATCAGGTGACAACGGGCTGTATTTAAATTAGCTATCTCCCATGCATTTCTGACAATACATATTTTAAATACTTTTTTTTTTTTTGAAAAGATGTTATTGTCATCATCATCTTTTAAATTGTAAATCTGATCAAAATAAATATGAGAAGGCAAAATTCAAAGAAATAATAAAATCTAGAGTCAAGGGAAAAAAAAACCCTAAACAAATAACTGAAAGTTCTAGTTTATAAGCATTTTCAAATTGCCAGTATTTGTTTGCCAGGGTTTGGAATTCACACTTGAAGAAAAAAATGCTGTGAAATGTTATAAATCATTCATTTAAGAAGCCCTGACTGAAATTCCCTTCTCATGGATCTGAACTGAACTTGATTTTTGCCTAGATTAATAGATCTGTTGAGCAGCTCCCTCAGGTTTTTAAAGTCCATTATTCTAGAACAGTTCTGCTGAATAGACTGCTAAGTGCCTAGACACCAAAGGTGCCAAAATTTATCTCATTGCTGGCCTGGAGGGTTTTTTTTCTGCTTTCAGCTACATTATTAGAATGGGGATGCCAATTTACCTGGAAGACTTTGGATACTGAGAGGCTGGGTACCCTATGCTGAAAATAAAAACACCCCAGAGCCCCTCTGGGGCTCTGGCTGGGGTGAGCTAGCACAAAATAGAGCAGAGCTATGTCAGAAATTTTTTCGAAAGCAGTGTATTTTCGTGAAACGTCTTTGCTTTGTCGACTCAGCCATTTCTGACAGACCAACGCTGAAACTGAAAATTTACAGCCCAATCCAGTTATCACCACTTGATTCCATCTAAAGCATTTGAGGAATCTGCCTTGCTCTGTGCTGTTTCCAGAGGTCATGCAAGACAGCTTCACTTACTCTTAGCAGTTTCTAGAGTTAAAGAAAGTAGTTGTAGGAAAGAAATGCAATTTTTAAAATGTGAAACAGGCTTTTAGGGATGTTCACATACTTAAAGTATGACACTAAGCAATAATACATCAAACAAACATAACATAGTGTGCACAAAACATCATTAAGGATAAATGAATGAGAGGAGTGAAGGTTTCACCTTTCCTGTTTAAGATTGTGTACCTTTCTAATAATAAAATGTTTTATATTATAGTTGTGTTAAAATATCTTCTTACTGTATAAAATCCAAAGATGATATTTTCAAAAGCACTTCTTGAGCGTACTGGAGACCTTCTTCAGGGTTTGAGATCCTAATTTAGTTAGGCCATCTGGAAATTCCAGCTCAGAAGATCAAAACTCCTAACGATTACACTATGCTATTTAAGTTTTCTTTTCAGTGGGTCTACATCCACCCTGGAAGTTGTATCCAGACAACATTTTTACTTGCAAAAAATTATTATAGACATGTTATTAACCCTTTTTGCCTGGAATTTCCTTCACATTTCTGGCCCAAACTTTAATCACATTCCCTAAATTTAACTTTAAAGATCTTCCACATCTTTCCTATTTCTGCTTCCCTTTGTAAAAATTATCTTTGTATGGATGATGGTTCAATGCCTTTTCAAAGAGACTGTGAGGTATTTAGCTGGGAATATTGTTAGTGAACAACCACAGTGACAGAGAAGCACCAAACATTGGTCTAGTTTAAGTCATATTAAATTTGACAACAGGAACCTAGTAATTCTTGTAGACAGTAAACTCCAATAAAGACCAGATAGCATAATTTTTTTTCCATTATCCATGAAAGTATTTGATTACTTATTTCAGATTTATTTTTTATTATTAACTACTCAGACACCATTTAGGGCTGATGAATAGTGGGCATTCATGAGCATCATCTGTGCTTTTTACAAGGATAGTGCATAGTGGGGAAAAAAACACAGCATTCATGTGATAGATTCACATGTAGTTTAGGGCACGAGGACATGAATACAGCACTTGCTATTCCATAACACATCCTTAGATGATTCCTAGGAAGAAGCAAGTGCATTTAATCATAGGGATTACTGAGATATTAGGTGTTTATTTAGGTGGTTGCTGATGTAGTTTTATCATAAAATCAATGCATTCAAATTCTTGCAAAGGCATAAGAAAAGCAGTGAATTAATTCTTAAGAAAGTGTCAGACTCAGATAACAGATTCTACTCCCTTTGAGATAAATCACAAATATCACATTCACTGTGTTAGTAACTGGACCAGACTATTGATATGAAAATATAGGGGAAAAGTAAGAAGTCTTCCTAGGATTTCTTCCAGGAACATGAAGTCAGCACAATGATATTTAATCCTACATATGCTAGAAACTATGTGAAGAAATTCTTGTGTGAGAAGACTGAAATAATTTTAAGCTAATTCCTTTTAAGTAAAATAACAAGGAAAAGTCATTAATACAAATCAATCTTCTATTTATATATATAAAAACAATAGCAGAAATGTATTATGTGTATATTACTTATACTTATGTGTATTATGTGTAATATTACTTAAATATGTGGATATATGATGTAACAAGAACTGGAAATGGAAGATAAAATAAGATGTCAAGAACACAATTTAACTTTTGAAGGATATGTCTAGATTCCTAAATCTTCCTTTTTATATATTCCAAATTACTTATAAAATGTGCCTGAACTGCAAATCAGCAAAAAAGCTATGTTCTTTTTCAAAATGATCAGTTTTGTCATCACAATTTCTTTCACCATTCCCTTATTTAACATTACATATTCCTCTATCACCTTCTTTCTAAATATAAACAGTAATGTTTTAGATTATCAAATTCATTGAAATTATATCTGATAATATTATGCACGTTCTATATGTGTACGTGTTATGTATGTCTGTGTGATATATAAATATCTATGAATCTACTTACCTATGATCTCAATGATAAATGGAAAAGTGGCTCATTAGTCACATCACATGCCTCATAACATCAATCCATAGTCTAATTCTTTACATTGCACCGTCGACACAATGCCTTCACGGTCAGCAAGTATATGGAAAAAAAAAAAAAAAAGCCATATTCTTTATCCCTAAATTAAAATAATAGGAAATAGGATTAAAAGAGATTGAAAAAGATGTGGAAGTTACCATGTCCATACCCAGATACTGCTGTGTCAGGAAATTTTATCATATATTCAGTTTCCTAGGATTTTGAAGCCAGCTGGGTTTCTTCTTACAGGGTGACTAAGACAGGCCTCATGCTTCAGAAAATTAGGAAACTTTTGTTGCTATGCCAGAGCCAGATTAAGCTAATTTATTCTTGTCCCACCACTTACTTTATATATGTCTTCTTTCAACTTGGTGTTTATAACATCAAAGTATTTATGAATATCAATTTGTTTTAACTCATTTTTCTTCAGTTAAAAAAAAAAAAAAAAAGAAAGAAAGAAAAAAAACCCACATGCTTTTTTAATTTCCCTTTGTAAAACAGGCCTTCCACTTTGTTCTATTTGGAAGTTCCTTTCTGTAACCTCTTCCAGTATGAATGCTCTTCTCCTGAACACAGTAAACTAGAATTGTGCATGGCACCACTTAAGAGATCTTGCCAGTGGCTTTGTTACATTTACTCTGTTTCTTTGGCAGCTCCTTGCTTGATAGGTACGACAGGCGGAATTGTTTCTGCATGACCACATCTCATCAATGGTTACTGGTGCCTTTAGATCATATGTCATCACCAATGGATAAGCTGACCGTTTCTAATAAAATATTTGTACCAGTTATTATTACATGCAAGAACTTTCATTTTTGTGCTGTTTTTCTTGCTTACTTAAACAGATCTAATAATGGTTATTCTGAAGGGATAGATATGGTTCTATTCTAAAAATCTGATCCAATCATTAATATTTACTTATATCTTTCAAATTTCTTCTTATATTCAGAATACAAATGTTAACAGGTCCCTTAACCTGCATGCATACAATCATCTGAATATATTCATACTGTCAACTAAATGACTTTTTGATTATCCATAAGTGATCCAGTGTTGGGTCACTCCTGGGGTTTCTGCATGGATTTTTATTTTTTTTTTAAAGATGAAAGCCAGATGAAGTTATGGATGTAGCTCAGAGAAGGCATTATAGGCATTATATATATACATTTTGGCATTGTCTGGATAATAGTAATTTCTATCTTGATTTGCACATCGCCATCAGCCATCTAACCTTCTGACCCATGATCTGCATCCTTGCCTAAGACAAAAATTATTCAAATGATTCTGTGCTCTTTTAAAAGTTAACATTATCTTTTGTCTTACTCACTGCATTGCCAATTCCACATGGCCGCCTTTTTAATTTCTGTGGTTAAAGATCTCTTTATAATTTGTGTTAATTTCTGTGCAAGGTCTAAAAGACATTTTTCCTTTATCCTAATGTTTTCAAGATCTTTAGCATGTAACTATCTATTCTGATTTCCCACTAGATTTTCCAACAGCCTTTTTAAGGTTTTCATTTTCATGAAGTCTCGATTCTTTTTTTCATTAGTCAGTTATCTTTACTTTTCAGTCTCTTAATATTGAAAACATTGTTTACAAACTTATTTAAACATTTAAACACAGGCAAGCCATGCTCTTTCAGTGGAAGGTTTTTTATTTCTCGAAGTAGCTTTCTTCTATATGACCCTGCTGCTTACTACAACTATACATAAACCAGCACTAACCCTTGCATTTTCTCAGTGACTAGCTGGTGGAGAAATCTGACAACTCTCACAGCAAGAAATATGCTGGATCTACTTTTAACAGAATAATTTGTTCTCTAGTTTATACTGTGATGTCAATTATGTTAATAGATAATTATTTTAAGTAATTAAAGTTTGTGATAAGAGTCATCTCACTACAGATATGTCTTTATATGTAACAAGGGTAATAGGGAGAGTTAAGGAAGCTATAGCAGAATTGCAGCCTTTTTTCCATCCTTGAATCTAACCTGGTTTACTTCATCTATGTCATTTATTTGCAGTTTATTTGCAGTTAGCTGTGTAATTAATGTGTCAAGCAATCTTTCCTTCGTTTTGTTGTTGTTAGAGCTTTTTTCTTTTTTTAGACTGTCATCTTAAATCTCTTCCTCATCTTAGTTTGCCAAACTCATCTACTCTTCCTATTGTATCACACTCATATCTGTTACCAGTCATGCAAGTTTCTCCATTTGGTTCATTAATGCATATGTAACAGAACAAACAATATTTTGACTAATGTAACTCCCGTTCATCAAAAATGTATGACTTAATGAAGAAATTTGGTGGCTTGAGAGGAAGAAAAAGAAAAGGAGATAGAAGAGTCATCTTATGCTTTATAAGCATTTTCATTTCAGATGTAAAATAGAAATATATGTTCTGTTAATCAGTTTGTATTTCTTCAGCCTTGTAGTTTGTGCAGTAAATTAGCCAAGTTTTATGTTTTTTTTCCAAATCAACCCTTGCTATTATTTGTGTATCCATCTCATTGATCCACATTGTCCCTTGACTGCGAGTTTTCAGAATCTCTTCTTTACAAGAATTCTTACAAGTTACATAGTAAGTTAATTAGGTGCTGAAAGAAGCGTAGATATCAAAACCTACTGCTATCTGTCCTCTTTGTCTCCCCCACTCTTCTTCTTCATTCACATTTTTGCATGTGTGGGGATTTCAACATATTTTGGAAACCCTTCCTTTCCCTCTACCAATAAAGATGGAGAAATACTTTTTTTTTTAGTGGATAGAGTTACTCCTTACCTGTTTATTTGGGATGCTAGTTGGGAGGAACCAGTTAATCAATACATTAATTTGGTTTGGACTCGGCAGCATAGCTCCTGGAAGTACTGAACACAGCCCCAAATGGAAATAATAATATGAATATTATATATTTATTATATATTATATATAAATAATATAATAAAAATAATAAAATAAAGACATATACAAAAGATAAGATTTCTAACAATCAGGTCCTGCTGTCTTTGCAATTCAGTAGTAACAGAAAGTCTTTCACAAGGGGACAGATTCTGGCAGAAAGAGAAGGAGGGGGCATAACTCATGTTTTGTCCTGAAGTGATGCTGTTCAAGGATACTACTCAGAGACTTTATGCCTGCTTCAATGTATGGTCTAGATCCTATCACTTAATTCTGATATCCCCCCACCTCCAGCACTATGAAGCTATTTCAGTGCATCCAAAATATTCCAGACATCAACTCAAGGACCACAGGTCTTTCACTTACCCCATTTCAGGGAGAATAAGTTATTTCCCATGTATAGACTCTGTCCTTGTATACTTCAAAGTGACATGACTAGCAATGTCTTTACATGAACCTACAAATAGGGGAACAATTGGGGTGCAGGAGTCAAGGATGAAAGGAATATTACTTTTTTTTTTCCATCAACATCAAAGACATCAAAGATAGAAACTGAAGTCTACATAGACCCTAACCTTGAATACAGAACACGTAAAAAACAGCAGCAAAACACCCTCCAGTGAGAGTCCTTGAGACGACCTGCTTGACTATGGGCATTAAAAGGGAAATGGAAAAATTTATGAAGTCAGAGAACACCTTTTGAGAAAGACCTATTCTGAGAAAAAGCACATAGTGGACTACGTAGGCATGACTCAAGGTGAAATAGTCACTCAATAGATTCAGAGGATGACTAACTGCTAATGGAGGCTTTTCAACACAAGGTGTGAGTCATCTACCCAACTTGGGCATCTAAAACTCAAACATCTGAATCTAAGGAAATTACTCAAGACACCATTGAGATTCAAATGATAAAACATGTGTTTCCATAGTGCAATCCATTTTAAGATAGGCATCTAAATGGGGCAGACAACACCCATACATTTGCTCTTTGGACTATGAAAGGAACTTATATTGAGTGAATTAGGATCAGATGTCTAACTAGCAGATACCTAAAGCTAGGTGTCTTAAACTAGGTGAGATGAATCTCACTGTTCCACAAAACTTGAGATATGAAATGGAGATGGCTGCAGTGGGTCCTTTGTCACCACTGTGGGAAGTTGCATGTTTCTCACCACTGACAACAGAATACATAGAAGGTGACAATGCTTACAAATCAGGCACCTGATTTAAGCACATAAAGTTAAGACTAAATATACCTTGAGCATTAACTTTGGCAGTCCACAAACAAATCTGCAGTAGCAGAATTGACAAGTCTGAACTGGAATCTCAGTTTTATATACACTAAAAAAAAGGGGGTTGTGCCTTAGAGAGGGCTGCAAAATGTCCAGCAATATAGGCATTAAACAGCTCGTGCATTGTTTTCTTAGAGAAAAAGCACATGTCTCTCTAGTGGAGACCAGCTCTAAGATCACCCCATTCCCACAAGAGTATCTTCTGCTATGTTACAGGCTAATGAAAATATTTCCTCTCTAGCTTCATGAAATTACATGGCCTTTTCCTTCTTCCTTCCTCCAGTCTTACTTGCCTGTTAACACTGAGGACATTTTCCTGGGATGTCTATTCAGATTTCTTCAGACTAATAAAAACACTGCTATTCCCCTTCCAAATGGACAGAGGAGCATTCCAGCCTCCTGCTTTTTATACAAAAAGTGGACAGTGGTCTTGGAGTTAATACAGCCAGGTCATTTCCACTGAAGTCAGTTCTAAATGCAGTGTGAAGTGCTGGTTGTGAAAATAAAGCAAGAACGGACATTTCTACGTCATATTCAGAGTAGCTACAATCACAGAATCATCATTTAGGCCGGAAAAGACCTTTGAAATCACTTTGAAATTTGAAAACAATTTGAAAACAACCCAGGACTGCCAAGTCTTTCACTAAAGCATGTGCCTACATGCTGCATCTATGTGTTTTTTAAACATCTCCAGGGATGGTGATTCCACCACCTCGCTGGGCAGCCTGTTCCAAAGCTTGACCACCCTCTCAGTGAAGATATTTTTCCTAATATCCAATCTAAACCTCCCCTGGTATAACTTTAGGTCATCTCCTTTTGTCCTGTCACTTGTTACCTGGGGGAAGAGACCAACCCCACCTGCCTACAGCCTCCTGTCAGGGAGTTGTGGAGAGCGATAAGGTCCCCCCTGAGCCTCCTTTTCTCTGACCAAACCACCCCAGTCCCCTCAGCTGCTCCTCCTAAGACTTGTGCTCCAGACCCTTCCCCAGCCCCGTTGCCCGTCTCTGGACACCCTCCAGCCCCTCTACGTCCCTCTTGCAGTGAGGGGCC
>JAVJGJ010000047.1:63881435-63910474 GCA_035590215.1 Microhierax caerulescens | reverse complement strand
CCCCCCACACACACACACGTGGCATCATCTGCAAACTGTCTGAGGGTGCACTCAGTCCCTTTGTCCAGATTGTTGATAAGACAGCAAACAAAACTCGCCCCAGTCCTGGGCCCTGGGTAACACCACTTGTGACCAGCTGCTAGCTGGATGTAACTCCATTCAGCACCACTCTTTGGGCTCAGCCATCCAGTCATCTGTTAACCCAGAACACACAGCTAAGAAAGTTTTGTAGCTTTTCTAAATGAACATCTAGCTCCTAATGTCGTAATAATGAGTTTCAGTGAGTTGGCTGCATTGCTATTGTCCACCTTTGTTCTCAGAACGTGGGTTGCCTTTTCCCATACTGCCTCCACAGGAATGTGAGTTGGAGAAGGCAGATAATAAAATGCTACAAATGGAAAAGCCTTGAATAAAGCAGCTATCCTGTGCTAAGCAAGCATTGGTAAAGACTGCAACTCTTTCAAAACAGAGTTCAGTGTTTCAGGTTTTTCCAGCTTCACATTGTTTTATGTGACAGAATGTCTTTAATTAGGTTAGCAAAGGCTGAGATAATGTCTGTGTTTGGCAAATGTGCTCTGTGATGGCCTAAGGGCTTCTCTGTGGTGCTGAGCAGCTTCAGTTCCTGTGAATGCTCCAGACTATGCAGACTGAAACCTCTATCCTAGGCAAATGATGATTGCATCATTAGTAAGTAGTTAATTACTTTCTCTTTTATCTTAACTGGATCATGGCTTTTTTTTTTTTTTTTTGGAAGGTTTTATACTCTTTGTTTTCTCCCACTTGTCTCTTTAAGTCTTGAACAACAGACTCCACTGTATTTTCAGGCTTTAGAGCACCTTGTTCCAGGGAAGCAAAGGCAGACAGTGTAGTATACATGTTCTCCTTGGAGTAATGATAAATAAAATATCCACTTGGGTTCCTGAAGAAGATGGCCTTTGTAATGCACGAAGAATTTCTAGGTGTGGGACTTTGCTCTCTGTATGTACTCACACTTCCTCATATGAATAGTATAATGTTTTCAGGAAGCAAATTGCAGCAGCAAAAGTAGAAAATAAAGTGACTGGCATAACTCAATATGTTGTGGGGTTTTTTTAACTTTAGTTTATAAAATATTGCTCTCTTCTCTCCTTTTTTTCATTTTGCCTACTTAGAAAAATACTTACAACTTGTGCAGTCTTGAAGACTAACCTCCTTTCCGCATGTTAGATCACATAAAAATCTCAGATCACCCATATTTTTTAAGGTATGTGAACTGCATTTGACTTTAAATAGCAGTATTCAACCATTAGAAGTTTTGCATCTACCAAAATGTTTTACTGAATGAGACTAAGTTAGAAGAAACATAAGCTTTAAATATACTTTCTATTTAACATAAAAAACATTTTAAAAGATTGTATGTGCATAAAACAAACACACTCATGCCATCAGCTTGATATGACAGATTAATTCCCCCATCAAGAGAAAAATTTTCACAGCCCTACTCTATACTGCCCAATAGAATTAGTGGGAAGGTTAAATTCTGTTTCTATGATTGCCAAATTAATTTGACATTTTCCCACTCATTTTAATGAGACTACAAGCTACTTTTAGGGAACGATAGGATCCTTCGCCTGTATGTTCACCACACTGAATGTATGGCAAGGAAGAGGTTAAAAAACTTTGAAATCAATATGAAACGATGAATTCTAAGCTGTGCTGTTAAAGGATGCCTCTCTGCTAGCATAAGGCCTTACTCAGAGGACTTGTTCCCCATGACTGTTTTCTTCTAACCAATATTCTGTAAAGCTTGTATTAGTTGACATGAAAAACTAATGAATTAATTGAAAATGGCTTTCTCTATGTTTAATTGTCATAATCATGCTATACAACTAAAGGCTAATCTCTTGATTTTCTCTAGGGCTAAGGTGACTAGCAAGCAATACATAACTTCCATTCCAAATATCAAGAGGTTACAGAAAAATAAATATTTCTATTCATGCTGAGAACTCCTTGCACTGGACCGAGATCATCAAAACAGCAAAAGAAATTTAATGTTTAGGGAAAAAAGGAACAGCAGAAAGTTTTAATTTTACTGAACGATTCTGCTATTCAATATTTACATTCCAACTTTCTCCCAGCAATATGATTTTATACTTAGGTGTCCTATAAGAACATACTGATGTGAGTTTAGGGTTAGGGCTGAGCATTGTCAACATCTATCAGCAGATAAGGACAGTGGTCCCTAAATTGTCCAAATCCTTCACTTTCCCTAGTCCCTTCACTCCCAGTGATCCATTTCACATCATCCATCTGCAATCCCTTTTCCCTCATCTCTTACGTTTCTTATCATACTACAGTACATTCCCTTTATTTTCCATAGCATATGTCTACTATTCCTTTGGAGCCTAAAAATCACAACTGGTTACCATGAGACAAGTTTAGCTGAAAAGCAGAGTGCTAAAGATCAAGCGGGCAGATTCAGAAGTTGCTGTATCTTACAGGATCGCACTACCAAAGCCACATAAACTATAATGGACAACTTTATATTCCTCATATGGGATAACAGAGGAATTTTTATCTCTGTATGGAAAAGAGAAGGCTACTTATTGTGGGGCAGATATGGAAGATGGTCATATTGCAGTTGGCATGTGGTCATTTTAGGAGAGGGAGATTCAGAAATGCCAAGTTTGGAGGTTTAGACCTAAGGTCACCCTTCCTCAAGGCAGCTACGTTATTCATCAGTTATGCTGATGGTTTACAAACACCTGTAATGAATGTTTTTTCCTGTACCACAAAATTAGTGCCTTCTAAAACCTTTTCTTTTTTAATTGAACTGTTATTTTATAAAGTTTAAATAAATGATAGTGTTAGAAGTTCCCTTTAGGAGATAGGGAGAAGTGAGCAGAGCATAGGTGAGATCAAAAGGGCTGTCCACAAAGACCTGTATAAGATTGAATGGCACATATTTTAAATAAATCCCTGAGTTCACAATGAAGATAAATTGGAATGCATTTATAGGAAAAATTCCCTTATAATGAGAGTCAATATTACATTAACATCATTAACATTCAGAGGATGCATATAGTTTAGAAGCATTTTGAAAATCATATAATATAGTTAACTGTATTACTAGGATATAATGTTGCCCTTTAAATTTCAGAGTAATTTAGAAATAAATTGTTATAAGGAATTTAATTATATTTTTTTTCTTTCTGGTTGTTGGGATTTTTTTTTGGGGGGGTGTTGTTTGTTTTTTGGGGGTTTTTGCCTTGCAGGAGACAAGAAGGATCATACGCTTTTCTTTATGGGATGGATTAGAACAGTCTTTAATTTCATATATAGTTTTACTCTTATGTACTATCAGCATTTCAAGAATAAAAATATCCATACAAAATTAAATTTTGCTTAAACATAGTCAACCCTGTGTGACAAATGACAGATATTTTTATTGTAAGACAAAAGAATAGTAGCAATAAAAAAAATCTTAGAAATTATTAAGAAAAGTCAAATGCTTTAAGGGTAATTAGAGCCTAATTAGAAATAGAGATGCTATCAGTATGGTAATAGTTGCCATTTTATTCATGCCAATGAATAATTTCTCTCAGTGACACAATGTGGTTCTATTCTGAAAGCATGCACTCATAAATTGCTCACAGCAGTTAGTGGTTGAATTAGTAAAATAACTGTGTTTTGTTTTCCGTAACTAGTTGCCTTCTAAGTACTGATCTGATCATTTAAATTAATCATGCCGACTATTTATGAAAATTAACATCAGTTTCCAGAGAGAAATAATTTACATTTGAAATAAAACGTTAACTACATAAAGCCACTGGATATTATGGAAGAAAATAGGAAAATTCATTGCAGGAAAAAATATTTGAGAATACTTTGGAGATTGCCCAATACTGATCTACTAGACATCATAACTGTACTTATTTGTAACTGTCTGTGATTGATACAAGTTTACCAAAACAATACTCTTTACAAACCAGATATTTTCAAAAATGGTATCTTGAATGTTAGCATATTACTGCTTAATGTTCTTATTCATCTCTTAACCATAGAAGACTGATTATATTTTCTTATAACATGAAGGATTATGAAAAAAAAGGATTTTTAAATGTTCAAGAATTCAAGAACAATGATGAAGCCACAAAAGACAGGAGTCTAATCACTCATTTTGTCTTTCAAAGTGCCACTTGCCCACTTGCAAACATAGTAGATAGACTCTTGAGTGTAGCCAGAAGATATTTATTTCCTTTCCTTCATATTTTTTAAAAAAATTTTACAAGCCATTGTAACCCTTTTGCCACCAATAAATTTGGCTTTACATATAACAAAAAAGCATGGAGTTAGTTTTATTAATTTGCCTCTTTGATAATAAGCACTAGGTAATCAAATTCACTGACTTTTCAGAAAATGTTCAATTATCACCAAGGAAATATTCCCAGTGGCAATGGATGTTGAAAAGACCAAACACCTTTTGCTCATTTTTCTAGCTTTGATTACCCATTTTTATTGCAATGTGCTAACACAGCTCTTAGTTCTCTGAAATTTCAGGATGCCTAAGTCAAGGGGAGGTCCTCCAATACTCAAGAGTAACCAGAAGAGATAAGAGTCATACCTTCCATAGCTTAAAACAAGCAATGAAATCACAAATGATAATTTTTATTATTTTCAGTCAGGAATTTCTGTCAAAAGATTGGTATCTTCAATGCCTATCACTCCAGTGGCATAAGACCCAGCTAGGCAAAAACTCCCTACTCATGAGCCACTAAGAATAATGTCTAGTGACCGTGCTAGACTCATGCATCATTCTGTGAAAAATATTAACTAGTTAATTCACTTAAAACCCCCCACAACTTTATGCCTTGACTAAGAGTAAATGAAAAGCCACCAGTTGAGAAGTCTTCTATTTCTTGAAGTTTCAGATCCACTTCATTCTTATCAGATTTTTCTTCCAGTAGCAGAAAATCCCCCCCAAGTCATGCTAGTTTCAGACATTATGTGACTTGACAGCCATAGCCCTCAGTTTGGCTAATCTGCAAGTGAGCACGGTTTCTTTTCAATAAAGACGCTACATTATTATCTTCATAGCTGTTATCTAGATCACGTACTTGATACATATTCAAGTTAAAAACTTGTTAAAATCACGATCAAGTGAGCTTCCTCAAAGAAGGACCTTTGCTCTATTTGAAGTGGATGGTCAATTGATAACTTTATGTCATGGTTGAGAAATAGGATGGGGGATTACAATTTAGGATTCTCTGCAAAAAAGATTGTACTACTTCAGAGTTAGACTGCCACAGTTACAGCTGACTGCTTCCAATAACACAGTTCAACCTCGTAGTCTGGGCTGCAGTGCTGGCTAAGCCAAAGCAGAGAGAGATGTATTGTAAACATCTAGAGCTGAGCCAACTCCTACTCCTAAATTCCCTTTACAGTCAGTTGAAGGTGTAGGTCACGTATATCTCAGTCTAAAACACTGGGGTGGTGGTTTTTTCCTCTGAAGCCAAAGCCCTGAATCTTTAAAAAAACAGTCTTGTACCATTTTCCTTCAGTTTCGTCATCTTGCTCCTGACCACAGGCAACTGAAGAAATATGTGGTAACCCAGTAAAACTTTCTGTCATTTGGAAGAAGATGTTTTGGGTGTCATTTCTGGTGGTTTCTAGCTAAGGTGTTAGACAAATTTGTTCAGGCTCTCATTTCTTTATTCAAGCCTATTACTAAATGTGAGATGGTAGACTGCATCAGCTGTCTACCCATGAAAAGCATGATTTCCTGATCCCAAGTTACGGACCCAAACAGTTGTAATGGGCAGAGCTGTCTTTTGGGAGAAATAATGTATTTTCCAGAAGAACATAAGGTCTGAATAACTAGCCATAGGTTGGATGACTACTTTAACAAATACAACATGGGTTTCTTCCCACAAAAATAAGTAGTCGCGTGTCATGAGTGGAGAGGAGTGAGCAAGTGTCTTCGTGGTGTTTGGTTGCCAGCCATTGTTAAGCCATGACATCAGGTAGCTATACACTGAAGACATTCATTATAGCCAGCTATATCTGACCATTATGTCTGTACCTTGAACAAATGTTCCTCAAGCTACCATGTAATAATCATACAGACACACTCTGACACACACAGTTAGCCTCTTTTATTCATCCAGAAAAGACAGCAGAAAATGTCTTACCATGAAAGAGGGTTTGTCTCTTAGGTTAGTTTATAGGGGGGCTCTTAGCTATTGCCACTTATGTCCATAAACAGGTATCAGCAAGAAATAGTGACAAATCTTTTAAGGCTTCAGGGCAGTGATTTCTACACATCGACATATGCAGCTGACAAAGGTTACCAAATATTATCCTTTTTTTGTTCATCAGCATCACCCATTTGGTTCCTTATCCAGAATTGCATATGCTTTTGTGAGAGCACTGGTCCTTAAGTACCACTAATCTTTTTGTAGAGTAATAGGCTTTTTGATGCAAGCTGAAAATTTATACATAGCTTTACAGTAATAACATTGAAATATTTTAAATGCCTCCAACTAGCCATGGGAATGTATTTGTGAGTGTTTACGACCTTGGCTGATGGAAGCATTTCAATCAAAATTTCAGCATAAGCTGGGACAGTCTATTTCCAAGGAAAGTGAACTCTTAATAATGCTTCATCTTCATCAACTGTAATTGTTCTTGAAAGCATTTTATCATAGAATATTTGTGACCATCTCCTACTTTTGTTCAGCATATGACTCCCTGAAAAGGATGGTTTGATGCCAAACTGACATCAAGAAGATATAGAGTGACGCTTCCAGCCCATCACACTCTAGTATAAAAGAAGCAAATGAGATTCTGCAACTTGTTGAACCTGCAAAGCTTGGCATGTTTCCCCAGAATATCTAAATTCAAATCCTCTTGCCTTGCTTTTACTAACACTAGGAATATGAAAGATTAAAAAGGCCAGCTTACTAAATATTTGCTTTGGGTTCAGCACTAATACTTGCTAAGTTCTTACAATTTCTTTGGAAACTGTCCAGTAGGATGTGCCTGTATCTTTTATCTAGGTATCAAAGCTGTAGACAGTGAAGCCTTCTGAGTAACAAACTTAAGTAGCTACATCATGCATAACAGCTGATTATTTAATTAAAGCTGTCACTGCTGGTGCATTCTACATATGCACCAAATGTGCATTAGTTTGTCAGATGTATTAATTAAGAAAAGAAACAGTAAGGGAAGTCAATGCCACTTAACACATATCATTCCTTATGTACCAATGAAGTTACATGCAAGAGTTGAAGTTTCTCTCTACCAAGACAGGACAATACTCATATTATTGTTGTTTTATTCATCATCAGAAACAGTCTTCTGCCATTTTCAGTCATCTTTGGCATATTGTTGTTCTGATTTATTTCATTGCTTCCACAGCTACTATCTAGGAGACTGTACCAGGATCTGTCAGAACCTATGTCCTGAAAGACAGAGCACTACCTACTTCACTATCCCTTCTGCATTCCCCTCCTATATTCCCTTTTATAGTTATTTCAATGTGGTTATCCTCTCATTTTTCCCTATCAAAAGAATTCAGACTGGATTCTCTTGTTCCCTAAGTCTTTCTCCCTCTTATTCTTTCTCTTGTCATAGTAAACAAATGCTACAGTTTTATTCATTTATTTCTTCCCACTCTGTCTTAACAGAAATGAAACCTGGCTTGCAAGTCTTTTAAGAAATTTTATTATTTTTCATCATAAATGTTTTAACTGCCAAAAGAGAAGCTCTTCACAAGGTCACTGTTAACAAGATTTCCCTGGTTCAAGATAAAATTTCACATTTACCCCAAAGCCAGGACCATAGAGAACAGTCCTAGCTGCTTGTTCTGAGAAAAGGCAGCATGACCAAACATAAATGCAAGTCTGAGTTTTCTGCATCTCAGGTTAGTATATTTACCTGGGGTTGTGACTTGGATTCTCGGTTCACCCTTACTAATCAAAATTATAACTACCAAAGTCTTAAAAACCTTCACAAAATAGGAAAAGTATGTCCTGACCTATTCCATCGTAATATGTCTTCTTCTTAGATTGCTATACCTCATCTTTTTTTTAAATCTTACTCATCCATCCTATGTTAGCTACATATTGCTTATCCCCCAGGAAATATTTAAATACATTACTTTCATCCTTTAGATTTTATACATTGTTTTCTCTTCTAATCTCATTCATTTAGAGACACCTTCCTTTTATAGCTTTTACTTTTTTTGATGTTTTGCTGTTTGTTTTTGTTTGTTTGTTTGTTTGTTTGTTTGTTTTAAATTATGGTTAATTCTATGCATTGCTTTCCAGGAGGTTAAAATAGTAAATGTAATGTTTTCTCATAGTTTTCCATAATCCTGTCCTATTTTTTTTTCTGCTCTAATTATAACTTTGTTTCCTCCCTCTCTTTCTACCTGTATCTCTCCATTACATTTTATGGATATTTTTTCTTTCTTTCTTTCTTTCTTTCTTTTTTGAAATCCCATCTGATTCCTTGTTTAGAGCAATATCTAATTTCTTGCTTCCCTACTCAGTAACCTCCCTAAGACTGACATTTTCCATTACTTCCTATTTATACGATGTGTACTAGATTAACGCCTAAGAGCTTCTACTACATGTATTTAAATGTATTTAAAATATTCAGATAAGAATCTCTGCTCAGAGTCAATTTGTGAACCTCTGAGCCTCAAAGCTTTTTTTTTTCCTAGCTGCATCAGCTGGTGTAATAAAGGATATTATCCCTCCTTTCAAAACCCTGTCTGCTGGTACTATTAGAGCAATACAGCAACTTAACTAAACCTGAGTTATGGAGAAGTAGTACTCAGGATAGCACTTCAAGGGCAGCACACACAATAATGTCTGTGACAATGCTTGTACCTTCAACTGTCTTTCAAAATGGAAAGTCTTTGATAGCATCAAAATTCAGATAACTCAAATATACACAGAAATTCGTTGACCATAAGAAATTCTACTTAGAGCTGCAAGGCTGATACACATGCAAAACATCTTTTCTAGTGATAAATACAAGTTACATAATAAATTTACCGGTAATTTTCCTAATATCGCTGTGCAAAGAGAAAGAAATCCCATTCTCATTTGACATAGTGAAATTATTCATTCTGTATAAATTGAGAACAGGCATTTCTAAGCTAATTCATCTGAGTTCTTTAAACAATCTACTTCAGCGAAATAAGAATTGACTATATTCACTAATTTACCATAATAACAGTGGGATGCCTATACAATTAACTCAAAACAGATGTCCACAATTTAGTCAGATTAATCCCATCCCTAGTGACAAATGTCATCTTAGAAGTATCTTTAGAATCGAATTTTCCTACTGTTTTCAAATGCCATGTTGAATGATAATTTAGAACAGTTTTGGGGAAGCATTTCAAACAGCTGAGCTGTACCAGTAAAGAAGAGTTATAAGATTTTGCTGGTTTGGTATTATAATCCATTTCTTGCAAATGATAAGGGAGAAGAGATGTGGAGTTTATTCACAGGAAGGGTAGTGGTCATTCTTTTAATTTCTATAATTTTGAAGTATGTAAGAGTAAGCTATAGGGATTCCTGTGGTCTGGAATTACTTTGAGATGCTTTTCAATATTAGAGCAAGAATAACTGTACCTGTCCTCAGTATTTTCCAGGCCTCCCCCCCATGCTCAGTGGCATGGTGCTATTACGAGCCACTTACCTTCCTTTCCACTGTTTAGATAGGGGACTTTTCAATGAGCAACAGCGACTTTAGCCCCAGCGAGAAATATAAGAGCTGGCAGTTGTCTCCAGAGAGCTCTTCCACCTTCAACATCTCTGTAGTAGACGTGTATTGTTTGCTCGCTGCTGAAGAAAATGTATTTTGAAAAGTACTCATAAGATACCTACCTGCCCTAAAATGTCTTTTCCTGTTACAAAAACATTTTAATATAAATTCTTAAACTTTCATTGCTATCTGGTTTTTATGTATCACTGCTTTACCGAGATGCTCTCAATAACTTCTAGAAAGGATGCTGAGGTACTGTGATGAAAAGTGTCAAGAGAGACCACTAGAAGAGAAACTATAATAGACACAGTAAAAACTTCCTTTCATCTTTTTAAGAAGTGCATTTTAAATAACTGTAGACATTGCTGCAATGAATGCAATATTTACCTTCCCCTGTCCCTAGAAATAATTTTTAAGTAACAAAATCTCTGAGTCATCCTTTTAAAACTGTTTTAATTTATTTTAAGCTAATATATCATTGCAACATGGCATAAATATTTTGGAACTGATGTCTGAAACAGATGAGTTTTTTCAGTTTAAAAAGGAGAGTGACAGTTTGTGCCCAATATTCTTTCTGAAAGTTTCAGGAGGATTTTTACGATATAATCACAAATTATAATTGTGTCATTATGCATAATTACTCTACACCATTACATCACATAATTGGATCAGTTCAAGTTCTAATTGCATGGTTACAGAGATTTACTCTAAGTATGTTGGGATATAATTACACTAATTTCATAATTCTGGGACCTGCAGAGTCCAAATTTTGTAGGATTAATGTTTATTTTTGTGGTTCTGTCTCACAGCAGGAAAATCTTAAAATGGCATTTTGGTTGTGTAACAGACCCTATTTGTTTTCCCCTGTATGGTATTAATCTCTATTTGTATTTGTAGTGTACTAAATTCTATTTGGATGTGCAAAGATTACAGTATTGCCTGGCCTGTAGCAACGTTAAACCTGCTTATACAAGCCACCTTCATCTGAAAATGAAAAATAATTAAACACAGTGGTCAGCACATGGCAAAACACAGATGGGTAGAGACTTGTAGGACCAGAGCCAGCTGGTGTGCAAGTGACAGGGTCTGCTTCGCAGTTCTGTGAGGGAGCCAGTTCAGAGAAGCTGATGTGGTATTACTGGGACACTATTAATGTCCCGGTACTATACCGAAACATCTGTGGGTGGGCCTGTGGCAGCACAGACACCAGCAGGAGTATTGCCAGCTTTAGAAGACTAAAAGTCATCAATAAGACAGCCAAAAATCTTGACATTGACCTTATGATATTAGCATTAAAAGTAATCAGATTATGTTTCCTATTCTATCTTTTGACTTTTAAATGACCACCTGCTCCTCTTCTAACACTAATCAGTGTATGATGGTTTCAGGTTGAAAAGTCAATAAGGTACAACTTTCCCTATTTCTTCCATTTGGTCCTCCAAGCTAGTGGAACTACATTAATTTCATTTTATTATTTTCAGTTTTGCAGTTTCTGCCTGTGTCTATAGCAGGTACTACATCCACAAAAGTGATAAGAATTTTTGTGTTCATTATTTTCACATCTGAAATATTGAAAATACTGCTCAGCCTAACCTTGGAAAAAAATAATGCCAACAGAAATACATCAAATTTCCAACAGCAATAAATTTCTCTATTAAAAACGACCATCTTTATCTTCAAAGCAATTGCCAAAATGCTTGCCAGTTGCTGAGATAGACTTGTGTTGGAGTATACATTAAAGACAGAGTTTGGTTGCTCACACAGAATCATGCAAAATCACAGACTAGTTGGGTCCGAAGGGACGTCTGGAGACTGTCCAGAAGGACCAGTCTGTTGCTTTCTTGGGTCTTTGAGAGGGAACAATATGGCTAAACTTCATTCTGTAGAACTGAAACTTTTTTTTTCCTTGTACACAATGTAATGTTCTTATTCCCTTTTTATTTCTTTCTTTTTATCTTTTTTTGGGGGGTGGGGTGTCCTGCTTACATATAGCATTCTGTAATTATATTTTGATATTAGAATTATCAGTTCCAGATTTGGTGACTATTTCTGTGTAATAGATGCTGTTTGCTGTAATTTACTGTCCAAGCACAAAACAGTCATCATGTCAAAAAGAACTTATTTTTACTTCTTTCTAGAAAGACAATCTGTGATCCTAGCCACATCATCTCTTGCTCTTTGCACCGACTACTCTGTATTTTTATAGGGATCTCTCCTTAATCTGCCATCTCTGTTTCCTTTCTTAGCATCCTTAGAAGTATCAGCAAGTTCCTTCTCTGCTACTACTGTGGTGGGTCTAACGCACAAGCTGAGGGCACATGGAGGGACAAGAATCCACCTGTGCCTCCAACTCCCCCCCCCATCTCTCTGGGCTGGCAGACCACATGTATATCAGCATTTCTTGTTTTTTCCTGCCAGCATGAAGGTCTTTTAGCCAACTGGTGCAGGAAAAATTGGTCTTAGAGGGTCTGGGAGCCAGCACCAGTGGCTGTGATCCTTTACAGCCACCACACAGCAAGCATGGGAAATAAAAGTGGCACTGTAGCAGATCACAGCGTACCTCCAGAGAAAGGAGCTTATCCTGCTTCTGTGCTACTTGTGCTCTCCTGTTTGACATCTTAGGTTGGGGTTACGTGTGAGTAACTAAACCAATGAGATGAGAAGCCATATCTTCCTTTTTAATGACATAATAATATTTAATTAAGGTAGACTTGGTTTAGGCAACGACTATTACAGAAATCTCTTTATACTGGTAATTTTATGTATATTAATATGCATCTATTTCAGTGTATATAAGCAGAGGAAACAGCAAGTATAATAATGCCAGTGTTTCTGCAGGTGGGATGGATAAGAAATTTCTTTCTTTTTTTTCATTCCAAATGAAACAGAAAAAAATCTGTTCTGAATTTACTTTTTATTTATCTTTTTTTCCTTATAAGTACCATTTTGTATAATGGATTAACAATCTCAAAATAAATAAAATTCTTCATCTATGAACCTTTGTGTTTTGTACCATAATTAAAGAATAATCACAATAGTTCTGGACTTCCCAAAGTAATAAATAGCATTTTCAGGTAATTAAGTGCCAGAGCAAAGTTGAAGTATTTTATGACCTTAGAAGTCACTTAGTGAGAGTATAAGCCAAAGCATTCTTTTTCTGCAACCATAATTTAAACAGCTAATCAGGCATGAAAGAGCTTTTTGGAACTAATGATCATTCTCAGTTGTCCACAACAACTTTTTAGTACTCTTTTTAATGCTCTATCTATAAGTGTGTACGGTAGAAGAGGAATTTTTTAGGGTTTCCTACCATAAACTGTATGAACTGTTTTCTTGGGAAAAATATTGAAATAGTTTATCTCCATTTCACAGGAGAATAAGAGATGGTCTAATTTAAGAAAACTTTTTCTTGTGTATATATTGTTATATTTTATAGGGATAGAGGGAGAGAGAGAGGAAGGAGGGAAGGCAGGATGGAAGAAAAGAAAATGGGAAAAGGAAAGACATATCCCAGAAAACATCAACTACAAATACTGGCATCAAATAGAAACTGTGAAAACATCTAAAGATAAAAAGAATATATTTCTAACCACTGTGAATTTTGCTGTGTCTGTAATGTACTATATCAAATCAGTTGAATAAGGAAAAGTTTGCTTGCTTCTGGGAATGAAACCACTGCACATTTCAACTGCCTGAAAAGATATCATTTAAGATAAAATAAGTACAGAATCAGACAAAAGAAAAATTAAATCTGGTAAATACTATATTGCATGCCTCATCCTCTAGACTTCACCTGCAGCAGAGGTTAAAAAAGACATTTGGCTTTGTATAATAGAGGTCCTGCTTAAGGTTTTCTAGTGCTGTTAGATGCTGGGCTGATATTCAAACCACAGAGAGGATTCTTCAATTAGGTTTACTCAGGTGAACCCCCCCCAGAAATTTCTGAAGGAATTAGGTACCCTAATCACTTAAGAAGCTACTACCTTCTAATTTCTTTAGGTTGCCTCACAATACTCTTCTAACCTGAAAGCCACACAGGGAAACCAAATGCCCTTTAGAAAACAAGCATTATGAAGATAATAAAGAGAGATACAAATACTATTTCTTAGCAAATAAAAATAAGATAGGTTAATTTGTTCCCTGTGTATGATTCCCTGGATCTTTTCTCTGATATTCACAACTGAAGCTCACATGTTAATAGAGCTTAATCAGTAACTGATGTATTTTGTAGATGGGCTTAAAGAGGAACTAACTATTTTCTGTTAGGCTATTGCTATTACTGTTTGTTGCTTGTATTAATATTCCATTTACCTCCCAAGGAAAACTGAAGTCCTATTATATTAGGTGTTACACAAACCCATAGAATAAGCAAATTATGGAGAGGGTTTTACACTCTAAATGGACACAGCAATGGGTAAGAAAGGAAATGGAACAACCTATGGTCTAAAAAAAGTTTCACAGCACATGCAAAAATAGAACTGCTATTGTCTTTCTCTGGCCTTTTCCCTATCATGTTCTACAGTCTGTCTGATTTTAATGATCTGTTCCTTAGAATTAGTGGACTCCAAATTTGCCAATAAAGCTAACCTTACAAAGGAGTATGGCACAAAGCACAACAAAAATATAAGGATGCATTCTGTTTTCATTTAAGGATACACATCCATCATGCAGTCCAAATGTAATTACAAGCAATAAAAATATTCTCTTAAGTCCTAAGCAGCCTTCTCAAGAGTTCTCACATGGAAGGCAGTAGAATCTGAAAAAGATAATCAATATCCAGATTGACAGTAAAAAAAGAAAATTTCTTCTGGAATAGTATTAAAAGAAAATGCTCTGATAGATGGAAAGAGAGCAGTAGGTTGAGAATTAATTCTTACCCTCAGCAAAGGTACAGCATATGGAAACCTAGATTAAAGCTTTCGGAAAGGATGTTGGCTTTACTGACTTTTTTAATAGGCTTATTTTTCAGTTTTTCTGATTCTGTTGGGCTGCCAAATATGGTGGCAAGCTACCAACAATACTAATAGTTTAGCTGTCTACAAGATGCAATAGTGATCCTAATTAAGACCCAAAAGTGAAAGCACAAGCAGTTGAATACAAATTGCAAAATTCAGCTGATTATTTATACAAGAATAAAAATTCTCTTCTCTTGATTAAATTCCTCTTTAGAGGCTGAATTTGTAATTGACCATTTCTCTAGTATTTTGAGAACTCTAATTAGAATGAGCAGCTTGAGATCTTTTATTTAAGAGAAAATCATGAAAACCAACATAGTTACAAGACTCTCCATGACATGTAAGTGACACCAATAGTATTTCTAAATGTTTCAATTGATCTCCCCCTTTGAGTGACACACAAATCCAGCTTCTGGTTTTCTTTTACACCCTCCAGATATGGAGGGTAAGAATGACTTCAAAGCACACAGGGACTGTGAGATTTAATGTCTGATTTCAGAAGGGGCCCTTGATGCTCACCAGTAACTAGTAACTCTCAGTAGACACCCCACCTGATGAGCAGATTTTCAGCCTGCTAACATATTATATTAAAATCTTGTTTTGATCATGTATACTGAAATTTACTTCAGTTGGTATTAATTACACCACAACTTCTATGACAAAAGATGGCATATCTTATCAAACACAGATAAAACTAGAAATATCACAGTTCACAGCTAACCATGTTGTCTAGCCACAGGCCTTTCACGGAGATTATCTCCAATTTTGGCTTCTGCTGCTGCTTGAGGCAGGTGAGAGGATGGACTTTGGACCTGTAGCACTACCAAAAGCTGACATATGCTGGAGAATTGCTGAGACTTGTCAGCTTCTTTGATGGCATCACCCACATAAAACAGATGGAAATGTGGTTGTGAAATTCCTATACGTTGATTTCCTGTCTGTGGTAGCAGCTAACTAAACAAATAAGAACTTCTAAGCCATATGGTCCTTCAACTGGCTCTTGATTTCTTACTCTAAGGGAAGGAGAAAAGCAAGCTTTGTTATACAGTACTGAACTGAAAATCCTTTTTGAGAACTTACCATGAAGATTATTTCCTCATACAGTTGTTGATGACCAAAACCACAGGAACAAAGACAGCTGGGGACTCTTTGTTTTTCCCCTGTAATGGCTGTGTACTGTGTGTCTAGAGCTAGAGCAGAGAAGTTTAGAGTCTGGCCAAATATGCACAGAATGTAATAAGCTTCAATAAATTCAGAAACTGATAGGCTAGCAAAATTTGGTTCAACTTATTGATTCTGATAAACTTCAAAAAAATATAAAAAATATTGACTGAAAATACACTCTCAAAGTCCCTGCTACATACCAGCATACGTACAGGCATTCCAGCCCCTTCCACAATGCTACATTCAGTTTTTCCTTATGGCAAAAATTTGTTGAGCTAACTATAAGTCGGAATCCTTTAAGAAAGAGGTGATGTCAGGAAATCAAAAAATATTGTTCCAATAGATTCATGCTTGTAGGAAAATAATATATGGAAATTTTTTTCTCATTTCAAACAATAGCAGGAAAAATTTTCTAAAGGGACACTTTTGTACTAATGTTGCCTCCATTGCCTGAAAGGATTTTTTCTCTGCCTGTGCTGTTGATAGCTTAGGCTGAATAAGACAGAATTGTTTTTAAAAAAGACAGTGTTTGCTTTTCCTCCCTCTTTTAGCTTGCTTCCTTTTCAATGAAAGAGATAAATAACACACAAAAAAAATCTGTTTATTTTTTCTTGTGAGGAAGAGATTGTAAAGAAAAGGAATTAAGTTAGCTCAGAATTAAAAATTAATTAATAAATAAAATAAATAATTAAAATACCTGTCATCAGGTATGGAAGCTTTTTCCTGTAAGTAGTGTGACTGCATCCTTCAGTGGTCAGGAAAAGGTAGACTTACAAATATTGTGCTGAAGCACCTTCTTTGTTTAAGCAAACAGGCTGAAAAGTTAATTTGTTTTTGTTTAGACTGAGAAGTCAGCAGCTGTGATATGCTCTCCTGTTGTATGCCTGACCCTGTTACAACTTGCCTGTTATTAAATAAAATCTCTTTTGTTAGTTTATCTTGAATGTGAATCCTTGTCCATGGTGAGGATGAATCTGATATAATGGCTCATTGGAATTCAGGATAACATTCTCTCCCTATCTTCTTGTCTTCTGGGACAAGCACTGCTGGTGACCCGCCTTTTCAGGATGTTTATTGTTTTTAACAACGGAGACAGTGCTCACTTCACTTTTCCTGCAGTTCAAGGCAAGTTGCTTGGACAGAGTACACTCCAAGTTCATTCATTGTCGTTACAGTTAATAGAAATAGTCCATAATTTTTCTGATTGTTATCACAGAAACAAAGATCAACAGAGATGAATCAACAGAAGCCAGCTGATAGTCCCTCTTGAAAAGCCTGAGGTATGAAGTTATAAAGCAGGAAAATTGTAGGGGGAATGAGTGGGTAGTGATGGCCAGCCAGTGTCACGTCAGGTCCAGGGTTGCAAAAAGAGCAGCAATAGAGGTGAATTAACCAAGTGATGTACTGTTAGAAGATGATAAGGAAAATGAAAAGACAAAACAAGAAAGTCAAAGGGGCATCGATGGAGACACAGAGAAGGAAAAGTTTTGAGTATGGAAGCTCTCAGGCTATTGTTAAGGGGAACACCAGGAGTTACCATCTGTCAGATGGTCTAACAAGTTAAGTGAGCTGGTTTCACTTGCCCAGAGATGCTTCACTGATCAGAATATTTCTTTAACTAGGTGCAATTCCACAAAATGTAACCATGAAGACAAAAGATGTGCACAAACCACATTTATTTTGCCAACTAGGTCTGAGAAATGGCCACTGAGAATATGCCAACTAGTGTTGCTACTTTGAAGCTCTGTCTAAACGTTCTCTCTGGACCATGCTTTGAAGTATCCCAGAGCTGTGTGGTCCCTGCTTGAGTGAACCACAGCTCCGCTTGGCCTATGAACATGGTTTCCCTTGCACAGAAGCTACAAAGCAGGAAGCAGAACTGCATCCCTCTGTGCCATACGCCGATACGCAATCCAGAGATTAATAAACTACATATCCCACACAGGAACAGGGAAGTGCTTCTAAATCCATAACACCCATAACCTAAGGAAACTCCAAGGGTACAAAATTTACTTTTTTCAGTGAAAAATCATGTTCTCTTACCAAGCGCCCTTCAAAGAAGAAACAAATCAGATGTCTGTATAGCTGGTGCTTTATTCTTGCTTTTTTCACAGATAACTCAAATCGTTGGCTGTGACCTGAACCAGTCCCAGAAGTGTCAAAAGATTGGAAACCNNNAAACCCAAGGACATTGATGGTGATGTAGAATTCTGACAATAAATGTGCTTTCAACAGGTCACCGTAAAACAAAGTTTCCCTCATTTTCATCTGTGATCTTGCCTGTGACAGAGATTAACTCATTTGGTTCCTTGAGTCTAGTACCTGGTCAACATTGATTTGTGCCATGAATGCCCGTGATGGTTTGACCTTGACTGGACACCAGGTGCCCACCAAGCCACGCTATCATTCTCCTCCCCCAGCAGAATAGAGGGGGAGAAAATAAGATGAAAAAACCCTTGTGGGTCAAGACAAAGGCAGTTTAATGAAGCAATAGCAAAAGTCACACATATGGAAGCAAAGGAAAACGGATGTTATTCTCTACTTCCCATCAGCAGGTGATGTTTGGCCACTTCCCAGGAAGTAGGGCTTCAGTATCTTGGTTGTTGCTCTGCAAGACAAATGTAAACAACAAATGCCTCCTCTTCCTTATCCTTTCCCTTAGCTTTTATATCTGAGTAGACATCACATGATACGTAATATTCCTTTGGTCACTTGGGGTCAGCTGTCCTGGTTGTCCTCCCGAGATCTTGCCCACCCCCAGCCTATTGGTTGGAGAGACAACCTTGATGTTGCGTGAGTCAAAGTACTGGCATGTTATCTAGGTACCAATACAAGCACAGCGCTACGACAGCTGCTATGGGGCTCAGCCAGACCCAACACAATGGCTAAACTCCTATCCAGCTGCTAGCAGGCCCACAACTGTTTTTTTCCTACTTGGGTACAAACTCAGCTTCATTAACTGAATGAAGAAATATTGACAAAAAAAAAAAAAAAACAACAACAAAAAGCCAAATTTGGTGCTAGAAACAGGAGCTGGACTGACAACTCTGATAGACAAGTAAAGACTACAGTTATAATTGTTTAATTGCCATGGCAACTAAACATGGTCTTTTTGCTGAAATAATATCATGATAACACCTTACTCATTGTAAGAAATAATAATCAGTCAACCTAGATTGCTATCGGGGCTGCATTTGAGTGAAAACTGTAGACTTAGAAAAGAAAGGTTAATAAAATACACAGAACAGAAAACAAGGTTAGAGGTGATGTTTTGCCTGTGGGGCGTTTTTCAGAATGCAGAAGAAAAAGATTAGCTGCAGAGACAAGATGAACATTAGCTCCCTGTTTTCTCCCTGGTTTCCCTTCTACCAATAACCTTTTAAGGATCTTTCCAAAGCACACAAAATTCCCTGCAGCCATAATGCCACCTTCAACCTTGTTATCTATTCCAATTTTCAATATATATTGCTATCAATGCTTTCTTTTCAATCTTTTGAAGCAGCCACAAATTATAAATGTTTCACATCCTTATTAGGTATTTGGATCTCTAAGTAACCTGACAACTTTTCATGTGCTTCCTTTTCAGCTCCTGGGAAAACTAAGTTTGTGAAATAGCAGCAATGGTACTGACATTCCTCTTCTCAGCATTTTGATCTATGACTACATAAACTAAGCATATCCCTGAAGAAACTGTACTGATTCATTTTGACCCATTTTCTTCTATTATGTCATTGTTATATTAAAATAGAGACTAATAGAATGCACCATGAGAAATATAAAATGCTTGATCATCTCAATTCAGTTCTTACCATTGTTTGCTATGCATCTCCTTATATTACTTTTTAATATTTTATAAGCTTTAAAGTAGCTGAATCTGAAAAGATTCATTTATCCCTACCTTATAAACATTTTGCATGCTGAGAAGGGCACAGGAACAAAGAACAATTGTAAAGCTCAAAGCCAGTGCACTTTAACATACAGGAGAAATAATAATTAGAAAAAAATTCTGAAGAAGAAACAATGACTTACACTTTCAGCTGTTTAGCAAAGTTTATCTACTCGATTCCAGTTAAATTCCTTGTGGAAAAATTGTATCCTTTGCAGATCTGGGGGACAAACATTGCATGAAATGGAGCACCTACTGTTTTATATATGCACTAAGGAGGTAATTCAGTCAATTTGTATTTTTGAATTTTTTACTTGACTATGGATTTTTTTTTACAAAAGTGTTTAAATTAGAATCTTGTGATTTTTCTTGATATGAAGGGAATGACTGGCTATAATGACTAGCTTGCTATCTGTTGATAGTTGTGTTGACAGAAGGGCTGTACAAAACCTTACTTACGTTCACAACCAGGCACCATTTGATTTTTGAATAGTATTATATTTCCTCTTAAACATTACTTCTTCTTGAAGTATTCATTCTTTACAGTCTAATGGACATCTTGAGTCCAGAGATGCTCTAAAGATGAATAACTCGCTTTATTCTAATTTGATATGCCTTTCTGAACAGTGATTTGCAAGATGAAAAAAACTGAGTACTTACACTGAATGTCTTTGTAAAACAATTTATGAAGCCTCAGACGTGGGTAGTAGTAGTACCACACAAAAAAGCTGGTTATATTTAATATTAATTTTGCTCACTGACTTTAATCAGGTTGTAAGTGAAAATGTTGTCTTTGTATAAAGGAACGGAATAAGATCCAAAATTTGTCACTTACAGTTAAAGAACCATCAAATTAGTAGTTTGCATCATCACATTTTTGAAAAGAAAAATCATTGTATTTTTAAAAGAAGAGACATTAGCCTCCCTAAACATTGTCAGGAAAAGAGTTTAAACTTCCAAACAGACCTTTTGTGCAGGTGATCACACACATTTCCTACATATACTTTGCTTTTAAATTGCTTAGTGGCTTACAAGGAAGTGATACACATCATCCTGCACCCTAACACTGCTCTTGAAGCTTGAAGAACACAGAGAAGTCTAAAAATTAACAACTTCAGTGTTCACTGCTCCATATTCAGATAAATGTTTTTCATCTGTCCATTCAGTTAGTTTAAGGACGTGGAGCTAACACAATTTATTTTTCTTTAAGTGCCATTTCCAAGCAATAACTTATCTGTGGAATGGTCTAATTATAAAGAATATATTGTTTATTCCAAAAAGAATTTAGCTTGTTTATTACGATTTTTAACTTTTCAAAAGCACTATAGTACTTAAGTACCAAGAGCACTATAGTGCTAAAGTACCAAAAGCACTTTACTATCAAGTAATTGTGGACATGTCCCTCTGAATTTCTTGCTTTATGTTAATTCCTCTTTAACAATCCTACAACTGCATCTGACATCCAGGAACCCCACTCAAAAGCAAAAAGAAAATGTATTGTTACAAGAGAAAACATTTGTGCAATCCACAGGATATATCCCTTTGGAGAAGCATTTCTGAGGATTGTTTTTACACCTGAAAATTATTTCTCTTTGATCATTACAATGCAATAAAAGCTTCGACACACTGTGAATCCTGTGCATCTTGTCAACAAAATGCAGGTTCAGCTTTGCCTTACTTAAGAACTTGAAAGAAAACTGTAGTATGCAACAGTTTTCATTCTAGACTGAAGAAAACAAGACATAAATTTGAACTGAAATGTTAGAAATAAAGTTAATTTTCAAACTTGTACAGTTCAACACCCTCTGCTATGCAAATGACCATTAGGCACCTGAACCAACAAGGTCTCTGATTCTGCTAAGTTAATCAAGATTTACACACACAAAAAAGGACTCATGGTTCACCTAATTTGGACTATCTCTCTGATCAAGTTAATAATGACAAACAAAATTACAAAGACATGAGAAGGAGGTAGTTTCTGCATTCTTGGATGGAATGGGGTGCCATGTTATCTATATCCTATAATTTATACCTTTCTCAACTAGATCACATTGCACCAAAAAAAGCAAAGACTACAAGACTTCTTACCCTGCTCCCCCTCCCCAATTTTATTTATTTATTAATAACAAGAGTAACACATTATTGCCATATAATAGAAGAGCTAGAAATTATTTCTTTAGGTTCATAAAATTGACCATAGCTACTCTTGAAAAATAGAAATGAAAGTTTCTCATTCTTCTTAAAAAAAAAAATAATTATTAAAGCAATCAGCTGCAGGCATTGGTGAGGGTACTTAGTATAACACCAGTATGTCAGAATGTCTCTGTTCCTTGAGGACTACTTTTTGTTAAATGGTTCTTCCTGGACTGTCCTTCTCTGACTGGGACATGTTTTTTATGAGAAGTAACCCTGAGGAAATAAGGGAAATCAAATGATCCTATAATTTTTCTGCTGAGCCTATACCTGCTCTGGAACCTTTCCTATAATACTTTCACTAAAAGTTTCAGAGGAAGAAACTGATAGTCTGCTTCTTTAAAATCTTGATAAAATTGTGATTACTGAAAGACTATTTTTAAATGGAGTGAAAATTTTCTGGTTTATGTTGTGAGGCTTAAAACTAATGAAAGACTAGTTGTTTGCCTGTCTTGGAATTAGCTTTCAAAACTGAATGGTTACCCCACCTAACCATTCTGCAAGTGCCACTTTAAACATCCTTTCTTAAATAAAAGTTGGTTTGTTTTTTTTTTTTTAACCCTCTAGTCTTGCTTTCATTGAAAGAATACAGAGTATCCCTTTTTGATAGCTGTGGGCATACACAGATGAAACAATTCTATATTAAAACTCTCTTCAAACCAGTGAAATTGAGCTGTTTTTTTAAGACTTGTAAATCCAGAATCCATATGAATCTCAGAAACTGGACAAAGACCACTATCACCAGTTGAAAAGTGCACTCCATTCTACTTTTTCTAGTGCTCCATATGTGTAGCTTTACACAATTGCTATAACCTCATGATGAGGAATATAGGTGGATGATGAAACTGTGCTTCATACTTGTGTCTAAGACTTCTTGGCAAAAAGCTGTATGAGATTTCAAAAGCTGGGGAAAGGGAAGGAAGTGTGATCATCAGAACTAATCTTTTTGAAAATTATTAGCTGAGAAAAGCCATTAATTGCCTTTCTGAAGCAGACACTACTATTAATACAGTTGGAAATATTAATTATTTCCAATGATTAGGTAAGATTTTGAAAGTTTGGCAGGTTTTTTTTTACTAATGAACTTGTAAAGTAATCCTTGTAGATTTGGCAGGGTCTGGAAGGGAACTAATTTAATGAAGTTTACATAATAGAGCACAACACACTGACAGTTTTCTGCCTTTATATAAGGTACTGAAGGTGGTAAAGTGCCATAGGTGAGTTACATGTACACAAATTCTGTCCATATTACAAATAAACTAAAAAGCCTGAAGTTGCATTAAATTTCAAAATCACTTCTTTATAAACTTTGTCATTTCTTGCAGAAGTCATATCATTGTTCTCACATTTTTCCAACAGGTTGCTATATGCTTAAACCACTATCAGTCCTACCACATATTCTAGCATATGTGGTCCTGTAAAAATCATCTAATAAACATGAAACACTTATGGTTTTACATCACATTGATATCTGATAGATCAGCTCAAAGCATAATTGTTTGAATTTGTTGCTACAAGCAGCTTACAGGCTCCCCAAATATATGTACATATTTAGTTCAAAATGGGATTCAGGAAATTCATGAAGGCTAAATATATCAGTAGCTATTAAATTAAATTGTGTGGATGCAATCTGGTTCAGAAATTCCCCAGACAATATATTGGAAGGGCCTCCCAGGGAGGGATCTTTGAGTTTTAACAAGTCAGATATTTTCTGGTGTCCTTAGCAAATATTCCCATTAAACAAATAAATCCTTTTAAGGGTGAGGAACTGGTGAATCAAATTATAATTCTCAAGAAATATAATTTAGTGCAATTAATTTTAAACCAAGCCAATCAAAACTCCAACCACAATGCTGAAGTTTTATAAGTACAAAGATATTACCCGTTTCCTTGCTTGAATATTAAACATAACAGGAAATGCTCAACGTAAAGCAAATATTTGGTTGAATTTCTGTAAACAAAACCACCATTTTTTGAAGATGCCTCAGAAATGGTAAGTTATTGTACATAACAAAGCAGGGACATCTGCAGGGAGTTGTTGACAATTTATTCTAATTTGTCTTTACTTAGTTGTTATGCTTGCTGGAATATGCTGCTGGATTTCAACATGGGTACACTTGATTGCACACAGCGTGTTGGAAGCTGACATCAAGGACTGAAAAAGAACCTGTGCTCCTAGTGCACTAGAATATTGGATCTTTATTATGTCAGGAAAACAAAGGTTCAGCCTCCTCTAGGTGTTTCCGTTTCCTGAAGACGTATCCATTTTGGCTTGCATCTGCTTTGTATCTCCCACAAGTGATCTGAAAAGGTTTCAGGAGGGACAGAAAACCCTTTTCTCCAGCCTGTGCACTGTCTGCTTTACTAGGCTTTATTATAAAATCTGAAAGCTGATATATCTGCACTCTGTACCAGGGCCTTGTATTATTCCTAATACCTAACTCAATATATTGATATGCAAAGTCCTGTGCCTAACTCCATCTCACACGCATTCTCCTGTCAGCTGTCCCCATCTCTGAAGCAAGAGCACAATCACATAAGAATTCTCATCTTTTGTCTAACATCAGCAAAGTGTTCTACCACTGATAGAAGCATGTTCCCCACTTCAGTCTCTAGCAATACTAAGATGCACCAGCTGACGAACTGGTCCTTCACTCGTGAAGTATACTGTCCAGCCACAAGAAGGTAATTTCCTCCAGGAAAGAAAACATGAAATTTCTTGAATTCATAGAAAATAGCTGATAAAAATGATTGTATTACTAGGCTGAGCATGCCTCATTCTTTTACTAGTACCTAAGATGCCTAAATATCTTCTGCCCTATAATTTCTGTTGTTTCTTCAAAGGAAGTGGGTTTTTTAGGTGCTATTTGCATAAATGTACTCTTCTTTGTTATCAGAATAATTTCCTGCTTTTGGAGAAAGCAAGCTTTTCAGAGATGAACATATAAGATAATGGTATTGCTATGAAAATATAATCTCTATGATAAAAAAATAAAGAGATACTTTGCCTCTTTATAAAGACTCCTTCATATGAACCTCAGTAAACCTTGTAGGTTTGTGGTTAAATTATGCAGTGCTCATACGTTAGGTAAACGCTCATGTCCATTACCACAAAAAGAAATTCTGGCCTTCTCTGAAGTTGGAACAGGACCAGACTCAGAGCATCTTGCTTTACCATTATACTCCCCATCACACCAGTTTGCTGACAGAGAGCTTGTATTTGATACACCCTTTCACTTATGCACTGTACATATTCAGAAGACCGAAACCCCCTCTTTTCAGATCATTGTTTCCATGCTTAAACAGCTACAAAGCTGACAAGTTGAGAGCTAGCCAGCTGTTCAGAGAACTGACAGGTGACTAAAGGGCCAATTTCATACTTAAGCTCACCTCACTGAGTGCAAGATCACATAAATCTTGCTTAGGGGCAAGATGTTATCTGATCTGAGATTTAAGGTCGAATTCAAACCCAAAATAAACAAAAAGAAAAGGATTTCAGCACCTATCTAAGGAAAGGGTGATATTTTGGTAACTACATCCAAAATGGTGCTCCTGAAAGTCCCTGTTCAGGTGCCATGTAAGCGTCAAAGGCACCCAGTCTTCACAGTTGCTGCCTTTTGTGATCTTAACCTTCCCAAAGAGCTTCACTTCTGCACAATTGCAGAAGCACTTATGTTTAGGCATGGTTGAACATTGCACCGTAAAGCTCACACTGAAGACCAGTCTGGGTGTTAAACAGGCGTTCCTTCACTGAAGTCCCCCCAGGGTCTCCCCTCCCTGACCTGGTGAGCATTATCAGGGTAGAACTTATGCACATAGACCAGGTCAGACCCCCATAAAGCATGAGGTGTTTTCACAGCTACTGGTTTCTTGGAGAAGGGCACAGTGCAACTAACAATTTCTCTAAAACATAGTGGCTTCCCCAGGAAGTGGGAGATGGAAGCTAATTCCTTCCTCTGCAAAAGGTTTTCTTCCTTCTTATGTCGGTGGTCAGAGCTAATAGGCTATGAAAAAAAGAACTGAGGTTCTTTGGGCCAGAAAGAAACCAGAAAAGTTAGCACGACTCCTCTGAGAATGACACGTCCTTTGTGGCTTGACTACTGAGTGGCTACCTCAACTGTGCTTTCTGTTTAAAACTCCCTGAACCCTACATTCCTTTCTGCAATGTGACAAAACAAGCTGCAACAGGCATGTGGAATTTATTTTTCCTCCCCCAGCTGCCAATGTTACCTGGAGCTCTGTGGTTATTGTATTTGCCTGAGGATAAGCAACAAGGAATTGAAAGATTCCTGAAAGCTGAAAAGAGCCTCAAACTCAGTCTGTGCCCTATCCAGCTGTCATATCCAAAGTGGATGGAAGTGGCTGTGGCTGGTATCTACTTCAGGTTCGACCCAAATTTTCAGAGATTGTTAGCCATATCCTGGTCTCTGTGATGAGAACAATCATCATATAATATGGCAATGTTTATCATGGGAAATCCAAGAAGATACATTTTATTTAAAAGGTATGAACACAGAGATTTATTACATTAATTTCCATCTTCTTTAATAATGCAGCCTCTTACAAACATGTTTCCATGTAGTGTCCACAAATACAATTTATGTTCAATTATGCAAAATAGGGACAAATAAGGTGATCGCTAACACACCGTTGTCAGATACAGAAAAATTATTTCTGGTAAAAAAGATTATATGTTTGAGCAAGGCCAGTCTCCAGATCTGCTCACTATACACTGTGTATCTCAGAACCACACATGCTTGGTGCTTCTATTACTTCTTGGTCAGAGATGATATGATTTAGGCTCATCCCTCTGGATTTTGTGTGGTCTGAATATCCCTTCATAAAAGAAAATGGAAGGGATTAACTAACCTTCACTGTGAAAAGAGATGAAGACTCAATAAAGATTTACATCATCTCTTAGAGATATAACACACATTTTAATGCATTTTTGCTTGACATGCAGCTCGAGTACAATATGAAAGATTGCTAATGAATACAATAAAAGCCTAATATTAAGCTTTTGACTCCCTCCAGGAGCAGCCAGAGAATGCAAAGTTAAGGTCAATATCCAATGCCTAAATCTTTGTGCCATGGTATTTTTCATGTCAGTATGATCCAAAGTTGCTTTCTATTTATATTTCTTGGCATTTATGAGTTTAAGATAGCACTTTGAGATTTATTTGAGTATAGGATATTAGATGTAATTTGCATCTAATAGTGCAAGCTAGACCTTTTGCTGTCCTCATGGGTGTATGAATGTCAAAAAGACTCAGCATTCCAGGAATACCATAATGAACTAAATATGAAAGCAAATGCAAGGGAAAAAAAAACCCACCACATCAAAGGTGAAGTATGTTTTCAATCAATCCCTGCAGATGATTCAGCTAGGAACATCAAAATTGTATAATGACCTGCAGACCAGATTCCCATGCACAGCTGTATGAAGTAAAGCAAGAGCAAATGAACTGTGAAAACTATTATTGTCACTGAGAGCCTAAGTAAAGTAACATTTACTTGAACCCTTATCTGTTCCAGTGAGATTTTATTTTAGGGAGACACCAAAAGCATAACATAATTATGCATTAGGCTTTCTTGGCACCGAAAGGAATGCAAAATTGACCTCTTTTGGACTTCTAGTTAAAATTATTTTTGCATCATAGTTTAAAGACAAAATAAAACAACATATACTCTGTCTTCAAAGTACAGCTGGGCTGATTTCTTCTCTATAGCTATAGAATTGTATTATACATAAATATGGAAGAAGTGTGCATGTTTATAACTTCATATATTTATGTACATAAACATGTGCATATGTATACACACGTACATATATACATATAGATGCATACATCTGCATTTATACACATATGTATACTTGTACATTTTAAATGCATTTATTATAAGAATCATGCAGTGATTTCTTGGTAGCACTGAGATGTGCCTCCTTCTTTTACAGAGAACATTGCATTCTAACAAAGTATTTTTATAATTGCTCTAAAAATCATACGTGGCTGAACTCCATGCAGCTACTCACCATACAGAACTGTGTGAAATCTCATTATGAAACCTGAAATCAATTAAAGCTCACTTAGTCTGGGCTTTGTTAATAGCCTGACATTCACCTTTGGGTCATTATAATGCTTGTGTGATCTTTTAGAGAATGAAGTAGTTGCACCTGTACGGATTCTTTGTTTTAAAGCAGATGCTACAGAAAAGTTTTAAATAAATGGTATTAAAGGTAGAAAAGACCTAGAAAAAATACTTGTTTATTCAGGAGAAAACCAGTAAATTCAGTTTGATGGTACCTACTATTGCTTCTATTTATTTGCCAATGTGTTTCAGCAATTTTTTGTTAGTTTAGCATGTAAATAGGGGTTGACTCATGCAAATATGTATGTACAAGTGTTTGTGCTGCAACAGTTCGTGAGCTTGAGAGCTGATGTTGGGATGGGAATGTATCCAACAAGGAAAGAGAAATGGTGTCACATATGAAAGAGATGATGATATACTTTGACATGAAGAATATAATATAATATAATATAATATAATATAATATAATATAATATAATATAGTGAAAAATCAAAACAATGCAATACATCTTTTCAGGTTAGGAACTTCTGCTTATTACCAGAAAACAGTTGTGCTTAGCATGGCCCACAGACAAGGTGCCCACAGGCATATTATGAACAACTCACAGTCAACCTTTGACTGAAGTATGTCATTTGATGAGTAATTTCAAATACTGAGCACACGGGAACATGTCAGAACATATTTGTATGTAATTTACAAACAGTTAAATTTGCTGGATAAACCTGGTGAAACAGATCGCTCAGTGTGAGATGACAATAGAAGGATTTGGGCAGTTTGACCTAAGTTTTCCTGTTTTTTTCACTCCAAATTACTCTGAAGTCTCAAATCCACAGGTAAAATGAAACCTAGGTAAAAGTTCAGCCCTTTGTCTCAAAAGACAAAAGAGGACGCAGTTATACAAATAAAACTCCAGGTGACATTATTTGTCAATTAGCAGCTAATTTTCAGTGCTCACCAGCCTGCTTGGCTTAACTACTTACACATGACA
>JAVJGJ010000047.1:63859490-63874992 GCA_035590215.1 Microhierax caerulescens | reverse complement strand
AAGGAAGGAAGGAAGGAAGGAAGGAAGGAAGGAAGGAAGGAAGGAAGGAAGGAAGGAAGGAAGGAAGAAAGGAAGGAAGATTAGATTCCAGTATATCAGAGCTGGAATTTTTATTCTTAAATTTTGGGCATACATTTTGGGCAACAAGAGATACGGATGCATACACAAATAAAATGGAAGGAAAGTTTAAATAAAAAAAAAGTAATAATGAAGTGTCAAAGATCAAAGTTTTTGCATGTTCTAATATGAACCATCTGAAAGAAAGGCACTTAGAGCAGAAAAAACTTACGGCATGACGCTGAGTATTGTCATTTTCTTTATACATTTCATGTGCCAAATAACCCAGGTGACTCACAGAAAGTCACCAAGAATGTCTGAATGCTCCAGCTACTAGAGATGCTCAGTAATACCTAGATGTCACACAGCCCCATTATCTCTCATAGGTTGACACATGATGGGAGACATTTGAGAATTCAGGCCTATATGTTTAGTAATAATAAAGATCTACGTAGAGCTGGTGGCATTCTATAGTGAGGATCGCATTTTCATGCAGAAGTAAACACACTTTTCTCTAAACAGAGTGCCAGATTCTCTTTTTGTTTAAATCTAGACTTTAAATCTAAGATTTCCACCACCACCCCAGTGATGTGGGATGAGTTTGAGGTGCCTGCCTGCCTGCAGGCAACGCTGCATTGCATGGAAGAGTACAGCACAGAGATCCATGCTCTGTATTGGCAAAGTCTATGAAATCCACAGAGCACTGTGTAATCAAGATGCAAAGCAAATGCCGTGGGACTTCAGCTACCTACAGTGTCCACTCACAAAGTTCTGCTTCTGGAGTTAACCTGGGATAACCTAGTTCAGATATCTTCAAATCTGCAGAAGCAGAAAGAGACAAACTAACCATACTTTCTAAAGAACACATATACTCATGTAACTACTTCAGGAAACATTTAAAAGGTTTTGTGCTGCCTTCAATTTCTTCTTAAAAAAAAAAGCTTCTCTTTGGAGAAGCTTCCTAAATGACACATGACACAATGGCAGGAGAAAAAAGAACATTTTTCTCCTCTCAGTCAGAGCCCCAAAATAATAACTTTCTGGCATTATAGAGATTGAGTATTTTTTTATTCAGCACACACTGTCACTTCTAACCGAGTTGCAACAACTGAGAAAGCACAAAACAAAAATTAGCTTTTGTGCTCAAAAAATCAAAAATGTAAAAAAACCCAACCCACCACACTGAGCACCACTTGCCCAGCAGTTTGGTGGTTTTTGTTCATTGCCATTGCCTTTTTTGGAGCTCAGTTATGCAGAGAGGACTGTAAGATGAGATCCAGTGTGCCTACTTTGTGCCTGGAATGGAAGTTGGGTGAAATATAGTCGGTGAACTCCAAGAAAGCAATCCAGAAAACCTATATAGCGAGTGGTTGGCAAAGCCAGCAGACACTAACGCTCCAAAACCACCTTGCTGTTCGGCCAAAGATGTTTTCCAGAGGCTTGTGCTTTTGCATCTAGTTCCCACCTCATCTCCTGGGTCCCTTGGGGATGAGGGACCACATGCCCACCCTCCAGCTGAGCTCTGTAACAGGTCATGGTGTGAGCTGCACAGAACCACGTTTAGCCCAAGGAACAGCCTCTTTGGCAAGGTGCAGGAACTGGCTCGGGAGATGAGGCAGAGTGCTGCTCCTGCCCACTTTCTAGGGAATTTGTCCTGCAAGTTTTGGTAGAGCTACACATCACCTACATGGCATTTGGTCATAGTTTTCAGCTGTGCAAGCCACGGCAGTGCTGGTGCCAAGGTTTCCCTCTGGCAGACTCTCAGGGCTGCAGGCACTGAGGAGCCTCCATGCCCCTGCCCAGCCCTCCGGGGCCTCCCTCACCCTGGCTCTGACCCTGGACACCCTTTCAGCCCCGCAAGGGATTTCAGTGCTGTTGCTGGGATGCCAGGCCCAGCCCTGCCCTGTTGGCCCACGTACAGGCTGACATCCTGGCCTGCCCCGTCCCCAGGGAGGTGCCTGGTGCTCAGGGGTGGGTCTGAGACAGACCCTGACTGCTGCCCCACAGAGGCCCTACAGCCCCTGACTGACCACTGTGGGGGGTCACCATCCCGAAGGATGTGTCCCTTCGGTTCCCTTGACAGTTTCTGCCCATTTTCCAGCCTCCCAGTGCAAAGGAAAATGGCATCACCCATTACTGCTGCTCAGTAACTCCTCAGCAACACGTGATCAACACAGAGACTAATGAGACAGACGCTTTCATCAACTTTTTCCTTTTTGCTTCTCTAGCATTAAAAATACTCCACTGCACCCCTCAGAGGGAAAAACAGCATTACAAACGTATTGAAACAAGCTGTCACTGCCCTAAAATTTCCTTTTACGAGCTAAGGAAATTCCACTATTCCAGAATGACAACCATAGTGCTTCTGAGAAACCCCTGTAAATCTTGGCTGCATGCAAGCATGTTATTTTAGCCAGGTTTATTACTAGGAAATACTGGGGAAAATGTGATGAGAAAGCCCCTTCTCAGGAAATCCAAACCAATAGTGAGATCAAAATTGCGGGATTTTTCCCTTTGGCAAAGCAAACTCCTAAAACATTTAAAGGTTTGCTCACAGTTACACAAATGCCTCTACATAAATCAGTCAAGTATAATGAGGCAATAAAATTTAATTCATGCACAAATATCCTGGCAATCAACCATGCTGGAAAGAAAATTCAGAGCATTAAATGGCCACTTCGGATGTTTTCCTGAACAATGATTTAGACAACTTTTGTCAGAATGTGACACTGTAAGTCCATAACTATTTTCATGCATATTGTCTTTTGCCACAACTGGACACCCCTGCAGAACATTTTTGGTTCTATAGTTCAGCTTACGTTAGTAATCCAAGAGAAATAATATTTACCAAAGGTTTATAATTGACTTGTAAAAATATATTTGGCATCAAAACTCAAAACTTGGCATGTAAAGGACTGGCATAAGCATTGCCCAAAAGTATTTTCCCTCCCTTCCCAAATTCTGCATACAAATAAACAGAGGCAGTCTGATTTATCTGTATGTATTAAAAGAATTGACTTAATATTTTCAGATTTTTTGCACTTGCATAATTCTGAAATGGGATGAATCCAAGCAAAATACCATTGAGTTCATACCGATGTCTTTTATTAGAAAGGTTAAAAATAGCTAAAAATTAGCTAAAAATAAAAAATGCACAAGTCATTTCTTATTCCAGATGATGGAGAAATCATATTTGAGTGTCTTACAGGCTCTACAGTTCTTTAATGTGTTGAAGGGTGCAGAACACCACCAGGCCTGGGCATTTCCCTATGGCACACAGAGATTATGTCCCATTTATATCAGAGACACAAGGAATAGGAAGCAGTGAAAAGCATGGAAGATGAGCTCTAAGTTTTATTCAGCTTATGTTGACAAAAGAGGTCCTAGTTAGACTTATTTTCCTTTTCTCCTGTTTTTTTTAATATTGAGCCACTGGCTTTAAGAAAGAAGAAAGTCAAGTGTCTTGTTTCTTTGAGCAACGAAAGCCTGGGAAGATGCATAATACATATTCTGTGCAAGGAGATTTCCCCTTTCTAGAGCCCTCCATTTTATCACACTGTTAAGCCAGCTCAGCATCTATATAGTATGCCTTAGGTAGAGAGAGCATCCTGCCATGAGACACTCACTCATCAAGAAAGTCATGAATTGAGGACCTGTGTGGAGGTACAGGCCTGTAGGAAAGAATAATCCATGACTCCGGCAGACCTCAGGGATTCTCAAGATTTTAAGGACCAAGCCTCTTTAAATACTCAAAGGTCAAGCATCCATCCTTTTTTCCTCCCTCCATTCTTGCCTCACTCCCTATCCACATTGACACGAAGAATGATGTGAGGGAAACAGTGAAACTCCTTGAACTTTCCTATTCTTGGATTCTTAAACAGATTTTTCCTTGGAAAGGGAAATATGCCCCAACACCAAGAGACCAAAAGAAGGAAAAATACAGTTGAGTGAAGAGCTGTACATAGGGGGTTTTTTCCACCAAAGCTCAGAGGGGATTCTGGCAAGAGACAACAATCTGGATAGAATCAGAGAATATAGTAGAAGGAATGTCTGAAGGAAAAAAGGACCTCCTGAGATGAAGCCAGGAAAGGCAATTTTTTACTTCTGTCCAGAAGCATTACTCTTTCAGGAACCCAGGGAGGTTTTGAAGCTGTTAACTGGATCCTCTTAAATAACCACTGAGCCAAGGAGTGGAGTGGGGAGGCTCAGTTGAGTGACTCAAATTCCACACAAATACAATCTGGGAGCAGTTTGACCAGCATGAAGTTTTGCTTATTTTCTCCTTTTTTTTTTTTCTTTTTTTTTTTTTTTCTTCCCCCTTGATACCTCAGTTGTTGTGTAGGATGTAGACGAGCAGGAATCACTGGTACCCATACAGACCAACTGCATGAAAATCAATAGTTTATGGGAGTTCAGATGTGATAAGCTCATGATGCCTTGTGGATTTAAAAGCCTTCTGTCCTTGAGATCTGTGATTCACCCACCTTGAGGAGCCAGGTAAATTCTTCCAAGAAATTCAGGAACCGACTGCCTCAGACCCATGACAGTGCTAAGATGGCTCCGTTGCTGTCAGCTTGGAACTACTATGAATGTTCACAAGCCTTTCCTGGGCTTGAGATAATGTGACATAAAATAAATCTCCATTAAACAAATCCAACCCCCCTGCCAGACACAGGTTCATGGCATATGGACAGTTCCTGCAGTTCTACTGATGGGTAGTAATTTGTTAAATTGCCATAATTCTAGATGGATTCAGGGCAAAGGTCTTGTATATTACAGCTACATAAACGAGTCTCATCATTTTATTTGAAACTATTGCTATTTCAGTAAGGTAAGGTTAGACATGACAGCTACAGCAATGCTATCACTACTGTCATTCCATTCCTTTTACTTTGAAACTGTTCTACCTTCTTTTATCCTTTATCAACCAGCACAAAATCATGCAATGACACCTGAAGAATATAATTATTCACAATAGGATGCAGTGGGTAAATGCTGCTTATATCTTGTATTTCTCCCATGTCCGCAGCTTCTTTCTCTTTTTAGGTTTTTGTTTTTGTTTTTGTTTTTGTTTTTTTTTAAATCACATCATGAAATCCAGCACTAGTAAATTTAATAACATATCTGTTGTTGGTTGGCAAGAACCTTGTACAAGTGTCTGGTACATACAAAATTCCAGGAAGAGTCTTGGGCTCTGCAGCACTCTTTCCATGTTTTTCTAATGTCCTTTTAAAAATAGTATGATTAAATAACTTAGTGAAACACACATTCATCTATGCATTTAGCACCAAACCCATGGGTCTTTTAAATTATTTTAAGCATACTTGGGAATAGCACTTTCCATTACTAGAAGGCTTATTTCAAAATATTTGTTTTTGAAATGGTACACACTGAGGTTTCCTCCCATTCACAAGAGTGGAAGTTGTGGTACTGACTTCAGTGTTGTCAGGATCATATCTAGTTTGCAGGTCTCCCTTGCTCAAAAATTATGTTGGATCACCATTCCCCTCTAATTCAGGCTGATTTTTTGCAAAGAAACAAAGTTTCCTCAGACCATGCTTCTGCTTTGATCTTTTATCTCTGTTTAATTATGAACTCTGAATCATCTTTACCTTGCCAGAATATCTTGTAGCACTGATTCATTTTCCCTTGGCTAGATGAAAAAAAGGTGATTCTTGGCTGCTTTTCACTTTTACTGTTGCATAGATACTCTAACAAAAGTGACTAAAATTTTCCTTCTTATTAATTTTTAGGCTTTTGCATTGGTCCTTCTCCAGAAAGGCTGTAACCTTTCTGTCCTCCTTGCTTCAGTTCTTGTAGCATTACCAAGAAAGACATGCTGCCTGCATGTAGTAAATTCTTATTAAAACACCTTAGAATTTTTAAAAATTTTATTTTCCCCTAAAGCACAGGAGAAGGAGTTTTTGGATATATTTGGCCTCATTAAATAATTAAAAATAAACCAGAAGGAGCTGGTTCCAACCATTATATGGGAGATAAACAGGTTTTAAAATGTGGCCTAATTAAATAATTACTCAATAGACCAAAACAATTCTGATCTGTCATGTAGGTAATACGCAGTTTTCAAAAACTACCTAATTAAAGTAATTACCCAATAGAGCTGATGATTCTAAATGAGCCACTTCTTTTCTTTGGGTATTTGGTGCCCACATTAAAACAACCCAATTGCATAATTTCCTCAAGGTGGTATTCTGATATATCAGTCAATAACATACTGGGGTCTTCTCCCACTTCTATTACTTTTCAGCTTTTTTGGTTGCAACTCTGTCGAAGGCATCACAGATTTTTGTGATCTCTGGGTGTCTAATGAAGGGTTGTTTCAGTTCCATGTAAAATCTGGGATGCCTCCTCATTGACAGTGTGACTCTTCCTTTTTCTGTTTGCTATACTTTCATTGTAAAAGGAAGTATTAGAGACCCTTTTTTAAAAGTAGATTTGTTGTATGACACCTATTTATTCTACTCTAGCAGCAATATACGTATTTTAAGTGCCAGTGTGACACACTGTCTTTGACTGGCCAATTCTAATCATTGATACATTTCAGCAGCAAAGCCTTCTAAATATAAATACATTTTATACAAATAAAACTGCGCTTTGCATAGAATAATTTAATATTACACTACCTCTCTCCCCCCTCCCACCTCTCCCTTCCTCAGAATAAAAGGAAGCATCAGCAAAAGTGTATTTTTGCAATATGACTGTGCTTACATTAGCAATTTCACCAGCACAGTTCTGTCAATCACACATCACACTTTACCGCTCTCCTCATCAACATAGCTGTTCCAGCAAAATTTTGTATTACAGACCTGACCTGAGTCTCATTAAAGTGGCCAAGGGTCATAGGCTATAAAGTCACACAGACATGTTTGGAAAACAGCAACTTCCTATCTTCTATTCAGTTTAATTGGTTTTGAACTTAAATGGAAGTTGACCTTGGTTTTAATTCTTGGCCTAAAAATCTCCATGGATACTTTTGATTTGTTTGGGTTTTTTAGCCATTGAAATCTGTTACCTTTTCAATTGTACTTTGACAACTCGGCTATGGGCTATGATAGGAGGGGTTTGAAGGAACATCCAAAAGAAGACATCTGAGTAGGATCAAGAAAATGGGATAAATTTTTATAACTACAAGAAGACCAATACAAGACAACTGGAAAGAGATGGAGGAGGGAAAAGACCCCAAATACCAAAACTGCCTTCACTAGACTCAGTCCGGATTTCCAGAACACCTTTTTCATTCAGTAGGAGACATAGCAACTTGCCAGCTTTAAGAATAGTTTTTCATTTAGGAACTTGCACAAAGCTTTGGTCATTCAAGTGTGAATTTATTGTGTTTATTTTTAGAAATATACTTAAACTTCTGTGACTGTTTGCACTGGTAGCCATCATTAAATGGCATTTGTTATTCACCATACTATTTCTGATACCATAATGAAGCCTGTAGCACACATCTGTTCTTGTGTTAACCTACTTGACTCAAAAACTTCACAGATCTGATGAAAACTGAGGTTTTGATGCAAACATAGTCTAGATGTGACAGTGGAATCCCAAGTCTTCACTACAGTGTGACAACTTCACTGTTTGTAACAGTGAAAAGCAAAGTTTCTAATGGTAGACAACACAACTGTCCAGAGGACCTTTGATTTGGAACAGAGTGAAGAGCATATTGAAAAGCCAGCAGAGATGTCGGAACCTTGAACTTAAATCAAAACCAGATCTGTTAAAACAGTAAGCCTACTTCCAGGATTTTCCCTTGTTTAAGATTACCCAAAGTGACAGTATGCCAAAAGAAACAGTTTTGTTTCAGTCTGGAAAAGAACACATTAGTTAATAATGCAAAGCTTATCCTTGTTTTTACAGTAACTGCAACTGAGTAACAGAGATGATAAAATTCCAGTGCAGAGATCTTAAAAATTTTGTGTTTCATAGGTACAAAAAGATCATAGGTATGATCTCCATTTTCCTTAGAAAGAACTTATCTTTTCTTTTTGTAAAATCTCTGCACCAAATACAGCAACAATCCAGATTTTTCCACTAAAAAGCATTAAACTTTTTGATTTCTTGAAAAATTATCTTTTTCCACCTTAGCCATATCAGTCAAAAATTTTCATAATAGGGGAATTTTGACATCCATGATAAAATGAACTTTGATTCCTGAGACAGCACATTTGGTTATGTTGTTCTCTGTTCCGTGAACAAAAATTCAACTATGTATTCTTTGTGGGTACAAGGGAGAAGGCTTATTAAATATAGGGTCAGGACATACATCTGAGGTAGGCAAACGTAACAACGTTCATCAGCTGCTAAAGGGCAAGCAAATTGGCACAGTCCCATTCTGCAGTTTTCTTGTGCTGCAGTTGAAAACATAATATTCTAACTTCTCCCAGTATTGAGAACAATCCTGAAATAATTTCTTTCTTGCCATTCATTGCTAATTATTGCTGTGGAAAATTAGAGGGGGGAAAAAATGGAAAAAAAAAAATTAGAAAAAAAAATTAAAAAAATTAAATTAGAGTGTTACTTAAGAAAATATGTGAGGATAAAAGATAAGTTTATATAACAAATTTGCAGTTTCCATTTCAAATTTTATCTTTTTAGTTTGCTTTCAGAACTGCTCAGTGACCAGATATGGGGTTCAGCAGAGGAACAAGGATGTGCGTGCTTTTCTTGTATTCAAAGCAAAGTACTTTTTATAAGGATACTTAGGCTGTAGAACCAACTGTCACAGGATTCTGGGGATGTCAGATGCACAAATAAACTCAATGAGAGATTAGGACAAGGGGTAATAGCTTCAAACTAAAATAGGGTAGATTTAGGCTAGATATAAGGAAGAAATTCTTTGCTGTGAGGCTGGTGAGACACTGGCACAGGCTGCCCAGAGCAGCTGTGGGTGCCCCATCCCTGGCAGTGCCCAAGGCCAGGCTGGATGGGGCTTGGGGCAACCTGGGCTGGTGGCAGCTGTCCCTGCCCATGGCAGGGGGTGTGTGGAACTAGATGATTTTAAGTTCCCTTCCAACCCAAACCATTCTATGATTCTGTGATTCTATGATTCTATGATTCTATGATACTATGATTCGATTCTATGATTCTATGATTCTATGATTCTATGATTCTATGATTCTATGATTCTATGATTGATTCTATGATTCTACGATTCTATGATTCTAATCAAATGCATAGAGAATGGGCTTGTTAGTGGTAATTAACCATGACAGTCCAAATCCAATCTTTGCTTCAGAGGGTCTCTACATTACTGATTAACCGAAGATTGGAAGAAGTATGCCAGTTAAAGACATACTGTACTTGCCCTCATTCTTAAATGGGAGTTTCACAACATTTCAAGACCATATAAGTACTGCACTGGCTCCTGCCCTCGGCCTGTATTCCAGCCTCATCCCTTTATCCAGCTGGCCCAGGAAACTGATTCAATTGAAAACTAAGTGATGTCAGCCAAATCAGCTTCCTGATCTCATCACATAAGCACAGTTGCTTAATTCTTACCTATAATCTTCTGCTACTGGCAGATTGATGGTGGTTTACGAAGCCCTACACACCTCTGGTCAACCCCAGCACAGCAGGTTTGACCCTACGTTCCTCTGAACTATCTCATTCTCACTCATACCCTGCAGTAGTGGCAACGTGTGTAGTTGTGCTGGCTGGACCACTGATTTTGTGGTAACTACCAAATGTCAAAAAACTAATCCATACTTTCACAGAATGAGTTAGTTACTCCTCTCTTAGGGTAAGAGACAACTTGAAACTGCTCCTGCCGAATTGCAGCTCTGCAGGCTGAGCTGGTGATCCCTCCATGACAGTAGCTCTGTCACTGGTTTTTAGGAATAACCCCCTGTATGGGCTCCATAGACCTTCTGACCTTTTCCAGCATTTGTTGTCTTGAACTTCACTGGAGGTGGCTGTTTTTCTACCAACAACTGTTCTATGACATCTAAAATACTTTTCTTCGATAAACTAACCCTTGATTTCATAAGCTTATCAGCTCAGTCTGTGGTAAAGTAACAAGAAGATAAGAGCTCTTGGCATGTGTGTGTGCAGCTGTGTAACCTTTCCCACCTTGCAAAACTTACCTGACTTGACTTCAAGAGGAAGGCATCAAAAATATGGCATTATGAATTATTTTCACAACATATGGGTCTGGCTGTGCTATGTTTTGAAAACTCCTCTGATTCAAGTGCCATGCATATTTTCTGTTGCATACTCATTGCCGAACTCCAGGGAGAATGGCAGTGATGTCCTGAACCAACAAAAGCACTTATTCATGTTACCTTCAACATTACCACTATTCCCACTGAAGTCAATAGGGACACGAGGTTACCTGTTAGATTTAAACAGATATCTCAGAGCTTCTTGACTTGAGAACAAAAATTGTTCCTATTCCTAAATACCTGGACTGTTAAATAAAACTGTGTAACTGGTTTTGGATTCTCTGAAGAGTGATAATTCTCAAAGGGGGATAGCTGTGGAGGAAACCAACAATTATCTGTGAAATTATAAGAGCATTAACTTAGTTATTACAGTCAAGGGAAAGAGGAAAGAAAAATAATAAAAACCCCCAAAAAATTAATATGCAGGATTTTCAAATGTTTACATTTATCTTGAAAGTTTGAAACGCTGTTTCATGTTATTATGTTTACCATAATCATGAGAAAGCTTTTTTCTTATTAAACTTAACAGTATTATTAAAAAAAAAAAGCAAAGAGTAATCAGATAACACTAACTCACTCATCCCAGAATTTAAAATGTTTTCCATTTGACCTGAAATTTAAAATTAAATTTGTATTTTGTGTAACTGACTTCAACCTCAAAGTTCTACCATTTTGACCTGAGAGAAGGAGTAACAGTAGTGGTAGTATCTTTGTGGAGTATTTATTTTTCAATTTACAATATACTTACTGAACAAAAAATGCAGTATTCTTCTAGATCCTCTGCTGAGTGACAGAGAGGAGGAGGACAGAGACAGAAGGTAGTTTTTGGTGCATGAGGCTATAACTTGTGAGGGTTTTTTTAATTTCAGCAAGTGTTAAGGAGCTTACATCTTAGATCTCCCAGCACCTTCAGCTCTTTTTTGGGTGCTAGTTGTTTCTTTACCTGGAGATATACTCTATCAGTGGAACAGATAAAAACTCCAGCAATTGCCTGACTTTGTTCCTATTGTCATCTTTGTTGATGTTATCTTGGTTTGTGTGGGTCAGAAGGCAATCACCCTTGGCTCTCTCCCTGCTGCTGTCACTTACAGCTCTGCATAGTGGGTCCAGGTTACCAAGTTAGAACAATAGCAGTTTACACCCATTTGTCACACAGACAGCTGAATACACATGGTTCAAAACATCAGAGAATCAGCCTCCAAATCCTTCTGCTTCATAGTATTGTATTCTGGCTTCAATTGTTCTTTAGACAAAGAAATGCCATAATGCATCAGAGAGAAATATATCATTTTAGAGCATAACATATCACATAGAGCATTTCTGATAGATGTTCCTGCCCGTGCAGCAGGATTGGACTAGATAATCTTCAAGATTGGACTAGATAATCTTTCCAAACCAAACCATTCTATGAGAAGACAAGTCTCACAACTGTGAACATCTGAGTTTTTTGTTTGTTTTTACAGTGAAATGAGATTATTTAGGAATAACAAACAAACAAACAAACAAAATCAGCTGGTCAGAATCACACAGACAAGATTTTTTTAGCATGGGGGACTGAGACTTCAGGGTCACTGCTGGGATTTTGGAAAGCTGATATAAAGTCTGGGGCAGTTAATGGTCTCACTAGGACAGGGAAATGGTACCAAGGCAGGAAGAAAGTGATGAGGCTGTGATGGGACCTGCCTTATCTGAGTGCAGTCAATATTATCAAGAAAGTAAGACAAAATCCTGGATACACTGAACTTAACAGCAGAACTACCATTGCCTTCTACAGGCCATGGTTTCACACAGAAAAAGCAGTATGAAATCCAGTTTAGAGCTATTTGAAAGAACCTGAATCTCCTTTCAGACATCCCCTCTCCTTTTACATTGAGTAACCAAACCAGGAAATTTTAAAGCAGCTCAGTATAATTGTAAATATCCATCATCATAAATATCCACTTGGTAAATCGCTGTAAAACACCACATAGTACCCTCCTTGTTCAGTATTAACCCACAGTCATCCTGGCTTTACCTTCAAGTAAAATAACTATAGTATTGGACTCCATTAAAAGATTTTCATTTATGACTACCAAGCCTTGCTTTCATATTTATATTATTAATAATTGTTACTATAATAATATTTGTTTCCCTTTAATTTACTTAGCTTTGCAGCTGTCTGTGATTATTCATAGCATATTTGGTAGTGGGTTAGTGAAGTACATAATCAAATGTGATTTTAAATTATTATTCTATGGAAGCTGAACAATGACTAATCCTTCAGAGACTTAGAATTTGATGGATGAATAGTTCAATACCTGGCATGTGCTAGCTGTTTCTTTATTTTATTTTAATTCTGATTGAAAATTTTATTTTGAATTCATGGATTTTATTTATGTTATATATGCTCTAGCTTTTCAGGAGTATGGGGAGTGATTCCGCATAGTCCAGAGATGTCTACACTGAAAAGTAATGCATAACTTAATATATAAACCCATACGATTTTATCTGCAATAAGAAAGTAGTGGAGTAGGCATTTTTCTAGCAGGATCCTGCAGAGATCAGGTGTTAGCCTTGTAACACCTGATATTTTCACATTATACCTTGAAGAGGACAGTGTCATCAAGACATCTTCCAAACTGGACATATTTCAACACTCTGATTCAGTGCAGCCAATTCTGTACATCTAAAACCAACAAATGCAGGCTATACTTGCCAAATGGAAGAGTACATCCACCTTCACTTGTTTTTTTATTACCTGGGAGGGTGGATGAGTTACTTTTTCCTAGGATAGCTAACTGAACAAGAGATTCTAGTCTGAAATGATGCTTAAGATGGATAATGAATGAAAAGCAGGCCAATACAGAGGCAAGAATGTGAAAATATTCTTTATTTTGTAACAAAAGCACAATTGCTGTGTCAAGTCGTAAATATGTTTAAAGATATTTATCAAGAATGCTCTGATTTTTGAGCTCCAGGTCCAATAAGAACAACAGAAGAGGATACTTTTCAGTTAAAAGTTATCTGGATGTTTAACTATTCCCCCGGATACACATTATTGAGTTTCAAGAAATTCATATGATCAATATTTATAGTTAGTTGTGCAAAGCAGGATAACTCCAACAGGAAAGGTGCACCCTGCAAATCTATGGTGACTTAAAATCATTATTTGGGATTCCCTGTAGGAGACAAAGATTTACACTGAATAAGGCAGAAACTCAGCCAACGGTGCCTTTCCCGTTTCACACTGAACAACCTAACCACTAGGATGTTCGGGTATGGGTGAGTCTCGTTTTCTGCACTGCTCTTCCCTATCCCTTCCCAGGCTCTTCATTTCTTTGAAAGTGTTACGTTACTGTGGGAAGTTCCCATTTCATCAAAGTGGAATTTCCCCAGGAGGGAAATTCTATTATTGGAAAATTCCCAATTACTTCTGCTATTATTCCCCAGCTCCTGACGTACCACTGGGTGAGGCTTCCAAGTTCTCTATATTAATGAAAAAAAAAAAAGCTGTATCTCCTAGGAACTTAAAAAAGGCCTTTATCAGAGAAGAAAAGAGCCCTAAGGTGCTGCAGCTGCTAATTGTAGTTCTGGGACTGGTGATAATACTCATACAAATATATGTTTTTAAGAAGTTTTCAGATAGACATTTCTTCTTCCTAGGTATGGTACTCAAGTCATCCAACCAGGAAAACAAAACAACAGTGTACTACTTAAGTCATCATGAGATCATACTGTGGGCATTTCACCAAGAATAAAAAAAAAATCAGTAAGTGCTTACTGAGCATTTCTGAATAACAAACATTCATAAAAATCTGAAATTTAAATGGATTTTTAGATATTCTGCAAGCAGAAAACGGAGTGAAATAAATCAAACACATTATTCAGCACAAAGTACTCTCCCAAGTCCTTTTTTTTTTTTCTCTTTTCTTTATCTAGCAAACTACAGAACCAGCCCTTGCTTTCTGGGGATTTCATTAGTATGTGGAAGATTGTAAAAAAGCTTGTCCACTAGGGATGCATTATCTTTTACTGGCAATCTGTGAATGCTACTGAAAAATGACCTTTTACTATCAAAATATTAATGTCTTCATCTCAAGAAAGAATTTCAAATCTAAACTGCACATGAAAATTGGGTATAATTTTTCTTTGCACTCCATGGATATGGATGCTTCATAATGTCTGTATAATTCTCTGCTTTACATGCACCTTGTGCCACATTATTTGATAACTGGAAGTTATTATATTTCATATGGCTATTGTAGTACTTCTGTCATGTGAAATGAAAACTGTAGACTGCATATAATTTATATTTTGTATGTAAAATCTTTCTTTTTCTCTGACAGACATGGATAGTGGGCAACAATAAGTAATATCTACAGCAGAAATTAAGTACGCTCTGTAGTTCTACTCCCCCAACAAAAGACTAAAGTATAATGGTTCTCATAAAGTTATTTACTCTCCAAGTTTATGGAAATGTCTTAATCTGTTATGGAAACTTCTGTTTTTCACCCTGCAAGGGTGTCTGTACCTGGATCTGAAACAATAGTGCGTCACTCAGCTTACAGGTTTAGGCATATTACTTTAGTTCTCCCAACTCTAAAAGAAAAGCAAGTGAGCAATGATGTTTCTTCTGTGTTGCTCTTGTCATCACAGTGTTCTACATTACTTCTACATCTCTGAGTGCTGAGGGAGCTGGCAGATGTTATTGCCAAGCCACTCTCCATCATCTTTGAAAGGTCACAGAAAACAGGAGAGGTGCCTGAGGACTGGAGGAAAGCAAATGTCACTCCAGTCTTCAAAAAAGGCAAGAAGGAGGATGCAGGTAACTACAGGCGTGTCAGCCTCACCTCCATCCCTGGGAAGGTGATGGCACAGCTCATTCTGCAGGTCATCTCAAAGCATGTGGAGGAACAGAAGGCCATCAGGAACAGTCAGCATGGATTCACCAAGGGGAAATCATGCCTGACCAATCTGATAGCCTTCTATGATGGAATGACTGGCTGGGTAGATGAGGGGAGAGCAGTAGATGTTGTCTACCTTAACCCCAGCAAGGCTTTTGACACTCTTGCATAACATCCTCGTATGTAAGCTCAGGCAGTGTGGGTTAGATGAGTGGACAGTGAGGTGGGCTCAGAACTGGCTGATGGCAGAGCTCAGAAGGTTGCGATCAATGGCACAGTCTCGCTGGAGGCCTGTAGCTCTCGGCGTTCCCCAGGGGTCAGTACTGGGTCCAGTCCTGCTCAACTTATCCATCAGTGACCTGGATGAAGGGACACAGT
>JAVJGJ010000047.1:63822243-63859467 GCA_035590215.1 Microhierax caerulescens | reverse complement strand
GATGCAGAAGTGGGAGGAGTGGCTGACACACCAGAAGGCTGCGCTGCCATTCAGCGAGATCTGGGCAGGCTACAGAGTTGCATGGAGAGGAACCTCATGAAGTTCAACAAAGGCAAGTGCAAGGTCCTGCACCTGGGGAGGAATAACCCCATGTACCAGTACAGGCTGGGGCTGACCTGCTTGCTGGAAGGTAGCTCTGTGCACATTTTGGTGGACAACAAGTTGCCCATGGGCCAGCAGCATGTCCTTGTGGCCAAGAAGGCCAAAGGTAATCCTGGGGTGCATCAGGAGGAATGTGGACAGTGGGTCAAGGGAAGTCATGCTCCCCCCCTACTGCACCCTAGTGAGGCCACATGTGGAGTGCTGTGTCCAGTTCTGAGTTCCCCAGTTCAAGAGAGACAGGGAGCTACTTGAGAGGGTCCAGCAGAGGGTTATGAAGGTGATGAGGGGACTGGAGCATGTCACTTATGAGGACAGGCTGAGCGAGCTGGGCCTGCTTAGCCTGGGAAAGAGAGGACTGAGCGGGGATCTTAGCAATGTCTGCAACTATCTGCAGGGTGAGTGGCAAGAGGCTGGGCCCAGGCTCTTCTCAGTGACAGGACAAGGGGCAAACTGCAACACAGGAAGTTCCACCTCAATATGAGGAAGAACTTCTGTAGCTTGAGGGTGCCAGAGCGCTGGCACAGGCTGCCCAGAGAGGCTGTGGGGTGTCCTCTGGGGACATTCAAAACCCACCTGGATGTGATTCTGTACAACCAGCTCTAGGGGAACCTGCTTTAGCAGGGGGCTGGACTAGATGGTCCCCAGAGCTCCCTTCCAACCCTGACCGTTCTGTGACTCTGTGAAGTTGAAATATTTTCCTTAGAACTTAGTAGATGTACCTTAGCTCATGAGTCAAGGACAAGCTCTGAAATTCTTGCATAATTGAGATCACAGAATGGCTTGGTGATACCAGAAGGGATGGTCCCAATCCTTTCCCCTTACCACCAACATCCAACTGATGCTGCTGCCTTTGATTCAAATCTAGCACTCAGTGAGCTGATATAACTCACAAAACAAGAAAAAATAATCCAAAAAAGTCATTATTTTAATTTGGCTTAGTCAGCCTCTGTAAAAAAGCAAATGCTAGAATTTAATCTTGTGCTTCAGTTCTACTGATATCCACAGGAATTCAAGAGCATAAATAAAATTCAGCAAAAGCTTTCTTTCATGAAGCCAACAGTTAATCATAAGGAATGAGTAGAATTCAGAAACTGGAACCTCTTCTCAGATGTGCTGAGAACAGAGTGCTTAAAATGGGTCTACATTTCTTTTACTCCCTCTCTCTGAAGATACCAGTTCACTTCTACAGGGGAGACATTCTTTTTAGAGATTCTAAAATTTATATACGGGCCCATGCCTAAAACACTACACTGGCCAAAATGAAATCTCAGGTAGAAGCATCTAATGCTGCATGGTTTAAATTATGTTGTAAAGTGACTGCTGTGACCTAAGAATTCAGAAGTTAAAAGTAAGTGTAATGTTTTTAAGAATTTGCAATTAGCACTATTGCCTAAACCCATCAGTGTGGGAGTTAAAAAAACAGCATTAATATTAACACTCCTACAGTAACACTCTGCAGCATGGAGATTTTAGGTCAGCTTCATTTTAGAAAGATAAATAATGAATTGAAGTGCCAAATCATTTTGTGGAAACATCCTGTAATGCAAATGCCTCTTCAAGGAAAAAAGAAAATCATGCTTAGAAATAACATAAAAAAATCTGTCTCTGGTGAGTCCTCAGGAATTACATCACAATTTATAATAAATCCCTTTCCTCATCTACTTCCATGAAAACTTGTGCTTTTTCTAGTTTGCAATGCATTTTCCACTAAGGGCTCTGATTTAACTGTGGCAGTAAAGGCATTAATGTCCGTATTGCATAGCCAAGCTTTTTTGCCAAAGGTAGAGAAATGGATTTTGCCATACTTCAGTCACCAAAATTCACAGTCCAGGGCTGTAGTATAAAAATCATCATTGAGGTGTGAACTGAACACAGACGAGGTGCCGATAGATGTATTACTTGGCTGTCCTATTTCTAGCAAAGAACAGGGAAGATCACTGAGGACATTAAAATCTTAAATTGACAGAATCAAAAATGTCAGTACTTTGCTACCAGAGCTTCAAGTTATTTTGCTTCCCTGATCCTAAACCCTTCTGTTAGGATTCACTGGGACTATTCAGAGAGTCATATATAAGCGCACACATGTATTAGTTTTTTTCAGGCCTCAGTTTGACTAATGAATTAAATAACATTATTTTTAATAGCTATTTTCAAATTATACTTAGGGTGGGTTTTATGTTCTATTTAATCTTTTTCCATCTTCAGTGCTTTTAACTTCCAGTACTATAAACTTTCAGTATCTACAACTTACTCTTATACATAGAATCCTGAAGTCATGGAATGGTTTGGGTTGGAAGAGACCTTAAAGATTGTCTAGTACCAAACCCCCTGCCATGGACAGGGACACCTTTCACTAAACCAGGTTGCTCAAAACTGTATCCAACCTGGTCTTGGAGACCCAAAAGAGATAAAATAATTGATCATTAGCTTCCTTTATCTCTTTCTCACAAATTGCAGGAACAAATAATTTTGGTTTCAACTATATTAAGCAATTCTTGTCACTTTCCAGAGTGTTAGACACAACAAAACAGCAATCATAGTGGGGGGAAGTTAGGACAAACTAGAAATGGCAATCACTGGTTAAACACAAAAAATAAATTAATACAGAATAAAAACCTCTACAAAAGGGAAGGTAGAATGTTAAAAATTACACATTTTTTGTAGCCCTTTTACAAAAGATTGAGGTTTTGTTTTGGTTTGGTTTTTCACAAAAGGTCATTTCTGGGTGCTAGAAACTGAACTTCTAGCTTTTTCACCATTTGCTGAAAGTACTTTAGCTAAAGTCAAAGATGGGTTAAATTTAATATCCCTTGACCTACTGTAGAACATGAGTAATACTACTGAAATCAATGCATTTTCCCTACTTTCAGATGCTAGATGACATTCTAGGCCAATATCCTCTACAAAATTCACTAAGAGGTGGAAAAAATAATCTTTCCATAAAATGTATGATCCTCTACTAAATTATAAAATGAAAGTACTTTCAGAACTCTACGGATTTATTGGCCTATGTGCTATGGTCAACTAGGCCCATATATCTCCAAGGATAAGAATTTACATGACTGCCACAACCCATGAGTCTGGAAGGAGTCTTATTTTGGGGGGTGGGTGGGGTGGGTGGGGTGTGTAATGGATTTTTCCTGATTAGAAATCATTATACCTTTAGAAAGACTTACTCCATTGTAGGAAGACTGAACAATTTTATTAGGTTATGTGGAAAAATTGAAAGGAAAAATAATTTTCAGTAGCTATTCACTATTCAGTAAAAGTGAATAAAGACACAGAAAAGTGTTTGTGAACTAATCTACCCATGTCAGTAAGTCCTTTCAATCTGTACCAAAAGACATTTCTCTACATAGAATCAGGCAGAGAAGAAATTGCTAAACTCTCCAATATTATGTGTGGTTGAGAATTTTCACTTGGGTGATAATATTATCTAAATGGTTACTTTATGCACATGATCACAAATTTTCTCCAATGGTAGAAAAAAAATGTCATGTAGCTAGAATTTGCTGACTTCCTGAATGATATATGTGATTTAAAAAAAAAATAAAAAATAATGTCCAATCACTATAAATCAATTAACCTCGCTGACTCATTCCATTTTAGTGTGTTGCCTTGAACTAGTAGGAGTTCAGATACATTTAATGGAAATGGTATCACCTTGTAACACTAGGAGGAAAGATTTCTTTCCCCTTACAATAGAATCAAATTCTTTATTTAATTCACTTGAGGTTTTTGAGAGATGCAAAGTCACTGAAATTCCACTGACTCAGAAAAATTACTGGATTAATTGTTTTCAGTCACAAGAACAAATGTCCTGATTAGTTGCGTGCACAAGGAGGGTCATGTGTCTTAAATGATTCAGTAAAACACGAGTAGTATCAGCTGGTGCCCAGAAGCTAGGTTCTTCACATGTGATTATAATTAAGAGCAATGAGTGTAATGAATTCACAAGTAACTTCTCAGTTTCAGAAAATGCAGAATAAGATGGTAACTTTGATTAACAATCTGTGTCATTTACTGCATAGTTCCCTTTCTTGGTCTCCAAAGCCTATTTTACAATTGAGAGTCATCTGACAGCTACAATCTGCATCACAATGTTGTTTTCACACATGAGACAACACTGATTACTAGAATACATCCAACACATTGTAACAAGAACGAACACAGCAGTAGCTCCAGAAATCCAACCACTTTATACCACACTCATGCTCTTGCCTTTACCTAATAGTCAAATATGCTTCCTCCATTCAAACCCTAATAGCTTCTTCCATTAAATATTATTTTTATTTGAAGTTGCATCTTCAACAACATGTGAGCATATTATATTGATGTGAGCGTTTGATACTCAGTGCAATAAAAACCAGGAGCTTTTAAATCAGTAACATCAGGCAGCTGACACAACATAGACCTGGAGGCTGATTTCTCACTTTACATAGCTGATTGAGTAGATCACAGAATCATAGAATAGATCAAAGTTTTCCCAACAGAGGACAACTTCTTTCACTCATTTACCAAATGAGCACAGAATTGTAACACATAAGTTATTTTGCAAATTGCACTAACTGGACTAAGCTACAGTGACACAGGCTTAGGGCAGCCCAATTAGAAACGTAAGTCTTTCCAAATAAAGCATTAGATTCAGGCTTCAGCTCAATAAGTGAAGGCTGTGGGAAGATGAAATAAGAGACCCTAATAATGCTTAGCCTTGATAGGTTTTACCAGAGCAGTTAATATATATCAGCATGTAACCAGAAGCAAGAAGCCATGCTCTGAAGTTATAGAAAAGGCCCCAAGTGAACTTATGCTGAAAACAGATGTTTCATCAGAAGGGAAACAGATGCAGCACTCTTCTTTTTTGCTGAAGTGGGGATACAAACTCGAATGCAAACACCGCAGCTTCAAAGAAACTATACATCACTGATACAGGGAAACAGAATGAACTTCTGCAAGGGAATGAACATAACAGATAAACATTTCAGCAAATAATTAAGTTACATAAACAAATAGATTAATTGAGTTTAGTAAGCCGAAAAATTGTACAGGTAGTCAAAGTTAAATATAGGCAAAAAGGTGCTGAAGGATGGAGTCCCATGTATTCACCCCTCTGAAAGCCCAGTCTGTAAATGTTTAACAGTCTGGAGCTATAGGTAATATTCCAACTTCAAGGACACTGATCAGTGAAGCACCAATTGTCAAAGTTTGTGGTTCAGGAAACTTCTACTATAGCATCAAACTCACAGCTTTTATTGGTAAAATTCAGCTGTTTATAATTTGTTTGTTTATTATATTATAATACACAATATATATTATATATATATTTGTATATTTATTATATTTATTTGTATGGTTAATTCAAAGCCACATAATTCAAAGAGTCAGTCCTGTCCATGGCTAACAGTAGGAACCATGAGGTGAAATCTCTCATCCTGTGTGTGCAGAAAGTTTAAAGGAAGGAAGAAAACAGGTTTGGTTTTTTTATTTTTTTCCAAAACTATGGAAACTTGCACAAAGAACTGTAATATTCCTGCTGATCAGCAAATATTGACAAACATTGCCTTTTGGTCATGCTACCAGCATATAAAAAAAAACCAAAACAAAACAAAACCGTGATATTGGGCCAGTAGTCGAGCTATAAGACCTTGTATTTTCTAATATTTTCTTGCTTGCTCTTCTTGGAACAAGTTCCAAGTATGTGATAAGAATTATCAAATCCTCTTGATCACAATGAAGCATAGTTTCCTTCTGAGCCCATCATATGCTACCCACAATGTCGTTGCACACTGAGTGCACAGGAACACAGCACACAAAAATGGATTACTCAGTTGTTATGTTCTCTGTCACAGCTCTCTGCCATTGAAGGCAACCACATCAGTCTTTTAAGTACATTTATAAAGCTCCACTTTAGAATAAATTTGAGTTTAGCCTCCCCTGCTCCTTTAGAAAGGCTGTTCTAAGACCTATAAAATGCTGATATTTGAAGTAAACTGGGAGTTTGTGAGATCACCTGTGGTACTGAGGCAAGTCATAACATGGAATTTGTGTCCAACAGGAGACTGACACAGTAAGTCAAAATACCACAGACATTAAGTGAGGAAAAAGGTTTCAGAAGTTCTGTTTTGGAAATCTCAAAACAAAAAAGGAGTTGTTGCTGTTTATCAAAATGGAAGACTGCAAGGTTCTATGAGGCAAGACTGGAGTGATCAGCTAAAAAGGGGATGTTTCAAGCTGAAATGTAGCAAGAGAAGAGGAAAATAGCATTAAAGTCAATATTCCCCTGCGGTAAATATCAGCATAAATAAAATATAATTAAGATTGTATTTGCTAAAGACTACAAGACATAAACCATTCTCACAAAGTTAGAGATACAGACAAGAACATCTAATCAATAAGAGCAGGACTCATCTAACAAGAAGCGGATAACTACATTGAAGAAGCCTAGGAAGATCTCACATTCCTACTTTGTTATGACACTATATTCACTAAAGGCTTTCCAGACAACTCAGATAAATTGTACCCTTCCAAGAGCTACTCATCTACAGTAACCATAAAGCAATCTGAGTGACTAGCTGAGTTGTAGAGTTCTGTAGTTGAATAAAATGAACCTCAAACTGGTATCTTAGCGGTGCAATTATTAAATGTTGTGAGTTCACGTGTAGAAATACTTCCAAGTGTTGCAATATTTAAATAATTACTTAACTATTTAAATGACAATATCATTATTATATTCACAGTATGATATTCTGGCTTTGACTGTTATTGTAGTTTGATTGTTTAATGATGTTAAATGATCCTTAACGTGGAGATTATCAACTGCTGGAATTTAACCCTCAAATAATGAGATCTTCTGTCAGTGTATATATATGGATATAGATATACTTTCATTGTATCATGCTGCCAACATCATTACGTCATGCATCTGGAAACACACACAGATGCTTATGTTTATGAATTTTATTAATCCCATTTAATTTCTCACTTGTAGAGAACTTGGAGAACATGTCAGGATTTGTGAGATCAGATGCCATGACTTTTGACAGCTGAGCACTGAAGTATCTCACTGCACTGGCTTATTGTTCCTGGGACCAGCTGCATTGAATGTCTTTTTGTTGGTTTACCATCCCCAGTGGAGACTTGGGGAAACTATGCCTGTATCCCACCTGTTTGGGAGAATAGTATGGTTATTAAGTTAACAGCTAACTGAAGACCAAGCTGAAATGCTGGACTTTGTTGTGAAGTTGCTGAGATAGAGGATTGCAGCCACATAGCGAGGTCAAACAGAAAAAGAACAAAGAGCTGTGGTTAAATAACATCTTAAACTTCTGCAGCTAAGTAAACTAAAAACGATGCCTTAGCTGTTAGAGAATTTTATTTGGTAGCATGACTTTGATGTTTTGCACTTACACAAGGAGAACTGTACAAGTGACCGTACATTGCTAAAAGTTATGCTGTTTTTAATACGTAAATGGGGGAAATCATAAAAACCAAAGATAACAGCAAACTAAAAATATTTTATGCTGCAATGGTTAAAAATATGTTGAGAAAGTACTTAAAAACTGCTCTGTACCCTGATGACTCTGAAAAGGTAAACAAGACATTAAAAATGCAAATTAAGAAGCAAGATGTTATTTATCCAAGTAGAACTTGTCTTGGAGGAGAAAAAAAGACAGAGTGAAGGGACTAGGTTATAATTATACCTTTCTAACACCTGATCTTTTTATATGGATGTGCCATTTCACTGTTTCATGGGACACTGCACTGGGGCTGTTCACATATTCAGATGAAAGAGGAAAACGTGACTGAGAAAGGCTAAGGAATTCCCTTTCTGGTGAACATTCCCCCTGAGCACCACCACTGCCTTCAGAGATCTGTGCCTCCAAACCCATGATTACTTATAAAACTTGCTGTAAACAGAGAGGAAAAAGACACCATCCCCTCAAAGCAAACAAACAAGAAAATAGCCCTCCTCAAAAATCCTGTGCTTGACTGAAGCCAAGGAACTTATTTAATGCTGCATTACCACAATGATTAATTCTATTTTGAGACTTATGAAAGGACTAATTTCTCTAATAAAAATTAAAAGGCCTTTCCCTATTAAAAAGATTAACTCACAAGCTGATATTTAGTGTTTTCAAGTGACTAATTTTACGGCAGTCATCTTAAAAGGGCCTGGATTTCCTCACTGCTGCAGCTTGGGCTAGAGCTGCTCCAATGAGAATTGCTTCTTCCTGTGAAACCAAGACCTTGCCTGCCAAAATCAAGAGGGACAGCTCACTGGAAAACTACGTCTAGCAGTTGTAGCGTCAGTTTGAATGAACAGATCCTCCTTCCTCGAGCTGTTTAACTGCTGTGCTTCCAGCGTTTACTTTGTGTTGCCATTCATACTGCTGTATGATTAATTAAAGTATAGGTGACCTCAGTTAGTGTTGGTCTGTTATTTATTCTCTCACTTGCCATCCGACCCAGCACCCACTGAAGTCAGAACTCCATTGTATTTCAGCTGCAGCGAGCTGGGTGTCAGTCCACACGCTGCGATACAAACACTGACTAAGCCCAAGGTCATCTAAACAGAGGTACACTAATTCTTCCTGGGCTTGTCCTCCTCTGAAGACAAGGGGTTTTCTCATGCTAAAGAGCAGCCCAAACTGAAGAATGAGTTCCCGCTCCAGAGCTCTCTGTGACAAAAGCACTCTGAACAATTTCCTCCAGTGTCTATACATGTTTTTTTTTAAAAAAAAAAAAATGGGACACCTCTACTTAAACGATTCCCAGTCAGTTTTTCTCTGGAGAGCGGTGGTCTCTCTCTTTTAGAAGGTGTTTAGCTTTAGCCACTTAGAAGTGGGCGAGTCATGCAAGAAACATCCAGGATCCTTGAGGGAAGGAACCTTGATCCCCATACACAGATCCGGACGACTAGATCCCGGCTGGGGCAATTCACATGTTCTAAGCAGCAAAGGAAAACAAGCACATTCAGTCAGATGATGGGATTGCATCAGATTTCATCTGCTGTGTGAAAACGTTTTATCCAAATAAGTAGAGGAGCCCAAGATACAGAACACACTGAAGCCTGGCATTCCAGCATTGTATTCTTATCTCTTTAAAATGCCTTATGGCTAATATAATCTTTTATGCAGCACTACCATCTTTTCAATTTTTCATTTCAATCTCAAAGCTAATGTCTCGACTGAGTTCCTCTTAGTGGCTAACATACAACCATAAAATCCATTTTGGGGGCACCTGACACTGCTTTGGGGATTGTACATGACAGTAAAATTGTGTCAGTGGCTGCCCTAAAAAACTCCTATTCTAAATCTATGACTTCCACCCACGTTTATTCCAGCTGGCAAACATGCTAACAGAACTGTGGCTGTGATCGTGGTGCCCCTGAAGGCAGATCCCTCCAGTCTCTGCCCTCCAAGGGCATAAGACAGTCTGCATGGGGCCAGGCAGAGCTGGCCTCCACCAGCCTGGGCTGTGGCATGGTGGGAGGGTGTTAGTCATGCTAGGCTGCAGCTCGGCAGTGTTCAGATGTGACCTTGGGACTCAGCTGGCTGGAGATGTCAGGTCAAAGTCCCACATCTCCTTTGAAATCCACTTTTTATGTGTCAGATGCAGGCTGGGCACTAGAAAGGGCAATTCAGTATTTCATGGCAGTTTTGAGGCCCCAGGTGTGGGGGCGAAGGGAAGGAGTGAGGTGGGAAGGTATCCAAATTAACATTTTATGAGTGAGATGTGGCAGGGATGTTGAGAGCTAACTATATGACATCTTCCAGTTTCCTTCTGCAGCTGGCAAAAGAGATGGCTGGGACCTGACTCCTGTTTCAGCCATCTGTTGCTGTGGTACTGTCTCCTTGGGGCTGATCTCGTCACGGGGGGCTGCTTTTCATGGGATTTTAATACAAACTGTAGTATTGTGGTAGCAAGCCCTTGGATATAGGAGTTGCAAATTTAACTGGTGTAGCTTCAGAGTTTTTAAGGAAAGACAAACCTTTGTTTTCTTTGTATTTTCTTCTGCTAGGCTTTTAATGCAAATACATATATCTTTTCTTTTTCCCCCGTGACTGCTGTGATTAGGAAAGTCCATTTTCAGCATTTCTATTGTTTACCAGGTTATCTTATGAAATGCAATAAAGAAAAGAGACCTGACTGTTACGTTACTGGCCAGCAAAGCACTGCCAGTTCTGACCACTCAGTAATCAGGTCAGCCAAGAATCCCCACACTGACTCACAAGATTTAAAGTATACTTTGAGGCCTTTGGGGATTTCTTTCTGCTTTCTCAGCACTTCAGCTTCATAGCAGTCACTTTCCTGAAATTTCCAGCAACAAAAGCTAGATAAATTTTACTATTTATCATTTACCAAAGCTTAGGCTAATGCAGTATATTGCACATAGGTGATTTTAAATCAGCCATCAGCTACTGTGACGCAACAGCTTTGGGAAAGGTGGCTCAGCTGCAACAAGGGAGGTTTAAAATGTCATTGCAAGGCAGGAACTGAAAGTGGAACGTGGCTAAATCAAACTGCAGTCCTATTCCTCTCTTATTCTTTCTTACAGTGCACAAAAAAAAAAAAAGAAGCAGCGAAGCAGGCAGCCAGCCACCTCAGATATGAAGATTTCCAGGACACTTGCGTGGACACACCAGAATCAGTGACATAACTTCAGGCTTGGTGTAATTGCCAAGCAGGCTATAGTACCTACCCAGAGTCTCCTTCTCTTCATTGTGCAAGAATAGCACAATGTGCACTGCGCAGGTCTATTTCGATGCTTTGAGTCAGCTTTGAGACACCACATCAACTCAGAAAAAATTCAAAAAGATATTAATATGTGACAGCAGAATAAAGAAGCGACATGAGACCCTGATTTTGTATGTTTTTCACCAAGTAATCCCTGTAAGTGACACTTCCTGAATTGCTTACTTGGGTGCCAGTTGTACCACCCAGAGGCACGTGAGAACACAGCCTCCAGGAAATGGGGTGAAAATGCAGCGTCCTCGAATGAATTGTAACCATGTATTTCTATAGCGTTGCTCTTTTCGCAGAGAGAGGGAAAATAAAACATGAGTGAGGATTTCTGTTCCTAGAAGCAGAACAATCTCAAGCCTTCTCTCACTGTATCTGTCTAACTGTGGAGGAGAGCAGCTGCTGTATCTCCACAGAACACCTCTAAAAGGATGCAGATCCCTGCGCTTTTAGCAAGAGATCCTACACTTCGGAGAAGTGAAGTGACTTGGGCAGCGCTCGCTGGAAGAGGTATCTATGGAGGCCTGCTCAGGAGAGACCTTCTGTCTAAGGTCTTCTCCCAGCAGCAAAGCTAGGCTGAGCGGTACCTCCATCACATTTTAGGAAATTAGGGGGAATTAAGTTTCTGAGCCTGCCTTCCCTCTGCTCTCAAGCAGAGATAATACCGAGCCTTCAGCCTTTTGCCCATGGTGACAGAGATCTGATGCTATATTTGTAAAATCACACCGAACTATTCACATAGAAGAAGTTGAATGAAAAAAAAAACCAAACAAACCCAACATGATTATCTCATTAGCCAAGGCTGGCTAACATATGTAAATTTTACACCTCCCCTAGCTGGCCTCAGCATCCTCGCTCAGCAGTTCTTGTCTGGTTTGAATGGCAAGCAGCTGCTAAGGAGGGTGGTTCGGCTTCTGGCTGGTAGGGGATCACACATATTCCTAGTTCCTCACACAGTGCATGGTCTGACTAGGGCTTCATGGACATTTAGTGGGGCCATATTCTAAAATCCTTTCACTTTCTTGATTTATCCATGTGGGTTGTGATCTACATGCTTTTCCTAGCACTGGAAGACTGAACAGTTGTGTGATTCTACTTCTCTTTCCAATGTATGGCACACTCTAAATATAACTTTCCTCCTATTACCCGTGTGTGTAACATTTATGCAGCCTCAGTGAACCATGCAGATTGACACTTTATTTTTCACAATGCTTTGTCAAGCCTAACACAGAAAATAAACCTGTCTTTCACTTTCTAAGCCCACATGCACATATAGAATTGATGAAGCATCCACACTGATGCTTGGATCACCTTAAAAAAAGCTCCTTCTAATCTGAGATCCACAGACTTGAGCAGTTTTAAATGCCATTAATTGGAATGTGGTGAGAATCTGGTTTGTGACTTGAGTAGCTGAGATTAAAAAATAAAAAATAATGTTGTTATAATTGCAATATTTTAAGCCTTTTAAATTATATTATTTAAACGATTTAAAATGTTGATGCTGATATTTTATGGTTATCAGAAGCCTGAGGTCATATGCAATTTACACATTTAAGCCAGGTGCAGTTTCTGGTGAGTGCTATTATTTCAATGAACAGTTTGAGTGTAATAAGGAATATGTTCTGGATTTCTTTTTTGTCATTCAAATAAGTTGTTCGAATAATAATAACTTTAATAGCAACAACATCAATTTTCTTAAATAACTATTAAATAATTCATTGAACCGTAACTATTTCTTCTGACTTCTAAAAGCAATTAAATATTATTATCCTTTTTTCATACAGGTAAAATCTGAGACCCAGAGGTGAAGCTGCATGATCAGAGTGAAAAAGGAATCAGAACTAGGATTTTAAGCTTCTTAAACTATTCTCTCATACTTTTGTAAATACTTGATGACTTTGCCTTGCTGATTTTCATTAAAATGTGCATTTCAATAACAACTTGAATATGGCATAAAAAATGTTAAATGTTGTTCACATCCTTTTTCAATTAATATTTACATTTTGCTTACAGTAGCATAGAATAATGACATTCAAATTAAGTTATTGCTATGTAGTTTGTTTATGGCACACCACATGTCACCACGGAAACAACCATACTCCATGTCTATGGTAACAGTCACAGTGGTGTAAATCATGGTATCAAAAAGAGGAAGTTAGTAAGCTGAAGTTACTAATTCTAAGAAAAACGTGTCAAAATTAAATATTTCCTGTAACGAAAATCGGTTTTATGTCAGTGGGCAATTTTCATAAATCCCTGTTTCAATCTGAGATCTGCTGGAGAATCTGAGCTACTCACACATGGAGCTTGTCTGATGTTGAGAATGTGATCTGCGTGGGGTAAGCACCTTCTCTTACCTCGGGGACTGCATGTGATTCCAGTCACTGAGCACAGTTTATGCACATCAGCCCACAAAAAATCCTTCTATGGCAAAGGGCTGTATTTTCCTACATTGTATCAAAAATATAGAAATTACTTTCCCCCTTGTATTTTACTCACCCACCAGAATTCTTTATGCCATTAAAAAAAAAACCAAAAAACAAACAATCAATCCCCCCCCAAAAAAAACCAAACCAAAACCCAAACACAGTTTTGCCACAATAGAAGATATTTCCATGATCCTACCTAAATATCCTTTAAAGATGTTCAGACTGGCTGTCTGGAGATGGTGATTTCTCTCCATTAATGACAGGGCAGACTTAAGTTTGTAGGCTTTGGTAAATTGAATTTCGCAATAGTTAAATGCTTAAAATAACCTTTATAAATACCATCCTGCAACCATTGTAACAAGTACACCATCTGAATACAAATGACATGCACATTTCCTTTGAAATTAATACCCAGAATATTCCCTCATAAAATCTACTCCAGGAATTGTTGAAGTTCAAGAATGAAAAGCCTTTTTTTTTTTTTTTTTTTTCTTTAAATTTTGCCATAGATGCAGCCTGATTACAAGCTCTTACTGGAAAACCAACCACAGAAGGAAGTTATACAGGACAAAACTCTGTGTATGTGTGTATAAAAAAATATACAGATATGCTTTTATTAATATTGAAAATGTATTTGTTCACAACTGACATGTATTAGAAGAAATAATGCATTTTGTGTCTGCCACTGTCAGAGATCAGTATGAGTTCTGGGGCCAAATTACATAAAAATTGTATCATTTCCTGTAGCACTGGCTCTGGTCCAAGAGGGGAAAATGGCCTACATGAACTTTGGTCCATCAAGGATATGATCCTGTGTTTCAGATTTCCTGCCTAAATCCTTTTCCTTCAACCAGCATTCAGTTTCCCAGCCTTTATCCTAGCAGTTGTAAGTCTGGCTCTGAGTTTACCCCTGCTAAATGCAGAATTCCTCCAATGGAACAGAAGGTTTTCAATAGGGAAACTCCAAGGAGCTGCTTGTATATATTTATGTAGCCCCATAAACTTTATGGACTCTTGCCCATTCATACAAAATGAGATTGTGTCTCAGTGAACATTAGGCCCATCTACACCTGGTGTGAGAACAAATTCAGATTTTAACTCGGTGGAGCACACGTAGCCTTCCATAAAGCAATTACTCAGAAGTCTTACACAGGAGTTGCATAATTCCTTTTCTATGTCATAAACCAGGAGATGTGCAACAGAAAGCAAAATTTTGCTTAACTTAAACATTGTAGGCGAAAGGAAGTAGGTTATAACGCAATTTTGTGTTCCACTGTTCTATTATACCACTGTAAACTTGTTAAATTCAAATCAACATGTTGGCAGAAACCCAGGGGAACAAAGTAAATAGTCATGTCCAGATGTTAATATTTCTGTTAATTGTTTTTCAAAATGTATTGCAAAATCTGAAGTCCCAAGAGAGACCATCTTTTTTTCCATCAAACTAGGATTCCCCCCCCAAAAAACAGTGGCAAAATGTTTGCATCAAAATAGTTTAGTTCCAGACAAAAAAAAAAAAAAATAAAAAATTGTGCTTCAATTTTGCACTCAAAAGTAGAACTTTTCAGTGAAATATAGAAATTTCCTTTTTTTTTTCTTTTACTGAAAAAAAATAATGCTGCCTGTGCTACCCTCTGAACAGTAGTTCTGATTAGCTCTTAAATTAGCTCTAATCATTATTTTTACAGCATTGAAGTACTGCAATCAAAATAGCAATATAAACTACTGCAACCTATGGGAATCTTCCTACTAACACATTGGAGCTGTGTGTTACATTCCATTTTTCACAGTACCTTCTTTAATGATCTGAAAGAGCATATCAGTTAAGGTTGAAGGTGATATTTTATTGAGACGTATCTCCAAAATTCCAGGAGGAAGGCAGAAAGAAAAAATATTCCAAAACACTTTTTCAAATAAGAAGTTTATATCCAGAGGATAGCAGGGCAAGAATAACTTGGGATTGGTAATGGAAGAATAAATCATAAAAGACTTTCCAATTTAAGAAGGTGCCAGCTGTAACATCTCGGGTTTTGAACTGCATTATGAGAGACTGTCCTCTTCTACATAAATTTGTGTCCATGGAGGTTGGATGATTTCATCCTATGTATATTTGGTTTGATTGCTACATCAGTGGTTGAAAGGCCCCAGAGAAAGCACGTCTTGTCTTCAATTCTGGGTATCACACTAAATCTGGCTCATCATCTATATCACAGCTCCTTGACTCATACTGAGTGTCACATCTAATCAGATTGTTCATGAAGCAATGCTACTTTCTTACTCTATAAATATTTGGTGAATAGTTTGGACAAGTGATACTCAGCTAATGATTTGTTTGCAAACTCATCATTCCAGCTATTCATCACTTGGTCTTTGTTATTCACAGTTGGTCATACAGGTCACACAGTATTAAAAACATCTGAAAAATTGTGATAATTGTTTTTGGAGGAAGAGGACATTTTGATATAGGTTTTTTTTTTATTACCTGCTTCATCGGATGATCAGAACAAATATTTTTCTGGGGAAAAAAAAAATGTACTTCCATCTCTATATATTTCTGGCCTCTGACTAGATAAGTGGACTTTTAAAGAGCAAAATAATTAGTGGGATATGACAGGCATTTTACTCATTCAAATGTCATTCAAACAAACTCTACTAATAGATCTTGAGGGAGAAGATTTTTGTACTGCGGCAGAAACCACTAGGATTGTGTTTTTGATCATATTACAGGAAAATCATAATTAGAGTGCTAAAAAGAAAAAGAGAAGAAAAAACAGACAAAGCAGCCAAGGCACTTTAATGAACTATCAATTATTTGTACGTAAGTTTGTGGCTAAAAAAAGAGGGAGAAGGAATGTTTCTGATCATTTCTAATACTAAATCCCAGAACACACATTTTATAGTACACAGTCAAATCCGTGATTTTTTGAAGATAACTCAGTTTTCACTAGCCTATTGCTGCTTTCACCTATACATTCATATTGTAAATGATGAAAAAAATGCATCTTCATGAGTTACCATTCATTAGCTGAGCCTGCCCAAGTGAGCACACGTATGCTGCTGGCCCACTGCAGTTTACACATGAAATATGTTTGCTTGAAGCACTATTTTAGCCATTGATTGCAAATGGTGTGGTGCACTTAACCGGCTGACATGCTTTAGCTTCTAAAAAATAACTCTTTGAGCCACCATAGCCTGATCACTTGCATCTATTATAAATAATCATGTGTACAGAAGCTAGAATAAAACTATTATTGCCTGCATTCATTTGTCCAACAATTTAAAGGGACCAGACTAGAAGACTAGTTTTCCGAGGTATAGCTAAACAATCAGTACAGAAGACATGAAATTTAATAATTATTTCTTATATTCCTTCAGTCCTAACAACTGTAAAATTAATTGTTATTTTTCTATTTTAAAATATCTGTGTCAGTTTATTCTGAAATAGATATTTTCAAAAATACTCTTTCACTTCCTGGTTGGTGACACGGGCTCCCAGCTGCGCTCTGCATTCTCTGTAGCAGCCCTGAAAATGCTTGTTTTCTCCCTTTTGAACGAAAATATGGTATTTGGAGAAAACACAACAGAATTATCAAGAAGGTGATTCAGCAGCTGAACCTATAAGATAGATATAAACCTATCAGAGGTGTTCCCCAGGGAGGACAAACTAGCAGGTCTCTGTATAAAGCAGAGTTACGGATAGACACATAGGTATCATAAATGGTGGATATGTAATATTTGTAATAAGGCTTTTATAGGAACTGATTTCAAAATTTGATTCTTTATTAGCTTTTTAAATTATTATTATTATTATTTCTATTTTCACTTATTTCCATAAAAGAAAAAGAAAAGATCACACTCCAGGTGAGGAACTGAAATCCTGGTTTTATTTTGTTGTGAAGAAAGGCCAATTAATCTGGACAAAGGACAAAGCCAAGAGGAATGGATAGCCTAACTTACAGCTATATCAAACTCTGTGCTATCAGACAGTAAATTCATGCAGACATGTTTCTATTGGGTTCTGTTGTGAGTCTGATAGTAGTTATCTCCTGAATTTAGTCAAAGATGGCATTCACCTTGAAGGCCTTAAGTAATTCTGCATCACAACATAGCCCAAAACCCCCTACAACTTTAGTTTCTTTTAATGTGTGGTTACACAAACCACCTCGTTCTTCTGTGTTCTTGCAGGTTAGAGAAAGATTGAAAATAGAAATAGCAAGGCAATCAGGTAAAAAGTTCCTAGCAGTCAAGAATTCTTTGGAAGTCATGGGAATTTTCCATTTACTGAATAAAAAACATAGTAGTCAAAAGTACCTCATACTTTTTAGAAAGTCAAATGTAAGAATCCCAAGCAGTCTTAGTACTGTAATACAGAGAGAAATGTATATTGTCAGGATAAGAAGTAATACAAAATGAAGATAGATGACAGCTACCACACAGAAGCAAATGACTAGGAAATAACACAGCCTGGAAATTAAAAGTTTCAAACTGTCACCTTATCTGAGCTCAGGAACAACCTTCCATTAGGAGAAGCAGGTAGGGAAAATTAAAAAAAAATCAGGTACAGGGAAATCTGACAGATTTACAGAAGTGATTTTATGATACGAGAGCACGGCAAGGGGGAACGGACTTGCTGATCAGGAAGATCCTTCTACAGTGAATATTTTCAGTCTCCTTAGGGGAGACATGGAGAAAAAGTGAGGGAAATAATAACTGATGAAAGTAAAAAGTTAAGCCATCAATATCAAGCCTAATTTCTCATACAGAAAATGAAAGACATTTATTTCAAAGCCTTTGGCTTTATATAAACCAGCAAGAGTTTGCTAGAACACGTACTAGCCTATTTAACCCAGAAAACCATTCAGATGGAAGTCAGTCTAAAATGCCAACAGCTAATTTGCTCATATAGCGAATAGCAGTTGGTACAGTGGCAAAAAAACTTCACTTCTTTTGTTAATTTAATCTTTGGCTTTTGCAGGTCTTGTAAAGTCTTCATTATAAGCCTTGAGACGAATCTACAACTGGTATAAACTCTATGTTACACAGTCCCTCTGAACACATATGAGGCTGTTTTAGCAATTACACCACCACTACCTTTTTTTCTTTTTTTAAATCCAGAATATAGGTTCTGATGATTTTCATGGTCATGGAAAGTTTGACTACATAATTTCTCATCTTACACTGCAATTTGACACTAGACACTTTGGTCTGTTTTTTTGTTTGTTTGGGTGTTTGGTTTTTAATTACAAAAAACAAGAATCCCATGTATTCAGAGGTTTTGAGTTCAAAGCACGTACTTAATATTGCAAGATTTGCAATAAAATCATTGAAGTCGCTGACACTGAGATTTACTTCAGTTTACAGCCTGTCCATTTTTTTTTACCTTGAAAGCCAATGCAATTGCAAAATACAAGATGAACATCTACAGCCCTTTCTGTTCCTTTATTTTTTGTTTGCTCTCTGAATCCCTTCCAATTATTTGCTAATTTGTTCACGTTTTGTGAGAAATCTTTTGCAATATTTTAGAATCATAGGAAGCAAGCAACCATGTTGTTAGCTTTGAAAAACACATGCCACGTGTGGAGAACCCTTTGTAGGACTGTACAGGAAACAATGCACTATTGTCTTTGATGTAAATTGCTACATTAGAGATTAATTATACAGAAAATGCCAACACCACTTGTGAACTGTTGCTATGTTCATTAAGACAGAACTGAAGTGTATATCAATTGTGTAGAATAGCTGGTTTATGGGAAGGTGGTTTTCTGCACCTCCAGAATCAGCCCAATGTGATATGCAATTCAGTTTCCCATCTAGACCATGTGAATATTAGCTCTTGCTTCCTGAAAAAAATAAAAAAATCCCAAATTAGAAACCATGATACTGAATCTAGTTTAGAAATGTAAAAGCTTTAAAGAAATCCCAAGAGATGTGGACTCTACATTGAAGGCTTTTTAAGAATAGATTAGAACACCATCTGTGAAGAACAACTTCACATAGCTTATCCCATCTACAGGGAGAACACTGAACTAAAATAATTTCCCGAGGTCTTTTGTAGTCCTGCAATTTTAGGAGTCTATTGACAGGTGGTTAGAGACCTTCAGGCTGCAGCCTAGCTTCCAATCATCACTTCAATGCCTGGGTAGGAATTTTAGGAAGAAAGTGAGAGACACCTCCATCACTCGTTCCCCACTGCCTGGTGTTCATGACGCTGACACAAGACATAGCTCAGATGTCCACTGAGAACCACAAAGGACTTTAATTCTTGCCTCAGTGTTAGCATACAACAAGGCATTGTTCATTCTTCCACTCTCACTCTGATCAAAATTTCATCAAGGGTACGAGAAGGGCAAGAATTTCCCCCCAAAAAGAAAAAAAATCTATCAAATGTAGCCCATTCCTACAAGTTTCTTTTATTCCAAGTCAACATTTTCCAACCAAAGGAAAACAAGCCCTGCACTGACTAATGCTAACCGACTGAAGAGGCCGTGGAAAAATTAGTCTAGCAGCACAGCTCTCTGTGATAGTCCGGACACATACTGATCTATTCAGATATCTTGGAGGGAAATAAAAAGACAGATGTGCTCATTTATTTTTTTTTACCCAAAGTTCATGACTCTTACAGTCAGGACCACTGTCAGTGTTTGGGGAATAAAAAAATAAAAGTGAAAGTAGTGGGGTATACATGGTTTGGGGATACACAATAGCCTTTTTCACTGTATTTTACCATTGTTAAGTATATTAGGCAACAACAACTACAACAACAAAACAACAGCCAAAAAGAAATGGTAAGAAAAGAAGTAACAAAGCCCGGAAACTACCCTGGCTCCCTTAGAGCCCATGATAAGTAATAACTGTGGTAGCTTTGACATTTCAGAAGACTTTCCATTGTGGTTTTACACTAGAATCAGATCTAATTAGTTTCTGATGATCTTATTCTCATTTTAGAAGGAAATAAAAGCTGATGTAAGTTTTAAGGAACGTAGAAAATAAGAAGGAAAAATTGTGAATTTTTTTCTTAACATGGCAAGAACAATAGTGACATGTGACACCCAGGCTGGCCTTTGCTATTTTAACACTTTGGGTCAGGGTAAGCTGTACTCTCCTCTTCCACACAGAAAATATGTCATACCCAGTACGGGACATGTAAAGCATCAAATTCCACCTACTTTCAGGCAGCTGTCCCCAGCTGCTGAGTTAACTAATACCAGCAGTGGTGTGAGTCAGGCACCTCCAGAACCTGATACTGGTAACCTGAAATCTTTTCCACTGGCTCTTGATGGGAATTGCAGGACTGTCTTCCTAATGGGGGCACTTCACCTCTGTAGGATGAATCTCAGCTGTGAGATTGAGAAAGGCTCATATGAATGAAGCCTGCAGCCCAGTAGCTGTTGTATATAGCTGTTGGTACATTTTAATATAGAATTTTTCAAATTTATTAACAAATATAGTAACACAGACTTTCCTTATTTCCTCCAGGATTTCCTACAATTACTTGAAGAGTAGTCACAAAGCTGAGGACAAACCCTTCCCACTCGTAACAGACAACACAGCCAGGGGAAACAGCCACAAACTGCAAGCTTGGAACGTTTTGGTTGGTGAAACAGATAAATTTTTTTCACTGGAAGGATGAAGAAATGCTAGAAAAGGCAGTGCAGGGATGCTGTGGAATCACCATCCCAGGAGATTTTAAAGATTTAGGGTAGACAAAGCCATAGCTGATTTCACCTAGTGCTGGTGACAGGCCTGCCTCAAGCAGGAGATCGGAGTGGACACCCTTCAGGGACAACCCCCCACCCACGTTTCTATTCTGTGAGTTCCGTAGTTCTATGCGGGTTTCCTCCTCCACTATCCCAGCAGATGCCAAGCAAATCAACATGTAGATTAGGTCAAAACACTCAGTAAATATGCAGTAAATATCCCCACTATTAGCGAAATGCTTCAACCGGTGTTTTGCATTGTTTTCTAAATGTATAAATAGATCTCCATCAAGAACAAATTCTGTTGGTGTGAGTGTATAGCTTCTTTTCTGGCCATCCATTCCGAGGGACAGCTACGGCACTGCTGTGCCCGGGTGCCTAGTGGCACAATTTGCAGCCAAGGGGGCAAAGTAATAGATTGGCCAGCACTTATAATTTGCATACCTCTTAAATTTCAGTCTTAAGTTAAGATTAATATGTACTCCTGCAACTAGGTTACGGGCAAATGGTCCCCATGTAGCATCTAAATCAACGTTGCATTGTTTTGACCTTTTCTTCAAGTGTTTTACATCGGAAAAACAGACCTTTCTGAACTGTAAGAATGTCAGTCCAGTATGAAGTCAGGTAATGGAATTAAATGAGAAAATCTTACCTGGTGAAAGCTGCTCTTTTCATATGTGGAATCACCAGACATGAATCATATATGTTATTTGAGCAAAGCATAAAACCAAAGGTTATTTTATAGCAGGGGTTAAAAAGAGAAATAAAACAGGAGGGAGGGATACTTTTCTTTCCAGTGATGCATTTTACTGTCAGTTCTACTATAAAGGGAATACATCAGTTCCTGGTATCCAGGAAAAAAACCCTGACTGAATTAGGCTTGTTTCAGTAAATTAAAAATCCTCTGTGAGTGGTTTGAAAAGCTGGTAGGAGTCACTACTTGACTTCCAAAGAAAGAGCAGCATCTGTAGGGGTGAAAAGTCAATCCCTCTGGGCTCTGACTTACTGAGAGAAAGGTTATTCCATAACAGCCTGTCAACCTTCAGCCAAAACCACCACTGGCACTTTTCCCTCCTGGCCGCCTTTAGAAGATCTCTTCTTCTAGGACTTGGGGAGGACTTCTAAGAGCTCTTACAGGTCCTGCCCCAAGGCATGACTATCCCACACCCCGCTAGCTCTCTCCTACGGAGCGACTCTCACATCTCATATTTTGGGTGTTGACAAATGAGGCAAGGATTTTGTGAAATGACTTGTAAGCCCCAGCAGAATCCCAGTCTCCGTTTCTGTAATCTGCATGAGAAGCCCTCCTGGGGTTCATCCTTATCCAAAACCCTGGTTTGGTGCCTGAAAGATGCCTCTGGACTCTACTTCAGAGCACACACCCATAGTCATTGTGCTCTCCTAATTTCACACAGTCCTGTTGTAGTATCTGAGTGATAAATTAAACACTTTTTCAAAGAAATCAGAATTACTTTTTTTCCTGCTAAAGGCAGTTTTGGATTTTTCACAAGCCACAACAATTAATTTGATTAATCATCAGATTTTCCCTTGAAAGTAATCTCGGTGAATTTTTTTTCCTAAGGCTTAGTTTTAGGGACTCAATGTGTAAACATCCCCCCAAGCTTTTACCGTGCATGGCTGCAAAATGCCGTTCAAAGGCTTCACTGACTACTGTCCTCCTGACACTGTCGCAGGAGTAGCTGCTCCCCAGCACAAGTGACATCTCATCATCTATTCATTGGGACTGAGGTGCCTAATATAGGCAGCCAAGCTTCTCCTCTCGTGTCCTTTGTGCCTCAGATTATCCTCCTCTAAAATGGATATAATGCTCTTTGTTTATCTCCCAGAGCTGACAGGAGGCTGGCTTAATTTACATCTGCAAAGTAATTTCCAACCCAAGTAAAACGTGCCCATTTAAATGCAATGCTTTATTACAACACAGGTGTAAATGCTCCTGCCCTTTATCCCACTGTCAAATGGGACTAAACCCATGGCAAGGGAAGGAATTGCACATGGGAAAGGCAAGAACGAGACGCAGCCCTCCTTGGGTGCGGAACTGAAGCTTGGGGGGGGGGGGGGGAAACAAGAAAAAACCCCAAAAAACAAACCCCCCAAAAATAACTAACCACTCCCCTCCCCAAACCACCACCCCACCACATTTCAGAGCAGTTTTACTCCGTGACTTTCCATTCCTCTTCCGAGTAAAGCCACAAGATGTTGTGGCTCGGCAGGAGCGCAGCGGCCAGCAGGGCCCTGGCAGCGGTGACACCGAGCACTGGGAGCCGCTGGCAGGTGAAGATGAGCAGCTCGGGCAGGAGGAGAAATCCTCCAGCCTTACAGTAAGTCCTGTGACACTTTATCATTTGACTCAATTAGCTCAAATGGCTGGGATATAATTGAACAAACTATAACGTGAGCTGTGACTCATGCTGCGCCTCCAACTGCCCATGCCAGCGTGGTAAATTAATTCATAGCCTGTTAAGTGAAAGTTAATAGCCAGCGGCGATGCCTGGCGTATCAGAGGGGTATCTCATACAAAGGCAAAGTTAGACCAGGAAGGGCTTCACAAAACTCTTGATCTGCCCACATGATTTCAAAACCAAAAGTGAATGAGGGTTAGGAACAAGAGACCAAAGTGAAGAAATATGGTAGGTCAACAAAAATAACAGAGAGACAAGTTATTTCGGGCATCATATCTGCTAACTGTGTTTGAACGTTGATGATTAATGTATTAGTTATGTGTGCGTGTGATGCAAGAGGCTCGGTAAGTGGTCTGCTTGCATATTCAGCTCTCCAGCCTGGTCACTTTGTCCAGACAAAATCCTGGCATAAAAGGCTTATCTCGCAAATTAGCTAGCACAGTCATCCCAGGATTTTATTTATTTTAAGCTTTGGGCCCCAGCATGACAGACACACCCATGTGAAAAAAAAAACTATTGCCCTTTGCAATAGGGTTCTCTAACTTCCCCCCCCCCCCCTTTCTTTTTTTCCTAGTGAAAACAAATTTTTTTTTCCAAGTGAAATCAAAATTGGTGGACTCATTAGCTCACTAGGCTGGCAAGACTGACAATTAAAGGAAACACAAATCTGGTTCTGTTGGATGTAGGTTAACTTTGTAGTAGGATCCAGGTCTGCCATTTGGATGCACACTGGTTGTGGTGTAGGGGGAAGTGTGGAGTGAAAGAGGGGTTGGCGAGAAGCTAAAGAGAAAAGAGAGCAAGGGTCAATCTGAAATAGTATCAGGGAAGTGAAAACATGAAGTGGTAAGTAGTAGCAAAAAAAATGGAAGGTGAAAGGGAAAAATAGAAAACTAAAGAAAAACCAAACAAGAACATTTTTGAAGGGTGAATGGGTCAAAAGAGATTGTTGCAGGATATAGCTCAGGACCTAACCTTATAAAAATGCATGTCTGTATTCGTAGTGGGGTAGCGGCAGGGATGAGATATCTGACATGTTTGTAAAACAGTTGAGGCCCTGCAGGACATGCGGATTTTTTAAGAGCTTTGTCTTTCTCAGAACTGCTTAATAACTGTAATTTTAAGTAGTCCGGAACACATGATAGTGTGAATCATGGTTCCTGTGGCAAAGCTGTGGTAAGACGTTGTGCCAGCAGTAGTATAACAGCTTATTAGAAGGTGAACACATGCTTTTCATCCAAACATGGACATAGCAAAGGCATTTTGAAGATTGAAAGTTCATTAATCAAAAGAATGTTTCTGTTTGAAAACAAAAACTCCTTCACAGACCCCAAACACAAATTAGTCCACCTACTTCTTATGGTTATTCCCATCAAAGAAAGTTCTTTTCTTCGATAGGGAGACAGAGCTAGCAGCACTCAAATGTACACCACACCAAAAAAATGTTATCTCTTTAATTGCACAAATATTCCATTAAGTTAAAGAAGGTGGCCTAAAGCACTGAAATTTGCCATTCAACAGCTCATCAAAGGCTTTGAAACACTTCATAAAGAAGGATAATTTCTGACTGAAGATATCTGCAGATGTAGAGGGTCACATTCTTAGCTGGTATAAAGATGAGGTAAATCAAATTAGATAATTCTCATTTATGATCTTGAGACATATTTGAGATAGTATCCTAATTGAAGCTTGAGATACTTTTCCATTAAAGGCTTCCCTCCCACAAGACTTACAAAGTAAAATATTTTTACCTTTTTACTTCTTATTTTTTACTTGAGAAAATAAGCAAATTTTAAGTTAGTAAATTTCACTTAAAATTACTTAAAAAGATTTTTTTTTAACTTCTTATTTTTTTACTTAAAAAGTAAAATAGATTATCCATAGGTGAATCAAAAGTGGTATTTCTCACTCAAGAATGTTTTCCAACCCTAATTCAGCCTTCCTTCCATTTCTCTACAAAAGAGTGACCACCAGGCAGCCCCTTAGCCCTCATTCAGTTTGCGTGGCTGCTGTAATCTCTGCCAGCCACCAGCAAGCCACCTTCAAATCAGCAGTGCCAGGCGGGGGGAGGGGACGACGGGGGACGGACATGATGGTGAATGTTCTCTTGGGACAGTGGCAGACCAAAAGCAGAGGGGAAGTTACTGCCAGGTCAGGGGCAAAAGGCTATTCTGTTCCTATTACCTCTGTTTGTATATTAGTGGCTGCCCAGAGTCCTGACTGAAGTGGCTTGCCCAGTGCCAGTTAGTAAGTCTGTTACACAGACTGATGTCCTGGAGACAAACCTACCCCCTTGCTCAAGAAACAAGCATTGTTCTTTCCCTTGCCAATGTCCCCTTTCTCAAACTCTTCACAGAAATGCCACCATACTCAACAGTGTGCTCAACAAATTCATTTTGATTTTTACTTCACTTGCTAGTGGTGGGTGCATATGTACATACGGGCCTGGGTAGAAGAGTCAAGTACCAGGTCTCTCAAGGTAGATGCCTCATTGAAACTTGAGATACCTTTCCCTTAAAAGCTTCCAAGGTCTTTTGGAGAAATACTGTTTTTAAGGATATAAACTCTTATTTTTCCTATAGGAGAAACTGCATTGCCTGCACTGTCAGAAATGTTTCTGTAGCAATTCCTGGACTGACTTTCCTGATAATATAGAAAAAAATTGCAACTTGCTGTTTTAAACTGCAATTTCTCTCTGACCTTAAAGAGTCCAGAACTTATTCTCTGCCCTACATAGGTCTACAGCAGAGTTTGAATGTGAACCACTGCCTAGTTTTTAACCCCATCAGCTAAGGCACAGGCAAGGATTTAAACCTGACTTCCACGTGAGGAAGGTTATTCCATCATTCACTGAATAGCAACAAGGAAACCGGTGGACCACCTCCAGTCTGATTTACAAATTTTAGCCCCAGTCTCTGCTCTGAGATGTCAGGTTTTGGGCCAGACTGAATCAGAGGGGTTGAAAATGCAGTTGTTGCATTGCTACTTTGTGAACTGCGGGGCATTTACTTGTCCATCATCGTGTAAAGGCAGCATCTAATGGCTCTTCAAACAGACATCTAAAGGGTTAAATTGTCCACACCCTTGAATCACTGATACATGGGTCAGCTTTACACTAGTGCATTATTCCATTGAGTGATACAGGTCAAATCACATTATCTAAAATCTCCATTTTCCAAAAATATGAAGCAAGTATATTTCCAAAAGCACAAAGCCAGCAGAATGCATGGCATGTTTTTGTGTAAAGAATTCTTCCTCAAAAGGTCATCTTAATAATTTTTTAGCCATAACTGCAGCATTTAACCTCTGAAGAGGAAGGAATAGCCTTGCTGCTGAGATGCTATGAGTGGGTTTGCTATTATTCCTGTTTAACAGAATTCTCATACAGTATTTTGGGTCCCAGAGGTATCTTCTTTTTATGCCATTCTGCTTCTCTCCCCAAAAAGGTTGGAGCATCCTCCAGTAGAACTGAGCAACATGATCCATGCATTTTCTGCCTGCCAGAATAACGGTGGTACCAAATAACAATCTGTATAGTGTATCTAAAGAAGCAGAAGCAGAGTCTAGACAGGTCAAAATATATATGGTTTTACCAAAATCACAAAATTTATATCAGCTGGAGGCCTGACCTGCCAATTAACAGCACAGTGCAGCTAACACTGCTTTGGGAGGGAAGGGAAATAGCAACAACAGTTTAAAAATCCTTGTTCCCCTGTGGTCAGAAATGGTATGCTGGAATCATACTAGTATGCAACCGCATTTAAACATAGCTGTAGATGGCACGGATTGAATTCTAATGTGGACAGTACCTAATTTAGGAAAGACGCAGGAGAAGCTGAATGTAAATGTGCATAGGGGAATATAAATGACTGGCACCAGTGTCACTTTCACTTTGTTATTAAAAGGAGTCTCAGTGCTTTGGAAGCAAACAGGCATCAGAGAAGTGGATCTGGCTGCTGCTTTTAGCACAAGGACAGAGACTCTCTAATTTTAACTCTTCGTGAATGTAGCATTTGAGTAAGATACACCGATGGGAGCAGGGAAGGAATCTCGCCATCTTCTGAATACAGGCAGCTCCAGCTGAGATGGTATCATGTTCTGGCTTGGAGGCAGTCGCTTAGGTTTTACACCACACCAGTTCTTAGACAAAAGCCAATTTCTTCCTTATGAGAATTGTTTTTTTCCACTGGGAACAAAGCTATTAAATGATTGCAGAACATGGTGTAGGTTAGGGTCACTTCTCAGCTGTAAGTTAAAGGCTGTTGTCATCTATTAGAAGGCACAGGCTTTGCCAGCTCTGTGCTTTCACCATCAAGGTATCTCACGCTGAAATGTTTACCCTTCCCATGGCAAGCTGCCTGAACCATTTGGTCAGCTGTAGCCTCCTTAGCTTGGTGCCTAAACCAAGGACAGGGAACCAAGCTACGGTGGCTCTGCAGAAGGGAGGTGACGGTCTGTTCTGTGCCCCAGCCACCCTCCTGCCACAGAGGGAGATGAGCCTCAGGCAAGGGAACGAACCGCTGAGCTATCAGTCACCGCAGAGGGGCTGATCCAGCTGGAACTGACGGATCAACATTAAGATCAGGTGATTAAAAAGGCAGGGGTTATTATTACTGTATTGCCTTCACTTGCTGCAGATGTTTTCCAGTGTAGATGAACACCCTAGCACATTTGTTTCCACACAAAATAATACCATTTGCTTTTTAAATTAGGACTGTACACCTCTTAACAAAATGTGCTGCTATATGCCTGTGTCATTTTCAGCAGAGTGTTAGTAAGTGTACAGGTTGGCCTTGTCACTGTGTCTGAAATGAATTAAGGTTTCTTTTGTCAAAGCTTTTAATAGTCTTCTGGATTGGAAAAGTGCTGAGATGGTCACAGGATTGCATGACTCAGAGGGCTACCGAGATTTAAAAGTGTTTTAAAAGTTTTAAACAATAAAAATAGTTCTACTGTATCATTTTTAATAGATATAAATGTGTGTTACACAATTCAGAGGCAGAAACTCCTTTCAGTAATGAACAAAGATCATCATCATAGCTGACATTTCTGAAATGTTTGAGAAGTAAGTTCAAGGTCATGTTTGAACGCAAACATGTTACACATAGTAATTATCATGAGTTTGTTATATTTACTGGTACAAAGTATTCAGAGAGTCATGCATCAAGTAAACTAATGGTCTATTACTGAGCAAAGTTTAACATCAAGCAATGTGCTATGAATTTTAAAACATTTTTTAATGTCAGACACAGGAATTGTAATGAGAAAAGTATCTTGATTATGAAAGATTTACGAAAGAGGAGAAAAGGGGAGAGGGGAAGGAGAGTAGAGAGAAAGGTGTGGTTTTTTTTTTAAAAAAGCAACAAAACAACTTTTTTCCAAAAGCATAGTATTTAGATCCTGTTGTGTCACTAACAGGATGGGAACTACAGAAGTGACTCAAATTATATTATGCATAATAATATCTTAAACTTCTAAGACAGTTGAAATGTTCTCCTGTTCATTTCCAAGCTTGTACATTTTGGCCCACTGTAAGAGTGAAACGGCACAGCTGAAAGTGCCTTGGCCTCTCCAGGAGACCTCTGTGAGTAATGCACAGGTCTCATCTCCCGACACAGGATCCTCTTGCTGGAGGCAGTTTCAGTGTTAATCAGTCTGTTGTCACTATGGGCTACAACCTGCTAGAAAAAAAACTTGGACTTCTGACTGATTCATTGTAGTCGATGCCCTTATTTAACAGGGTTTTAATTCAAGCCATGTAATTGCCTCCAAGATTTTTTTTTTTTTTTTACGCAAAAGTTTTTTGGCCAAAGATATTTATTGATCCCATGGCCTCTTCCTACTATTTGTTTCATAGTTGTGCTGTGCCAAAATTTTGGCTGGGCTTTCTTTTAAAATCCCTGGCAAAACATTACTGATTTCCCAGTGGGGACAAATCCTGAGGAATTGTCAAGGAAAGACACATTAATATCTGTGCTGTGGACAGCAACCAGACTCGCAGGCAAAGTAAATGGGAGCTGGGCTCAGGACCACGTTTGTTCAAGACATTGTCTAGAAGCAATGCAGCCACATGGACTTCATCACTCTTGTGGTATGGCCCTGCCAGACAAAGCTCCCAGGGGAGAATGCCACTCAAAAAGCGGAAATCAAGTTAAGTGCTTAACCGAAATGGTATTGCTGTGGTTCTTAGACGTAAGGGAAAGGGATAAGATTCAGACCTGAAGGCCTAGACCACACCAGAAGCATTAGGGATATGATTTAGCTGGCTCTAAAGACCAGGCTTAGCAGAGAAGTGCAAATGCAACAGTGGGATACTGTAGCTCCATGAAGGAATTAGACAAAATGTTAGTTCCCAGCAAATAATCTTGAAAGGTGTGTTTCAGCAAAGCATGTCACTGCTGCTTTGATATTTTGCTTGGACAGGCATAGCCTGCTAAGAGGGATCCTCTAGAAACCATACAAAAAGATGCTAACCTCCAAATAAAGGGAGAAATAGAATTGCTCCCCAAAAGATGCAATTGGTATTTGATGCAATTCATATTTTTGCACCTGATGAGTGCCTGTGTAGTGAAACTATTTCTGGGTCTGTACCATGTTCATTATCTCCAAAGCCCTGAGAATGGCCATTACAGCCATTTTAACAGTCCTTGCCAGTTTTCACTGGCATATCTCAACATGCTTTACTAAAGAAGTCAAAATCATTAACCTCGTCTTACAAACAGGATAAATAAGGCACAAGGTGGAGGGAGGGGGCAAGATCTCTCCTGATGTTAAACAAGGACTCAGACAGAAAGCATGCACAGCCCCAGGCCAGCAATCAGCTGTGTAGGCTCCTAAGATGGACCTTCTGCTCTTCTGCTTTGGGCATCTGGTGTTTTTTTTAAAAGGTCTACGCCCACAAATGTGGGACTGACAGAGAACTGGTCACTAGCTGGTGGAGTCCAGGATGGATCATCTACATTGTTCCACCATTGTTATGTCACTATTTTTTGTTCCCCACCAAAATTACTTAGGAGACAAACAATTTTTAATCACGCTAGAAGCACTTGTGTCTATTTAAAAGTATTTCTTTCTGAAAAGCACTCCCAAGCATAGTGGCATGTATTTAATTTTTTTAAAAAAGCATTGAAGTCAGCAGTCATGACTGGAATTTAACTGTAAAGATACTGGAATACTTGGAGGTGCTGAGGAAAGCCTTTTTAAAGTTGCAGTTCCTGGACCCATGGGAAAAAAATGGGATCTCCATTTCATTTTTTAAAAATGAAAATCCTAGCCATAGTTTATGAAATAAAATGGGAAAATGTGAACTTGGGAGCTCTGAAAATATGACTGAATGAAAAGACTCCAATACATGCACACTTTTGCTTATTTACTTACTATTGTATAAGACCTTCTGTTTCAAGAAACCTTGCTTATCATTTTTAATGACTCAGGACTAGTGACTGTATCGATCCAGAGAGGATTTTTTTCCCCCTGGCTTTCTTATTTCTTACGGGAGACTCATGGATCTGGCAGATAATATGCTGGGAGCAGATTTCCTGGGGATAACACATTTATGGTGACTGAAAGGGGTTTGGGTTTGAAAGGTGCAGACCCTTCATTGGCGTATGTCCAGATTTCTATGATTAACTCTGGCAACAAACCCACCAAACAGCTCTGAGAGATAAAGCAAGGGGGCAGGGGGGGAGCTGGGGTACAAGGCAATGCACTAATGGGTGCGGGCCTCCATTTTGAACAGTTAGTCACAGATTTCTTGGAGACAGAGGGCCAAAATCTAAGCAAGGGTACAACTGTTTTGAAAACCAGTACCTTAATTGTTAATTCTTAATTATAATCACCAGTACCATGTCTCTGAAAAGCCATTTCTCTCGTTCCTCACACACAGCAAGGAGCATATCAATATGCTCTTCAGAGGAGATGGATGGATAGCTTAATTCACTTTGCAAATCTATGGAAGCAACACTTTAGCACTTTGGCACAAACTGTCTCTGACATTGAAAATTAGTAAAGAAAAGAAGTGGTGAAAATGTCAGGAGCAGGAGGACTTCATTTTTCTCTTGTTTAAAATGTCATCTGTTATCTGCAATCAATGCAAGGAGACAATTTCCCATACCATAATGATTTACAGTATGTTTATAGGCACAGATAGAAGTAATCACAGGGTTAGGCGAATGTCTCTTGGTGAATTCTTCAGGCATCAGAAGTGCTTAGTTGTGCAGTTCTCTCTTCCCAAGAATGCAGGGGAGATCGGCACAGAGAGTTATGTGATTTCTGCATCTCCATACACAAACCCATAAGATCTGCAGCCTATCTGGCCTAGCTATGTATAAACATATCCATGACCAGATGCCTCGGACTTTTTAAAAAATGTTGCCTTTACCACTGAAGAAAAGGCAATAAATGTTTTTCACTCTTTTCATATCTAAACAAATACATATGAAAGGAAATACACTCATCGCCTTAGTGCTAGATTTATGTTTTAAACTTTTCATTGTTTGGAATTTCCTGTTTAATGCCTTGAAAATAAAACTTCCATTACTGATTTTTGCCCTTTCCCAGTAAGAACTAATTGTCCAAATCTTTTAAATGGTACTGAGATGAATGAGTCCCAGTTTATTTATTTCCTTTGTGTCCACCAGAATTTGGGATACTGTCAGATACAATATCTCCTCTGCCTCCAGAATTCCTGTTTAATATTCCTTAGCAACAGGACCTTGGATGTTTTGCTGGCTTTTGTGGCCATACAACTTCACAGACATCACATGCTCTTTTCCACCCAATACTCTATCTGAAGCAGGGAAGTGTTGAAACTCCTGGTGTATGAATGGAAAATTAAAATAAAAACAGCTCAGTGTTTAATACTTCTGAGCATTTTTTAGTTCAAGGCTCAGAGCACAGAGGTAGTGTAAGGAATGAATGCCAAAGTTTTCACATCTTGGGCCATTGCCACAATAATTTATTTGTCCTTCCTGTCAGTGAGTGAATGATGGCTTTTAATAAAGAAAATGATTCCCAAATCTTGTAGCCGCTCCCCGTCACATTAACACAGCGGTTTCCCAGAGGAGTTAGGCACCATCCCCACTGCTGCTGCTAGCAAACTCCACTTCCTACAACAAGGAAAGGCATGGTGTTTGTGTAATGTTCAAAATTAGAGCTGGTCAAAAATTTTCAGTTGAACTTTTCAAAAAATAAAGATGATCTATGTTCTTACAAGTGCTATTTCTTGCAGAAATTCAATTCCAGTTCTTCTAATGAAAACATTGAAGAAAACCCGTTCTTTTCTTCTTTTACCATCTGAAAGCCTAGCAAACTTTCCAAAGCCACATCAGTTAAAAAATTTACATCCAAATCTTACACACTTACAGATATTCTAACCAGTTCTTTCTAGCAAGCCCTTTTGTCTCTTTTGAGAGCAGTTACGAAACACCCAAAGCGTAGTGTGGGGATCTGTCTCTCCTCCAGAAGCGGCGCCTGCAGTCAGCACATCTGCTGAGGAACCACCCCACAGTCAGCTCCAGCTCAGAAGCTGCTGTCTCTTCCATAACACCATTTTCCCCCCAAAGCCTGCTATATTGTGAGTGTTACAGGGCATGGAGTCGGTTAAAGTGTAGGTTGAATTATACAAGTGGTTCTATTTTACACACCTCAGAAAAAAACATATGCTTTAGTCCTTGGCATTCCCACAGTGCTCACTCGCCAATTCGGTGTTTATCTGCTTCCAGATCTGCTACCTGCCTGAAGGGTGACCTTGAACAAGCACCTTCATTTGTATTTTTGAACCATTTCTTCTGCTTTTGTTTTCAGGAGCTCAAAACAAAAAAATATCCAAGAAAGGGACAATCTGTTATTTGTGTCTAAAAAATATTATGGTGAAAATAAAAATATATATTAATATTATTAGGGGAAAATAATATGAGTAATAAATGGTAAATAGTGGCATGACGTGAGTTATAAATGGTGAGGTCCTGCCCTCTGCTTATTTTACTATTCCATGCTGCTTTTGAACAGATTCTCAAATATCCTCCCAAAATAGAATGTATAAACACAACTCACAAAACTCAGAAAATAAAAAAACAGTATAAGCTAGTGCCATATAAAAATAAGGGTTAATTCAGAACTATAGCTAGCATTTCAACTCTGTGTGCACATTGCTTAACACATATGGACTAATAAAATCTAACTCCATGCTTTATCTATTGAAGCAGTGATGTTCCTAGAAATCCTTAGTACAGTAACATTTTGGAAAACAACCCTTTAAGTGAGGGGATCAGTCATTTTCCTTCTGTTATAATGAAAGCTTTAGGATTTCAAATGGATAAACACTCCACAATTTGAGCTTGGTGAGTCATACTTAACAAGGCAGATGTGTGCCGAGAATTAGCAGTCCATAATGCATGGGTTTTCCTAGTCTCCTTCGACTAAATGACTAAAGACAGAGAGGCAGAAGATGCAAACCTGGAGCAGCAATGTATTTCTCTTTGTCCCAGGACACAGGGATCACTCTGGCAATGGCCACGTGAAGAAGGCCACAGTGAAAGAGAAGAGCCATTCATTCCTGATGCTGCGAACATCAGGGAACCAAAGGCCCTCTGACACAGGGACAAGGACGAGACCCTGGGGCAACACAGAAAATGGCTGTTAGGTCAGACCGAAAACTGAGCCTGCAAATCACTGCATCTGTGAGCCTATATTCAGGTACAGAGTTTCTTTGAAGTCAACGGCTGTTAACGAAAGAAAATTAAATTAATGGGACTGCATTAAAAAGTACGTATTTTTTTTTACCTGAGTAAAAGCCATATTCATCTGGAGGAGAGAAACAGTGCTCTGCACACAGCAGAGAAACATCCTTTTACCCCATACAATTGCTTCTGATTCTTTCAAAACCAGGCTTCACATTTCGCTTTACCTCTTTGTCACCTTCATTTCATCCTTGTTCCTGAACTTTTCTCAGTTCCTATTTTTCCTGCACCTATAAATCTGCTTCAGACAATCTGTGACTGTCACCTTTGTTTAAATTCTCATGTATATCACTCTCCTCTCACCTTGACTGCTGTTCTTCCTTTTTCTACAACATCCCCAAACTCCAGCATACAGTATTTCTAAAATAATGCTGCCTGACTTCTAGGATATTCAGGAAGCTCAGCTCATCCTATTCTCAAATAATTCCACATACCTCTGTGCAAGTTTCAAATTGCCTGTCCCACTGCAAAGCTATTGCTCAGTTTAGAATTTTCATCGCCTTTTTGTGTGACCCATTTCCTTCCTCAGCTGATATATATATTCTTTTAATAGAAAGTCACTATTGTTTAGAAAATTCAGCTATACCTGGAATAGCTTTTCTCTCTATTGCTATCTTACTGAATTTTTGAGCTAAACTCACATGTCCTGTAGTATTTCTTTTGAAGTCAGTAGGGTTGTGTCCATTTGCTATTATTTTGGCCCACAGATACCTCTTAAATAGCAAAAGGTAAAACATATTTTATCCTCTTGGTTTCTCTTTCTGCAATTCTGCATTTATTTTTTATAAATCTATTATATATAATAGCTTGCTCTGTCAAGTGCTTTATAAAAGATACATATGAAATAGTTGATAAAAAATCAAATTGCTCTGCATCTCTGCTCCTATAAATCCCTGTGTTATCTTTTGCTACATGATACATCTTAATCATGGAATCACAGCTGAATACTAAATATTTGTACATGTAAGCCCCAAGGAATGCTAAATTTCTTTTTTTCTTTTCAACTAGGCATGCTATTAATTAATGCATAGCAAAATGATTAAAAGCATTTTTCAAATAATGAACAATACAGAGACAGACCAGTTAATTGATTGATTGGTGTATGAGCAGGGTCCTAATGGGTTAGCATTTGCATAGTAACACAGATCCAATCTCTCTCTCTTAATGAGCTGCTTGCCACATTTTGTCTTCTTTTAAGCAGCACTGAGCATGATAAAACAAATAAACCCACTGGATTGCTCCCTCAAGAGATCTAAAGACAAACTTTAAAAAAACAGCCTTTTTTCAGCACTGATTTATATAAACCCTCTGCACATCAGTGTAGTAGGTACACGGGGACAGTCATGCTGTATCCCAAGTTACCTGGGAAAGGAGCCATTCTGAAAATCACAGAAATATACAATGACTGCTTGGTAACGTTATTTTCTCCCACAATAGTCTGGCATTTGACACAGCTGGTTTTGTTGTGCAAGAAGATGGAGTGGGATGTCACCGACCAGCTGATTCCATCTGTGGCCTTTCTGCTGCCATCGGCAGCAGGACTGTGCACATCCATCTCATCCAACAGTCCATGAGGAAAGGACCTGAATAATTTCAGGTAGGTAGATGGCAATTTTTAGTCACTGGGCTCGCTGAGAAAGGTTTCTAGACTTTCCAGCATCTCCAGCACTCAAGGGCTGAAGGGCTAGATATATGCAGTGTAATGAAGACAAAAGCAGTGAATGCTTCTCCCAACAGAAGCATAACCACAATAACACAGTACATCTGTTTTCCTTTCAAAAGCAGGGCTCAGTCTTGTTTATTCAAGCATAACTAAAAAGATTAAAAAAGAAAAAATCAGGCTGTTCTGATGGTATACAAGCCCTAAGTACTGCTGTCACCAGATGAATCTGTGTGACTTTGGGCACAATTGCACGCAACATGGCAGGATGCAGAGATCTCTTTGACACCATACGTATGTACCAGTATGTATATAGCTGTAACCATGTGTTGTCGCCAAGTTAACTGGCAATCTGAGGCATTTCTGGGATCCAAGTTAATATCACAATATGGAACTGCACTGCATTATATAAGAAAATATTTGAAACTAGCTGAGAGATCTGTAATACGGCACTGGTTTGAGCCATGTAGACATGCCCTTTGAGTTCTTGGCCCAGAGCCTTGATTAAAGTCAATTGGTGTAGCTGTGCTACAACCATTTCCGTATTTACGTGGGATGAGGATCTGGTCCATTATGTATTTTGGCCATGGAGTACAGCTCTGCCTTCTGGTCAGCAGGCTGGCTGTGAAGACAGCCGCTGGGATTTGAACTTGGCATTCAGGGTCAAGCTGGGTGACACTGCAAAGCCTCCACACTCGGGCAAGTTTCCAAAGCTTCCAGGAAACCCACAGGACCTCCTGTTACCTGAGATTCCCTTAGATTGTTTCACTTAACTCTGGTGGCTACCGGGGTTAACATTTACTGTGGGTGCATGGAAAGGCTCGACCAGGTCCTACACCGGCGGTGCACTGTCCGTGAAGGGGGACACCAGCAGCCAGGGGGTGGATGGGAGGCCACGATGAGCCAGCAGCTCAGATGGGATGTGCTGTCTTCAGGGTGAATTACCATAGGATGAACTAGCTGTAGATTTTGGATGTCTGTATTCAGCTGTGAAGAGATTCTGCTGCTGTTGTGATTGACATGGTTCATAAGATATGAAGGGCATTTGCATCTAGGGGATACAGTTTAAAGCAGCCTTTAGAAAATAGGTTCACCTGTGGATCCTATACAGAATGGTTTTAAGCTCCTATTTGAGCAACAAGGATAATTAATACACTTAGGGAGGGGTTTTTTTACTAAATAAATAGTTTCAAATGGGTTGTCCTAAACTAAGCTTACATGTGTTAGTTTAATACAGAATGTAGGACTGATCCTTTTCTTCACTGTACAAATGTTTTTTTAGATTCCATCAACCCATGCCAATTGTTTCAATTCTGAAAGAAATCTAAACAAAATCTCTAAGCATTATTCCAATAATGTTTATTCTATAACTTAAAA
>JAVJGJ010000047.1:63798947-63821887 GCA_035590215.1 Microhierax caerulescens | reverse complement strand
TCAAAATTAAAAACAAAAGCAGGAAAACTGTAGTCTACAAACTTCTTTGCTTTCATTTTCTAATCTGCCTAAGGAGCTGCCCAAACAATCGAGACCTTAAAGATTTTGATAAAATCTTGTTTTCCAGAATTCTGCAGAGCTGAAAAAGGCATAAAAACAGTAGCCAATATTTGTATACTTTTCCATTCCTCTCTTTCTTTGTGTTTGACGTGCTTTAATATTAGATATTTCTGACTACACGGTTAGCCAGAAAAACAAAAAGAGGAAATACTACTCCAGCTTGGTTTGCTGAGGTGTTGAGAAGGCTGATGGATAAATTCCCAGAGTGTGATGTATCTGTGATCCTGCCACTTCACAGCCCCTTCTCTCTCCTCAGCCTCCCCCGTGCCTGTACAGCATCTGTGCATAATCAGGCCCTTAATGGGAAGAACAGAAACCTTTCTTTTACACTGTCTTATCTCAATATCCTTTGTTCGCGCCAAGCAGCACCTTATGAATGCCAGCCACTCTTCTCTACCTCGATCTCACTCAGGTTGTGTTTTTCAGTTCCAAGGGGAGAAACCTATCATTCCCAAACAATTGAAGAGATTTGTATCTGAACAAAAACAAACAAAAGCTGTCCACAGGGAACATGGAAAATGTTTTTCTCTAGAGCAGCAGTTCCCGCACATGCCCCCAAGTCCCTAGGGCCGTGCCGTGGCTTCTGCAGTAGTCCACCCTGGAGCCAATTTTAGATGGTGGGAAAGAACATCTCAGGGCTGGAGGGAGGGAGTGCATGGGAGGGTGGGCTACTGCTCCTCCTGGGGCACCCTCTCTCTGTCCCTGCTAGGAGGTGCCTGGGGATGGGCCAGTTAATGGAGAGAGGGGAGGAAGAGCTATCTCCCTGAGTGGGGGGTGTCCCCTCAGACTGCCCCACAAGGGGAACCGAGATCAGCTGGAGGGCAGGGCACATGTGGGTCTGGAGCTGGTAGACAGAGTATCTATGAGCAGAGGGAGAGATGTGCAAATTGATAGGGGTTAACTGATCATCTTCAAAAAGATAAATGACAAAATATTTTTGAAGTCCAGTCTACCATCACTCCTACACGCGTCCAATAATACTCCCTCCCACCCTTAATCCCTTCCTCCAGCCAACTTTAACTCTGCCTGTCATGATCTTAAACTCACAACCTAATTCTCTGCCTTTCTACTTGACAAATGTTTCTCATGGCGTCTTTTCCCTCCTGTCAGCACTTTTTGTTCCACAAAGAGAGCCACAAACCTGCCTTAGTCCACTGTCCTCAGAATTCATAGACTATCTCAAGGTGGAAGGGACCCATAAAGATCCTTGAGTCCCACTCCCTGCTCCTCACAGGACAATTGTTTCTACGTCTTTTCTCCACAAAGTTTTAAATGAATCTACTCCCTGCTGTGTGGCCCATGAGACACAAGAAGGTGCACATGCTGTTTGTTTTGCTGGTGTGATTCCTCTCCAGTCACAATTACATTTCAGTTGCATTCTGTGTTTAAGGAAATTCAGGACATTAAACTATGTAAGCATAAATAAGCAAAGTTTAGCTGAATTAAATTTTACACTCACTCTGAGGTAGACTAGGCCAGAAAGCATTAAACACTTAGGAAACCTCAGACAAACAAATTTAATGCAAATGTACAAGTTAATATCTTACACTCTAACTAGAAATCTGATTACACCTCCAGGCCATTGGGTCACAGTTTGTGCCATTTCTTATCCCTGTGATGTGTCCAGGATATTTGCAATACATAGTGGACCTGGACCTTTGAAGCAAGAAACTGCTTTTCCAGCATATTCACCTAGAAGAAGACAGGGCTGTAAACACCATAACCATGCAACATCCAACAGCAGCACTGCAGATAGGAAATATGAAATATTAAATAAGACTCAGAAACAGGCAACACAAATTTCGACAATTAGCTCTTGCAAGGAAGATCCACAGCCGGTATAGCTGCAATGGTTCGTGCAGTGATATGCTGAATGAAACAATCTGGAAACGTAGCCTTCCAGCCTGACACCCTTTACTTTTGAGGGGATGTTCTACTGTCCTTTTATGTACCTCATTACAGCCTATGTTATCTGACATGTCCGCTCCACGTCACGGCGTTATCTCAAAATGCTCATCAGTTCAAAACTGTGCTTCTTTGGGAGAAGCAAACCAAATTGCCAGCAAGGAGAACAAACTTCGTAAGAGAAGCTGGCCTTTTGTTCCTCTATGACAGTTATATTCTGATAGGTAATATGTCACAAATAATTAGACAGTTTGGTTTATTTCCCACCAGATTTTTTTCCCCAATAAAATAAATTATAAGGCAACCTGTAAGAAACAGACATTTCAGACAGAACTATTTCCCCAAGATGCATGAGGCAAAGAGGCCTTTTATAATGCTGAATGCAGCTCTAAATGTAAACATTGTTTACATTTGAATGTGAATGCTCACAGAAGTGAAATATCAGAAAGGTGTGATTTGGCTCCTGTGGATGTCCTGAGATTTGTGTGACTGGCATTTCTCCCTGGGGTAATTTATAAACTAATATTCCCTGTTGTGAGAACATTGGCAGGCTTGAGGAGAGAATAGCTCCAATTTTCACTCTAACATGACTGGCTCACATCCAGAATCTGCAGAAAGAATTTGCCACAAAAAACAAGATAAAAGGGAAATTCTTACAGATACCAGTGTTAATGACACTATGCAACAAAAAAAGGCATGTTTTGAGCAAAGGTTTCTAAACATGCCACACAGATATATAAAGGTGCATAATACAGATTAACAAAGTGGAATTTTTTAGATTACAAGCAAGTATGACCTGTAGGTTGTACAAAAAAGTATAAAGAAAATGGTATAAATGAGAAGAACATCTTGCTAACACACAACACTAAGTGCACACTGGAAGCTGCGCAGATTCCCCTCTTAAATATTGGAATTTTTGATCTAGGTCAAAAGTTTCACAAGCTACATGAATCAACAGACATAGTAGTTGTACACTGAAGATGCACAGTGAACCTCTTTGGAACTCCTTAAAATAGAGTAACTGCTGAAACAAGATACAGTAGCGTTGCTGGCTGCCTAGACACCGTTCTATTTTAATAAGTGTCATGGATGCTTCGGGGCATATCAAAAATAAATGGCAGTAAGTAGGTACGAAGCCAAGTCTCTGTGACTTCCAGCAGAATTGCAATGCAAATAAACTTCAGTGAAGTCTTTCAGAGCCTCTCCAAGGTTATCTCTAGACCATTGTTTCCAGTCAACAATTTATAAACTTGGATTTGCTGATTATCCTTGCCTGGACAAGAGACTCCAGTTGCTAATGCTTTATGTAATGTCAGACTTTGACAGGCAATTAACAGATGAAACTAACTAATTTCACCTTTAATGAAGGTAATGGGGTAAGTTTGCTTTAAAAGGTTTAATTTTCTTCTGTGGATTTTACCTCTTTTCAGGTCCACTGACTTCAAGGAAGCTGAATACTATACATTATGGTATACGTGAGAAAAGCAAATTAGGGCCAAAGGGATTTAAAATGCAGGCAAAAAAAGCCTTCCAAAATCCTGATCAGGTTGGGTTTCAAAATAAATCCCCATGAATGGGGGGAAAAAGATAATATATTAAGCACTGACCCTGTTTTCTGGTCCTTCCACTCTTGTCCCATTGCCTCACATAAAAAACAAATTTAAAAATAATTATTTAATATTTCAAATAACACAAATATATTTAGCTATTTATAGTCAGGGACTAGACTTGGTTGCCAAATTGTATCTATGAAAAATTAGCATTTTCCTATTATTTTAACTCTATGAAATGATTTTTTAAATTCTCAAGTTGTCTGTGTAACGCACAATTGACAAATAATTTACACATTATACCAACCACACAAAACTTTTAGTGTATGTATAAGTGCATGCGAAAGAGATTTTACAAGAAGAAAGCACTAAGTATACCAGAGAAAATGTATACTCAAGAGAAAATCTGTAGATAATAGTGAGATGCAATAAAGGCATTCAAGCCCCCTTGCATGTTCACACTAACATTGATTTGTTTTTATCTAGGAGATTGTGAATTGGTGACACTCTAGAGGACTGTTAAACATGTGGACAGAACTTCTTTGAGGAACATTTTTTTTCCAGCTATGTACATGAAAGGTATTTTATGAGAAAAAGTCGCTGTAGTCACAGCCTAGCAAAGCAAACTTACTAATTAACTGCAGTCTGCACCACTTGCACTTAGCTACGTGCACTGGCTATCAACACCACATCCAGTGCTGGTTTGCAAACAAATTTAAATATTCAGTGCACAGCTTCTGGGAAAGAGGCCATCCTTCTTCATGCTGTAGCTTTGGGATGTAACATTTATTAGTGACTTATGCTTATTTCTACTGGCTTTGTGATGCCAGGAGAGTTAGCAGCATTTTGAATCCTCTATGTGTGTGTGTAAATATATATATATCTACACAGTAGGAATGGGGAAGGGAAAGAACTACCAGCAAGGATGTAGCAGAGGGAGTAATGTGAAGATACACCTGTGCAATGCTGGTTGGCAGTATGGTTGTCTGAAAAAAACAAATTCTCCTTCGTGGCAAACACAGAGATTTGAAAATATCTTTATGCTCTGTGTCAGAATGAAAATTACTTCTATTTAAAAAGTTCACCAAAAATAAATAAAAGCAAAGACTATCCCCACTCTCACTATCTAATAATCAGCCTCATTATCTTTCAATCTTCTCTGTGTCTCCTTCTACCTCTTGGCCATTCCTTTTCTGCCAAGCTCAAAACCTTGATCCTCTGCTGATCCAACTCCCCCTCCCTATTCTTCTTTCCTACTCTCCAGAACAAATGATGCCTTATTTTTTGTTGGCCCCTCAGCCTGAGGAATAGCTGCACTAAATTTGAAAGGGAAATGTTGAAAGCTTTTGCCGGACTGTTTATTGTGAACACTTGGAGATGACTGGTGTTAGCTTTATGCTGCATACTGCATCAAAAGTTCATGAACAAAAGGGACCTTCTTCAGGCAAATAAATGTATTTTTTCCCTTCTTAAAACACTGCTCCTCAAAAAATATCCTGCTCAATTGTAAAACAGAGTATCCAACTTGATAGAAAGCATCAAATACTTCTACGTGAAAGCCAAGAAAGAAAGAATAAAACTAGGCTAGCAGAGTAAGGCTCAAGTATACACACTTCTTTAGAAATCTGACTTTATTACTGGATGAATAGTGTTCATCCCCAGGGATTGCCATAGCTTTAATCTCTGGACAATGAGCAGAAATAATTTATAGACTTGTAGCCTCTTTACTAGCTAAGACTAAGCTTCCAGAAACTTTTCATGGCTGACCTAAAGTCATCAATTTGCAGCTTCTACTTCATAATATTCACTGTGATTCCTCTTATGTGTGTGCCCCCTCCTGCAAGTATGCTCCAGCTGGTTTACACTAGCCGTGACTGAATTCATGCTTTCCCATAAGATTTGTAAAGGCATATGCTATGATGCTACAATGGACTTGAAATAATAAGTGAAATGATACAGCATATGAACTTCAACTTTGCATGTGAGGTACTATTATATGCTCTTCTAGGCCATGGAGACCGCTTCTGCTCTTCAGTGTCTAATATAATTGGACGCTAATTTGCTCTACAGAAGGGACTAAATTGGAAGCACCTCCTACCTCCACCTCTTACACCTCTTAGAAGCATTTGATGTATGAGTTAATTTATTCCATCTCATAATTAATTATTTTCTCTCATTGTAAAAATGTACAATGCCATTTACATTGCCTGTGTTCATTTTACCATCAATCTAGTAAGTGACATTTCCTGTAATTAAGTAGAAATATTACATTAAACAATTAAGATGCACATATAACAGAAGTGAGAAGTGAAACAGAACCAATTTGCTACGAACATGCCAGTGCCCACAAGATGTTAACTTCTCTAATCCGCACTTGAAGCTGCACAAGAAGTCAAAGAAATACACATAACTGGCGTTGCTGGCAATTTGTGAATTTTAGGTGCCCACCTTGAATCAGCTTTAAAAAGCCATGTTTTTGAGGATGACAGTTTAAGCAAAAATCACTATTGTCAGACCACGTTGTTATTTACACTCCCCGTGTACTTATAGCACAGTTTCATGATGCTACTTCTGCTCTGTCATGGTCATTAAGGATTGCATCAAGACCATCATCATTCTATATTCTCTTTAGAATGATGGTAATAAAGATGAAAGATGGCCAAAAAGTGCAGGAACTCCTCTATGAGGACCCTTGTTTTGAAAGTACTGTACAATTTTAATCTTAAGAAAAAAATATTAAAATCAATAAAGAGGGGTGAAAGCACAGAAACATAGTTGATGATAGGGTCACTAATGCTGAAAAATGCTGCAATGAAAAGCCCAATCATCAAAGGGGTTTGTTACAATTAATTAAGAAAACCCAAACAAATAAAAACCCAAATAAAGATCCAATGTCTCTTTTACCTCCTTTTTCCTTTTTGACACAGATTGAAGAAATCTCTCAAATGCACAGTCTATTGAACTAGTAATATACTACACAAAGCTACCAAGAGACAATACATTGACTAGCCCGTCTACACCCTTTAAAGGATTTTAGACAGATACATAGAAGAACTGGAAGAATCATACTAGTTTAGATCTACAGAAGAAAAGACTGTGTGTCTGTCCAAGCATTAATGCTGTCTTTGAGACTGGCTGTCACCAAATAACTGAGAAGATGGCAGAAGACCCTTCTATCAAACAGATATGACATAGCTTATCCTTTCTGTCAAATATCCTCTGCTTTTGTACTGCAGCATTACTCTCATTTAGGTTACATTGAGCCCTGGAGCACAATGGCCATTTCGATAAGTATTATGACATTGCTTGTACGCCACACTTGTTATAACTCCAGGTACCACTCTTATCCATGAGAGTGCTCAGTCTCACTAGGAATCTTCATTGGTCTCATTTCCTCTGAGAATGAATTCTATTACCTAATTATATACTGTAGAAAAAGTGTTTCCTTACAATGGCTTCCAGCTTCCCTTTTATTTTCCTTGTTGTTATACTATTTATCAGAGAAAAGGGACATTCTCATTCATCCATTTAAATAGCAGCCAGTTTCAAATACTTTTGGTACAATTGCTCTTATTCCTCTCCCTTCTAAATCAAACCATTTCATCTTTTCACACTCTCCTCTTGAAAGTTTTTTCTTGTGATCACTCTCATTGTCTTTCTCTGAACACTATCTAATATATGATATACACATTCAAGCATTTTACCTGCAAGATCCTTACCACTGCTTGTGACCCACTAGATACTTAATTTAAAGCATACAAATATTCCCTCTGCTCTCAGTGGGACTTTCTGTGTAACTAAATAAATATTGAAGACATTGGTTGAGGTTGCCAGATACATGTTGTGCCTACAACCAAAAAAACACGTGCAGTTTTCTTAGTCACACTAGAAGGGCAATCTGTGTAGCTATTGATTTCAGCCACATATTCACATGCTTAAAAATAAGCCACAGTTGAGCCTTTGCTTCTGCAGATTAATGCCAATCTGCGTATGTTCCTTCTCAGAAGACCACACACTACATGACAACACACTACATGAACACACCATGACAACAATCTGCATGGAAACAAAGTGATATTGAGGAAATCATGGGGAAAAAAAGGTAAAAAGTAAACTGAACTATGAAGCCAAATTACTGCGAAAGACAATGACAATAAATACTTTCAGCCACAGGCAATAAAATATTGCATCATTAATAAAGCTAAGTGGAGAAAAATTTTGCTTGTCACTTTCATTTATAACTTAAATTTTATACTTTAGCCTTACACGTTAGCTCAGTGCATTACACATCTCTCAGGCAATTCCCCTCTGGCCCCAGTGATCATGAGTTACTGTGGTTTCAAAAAATGGTGAACTGGGTAAATGGAAACTGATTTTCAAGGATGAAATAATGGCCTAATCCAAGACTGTAACAGTTTTAAAGGAAAGACAGTTGAGACAGAGAAATAGCAAGGAATTGATGATATGGAGGTTAAAACTGCAGGTCCTCATGGATGTGGGAGAAAACCTGAGAGGAACTTACAGAGCATACTTAAGCTGTTGTGAGATCAATCATTCACAAGTCCGCACATGCTGTTGGTAATGGATACAAATAGCACTGTTCTGGACCTTCCTAGTGATCCAGACACCAAGCCCGTTCCATGGCTATTCAAGAGGCTCACCAAATTCAAAGGGCTGAAAAATTAGGTAAAGAGCTCTTCATTCTACCACTTGATTCCAAGAAATGTTGGGAAGAAACTAGCAAGTTATCTCAGTTATGCAGTGTAAGGGGCTGGTGCGCCAGTGGTGCTAGTGAAGAAGCACTTCAGTAACAACACATTTGGCTTTGTTTAATAGACATAAAAATAACCCCGTTTATGGCTATACAGAAGAGTTATGGGCGTTTGATATTTTGTCCTGTACATTCTTGGCATATCTCTAGTTCAAGCATCAAGTCTGGGGAGATCTGTTGGGTAGGGACCCAGCATAACAAGTCCTTCAATTATGAACAAAATGTTTGAGGGAGAGGAAAGAAACAGCTGAAGACAAAACTCCTGGCACTACCAGCTTCAAGAGGAAGTGAAAAATTCACCTGCAGCCTCAAGGGAAACAGAGATCGAGGGGTGCAAAAAGGACTAATCAACAAAATGTTAAGCTTCCCTTGAGATCTCGCTTCTATCCACTACAGAAACTAATCAGTTACCAACTCCTGCCCTTTCAGCCATTTAAAAGAATATGACATGTCCACTAGAGCCAGGCATTAGTTTTGGTTTTATGGTATGAGTGAGTGAGGAGTGAAATAGATCTTTTATTATTTTACTGCACTTATTTTCTTGTTCTATGCTTTTATGTGAGGGCACCTTGTGGACACCCTGCTGTAAACTGCAGAGTCGTTTATGGCTTATTCTTCTAATATGTTTCATACTGAAGTTGAAAACTCTGTTGCAGTAGACAAAATTCAATCTAAGAAAGTGAGCAGCCTAGAAATAAAAGAGGAAAGAAAAATAGCAGGAGGAAATTCACATCAGCCTAAAGGCATCGGTAGAGATTCTGAGAAGTCTTAGATTTACCTTCCAAGGGAGTAAATGAAAGCATTGCTCATTACTTTGGGCTTCAGTGATGGCACCCCATAACATCCATTTCATTTATCCAGTAGCAAAAGAACCTTCACAAAACTATTCCAAAGAAAAGACCATGCAAGGATCCTTGGAATTCACAAATCCCATAAATCCATCAATTAAACTAGTGTTATTAACAGTACCTCTTTATCTGAAATTTTTGTACATCTATATATACATTCAACAGCAACTGCAACTGTTTCCAGACTCCCAGTGATTCCCACTATCATTACTGCTATTTGGTTTCAACCTTCTTAAGCTCTAACTAAAACACATGGGGCTTCCTTGAATCAGGAAAGATTGATACTGGCAGGCTGGAGATCAAAAGGAAAGATCCATTATAAAGATAAATAAATGCACGTCTCACCAGTATCATCTGAACCCATCCAGTTTATAAGAATCTTGTGTTAGCTTTTGTGTTAAAAACTACTTTTGCTACATTGACTAATTGAGTTCATTTTTGCAGTTAAACTTTTCTCTGTAAACAGTGTTACAAAGTGTTTCTTTTAACCTAAATATATAACAGACCTTTCCCTTGCCTATTACATGCCATAATTGGCATCTCTATGCACTGCCAGGCTGTAAGGAATTAGTCCATCACATTATGTAACTTTATACTTAAGTTCATTCTTCTACTGTAAAATGTGCATGTCTCTAATCCTAAACCTAGTCATAAATCTTTTAAGTAAATATTTACATATACTTCTGTATTTTATCTAGAGGAAGCTAAGCCTTAATTTTATAGATAGAAATCTGATTATAGAAAAACTGAATAATTCAGTTACTGCCATATGCTTTCCCATATGGCTTAATCGGAGATTACCATTAACTTCAACGGTTGTGTATCAAACCATTAGAAAGGTGCATGAAATTTAGATATCCGAGTCACTTAAATCTGAATTTGAGTGAATTTGACTTTCTTTAAACAAAACTTCTCCCATTGAAACCACATGATTTGGAATACATTAATATATCAAGATATCCATTGGTAGATTCCATGTTATTAAAACTTGTTTGCATTGGAATTTTGTGATCTGTACATTTAAACACTGCTAATGGGGCTCAGGTTTAGTTCTCCTGTCTATTAAATAACTTGTCAGATACAAAAGCTCTCTTCTGACTTTGCACTTTATTGATTCTTTCTGAATTCTTTCAGAGAACTACAATCCTGCACTGTGAAATGGAAATGCACCCCTATTTCCTTTTTTTTTCCTTACGACTTCAGATCTGTTGTAATTTTGTAGGTTTCTTCATTCTGAAGAAACAGGCCTGAGCCACACAGGGTGACTGACCCAAAACAATCTCAAAAAGGGGTGCTCCAGACCTCCTGCAGTTCTTTAATCCTCTTGGTATAATGCACTGTGAAAGAAACCAGCATTTTTGAAAATAGTGTTTTTGATAGCATTACTGTACCAGAAAGCAACTCGGTGGATGTCTCACTCATGAACGAATGACTGGCTGAGATGTCCTCTTTGGTAGTCACTGATTTATGGATTAAGCTGTCACTGTTCAGCTGTGGTGATGTTCCTGTGCTTACTTCCAACAAACACATGCCTGAATAATCTTTGCTATAATTATAGGCAGGTAGCTGAAGGCAGGAGCCAAATGAAATAATCACAATGATGGAAAAAAGGAAGGGAAGGGAAAGAAAAACAACAATTTACTATGAAGATTATCTACTGAATAATCCCCACAGAGCATTGTCTGGATCTTGAGTCCAATCAATGTACCTGTAAATTTTAACACTGAAAAATTATTTTGAAATCTGAGCAAAATATCTAGTTTACAGACTATTTCAGATGTCTCATATTAGGTTCATCCAGTGTCTGGTCCAGTGGGAACCCAATTTCATCTGGATTTTCCAAGGGCAACAACATCATTCTAGTTCACATTACTCTGTCTTATTTTCAGACTATTTTTGTCTGCATGTCAACTTCTTAACGTGGGATTGTGGTTTTTTTTCATTATTTCAATACATCTTTTCTGTTTTCCAAATGATTTTTTTCTTATGAGTCCCTAATTCAGTAGTCTTCTGCCCACAGATACCTGCTTATCATCTCACGTAACACAAGGGATGTGATGGAGAAATGTCTGCATCATGACTTGCATAACTTTCATTGGATCCTGTCTCTCTTCACTGTCCCAGCATCCACATGAGTATTTTGCTCCAGCTGTGCAAAGTACATATTGTCCTTTCCTCCTCACTGGCCCGCAGGCTGGAACAGCCAAATGGCCTATTCATGGGTCTATATAATTTGTAAATTAGCATGACATAATATCACTGCAGATTGTTCTCATCATCTCTGTGATTTACACGTACTTTTCTAGATAAGACTCATTAGATTTCTACAATTCAGGACATAAAGTACAGTTTCCCAGACTTAATGGAGTCAATGGATAGCTAGTAAACATAGCAAGTAGAGCACAGAATGGCACACCTCTCTTCCTAAAGTACACATATAAAATATGTTAAGTTAGTGCACTCTAAAAATGCCTCTGCCTCTCCCATGGCTTTAAAGGGAACTCACTCACCCACCCAGCTGCAGACATTGATGCTGTGGACCTCTAAATTATGTGATGGGTATCTTCCCTTTATGACCACATCCTTGTTTTCCTCAGAAGTCAGCAATGAAAAGAGTTATTATCACAGTGCAAATAATAAATTATAAAACTTAATCGAAGTTTTACGCTGTGAAACAATCTTCTCAGCAAAGTGGTAGAAAACTATTTGTAACATCAGAGGCTAACCAGGGCAAAGATACAGAAAATATGTTTTTGCGATAAAAATATTTACCGATGCTAAAGCTTCCCATGAAGAAGTTTCTTGCTACTGTCTAAACAAAAAATGGCCAAAGTAGTCCAAACCCACAAATTTTCTATAAATAAGTCTGTTCTGAGTTTCTATTCCATATCCTGATATCACCATAAGACTGTTAATGCTGACATAGCAACTGCAGTGAAATAGGGAAACAAAATCATAGAAACTGAAACTACTGTACTGAAGACTGGCTCTATTCTTTTCTATTTATTTGAGATGGAAGCTTGTATTTAATTGGCAATAGTTACCTTTAACTGTCAGATGCAAAGAGTATTTTCCATTGCTGGTGTCCCTTGAGACAATTAAATACAAACACTCTTAGGATGAGTCCTCTGTCTTTCAGGAATCTTATGTGAAAAATTGTTGGTTTTGAGAAATGTACAGTGATTTTTGTGGCTGAAAGCCCTTCAGATTCCTCAGGCCAGCTCCCTGCTTTGGATCCTAAGAGAAAAAAGGTCTAAATCAGTCACAGTGATAAATGAAGAAATCAATGTAGAAGCTAGAAGCTTCCCTTAGTTTTAAAGCACATATTAAAAAAAAAAAAAAAAAAAAAGGTAGAAATTATTTCCCTCCCCAAATTAAAAGAAAACACGAATACACATTTTACTTCATAACCTTTCATGGAAAAGAGTATTCACATGCCCCAAAGACCACAGTTAGTGGTGGTCATCTCACTACAGTGAAAATAATTAAGCAATATGCAGGAGTAATATGTTCTTACTCATAGTAGCACATAGATAGTAGTCACATAATATTCCAGGAGTACTTATTCCTGACAATCATTTAATTCAAGCCTGAGTTACAGTAAGTTGCAGCACTGCTTTTTCATCTGTGCTTTTTCATCTGCATTTTTCATCATGGACCAAACCATCCCAGCTGAAAAAGTTGTGATTTAAGTTTCTTTTGTCTTTTGGGCTCAAAATCATGCATCATTATTTCAGTGATGGATTTGATACAGTCTTTTAGCACTACAAAAAGAACTAGTAAGGTTGTCCAGTTCTGTGGCAAGGAAACCATAACGGTATAGCTTTAAATTTACCAGTTAGGTGACAACAGAGGTAAAGGTCATCTATGTGCAACCAAAGTAAACAAGGAACGAGTTATCTTCTAGAAATGATCCTCCTTGGAGAGGATAAAAATGTGCGGGACAAGAAGTAGAGCATCTTTTACACACTACTACAATCTTCTTTGGAACACTTGCAGTAATAAGGCAGCTGATAGATATCTGTCTCAGAAACACAAAAAAATGTTACAGAGACAAGGAAGGTGAAATGCAAAACAAAGTAATGGAAGAGAAGCAATTACTGAAACCACAGTGAAAAACTCAATAAAACTCAATATTCACCCAGAGGAATTTATTCTCCGTAAGTTTTTTACCTCACATAAGGCTTTCTCTTATGTTTGAATGTAAGAATCTATTCTTACATAGATCCATTGAAATGGATCTACTACAGCAGGTAAACTGGAGAGGAAAGTTCTAGATCATTTTCTGTTATAGGAATTAAGGGATTAAGCACCTTCACTCAATGAGTGTTGCTATATGTTCCTGTGCAGCAGTGGGACATCCTTAGCAAATGGTATGGTCGCTACCTGCTTCCCCTTCCTGAGAGCTCATCTTTGCTACTTGGTGCTTTATTAATTAATAAATGGACAGGCTAAAAAGCACAGTAGCCTCTCTAACAATGACAAGATGGTCCAAGGTACAGACCAAAATATTCACATGACAGAGATGAAGGGTTTGGTTTCATTTATTCTGTGGGCCAAAGCACACAAACTTGTATTCCCCAAGCTAGTCCCTGAACTGGAAGTAAACTGTGGCATGCTCAAAAGCATTACAGTATGGTATTGCGCCTGAGCAAAGCCCTGTCAAGAGCGGAAAGGAAGAATATAAATAATTTATGACAACATCAAGAGTCTTTTATCTGACCAAAATGTGTAAAAAAGCATTCACGAAAATAAGAATCCAGGGCCAACGTCTTTCACTAGATACATGCAAAGTGCTCCTAAACCTTTCCAAAATAAAGACAGGGATTTTTAATGGCACCTATTGTGTTTTATTCCCTTCAATTTAAATAATAACCAAGAGACACCTACCAAAATGCTCAAACACCCTGATGCACCATTAGCAATACAATTAAATCACAGCAGCGTTAAACATCTCATCAAGAGCTCAGCCAGCCTACAAAATTACTTTTCTATCTTTTCATTCCCTAGAAAGCTTCCACTCAGTTCCTGTCCATCTGATTTCCTCAGCGATCTTTGAGAGTCCCTGAGCAACTGTAGTGGAAACACGGAGGATTGAAGGCCTTGACAGAAACCCAGTACAGTCTGTGAAAGGTATCTGTCAATGGAGATACACGAAGAAGCACAAGGCCGTACAGCTTTCCAGGCAAGCCAGATAAACTTGGAGCAGTTACAGACTCTGTAGCTGTGCGAAGCAACTCCTGTCTTGTACTTCGACTTTCTCTGGAAAAAGCAAAGTCCTGCCTTTTTTACATTGTTTAAATTGTTACATACAACTTGCTGTTTCCCTCCCAAGGCCTTTCTCAAAAACACTAGGCAAAAAATAGTACCTCTGAGTCATACATATCTGAGAAAGAATTACTCCCCTCCTGCAGTGTCAGGGCAGAAAAACCAAAACCCCGAGTCACAGTTCTCCCTCCAGACTGTCTCTGACTCTGTTGCTGCCCCCAAAGTCCACAGAGCATTTACTCTACGGTAGCAAAGATGCAAGGCCACATCTCTGCTATGACTTTTACACAGCCAGTGGACAAGTGCCAGCCAACAGACCTCTCTGGAGTACTCGGGCTGCTTAATGCTGCTTCACTCTCACCCCACTGACACAATCTCAGAAGGATCTATAAATAACCAAAAGAATTCAGTCGGTGCTGAAATAAACACAAGGGGCCAGATTGTATTGGTGTAACTGAGACAAGGAATGCATCTGGGCTGTTGGTGTTCGTCTTACAACCGGATTGCAGCAATGGGCAGATGTCTGTAACACACTGACCTAGCCTACCATGGAGAAACAGAAGTCAGCCACTGGGTGATCTGTACTTACGCTTGGTAAACAATTAAATCAAAGATGTAATGCTGCATTCTGACCCATTTTCTCTGAAAACAAGAAGCAACATTTAATTGTCACCGTATCCTTCTTTGCTTCACTTGGATTCATCTGCTCTGGAGACTATGCAGCTAAACCATCAGCCTGATCTTCAACGCTTTGGCCAGCTGTCTACTCAGCCTTTAGTACTTCTTGCATCACCATTTTCATCAAGAGAAAGAATGGCTGATTTCCCTGCAAAGAAGTACCTCTGAATAAAGTAAAAAAAAGTGTTTCACATTCCCTCTGTTCAAACAATGCCTGCAGCCAGAGTGGGTGACATTACTGAGAACAATGACATCTATTCAAATTTGTAAAGCAAGCATTTGATAGACATGCTTCCTCTGACACAATAACTTCACTGAATGAGCTGTTAGCTTATCTAGCTTCTACACTTTGAAGTATACAGTTCGAAAAAGACAAGCACATACCAGCAGTCCTAAACTCGAGTTTATTAGCTTGAGAAATGTTTTCAATTTCACACTGAAATTGAAATTGTCACAAAAATGTGACAGCTTATTGTATTTGCTCAGCTTTTGCTGACTGAAAGAAGTGACAGTAAGCATTAATTTACCATGCAGTTATGAGATCAGCAGAGTGATGAATTTCTAAGAATCATCTTTCTTAGACCATATTACATACTATACTTTGCTGTATTTGCAGTTGACATCCCACAACACTTAATCCTATGGAAGATGTCACCTAACATGGAGGCATCATGTGCGTTTGTCTAAAAGATCAGTGCATATGGTACCTACCTCTCTATATTTAGGCCTGCAGCTGATACTGATGCCACTAGAAATTATTTTATCAAGTCAGTCAGTCATTCAGGTATTGCTGGCTATGAAAAATTTCCAGTCAGATGGGACAAATCACAAAAATAAGTAAACAAGTAAATACTCTATTAAAAAAAAGTTTCTAAGTTAACCAGAACCTACTATCTTATGTTAAGGTGGGAAAAGAGGGAAAGACACAAAAAACAGATCTTAGCTGATCCAGACCACTCTTGCTTTGGGAAGAAAGATGCTTTTTTTTAGTAACACACATAGACTCTAGTCCTTACTGCAGCTAAAGAACCATCCTTGTTATAACATGTAACAAAATCTAAATGATGGAATTCAATAACATTGTCAAATCGTACATTTTGTTTGTGTAAACTTCAAATAGTTTGCAGTGCCTGTTAATTTTTGAACTTCATGGAGCCTGTTTTTTTTAATAGAGTTGTAGTCTGATTGCTTACAAGATTTCAATCCATTTGTTTTAAAAGATGAGACTGCCAACACAATACAACTATTATACTGAAAGGGAAAAATGACGTCTCTAAAGATCATCAGAAGCATTAAAAAGGATTTACAAACATAACAAGTTTACGAACTGTACACCAAATGTTGCCATTGGATTTGCAGAGAGTCCAGGCCAATTTCCATTAAGTGAACATAGCAGCTCTACAAAGAATAAAGATATATCCTGTCCTGTTAAATATTTCTTACAGCACTTCTTAAGCATTTTTTAAAAAATTTCATCTCTAATCAGCTATGCAATATTAATTTATAGTATTTTAGAACATGTAATCAAAAGCAGTTACAACTATATTGTGATACAGATACAGTTTGCCTGCACCATTTAACAATAATCTCACATTTACTATGAGGTGACGATAATCTGAGTTGATTTTAACTGTTCTTCTATTTGGCTTGGAAAAAGACAGGAATATCTTTGTTTTAACTATGATAGTGGAGCCAACATTCTCATTTTGTGATGAAAATACAGCTGTATTAGTGATCTCAGATGATTAGGGCTCTATACAGTCATCCTCAAGTCACTGTGTGGAAGACAGACTGGGGAAATGGCTGGCATTGTTTCATTCAATAACACAGATTTTCAAAGGTTGATTTTTTATTATCTTTTCCCCATGCAGAACAGGCCAATTGCCAATTTACCACATATCCTTTGTGATTATTTCAAATTATTCTGATCATTTCATATTATAGGTTATATGAGAATTGTATGTGTACCAGGCAACTTCCAGCTGTCTAGTATTAGATCAGTAATGAAAGTGCATTACTGAGTCAATTAGAAATCCACTGAGGTCTATTGTAAAGTTTGCATTGATAACGAGAGGTTTTCTGCAGCTAAACATCTTTTCTAGAACAAGAGAAAAACTAGTCCCATTGTAGAATAACCAATTTTTATCTATCTATCTATCTATCTATCTATCTATCTATCTATCTATCTATCTATCTATTTATTTATGTTACACTGTGACAAGGGCTAGATCTCACAGTAAGGCCAGACCTAGCTTTCAGGAGGAAGACAGGCAATACCAAAACTTGGATAAATCAAAACTTGGATAAATCTTTAAAACATGACATGAATTGCTTATGTAGCTTCAGTAAATAGATGGAAAAGAAATTGCTTTAGGCAACTATACAGACAGATCATTAAAATCTAAACAGCTATAATATCTCTATTAAAAGACTAAAAAAGTGACAGCTTTGAACGATGTCAGTGTTATTTTTCTTGAGTACATTACAAAGAGCTTTCAGCATGCCTGCAGATATGTAAGTAATCATTACCTACACATAAAAGGTCAAGAACCATCTAAACTACAGGGGTTTATGCAAGCCAAAGGTTTGGTTAACTATTCAGTGGCTGATGATGTCATTACAGAGCATCTTATCAAGAGAGTCAGTTGAGCAGGAAATCAAGAATGTTTCAACTTAAACAATCCTTCAGCAAAGGCTGCCCTGCTCAGAAGTCCTGTTTAATGAACTTGTAAACTGCACTGTAAAGCTAAAGGAAAATCTGACTCCTCGTTTTCCTTGTTTATACCTTCTTTAGGAAACATCTGCTAGCCATTCTGCTGCTGCTTCTTCCCCTCCCTCCCCCCTTTTCTTCCCCTGCTATAATTATTTCTTACATTGCTATTGATTCAGGGACTGAGGGTTTAGGCAGCCTTTAGTCTTTAAAACCTGGCACGTCTAGGTGTAGTTGAGATCACCTAAGCAATGAAGAAACCGACAACTGTTTGTTGGAATGTAACTAGGGGGAATGATTTTTTTTTTCCCCAGGGGGTAGAATTGTGGCCTGGTTACATGGCAGGAAGAGAAAGGAGCTTTATTTGGAGGCTTTACTCCTCTTGTAACCCTGCCACCACATGTATACAATCCTGAGCTATTCGGCTGACAGAAAACACAGTTTGAAAGCTCTGTGCAAGCCTGACTGCAACAAAGCTGAGATTTTAACAAGTGTTATATTTGCGAGTCGTGTAGCCCCAACTTTACTCTGGAATTTAAAAGGTCACCGCAGACACCAAATAAGGCTTCATACCTTTTAAGACCTGCTGTGAAGGACAGCTGGCACAGCACGCAGAACTCTGCCACTGAGTGATAAAAGAATGAAGTGAATATTTTAGCAGTGAGCTGTCACTAATTAACACAAAATTTATTTACTTGAAAGATAAATATATTTGGAAACGGTAAATGCTCCAGAAAGAATGTTTGGCCATCAATTGTGCAAGTAAGTATTAGTTAAGTAGGAAACACACAAGACGTGCCTTGGCTAGGGTCTGAAGCACCGAGGCTGAGCACCTCCAGACTCTGAGACATGAAGCGTTGAACTGGATGACGAATCCACACTGACTGCAGAAAATCTGCTGGTCCCAGTGGAATGACCTCTGATTCACACCCTTCTAAAATGCGAGAAGAGTAGCATTTTCTGAGTGCCATGCCTAACACTTGCACTGTCCTGCAACTCCACAGCCTGGTGACACCAACCTCCAGGTGATGTGGAACACCAGCACCTTGAAACAGGAATACCAGAGATGTTAATCCAGTGGATTACAAATATGAGGTACTAGGAAAAGCCCAACTCCTACATTTGGCTCTACGTACTGGGCATGTCAGCACTGCCAGTACTGCCTTGCACTTCCAGCAGGTTCACAGGTGTGCAGGATCTGAACACAGAGGTTTAAAAAATAAAGTTCCCACTTATTTTTTTCTCCTTCAAGGATATTTCATATTGGTTCTTTGCTCATGGAAAGTTTTAATATACCTTAAAATCCGATTTCTGCATTTTTTTCTTGTATAAATGTAAAACAGAGCCGGGCTGACTGAAGCATTTTCTGCTGCTACAGAATAATCATATAAGGTACCTACCCAGTCAAATGGCACATGAAAAAAGGGTGCTGAAAGGCTGAAGGCTATGGGAAGTCCTACATAGATACACTACTTGGGTACCAGGAGGAGCATACAGATATGGATCATTAATCATTATAATTTGAAAGCACTTCTTTGAGAATAACCTTTAAGAGGCACCACAAGGATTTCCTCTGGAAAGACGTTTGAGATGGCCATGTTGCCCCAACATTAATTCAAAAATGTCTCCTTAGGCATTAAATATGTTTAAAACCTGTGGTAACACTGAGACAATTTATTGTGGGTACCTTCGTGGAAGACCACATCCCATGCTAGCAAATCATAAGCCATCTTTGCTGTGTGTGGCCACCAAGAAAATCATGTGTGGTCACCATGTGAAATCACATTCTCCAGGATAACTCCAATACAATGCTTTAATAGGCACTGTCAGTACGCAGTAGCCACATCTCAACAAAAAATACCTTTGAGAACATCCAGCCCAGGATATTGATGTACAGCACCAAACCCACTCAAGCTAATAAGTAAAAAGGCAAATTGCTGGACAAGTGGGCTACACACTAAGAAACCATCTGCCAATGTACATCATTCACACTCACAAGTTACCAAAGCCTTGCAGGCAATGGCAGACAATCATTTTAAACTGTCTTGATGTGCTGCCTAGCCAGTCTTCAGAGCAAGTGGGAAGAACATACACAGGTTCTCCAGGAAGGCATCTGAGACAGTGAAAGAGATGAGGTGTTCATCAAGGTGCTGACTGAATGGATTCTACTGCGTCAACTGAGAATCCATCTGCTTTTGCCAGATGTTAAATAATTAACCTAATCTCAGCGTGACATAATTTATTCTTAATGTATCCTTTTTTCTTCAGACTCGTTTCAGTTTACACAATTAACCCAAAGCCAAGAAATAGATGTGAGCCATTCCATATGGCATCATGCCTTGTTCCCAAGTGAGAATATATATAAAAGCTAGATATTCGTAACTTTATCAGTAAGGCTACCTTGGCTCTTTGTGTCACTGGGTTCAACTCAAAGATATCAGTGCAAAACCACTGCAAAGGGAGGTGAGCCTAAAACACAGTAGCAGTAGCTCAGATCTTGTACAACTCCAGGACTTCTCAGTCTACAGTACAATTTAGTGAAGCTTTTGGCTGCTTAGATATCGTCCAACAGAGAAAATCCACTGGAGTGCTGCAGCAGTGCAGAGCTGCCCCTCCACTGGAAGCTCTACAAAAAAGAGAATGTCAAAAATTTCTATGTCATCCCAAGACTCCCTGTGACAAAGAAATTCACAAGTCACAAAATCTAGACAATGTATCACCCTTTTGAGTCTCTGCAATAACACACAGGGAAGATGAATGGAAATGTAAGATTGTCCTTTTGTCTGCTTTTCCCTTACAAATCTTAAATTCAAAACACATTCTGTACAGTATAATAAAATCTCAGAAGCGCTAATGCATAGTCTATAGGACTGAAAAGAGAAGCAAAGAAGTGGGCAGTCTCAGAATGGGTCTCATTGTAATTGCCTACTGCAGCTGGAATGAAATATTCTACTTAAATTATGCTTTATTCTGTGTTTTTTCTTTTATTTTCAAAAGTTAAGAGACACTACCAAAATGTAACATTCAGACTACATTCCACGTTAAATGACTGAAGATGATGTGCTTCCATGTAATACAGTATCTCATTAAATCAGGGTCTAATCAAGCCATAAATGAAACATGTCAAGGCACTGGCTAGCCAAACTGTCTCATTACTATCCGACCTCCACTTTCAGAAAAAATCCATAAAGACCAACTTTCAAAGAGAGAATTTTTTTTTTCATGAAGAATATGGTGGTGAATAGTGTATCATTATGGTAGAGGGTTACTTCAGTGTACTCAGGAAGGGTTTGAAGTTTAATTCTGCATGATGTGCTGTAACTTCAGAGCACTTTCAATTCAGATTAGCTTAACAGAAATTGAAAATAACAGTGAATATACACCTGAGCTGAAAGGTAGGATCCATCCTACCTATTGATCTGTGTTCTGCAGAACCAGTGCTTGATTCCAGTAGCCACCAACCTCTGACTCTCAACCTATAGATGTGATGTCAATGCTGATGCTTTGAGGGACGTATTCTGCCCTGGATTTGACAGTACATTTGGGACCAACATGGCGAAACAACTGAATGTAGGAAATCCATTAGCAGCAACTCCACAATTCCTTAGAACTTTTTTTTGTTTCTTCTGAAACATGTTTTTCCCCTCTGTTACCTCTTAGCAGTGTCAAGTCTAGAGGAGGAGACATGAAGAACACAAGAATTTTTCCAGCATACCTCTGTTTCAGGGATGAGAAGAAAGATAGGGACAAATCTGGCATGACGGAGGCTAAATATAAACTGATCCCATATTTCTTTGCAAATGAACCTTGATAGAAATCGTCAGCATCTTCAATTTCCTGGCACTGTTTCTTAATTACAGAGCTTCCAATAAGATCTTTTACAAGAATTGTATCAAAGGATGGCAGGATTCTGATGTAAATAGTAGCAAAAATCTGACATCTAGCATCTTGCATGGGAGGACAGGGTTGCAAAATAAAGCCCCAAATTATTATAAATATTATCAGAGGATCTTTAAATGTTCAGATACAGTAGACTTGACCTCAAGCCTTAGCATCTCCTCCAAAAAGCACAAAGAATAATAATAAAAAGTGCTGATAATAAATATTATTAAATATAAGGAAAAAGCATAAGACACTCACTGACCATTTTGGAGAGCTGCAGGACTGAGATGACCTTTTTGTAATGCTGGAATGCTTTCAAAAAAGAAATGTTTAAGTTTCATAAGCAGAGAGCTTAACTCCCAGCATTACAGAAGTCAGTGGGAGTTCTGCCATTGACTTTAGCAGATCATGACTTTTTTAAGTGACTGAAAAGGAGGAAAGCATGTAACAGTATTTGGAAGTGCTGAATTTGCTGGAAAATGTCCTGGAAGAGTAAGGTTGCAAACATGAAGCACATGTGTAAATTAAGCAAAGGGGCTCCTCACATGCAGAAAGCTAAGCACATTACCAAGTTGTCATGCAACTGGGATCCTGAACATTCTTAAAGAGAGGTCCTATGTGCATGTCTGCTTGGAGGACACCCCATCACCAAGTTTGTCACATCTTAGATTTCATTAAGAGACAGCTATTACATTAATCTTGGTATCAATAATGCACCATAATGGAATCTTTTTTTTTTTTTTTTGCTTTTTCAGCTTTTTGGGATCTTTCTCATCGTTAAACTTCTCCCCTTCTCCCTTTGGAAATGAGAAGTTTTACATTAAGAAAGAGGATTCAATAACTATTATTGTGAGTTAATTTAATGCACAGAATTTCTTCTTACATCATGGTTGGTGGCAAAAAATTGTATATTTTTTCTGTCAGAAATATCACTTCACTTTGTTGGTTTTCTGTTATCATGACCTTGTGCAGTACTTGGCTTTATTTTAAAATGTGTTGAAGCTTTCTTCCCTCAAAATCAAAAAAACTTCAAAACTAGTATTCCTAGTGTGCAACAAAGTTTATTCTTTCTGTAGTATCTCTCAAACAAGATTACATTTACAAAATAAAAAGAAAAGAGAAGAAGAAAAGAAAGAAAAGAAAGAAAAGAAAAGAAAAGAAAAGAAAAGAAAAGAAAAGAAAAGAAAAGAAAAGAAAAGAAAAGAAAA
>JAVJGJ010000047.1:63775175-63798847 GCA_035590215.1 Microhierax caerulescens | reverse complement strand
AAAAGAAAAGAAAAGAAAAGAAAAGAAAAGAAAAGAAAAGAAAAGAAAAGAAAAGAAAAGAAAAGAAAAGAAAAGGATGCAGTATACCAATGAAGGGCATCTGGTGTTAGATTTAAAAATCAAATCCACATAAAATAACAGAAAAAGTCTTTTTAGTGCAAAATAGGTAATAAATTTTATTCTTCTATTTCCAGAGCAAGTTTCATTTTTCCAAATAGGAAAGTCGCAGATGACAGTCTCCCCAATTTCCAAGAGCAATGACTGACACAGGCCAATACTAGTAATACATTTCAGTTTTGGGAAATAGTAAAAATCAACCAAAGCAAAGTACTTCTGTTGCAGTCACTCAAGTATGTGTCTAAGTGTAAGAACTGGGGTCCAGTGTCCACGGGCTTACCTGCATGTTTGGGACCTAAATTTCAGTTAAGTATTGCTCACATGCCTGTTACAAATATTGCTTCAGTTCTGCTACTATGAATCAGAACAGTTGTGGGTTTTCAGAATTGCATGTGAGATGCGGTGTACACACACACATAAAAGAAATGTATCTCCCCATTTAAGGAAATAAAAATGCCCTTATAAATGTCCAAAGCCTATCAGCAACAATACGTGTCAGCCAACATTATTGCTTTTTTATGACAGCTGTACTCTTTATCACGTTTGAATACTGCTTCTTCCCGTCAGTGTACTTCTGCTGTTTATCCCTTTGCTCTGTCTTTGCATTCTGTCTGTGTAAATATAATAAATGTGTAATACGACTGGTATTTCAGCCAGCGAAACCAGCAATCACTCCCTAGTGCTGGCATTTCACCTGTGACTCAGCACCCTGGAATCCTGCCGGATGCTGAGCTCCGAAGTTCTCAGGCTTCGGCCCCAGCTGTAACCGAGCAGGGAACAGGTATGAGACACCACCAGTGACACTATGCACACTGCTGGCTATTACTAAATGTTACGTGTCTCAGCGATGCTACAAATTGGACTACGATGCTATTGAGCACCAGTACAAGTCTGAAAACAAGTTTCAAATGTCCTCATCACATTTTTTAACTTCTGTAAAAAAAGCTAAATCTTCCCTTCTTCCTCTTACCTCCTCCTACCAAGTCATGTCACTGATCAAGTGACCTGAGAGCCATCATGTGACTATTGAAATCCTATGCAGATGGTCTGAATTAATTTTTTTATGCAAAGAAAAAAGTTTTCTTTATGCAAAGAAAAAAACCCACAAAGTAAAATATTCTGCAAGACTGTTTAAAACATTCAGTTTATCTCTGTTTCATTGGAATGTTATTTTCAGAAAAAGGCTGAATCTGCAAAGTTCCTCCGAGTTCTAGCCTTGTTAACTCCCGTGGTTTTATCAAGAGTCTCTGATACTTGCTGTCCTGCTAAAAGCCTTGCTGCAGCATGGAAAATATTAGAGAATCCTCTATTCCATTATGAAACAAACCAAACTCAGGCTGCACAGTTGGGAAGAAAATTCACAATACGTAGACCCTACAGCTCAAAAAGCTGAATTCCTAAATTTGAGAGGGCAAAGGTGGAGGCAATTTTGAGATTTTTGCTTGCTATTGGCAATGTTAGCATGTACCCTGGGCTCGCGGCTCTAGTATATGTGATGGCCCTGGTATAAAGCATAGGCCGGCAGCAGAACCCAGACCCACAAGTATTTAAAATTTCAAAATTCCCCAAGGCGGGGTTGGGCCCTGTGAGGACAGCACAGAGTCAGAAGTGGTGTGAAGATGCCCATCACCAGAACAAGCAAGACATAGCCCAGCCCAGCTCGTAGGCATGAAAAAGCTAAGCCATCGCTCACTTCCCCATTTGATAGGCAAGAAGCGAGAAGGAACAAAAGTCAGGGTGTTGCATCACTCACCCCCTTATCTGAGGAGGAGGACTGGCAACTTGCCAGGACTTTTCACTCCATTTTTTTTTATTTTTTTTTTTAACTCTGTGCATGCAGAGAAGAAGGAGGAATCCAGCGCTCAGATTGTGGTTGGTAACAAGTTACTGCAGACTGACTAGGGAAAGGCATGCCTTAAAAACACCTACATTGGCACCTACTACTTTGTTTTGCAAAGGACTTCATCCTGTCTGCCCCTCCCCCTCTTCCACATGAGCACTCACACGCACACACTTCAGGCATTTTTCTGTTCCTGTCATTGTTTTCATCAGTGATATAAGACTGCATCCAGCCTCATTTTCAACATGTTTTCTTAAACAGTGCCGAGACAGACTTACTTTCCTAAAAGCCTTTCCCTTGCATTCTACTTAAAAAAAATGAAGAAAGAAATTTTGCGAGAAACTACCTCTATCCCACAACTGTGGCAGGGAGAGTTTTTCAGCCCTTAGAGGTCCCCAGAGAACTTTGAACACATTTACTAATATCAAAGCATGGCAATAGCTTTTCAATGACATCATCTTCCCACTCCCTGTAACTGAGAACTCACCGTTCCCTGAACCAGATAGTCAGGAGGTTTGAGTGCCAAAGGTCTTACACTATAGTTTCACCTACAAGTAATGGGATTTTCAGGCAATCAGTGGCTGACCTGCTGCATTTGATAGACTTTGTTAGTGGCAAAGTTCTTTGCTGTCTACACACATCCATACTAAAGAGTTACCCGTCAAACTGCATGGTTTATTTTAAAACAGCCCTAAGAAGCTTGAATCCTTTATTAAAATGATATGTGTTCTTAAAGAATGCATGCGTGAGAGTCTTGATATCCAAGCTTAGGGCTCAGTTATATCCACAGACTTATTCTCGGAGTCAATCAGTGCAATCTTTTCAATCAGAAAGCTGCCCACAGCAGAATGAAGGTATGCAGCAGCAAACCCTTGTAAAAAGTGAATTTTTAGGCTGCAGCGAGACTGGCAGCGGCTGATATGTTCTACTGAAAACAAAGACAGTCTCAGGCAAATACAAATCCTTTCCACTGATATAGCCTGGAACACTGTAAGTGCAGTTTACAGCCAACATTTGTTCTGTTTTAGGGAAAAAAATATGTATACAAACAACTGTTCCATTCCACCCTGAAACAATGGAATAACACATGATAGCTCCTTTACAGTGGTGAAATTCTGACAGTGATCTCAACAGCTGCTTAGCCACCAACCACAGCATTTACAACTGGTTAATTACAGACACCCAAACCCTTGCAACACACTTTGCTTTCATGGCCCTAACAGTATAATCAGTGACTTTATCCAGGACTGCACAATAACGTCTCTGTTTATCAGAGAACAGAGCATAGTAACTGATCCCAGATTCATCATGGTCAACTTAAACCTATCAACTTACATTTTGTTTTCTTTATTTAAACTAGAAGGAAAGAAAAAAAGGAGTAGAAAGATTTTTTTTCCCCCTCTTCTTTTGTAAAAACGCAAAAGTGAGAGAACAGCAGATTAAACTCAGCTAGCCATTAACGGGATCCTTATTCTGTGCCGTGTTTATAACAATTTGATTGTGAAAGTGGGAGGATGAAAAGGATACTCAAGTCGACACACTTCCAATTGGTGTGATGCCCTTCCTCTCGTGAGCACCACTTCACAAGTACTTTCGTTCACTAGGACTCCTCTGGAGTGGCTGAAGAACCCAGGCACGAGAGATGCAGGCTACCTAGGACTACACATCGTATGTCTCTCAGAAAGAACTAGCATAAATGATCCTGCAGAATGGGTATTAAATACAGTAAACAGAGTAAACCAAAACCAGAATCTAAGGAGACTATTTTGTTTACTCAAAAGGACCAGAGTTCTCTGTGTGTCTGGTTCTGCTTGCCTATGAATACCAAATCAATTTAAAAGTTTTATAATTTTTCTTTCCCATGGGGGGAAACTGAAGCACTAAAGTGCAGGTTAACTTTTTAAATTATTGCTTAATTTTGAGGACCTGATAAGACACTTGGGTTTTAGGGTAGAATACCAGGATGAAAATACCAGAAAACCCCAAAGAACCTGTAAGACAACCCCCATGTCCCCGTCTCTTATTAGCAGACTCGGAAGAGTCATTTATGTCACACAGAGTGAGTCAGTAACTGGGATTCACATACAGATCTGACAGATCATCCAGAACCCAGCCTGCCAGACACTGCTCCCAAATAATATTTGAAACCTGGGGGAAGGGGGAAGCAATAACCGTACTGAAAATAAACGCTGGATTGGGTCTTTGTTTTCTAGCCACTTTAACTGCAGAAAGGCTTCTGCCAACTTATTTTGCCCAGGAAATGAATTCCAACCTGTTATGTAAAAGCCCTAATGAATTCCTGCTCTGCTGAATCAGCGGTGCTGCAAAAGCAGACCACCTCTGCCTGAAAGCCAAGCAAGTGCCAGTCCTGTTCAAATGCAACCAAACCCACCGTATGCTTAGTATTTTGAAAAATAACTTAAACACGTCTTTAAAACCTGCCACACTCAAGAAAACACCAGAGGTTATCTGTTAGGTGACAAGTGGCATGAACTCCCAGGTACTTTTCAAATCTCTTTCCTGTAAATAAGAAACAGCTAACTATGATCCTGCAAATTCCACTTGAGAAAGCTCTGATGATATTAATGCATTATGTTGTGTCCAGAATCCCTTGATAGAATTACAGCATTACTGTACACAGCTGGGTGGACATTATTCTGTTGCACAAAGGAATCAGAGATTAGACTCTCACAAATAAATGCAACCAGGATGTGAAGCTAATGCACTTGAATGCAAAGCTGGTGCCTCCCAATTTAGCGCAGTATGTTTTTTAGTGCTAACTTTCTAACAACATGGACAAATAAAGCCATGCATACACTGGCAAACTGCGCTGTGTGGCTAGAGAAGTTTGCTGATGACAGTCTTGTTATTGTAACAGGAAGTGACTCAGCCTTGGCAACAAGAGATCAGATATTTTAATCAGAAGCATTAGGTCACTTTTTTCCCCTAACCAACCAACAGTTTCACAAGGCAACTGGTTTTGTTTGAAAATAAATATCTATTTTGAAAGCGATTTGCTGAGGGAGTGCAGTTAAACATTTATGGTTAGGAATAAGCACTCCATTTAATTCAAGGCATCTGGAAACCTCTTGTCCTTTTTAACTCTCTTAAATTTGCTGCCTGTACAAAATTCCATCCCCCAGGCAAGAATTCTCCCACATGGGTGAGTAAAGTATCACCAGCTACATTACCATCATGTGAATGAGGATGAGTGAGGAGATTTCTGTCTGGACCAGTAACTTTCCATGACAATTATACATGACTGATGTCAGTGCAACAGCTAAAGTAGAACTACTTTACACAGGCATTACAGCTGAAGCAAATATGTGCCTTGTTGTAACGGCCTGTTACATGATCTTTCATCAGTTATTTATAAATGGCACATGATGTTAATCTGCTTCCCCTAAAATCAGTGTAAAACAAAAATTTGTTTAATATCTGGCATCCAGCCTAGCCTAGAACAGTTTCTTTCCTTTTCAGCTGCTGCACTGTTACTTACCACGTGTATCTATCTTTCGCATTACATATAAGATCACACAGCTATGTGGAGACACAACAAAAATTTTTTTTTTCAAATGTTGCACCGATATTACTCATTTTTGCTTCAAGTACCTTTTAGCACAGTTCACAACTGCATAAAGGTTGCACAAAAAGAAACTAACTGCTCAAGACAAATTATAATTCTCCCTCTAATGATGAAGAGTAAACTTGCCACCAGCTGCAGCACTCCTAGAACAGGATTTCATCATCTTCCTAATATCTTCCTGATCTGTTGTCAGTTTTATATTTTTTAAAAAACAAGGAAGCATACTGCTCCACATCACAATGACTCCAATATCCCATACAAACATATAAATAACATACAAATAACAATGCCAGCATTTTATCTTGGGCAAGGAGCAGGCAAAAAAAAAGTTCACGGGGTATCTTAAAAACTCTATACCAGCACTGTTTATCTATTGCCTCCATACTGTGCCCAGAGCCTAATTTTAGCTATTAAAAATAAAACTCCAGACAAACTCCTGTAACAGGCACTGCAAGAACAGAATAAGGCCTCAAGCATTCTTCTTTGACATCAAAATGCATTATTTTTGCAAATGTGTGAAAAATTAAACTTCTTTGAAAAGCCATTGCAGTGACTATGAATTTACAGTTCAGCATTAAATGAAATACATCCTGGGAAACCTCAGCACCCTACATTATTTTGCTGTCATCTTCTTTGTGACACAAGCAGTATTTTATAATTCCAGCCCACTAAAACAGCAGATTTTGTAATTTTCCTGCTAAAGCAACACGGTTTTCTGTGCTCTGACAAATAGCATTTTTATCTTCTAACAGGAAAAAATAGCTATCTTGTTCCACCATCTGCCAAAACCTACTAAATACTGGGTGTGCTTCTGTGATTTCAAATTGCAGAACTTTAAGGAACTCCAGTGTTAAACCTATTAAATATACTGACATTCAGACCCCAACATTTTCAAAGTACTGCAGCAGATTATTTAAGAAAGGTATTTCTACCATATTGTTCCAGGCTTTAACTGCTAACAGTCTAGGTCTAGGTTTCAGTTAGGTGTCCCTTCTGAGCATCATTATGTATTAGATGATTTTAACTACATAGTCACCTTGAAGTGCTGGACAAAGCCTCGCTATCTATTCATAGCTTAACACTAAATTTGAGAAACCGTGTTTCTTTGCCCAACCACATAACCATGGAATACAATATGAGCATAATTTCAGCTCTGCTGCAAAACTCTTCCTATTCCATATCTAGACTCACGATACAGTACGCTGCTCCAAATGTCTGAAAAAACTTACTGCCTGAGAACTGCAATTTTGTACACGGACACTCACACACACACACGTCATTTTTTTTTTATGTATCTCCTAGTTGTTCAGACAGACTAGAAAACAGAAGCCCCCAGTGTTTTAACACTTGAAGGATAATAAAAGGAACTTACATTTCTTATTATCCACATTTCTCTACTTTAAAGCCAATGCTGTGCTTTTCTGGGACCTAACATTTAATATATGAATGCTTGGAGTCAGCTTCCTTTGCATTATATTCAACAGGCACAAATATGCTGCCATCTTCCATTGGCACCATGTCAGTTTTATGATTACAAATCCCCCATTCGCATGTGTTCTTTTCAAAAGTACTCATGTTTTAAGGGACCTCCATCATACATGAAGCCTTAATCTAGGGACTGACAAGTTTCAATCCTGATGCTGTATTTCTTACTGAAAAAGAGACTCCAGAGCTCCGATTTAGCACACTCAGTCAGGAGAAGCAGTTGACAGGAACAGATAAACCGTAACCTGCTTGTTACTATGTTTACCTCCCAGCTTCATCTCAGGCCAGGCTGACCCAAGCAGCTGGGGACATAGAAAATATTTTGAATTTTGCAGAAAAATGGCACTCTTTTTTTTTTTTTTTCCCCCATTCTTTGTGGGACAGGATATTATCTCAACTTATTATGAGGCAGTGTTGCAACTAACAATATTCATGATTTGTAAAGCTAGGAAGATAATGCAAGCTACATTTTCATAAGGACAAAATATTTTTCCAGTTGTATATATTTGTGATGCTGCTGTAATGCATTTTAATGGTCTCGAGTTCTAAAATTAAAAGATTCTGACAACTCATTTTGGGCATCCAAAAATTATTCCCTATAAAATACACAAGCTTTTGGTGGAATACAAATATGAAATGTACAAAGAGATATGCATTAAACCATCTTCTGATCATTTTTCTCTTCAATATGTACTGCAGCATATAAAATAAGGGAGGAAATAAGAGAAACTGCAGAAACCCTGTGGAACAACAGAAAAAGGAAACAGGTTACATAGGAGACAAGCTCCCCTTAAAACTAAAGAAAGACACAGAAACTCTAGTTAGAAAAAGTATTTCAGAAAGTGGTCTTAATTTGCCTAACTCATTCTAAAAGTAATCCTGATAGGGTCACAGAAGTAGTAGTAGTCAGAAAAGGAGAAAAACAAACTCTTAAGAATCACAAGAATGGAGAAAATGTACTATACTGAAATTACATCCTAATCTAATGTAGAAAAAATATGCTCCACTTCCCTGCGGATTTCACTGTGTAACAGTGTTTCACCGTATAATAGTGACAAGTGGCGCTCCTCGGGGGTTGGTATCGGGACCAGCGCTGTTTAACAACTTTTTCGGCGACATGGGCAGTGGGGTTGAGTGCACCCTCAGCGAGTTCACCAAGGACACCAAGCTGTGTGGTGCCGTCCACACACTGGAGGGGAGAGGTGCTGTCCAAAGGGACCTTGACAGGCTTGAGAGTGTGAACCTCATGAGGCTCACCAAGGCCAAGTGCAACATCCTGCACATGAATTGTGGCAATCCCAAACACAAGTACAGGCTGGGCAGAGAATGGATGGAGAGCAGCCCTGAGGAGGGCTTTTGGGTGCTGGTGGATGAAAAGCTCAACATGACCCAGCAATGTGCCCTTGCAGCCCAGAAAGCCAAGCGTATCCTGGGCTGCGTCGAGTGTGGCCAGCTGGTCGAGGGAGGCGATTCTGCCCCCCTACTCCACTCTCATGAGACCCCACCTGGACTGCTGCATTCAGTTGCACCAACATAAAAATGACATGGACCTGTTGCAGCAAGTCCAAATCAGGGCCACAAAGATAATCAGAGGGCTGGAGCACTTCTCCCATGAAGACAGGCTGAGAGAGCTGGGGTTGTTCAGCCTGGAGAAGAGAAGGCTCCAGGAAGACCTCATAGCAGCATTCCAGTACCTAAAGGGGCCTGCATGAAAGCCATAAAGGGACTTTTTACAAGGGCATGTAGTGACAGGACAAGGGGCAATAGCTTCAGACTGAAAGAGGGTAGACTTAGGTTAGATATTAGGAAGAAATTCTTCACTGTGAGGTTGGTGAGACACTGGCCCAGGCTGCCCAGAGCAGCTGTGGGTGCCCCATCCCTGGCAGTGCCCAAGGCCAGGCTGGACGGGGCTTGGGGCAACCTGGGCTTGTGGCAGGTGTCCCTGCCCATGGCAGGGGGTGGGAACTAGGTGATCTTTAAGGTCCCTTCCAACCCAAACCATTCTATAAATCTGTGATTCTATGAATCGTCAAGAAATTGCAAGCATATCGTACCAATGAAGATGCAGTTTTGAGATATTTTACTAAGGTTGTGTACTTCCTCTATAATTGCCCTCACAGGTTTCTCTTTATTGTTATCATTGTTTGATACTTTAAAGTGAAGATCTATGGAATACATAGTGTCCTAGAGGTCTCACAGAAATCTTTTTAGGCCTCGCAGAATTTTTCTGTTTGGGTTTCAGGGCCATGAAGATGATTAGGGACCAGAACATCTTTCGTATGAGGAGATACTAGAAGAGCTGGGACTGTTCAGCCTGAAAAGAGAAGACTCTGGAGGATCTTATCTATGTGTATAAATGCCTGACAGAAAGTAAAAAAGAAGAGGGACCCAGGCAGGACAGGAGGAAATTTGGCACAAAGTTAATCTCAAGAAATTCAAAGTGAACACAAAAGCCACTTTATTTTTATTATTATTGTAAGGGTATTCAAAGACTGGCATAGGTTGCTCAGGGAGGTCACTGAGTCTTCATCATTGGAGATACTCAGAACTCAACTGGACATGGTCCTGTGCAACCTGCTTTGATTGACCCTGCTTCAAGAGTGGGGCTGGACAAGATAATCTCAAGAGGTAAGGACCATTCTGTGATTCTGTGAATATTTTCATATGCATTTCGGGACACTTACAATACCTGATTTTATGTCTTGATTTACCAGTCCGTAAGTCTTGCCTTCCCTAATGACTTCTGCAGCCATGAAAGTCATAATCCAATCTCCATAAGCAAGTAATCTGCTTCCTGGTGCCTCGATAGGAGCTCACTTTCCTCTGTGTCCTGTATTTCCCAATTAGTGATCATTCTGACTAGAACTTTTTGTAGCATGGGTTTTCCGGCTTTATTCCACATGACAAGATTCTTTTCTAGCAAAAATACAGTCTAAGATAGGGCACAGCAGCGATACTAATAGGAAGCTGGGACACAGCTAGGTTGCACTGTTGAATCTGAAAGTTCAGAAACGTTCTTTGGCCTTTGCAGCTTACATGCAGATTTCATGAGACTTACTGACAAACTAAAGCCAATGACACTGAACTGACTTTTACAGGCATGAAATCCTCCCTTGCCTCAACTCTTGATATGGCTGTGATCTGAGATTGTGCATTCTGGAAAAGGTTAGAATTTCCTTCAATATTGTCTCACCAGTGTGCCACAAGTCCACCACCTACCAGTAACTCTGGATGTCAATTGTAAACAGGGATCTTCTGCCAGAACAAATAGGATTTCAACTATTAATTCCTGTCTTCAAGAAAAAAAAAGTAAAAATCATATAGCAGTTTTTCATTAATTCCAAACTTATCACTATAGTTTACCAACATTTAGTCAATGCTATAAAATCATATCATTTATACAACAGGCTTTTCTGCTACAATTCCTCTTCTAAGAGTTGTCTATTTCTTGTTCCGCAGTTTAAACGTATTTCATGTTTGATGTGTATGATGAGCAATCATCACACATGGCTCTTAACAGTGATGTGTTTCCATCTCTGAAAAGCAAGAGCCTGCAGAGCAGGCACTATAATGGCCATAAATGCAGGTTGTGGATCTGTTCGATAAATTCAATACACTTCTTGTTAAAACTATTGCAACAAAAGAGATTTAACTACTAACAGAAGCGAATGCAGACAACCCTTCTGCCCATTTTTGAAAGTATTTGTAGTTTTGGTTTGAGGAATGTGACATATTACAGATTAAAGAGGAAAGCAAATCTTATTTAGAAAAATTAAGCAAATAATGAATGAAGAAAAAAAAAAAGGGGTATGGGGGTGTGAAGATCAGGCCCTTGGGGGTTCCCAGAGAGACATTTCCTGAGTGTTTTTTTGACTATCTCAGTCTCACAAAGAATAAGGATGGGAGTCATGGCTCTAAAAGTAAAGTTGTACAGGAAATATGACATCCAAGGACACGTGGCAGGTACAGGCAAAATGCCAGTGATTATGTGGAACAGTCACCCTGATCACCGTCTTGTTGAAGAAAAAATGCCAGACAATGGAATATCCACTCCCATGAGAGAGTCTGAAAGACTAAGGTGTGTTGGAGGTGAGTAAGTGCCAGCTCAGACCTGCCTCCCGCTCGGCTGTCTGAAATTCATGCAAGGACAATCTTAACTGTCTTTTAAACCAGAGCACTGAAAATGACTTTAAACTTGCCTTCCTCTTCTGTGTTGTGTAATGTGCAGATGCTGGGCAATCACCACTGGTCGTTGTTTTTTGATAGAGCACAAAAGTGAGAACTGAACTAACAACTCTAGTCAAGTGATCTTTTCAAAAGGCAAAAAGCCTATTTAAAGGCTGAAATATGTCTGCTATGTATCTTAAAAAGTGAATGCCTATTTGTTTCAAATACTGCTTGATGACTAAGCCCACGTGATACAATAAGAATACTAGTTTCTATGCTACAGAAACATAATATTTTAGTCTTTAGAAGCTAAACATATCTCAATATTGAAAGTTACACAGCTGAGGATTTTCATTATGTAAAGGGTGACACAAGCAACCACAGGACTGCAGCAAGGGCAGGTATTTGTTCCTGCTCAGAGCTGCAGCATGTGAGATGACTGGAAGGGACCTACCAAGATACAGACCCTAAACCCCCGTTTATCACAGAAAATAGACACCCATCAATAAAATAACACTAAAAAAAAAAAAAAAAAGATTAGGCAAATTCAAGGACAACAGGTCTATAAACAGGTTTTTTTTAAGGCATAGCCACACACCATGTAACATCACTAGCCCAACAAGTCTGAATGCTAAAGGAATACAAAGGGAGCTGACTGCAGAAAGTAGATAGGCTCACACACTCTCCCCAGATAAAATTATTGCCACTGGGGTTTTGTCCTTATTACTTTAAAAGGAGAATGAATATCTATTCCTCCATTACCACAAGTTCTTAAGTTGAATTTCTGGAATTTCTGCATAAATTTTATCATGATTGAACAGAAAATACTGAACTTGATGTACCATTGGCTTGATCCAATAGGGCTGCCTTCTTTTCTTATTGCTAATTAACAGGACTTTTGTTCTGCTACCCCTACTGCAAAATTTAATATTCATCCTTGTTCCCAGTCTGAACCAAAAATATGAAACATCCCAGTTGCCTGCGTAGACCTTTCCACAACTACTTTCTAGACAACTCTTCTTTTGCCTATCAATCAAATTCATCAACCAGTTCTTCCTCTCTGGTATTTTCTCGTCTTCATTCAGAGGACAAATACATACCCTCTCAGCGGTCCTCTCTTTGGCTAAATAAGCATAATCTTTTATTTTCTCTCTCTTACAGCAAAAGTTCTCTAGGCCAAGTGCCACTCTCCTCTGCTACTTTTCACATGCTGCCTACTTCCTAAACATGGAAGATCACGGTTGGATATGGTATTCCAGACATGATCTAACTCAGGACTTTGCACGCTAGCATCTGTCTCTGGAAGTGCCTTTTGCACCCAATGATTTCATTTACCTTCCTGCTACTGGCTGAAATTCCTCTACTGAACCAGGTGATCTCATGACCAGGTGATCTCATGATCAGTGATTAAATGGCCTATTCATTCTTCTGTCCAACCTAGCTGATGATCTCCTGCAGTGCAAAGTAAATCCTTGGGATTGGTACATAAGTGCATGACCCTAAATTTCATACTGGTGTTTTGTTTTTTTTTTTATTTCCATTGGTATTACCCCAGCCCTCAAGGCCACTTCCTTTTCTGTGGTATTACAGTACAATCGATCTCTGTATTTACAACATCTCCCAGCTTTGTACCATCAGTATATTTCATTACTACCTTCCTTCTTGTGCCTTCTACTTCTTGTGCCATACTACTTCTTGTGCCAAGGTCAGGAATGGAAATATTAATAATTCTCCATGCAATATCAATTCAAATATTTTCACGAAGTCGAGGGAAATTAGATCTGTCAGAGTTCCCCTGAGAAAATCTATTGATTTTCTCTTGATAACAGAAAAACTATTCTGTTATCAGTGAAATGTCTAATTAATGATATCATGTTAGTCTAATGAAATCCAAATTGGACACCGGAGGAGCCTCTATGGAAGCCAGCAGAAGGATCATAATTCTGCATTTTTACTCTGATTGAGATCTTATTAAAAGCTGAAAAGTTTCCCAATGTTCTCCCATAGTATTGAAAACAACATCCAACATATGAATTAAATAAATCATAAATATTATTTGTCAGGCTTCTTAAAAGTCATGACACTCCTCTGAATGTCAGTATTTTTTTATATATTGCAAGTGTGTTAGTATTGTTGGGCTTGGGCTTCCAGGTTTCGAGTCCTTGAAAAGGCACTTTGGATGCCACTTTAGGATCTTCTCAAACATAAAAAAAGCAGTGACAGCCTATTTATTTTTCTGCTGGAACTCAGATTTTCACCTATTCACTTGTCTCCAGGAAAAAAGGTCTTAAAATTAAAAAAAAAAGTATTTTACATTTTTTAGACGTGTCTGAGTGTCATATGCAGTTAGGCACATGCAGAACTTTTGAGGGGCTAGGGCATTTTACAAATAGTTAAATATCATGCTGAGAGTTGCCATTATATTGAATTTTCCCAAGAAAAGTAATTTCACAAAGTGATTGTTTCTCTAGAGATTTTCTGTAAGTGGTCTGTACTATTGCAATTGTACTGAAATAAAAGTACATCCACTGAGATTACGATGGATGAAAGAATTACACATATTGTGTATTTATCTAACTCTGTCCTACTTCAGTCTCCTGGTACAAAAATGAACGTTCCGTATGTCATTTCAAGACTGAAGCATGGATGATGGATACATGGATGTGTCTCAAGACTGAAAAAAAATTACAGGAACACTGAAAGGCTGTAGGAAGTAACCAAATGGATTGGAAAGGACTCTGTTTTGGGTGACAGTTTGAGATGGGTGGTTGGTGTTTCGGGGCACTATTAGACCCTGGGATGTGCCTTGAGGGTTAAACAACAGTCCTGGCAAAGACCTCTTTCCTTGATGAGACAAGCACAACCACTAATTCCAGTTGAAGAGGTGCCGCAGGTATCCTGCCCTTTGGCAGAGTGCAGCTTAAGCGACCAGCGCTGGGCCCTCTATCTGAACCTGCTGCAAAGATTGTTCAGATACAAGAGCTACTGCTGAATGCAACTGTCTGCCAAAGCGTGATTTCATGAAGCCAGCTTGTTACACCTGGGGTTAGTGTTTGCAGGAGCTATTTACTTGTGGCTAATATCCACCATACTGCATTTCAATGGTGTAGGCAGTAGCTAATAAAAAAAAAAAAATGTTTAATCTCTGTGTAGAACTATTGTTGTAACTCTCAGAAGCGCTCAGACTACTGCCCCTTTTTAAACACTTTCCGTAACACATTTTCAGTAAGAAGTCTTTCACCCTGAAACTGTATCTAGTCTACATTCATTAACCTTCCAAGCACGCCACAAGGCTCATCTTTTCATCCCACAGGGATTTTGGAAGATTGAAAGCTACTGGATTAAAAGGAATTTTACTTCAGCAAGCAGTGTGTCTATTTCTGAAAAGTCTCCAGGAGACCATATTTACATTTAATTGCCTTTTAATTTTTTTTTATTATTATTTTTGTGTCATTTTAATTTGTGAAGCAGCATCTATAGCACTGGCTGATACAAATGCACAGAGACACCACATGCTCTGAGTTATAGCTCATGGAGACAGGCAATTGATGATATTTTAATTATCTGTACACATGCACCATTATGTGCTTATGTCTTTAAACATTCAGATAAGAAGTTTTTACTCTCCTTCGAACACCTTACAATACCCAACGTTTTCACACTTCACTTCCCACACTGCTTTCCATGACACCCTGACCAGTTATTCTTTTTCATCCTATGACTTCTTCTCCCCTGTGATCATGTTTAGGCATATCCCCTTTCAAATGATGAGACAACCTTCCTAAAAGAAACATGGTCTTTTCAACAGTTGCTGCCTACATCGCTAAAAAATAATGCTATGAACACCAGCCAAAAGCTAGAGAGCAATTCCACAATGCTCTGGGCTCAGCAACAGCACAAAGGAGCAAAGGATAGAAACCCCCAAAGCTCATACTTCAGAGGACATTCTCACTATGTAGTAATAATGAGTCACAGTGAACCAAAAGCCATCTGTTCATCTGGACACAGATACTACTTGTCAGTTAGCAGGAAACGTTTCCACTGAGAATCTCACTGCAATGTTAATCTCCCCGCATAGACAAACTTTCGGTGTTTCAGATCTTCTAGCCTGTAAATTGGGAACACTGCAGCTTCCTTTCACCCTGCTTTGTCCGTCTTATCTTTTTCAACAACAAGCTGGTCAGGCAAGAGACTGCCTGTGTGGATGCATCTATCTTTACAGCTTGGCTAGCACCATGAGGTCCCCAAGTCAACTGCGGAGTCTAGCAGTTCTCATCAAAAACGGAGTGTTCAAACGCAGTGACACAGAGCTGCCCTGACCTGCAGCCGGCGGCAGTGCCGTGCCTGCGAGGCCCTGCAGCACCAGTGCCTTCTCACGCCTCCTTCCCTTCCCCACGGATACAAGCCAAGCTGGGAGCCCACTTAATCCTGGGAAATCGCCACGTTACACCCTTCCCCCTGAAGACATTGCTGACATCAGCTGTCGCTGAAACCGGTAGAAGTGCAGTCATACTTAATACTTTTATCTTGAAATAGTTAACGGCAGAAATACACTCTGTAAATGGACTAATCAGCCCTAATTGAAGTCATGTTTAACTAATCTTTTTGGGATGGGTACTGTCATTTAGCGTGTGTTCTTGCCGCATACAACCCAGCAGGGTTCAGCATTGCTGTTACATTTAGGTGTTGTCACAACATAAACAATTAATAATAATAATAATACAGAAGTACAAATCTCCTTTGTTTCCTAGCATGACTGCTTCTGTAGGCACTGAATTTTGACTTTCTTGACTATTGCATAGTTTGAGTTATCACTGTGTAAATCATTAGCAACTCACATGTGCAGGATGGGTGGCTAATTCTTTTCATATGTGTAATGTTTTGGATCAAATTATTTCCACATTCATTTTGATGGATTAGGTTTCAGATGGACAAGACCCAAAAAATCAGATAAACTCTTAACAATCCTGCTGTACTGAAGACATTCTTAACAATGACATTCAGAAAGAATGCGAGAGCCCTTCTTACTTCTATTAAAATTACATTTACAACATGTAGGCACAATTATCTCAAAGGGCCATCAGTATTCCATAAATAACAAAAGTGTGGTTTCATATTAAATCAGATGATACCAAAAATATCAGCTGGCTAAAAATTTTCTCCCTCAACTTAAACCAACACAACAATGTATTTGTTTCAAAGAACACAACTTTTGATTTCTATCATGCCTCTGAAATCCATGATTTCCAATTGAATGCCAAATAAGATTTAAAAAAAGTCCCCACATGAATAAATTTCATAAACTACAAGAGAATGGAAAAGATCTAAAGAGAATGCTTTTGGGTTTTGTGTATGCATATTAACTTAATTGTGTGCCCCTTGAAAATAGCAAGTTGCCTGGAGCATTTGAACTCAGAGAGTGCTCATTTAAAGCAAAACATTTTTATCCGGCAAAAATCTTCTAAGATATCTTCTAAAAAATGTCTATGTATTTTTGAGGGAGAAGGATTAGATACAAATGACAGTTAAGGAAGACAAAGAACACCATCATGTAATTAAAAAAAATATAATAGATGATATCTGCATCAGGTGAAAATAACACAGCATACGCGAAGACAGGCAAGCTTTGCTGGAGAAAACTTGAAGGAAGCTGCCTATCTCTTGTGGGGGAAAAAAAAAAAAATACAGGGGGAAAAAGCTTTAAAAGGCTTGTGAAATTGCCAGCAGGAAATGACATGACCGCCACAGATAAGAACTCCATCAGGTTGTAAATGTATAGGAATAAGGTTAACACTTTGGTTGTTATTCAAAAGCAAATGAAAGATGAGCTTATGATAACAAGCTTGGATTAGGACTCAGATCTGAGTTCATTTCTTGGCTCTGCCATAATCTCTCTTTGTGATTTTGGGCCAAAGCTTACATTTGGTGTAGACTGAAGAAAGGAAGTAGTATCCTCTTGGTATAGTTAGGGCACTGAGTCCCAACGATAATAGTAGTCAAGGATTCACAGTGCTTTATAGGCATTTAAATTTCCAGTAAATTTATGTGCAGAGAAAGATGAGTCAAGAGGCATTTTTGTGGCTCTGATCCTCTAATTACCTCTGCGTTTCTTCATTATAGTGTTTGGATAATGAATTCTTTCTCCTGCACTTTGCACAAAGGCTGGATTTTTGTTCTTTTTTTTCTCACCAGGCTGGAATATAAGCTCACAAGAAAAATACTCTTTTTACAGAGTCATTTATATATTTCTTACAACTTCGCAGTCTCATAGCGAGAATCCAAGAAGCTTTCATGAATCAATGAGTAACTAGTTATTGTGTATATATATGTATATGTATACCCATTCATCTCAGATACTTACGAGGGTAAATATCCTTATTTTATTATTGCTATTATCCTAGCAATAATGACAATAATCTGAGTATATTGATGGGGTCTGTCTTGGGGCTTACACAGCAAACAGTAATTTCCCCCATTTCCCACGCACGAGCCTGAGTTCTGACACTGACTGGGACTAAACCCCAGAGCACTTCAGTGGAAACTCAGGATTACTTCATCACAGTCACTTGCTTTTCATTTCCTTTTCCCTGCTGATCTTCCGAAGCTACCAGAGTCACACTGATGTGAACGAGACCTGAATCCTGCCCATTGGCAACAGCTACTGAAAACAGGAAATGGGATATTTCAAATAACAATAGGTGGGAACAGTGAGTAAAGGTTCACTAGGTGGCAACGGTGCTGACTCTTTAACGACTGTGTTTATTTCCTTGTGTCCCAAAGAAGGCCACAGTTCATTTTGCTCTCGAGTACATATGTATGGCCATATGCATGTCAGACACCGTTATCTAATTTTGCAGCTTATGTTAATGTGGGGGTGGGGTGGGGTGGGAATCAGCACTGACTCCCACTTCTCATAACAAGACACACAATTAGATCGCTCACCTGTGCCACGGCACCAAACAAGCAAGTTGCAATGCAAGGGCCAAAAGGCTCATCCCATGCCCTATTAATAGGAAACTTCCCTGTTGCAACAACAGTTAGGCAGGGTGTTTTTTCCTCCCAGGCACCACAGAAAGGGGTACGGTGACATAAGAGAGAAACCCTTTACAAAACTTGCAACCCACAGAACGCACTTCACCCAAAGTCTGAGCGAAGATGTTACGAGTTGGAAAGATATCCCAGGCCACGCAGTTCATTCCAAGCAAAGGTCTGCCGCTCTTGGCTGCAGCTTCCACACAACTCCTTGTTCAGTCTTGCCATGACTAATTCCCAGAAAAGGCAGTTTCACAACGACTCCAAGCAAGCCAGCCCTATGTCTAATTGGCATCACTGCTTAGAAAGACTTCTTTGCATTCTTCTATGAAAGTTTGCAGTTACAGTCTAATTCTATACATGTTTACTAAGCCTCACAAGCAGCTAGTGAGACAGTCCAGCTATTTCTAAATCATTAGTCCTTCAGTCTCTCGCTCCACAAAATGATTGGTTCATCTTGGGTTCCTTTTCTCAGAGTTTCCAAATTGGTCTGAATTAAGTTTCACAGCTTAATACACTGTTAAATAATGGTCACTAATTAGCAACGGCAAAAAGGAAGAAATTGGTCATATGAAAATGATAAAATGCCCAGCAACACAGGGTTGTTTATTTCTTTTTTCTTAGCTCAAGCTGCTTTTTTCACCATTAATCACAGTAATTTATGCTTCTCCACCTGGGGAAGCAGTCAGTAAACTTCCTAAAAGCAGCCAAGTAATACGGCATCAGACAAGTCCCAGTTGCTTATATCTGCCAGTTCTTATGAGGATGCTTACCCTAAACTCCATCTTTCCTAAACACTCTTTGCAAAGAAAGTGTGCTTTTTATTTATTACTTGTATTTAGAAAGAAAGGTTTGGAAGGCCACTGTCTTCCCCCCCCCCCCCCCCAAGGATAGAGATTCAGGTCTTCTAAATAATCATGGAAGACTTTATGCACTCCTAGAAAAGTAGTTATCCTTAAGATACCACAAAAATGAAAATTGTTAGCTTTTTGAAGTGCGGTTTTGATTTACTCTGTATAGGGCGAGTGCTTTTAAATATTTTTAACCCCCCTACATGATATTTGCTGTATTAGAAACTGTGAAACACCTGTTCAGTTAGGACTCATAACTACTAATAATACTCTTGTGTACTATTAAGTGGACTGTTCAGCTGAGCCTCTTGTGGAAGTAAGGTCTAATTTTTTGCTAATATAGTCACACAAGAAAAAGCTGGAAGTGAATATACGTTTTGTTTGTAAGTATGTCCAGCAGCTAAGCATCAGGGAGGAAAAAGATCTATTTAAAGCAGAAAGACAACACCGGCACAAGATGAAACAGGTATAATAAACTGGCTGCAAATAGGCTGGGAATTAGAGGATCATCACTGGTAATTACAGCACCCAGAGACAGAATCATCTTTCCAATGTAATTGCCTTCAAGGTGAGGCTACACAGACTGAAGGAAGACATTCTATAGTACTTTTGCCTGAAAAAGGATTGCCTGTCGATACTTTTTGTTGTAATGCTGTTTGTGGGTGCTGATGGGGATCACAGACCAGTGCTACCATCTCACTGACTGTTTAGGCACGTCTGGGAGTATCAAAGTGAAAACAAGAGCTTAAAAGCATGAACTCCAAGGCTCCATAACAGGTAAACTGTAGAAACTACATAGCTCCGGGTTTGGTCTGAAGAGTAGGGAAAAAAAAAACACCAAACCCACAACACTTCCCTTTGATTCAGCTGTGGGTCATTGGTTCATGTTCTGTTCACATTAGCTAATGACAACAATTTTTTCCTTCCATTCTGGTTAATTGTTTACCAGTATTTGTAGGGCAACGCATCACCTCTCCTAACTGTTTTCTGTGTCTGCTGAACAAGTTCAGGTCACACTTACCTAAATTCTTACTTAGTGTATTTTTGTCATTATTTCTTTTTTAATTCTTTTACCTTTCATTCTGTCTTAGGCCAGCTTATGGTCTGAAGTGTAATTCTCTAATTTTGCCAGAGTGACAGATCAGGAATCACCCCACTTCCTTGCGTAGAAACCAGGACACTACTCATAACAGTTCTATTTATATATCCTCAAAGAGCATTTACTTTATCTATGGTAGAATCGCACTGCATGCTAGTTTTCAATTTAGCAACTTAACACCTCGGAAGCAGATCATTTAAAGTAGCATCCTCTGCTATCCCACAATGCTTTCATGCACTTGCCACTCTCTCTCTCTCTCTTTTTCCCCAAATAAAGTCCATTTATCCTAATCAAACCACAAGCTATTGATTCCTGCCCATTTCATCTAACCTTCCTGCATCTGGCTGTGAACGGTTTTCTCCTCTTCATACTCTCAGCAGTGAATACAGTGCAGAGCAAGTTAATGTGTCCTCTATAAATGCATGAATATTCTAAGAACAGAACAGGTGCTCCCCCTGCCTCATGTGGAGCTCAGCCTACCTGGAAAACACCGTCTGTCACCTGCTATGCCAGAGAGCAGATTTTCCAGGAACAGTCCACCATCCCTGACAAAAGCAGTTACTACGGAGAAGTGGTGGGGCATTTAATGTGGCAATATAGCTGTTCAGACAGAACCTTATTAAAATTAATGAACCAAAAAAAAAAAAAAAAAAAGCACATGGGTTTTTTTTAGCTTCACGTATTTGTAAATCGGCAGCCTTAAAGGGGTAAATTGGCTGATTATCCTAAATTGTGGACAGTCCTCCTTACAAGCCGTTATGCAACGGCAGGCAGAGCACCAACATTCAGAGTAACCCTGCATAATTTGTACTAATTTTTGCTACCTTCATAAATGACCTAGATCATACAGAGTTAAAAATGCACCAAACATTTACAGGATGGGAAGTAAATTTGTGACTACCTCTACATAATCAAGGGCATACATACTGAATTAGCTGCACGGCAGTCACAAGAAATTTATGCGAGGAACTCAGCAGCTGTATTCCTTCCCTACCCATTAGCACTGCCCATTCAGTACACATGCTTCAGCATCCTTCACCGCTACCATAAATGAAGAGGCTTCTGCTCTAAATCAGGTGGTCTCTGTCTCTGGTTGGCACATCTAAATAAAGTTGTGTAGTCCCAAGGGACTGACTCATTTTGGTTTGGTTTGCTTCGTTGTTTTTTTTGTTTTGGTTTGGTTTTTTTTTTTTTAAGTTATAACACGTTTTCATTTAAGGTTTTAAAGGTAAATTCCACTCTAGTGCATGATTAAAAAAATCCCAGTGGTATAAAATGGGTATTTGAAACTTTGCTACTATGTATAGATTGAAGAATGTCATTAGGAACTAAATCGTATCTTCAAGTATCCCCACTAGTTCATTTTTTCATTTTCATTCATTTTGGGGTCTATAAAAAATCATCCTAATGTTTATTATCCTCCATAGACTACAATAAATTCCCTTCAACTCACATGCCATGCCTTCATTCCACCTGGCTGCTATCAGTGCCAGCACCTTCCTTTCAGCTTGTGTTCCATGAAACAGACGCCTAAACCACAGCATGTTATTGACTCACCATTTCATTTTAATTCCTGATTAAATATATACGGGGTAAAAACACTACATCTGTTTACTTCGCTCTACAGACTTACCCATTCTTTCTTATCTGGAATTGACCTTTAGTTTCAATGATGCTTTTTGTTACTTAAGCTCAGAATTTCTTAACGCAGTCGCAACGTAGAACTAACACGTCCAGTGACACTTCTGTCAATTTTCTTTTAAATGCTCATTGATAATGGCCTAATCAAAGCCAGCATCTAATCAGGATATAAGTTAAACAGCTTTTACTGCACCATAGCCACATCTGTGCCACGGTTTTCTTTGATTTAGTTTATTTTTTCCTACAGCAATAATCTTCATCCCGCTCAACCAATCACAGACTGGCAGAAGTGCAGAAAACCTTACTTGTCAACTAAAAATGCGTTTTATTATAGGACCTTTCTTCTTTTTAATATCGCATCTCTATCAATTTACATCTATCCCCAGCTGTCCTTCCCTGGGAGATACTGCCCATCTGAAGATAACCATACAAAGTAAGACCCTTAAGGTTCAAACTCCACACGGGCACTGTAAATTTTGTCCAGCCTCTGGCAAGCCCAGACCTCTCTTACACAAACACAGCTAAAAAAGGGGCAAGTGTAAAACAGAAAGGACGGACAGTTGCATTCACTGTCACTATGTTTGAAAATAAAATCTACTCCAAAGAGGGAGTGGGTCAGTTAAATACTAGGGATCTCCAGAGTTATGTTACCAGGTTATATTTGACTGGAGCCCACACCACATTTGAGGTCACAAAATATTTAACTCTACAGAACTAAAAGTAGGCTCAAGTAAGGCATGTAATTCATCAATTTATAAGGGCTTTTTGTATTTTTTTTTCTCTTCCGCATTTTTCTTTGGCAGATCTAGTTTTGCCCACAAGTAGACACAAACCCACCTGCACTATCTCCTGTCCGCAAGGCAATTTTGGGTATATATTTATGTGTTAGACCACATGAAGCCAAGAATTACTGACTAAACCAAGCAAGCTTAGTTCTCTGGATTTAGATGTCTCAAATCTTCAACACTGGCTTGTTTTTCTAAACACAAAATAATGCTCTAACTGACCTTCATTTTTTGTTTTGTTTTTTTTTTTATAGACACAGGAAATCCCAACCATGAAAACCAGTAGTTTTCTTTACGGAATTGCCATATTAATAGTTCATGAGGGGCTAAGGGGTGGAAAGCTAGACCGACATTATTACGCGTGCATTCACTAGCTCACAAAAGACAGTAGGCAGAAGAAACACACATTAAAGACTTTAGTTACCATGTGTAGGTAACTAGCAACAGATACAGAGAAAAGCGGGGAAATGGAAATAACAGAATAGACATTATGATGGAAACATCAGTGGAAAATTAGAAGTCCTTTAATAAAAGAAACACATAAGGAATGTTTGTTCCATGTGCTGGACACTCCTTTGGAAAGCTAACAACCGCATTTTCTTAAATTACATTAAGACATTCCTAACATTGATAGGTCTAAAAAGGGCTGGTGCTCAGATACTGACATGCAAACAAGTATCTGTGCTTAGGTGGAAAGCAGGCACCAAAACGTGAACTTTTTCCTGGAGAAGCACTGCCCGATGGTGCAGGCCAGGAACCAGCCACCACAGTACCCATCCACAGGGAGGGAAGCTCTCCACGCAGGCCCCGTTAGGACAATCACCCAGCCCTGCTTCGACTGCCTGCTCTCCCACCGGAGTGCCAACGAGGCGAGGGCCTCGGCTGTCCCTCAGGGGACCAAGAACAGAAGGCAACTTTCTTGGCCTCCTGCGCACCGGGACAGCACAACCCAGGACACCCACCGCGCACCTACACCTGGCCCTCCAGCCTTGTAGGGAAGGTGCCGTGGCGTTCACGGCTTCCCCCGGCAAGACGGGACACCCCGACACTGCCGAGAGCCCCCGCGGGG
>JAVJGJ010000047.1:63741824-63772725 GCA_035590215.1 Microhierax caerulescens | reverse complement strand
GCCTTCCTCCCTTTCCCCTTTCCCAGAGGCAGCTTCATAGTACGTGATTGAAATGGAGCTAAGTAGTTTCCTTCAGGCATTTGGGCTTTTGGCGAGGGGCCAGCCCTCGCTCCCGGTAGCCTTCAGAGGCATTTAAACTCGGAGGGAGCTTCGCTCCGGTCCCTATTACTAATCTTATCTAATGAGGAATTTAAATTAGCCGGGAATATGAAAGTTTAACAAGAGCTTAATAAATGCTTTTTTTTAAAAAAAAAAACAAACAAACAACAACACACCCTGTTTTCATGGACAATCAAGGCACTATTGTGTTGTCCCTGTCGAAACCTGTTTTGTTTTCAACGTGCATTGCAACCCGGTTACCTAATTATAGACAAGTACATAAATACTGTGTGCAGCGCTGGTGGTGCTTTTGCGTTTTGTTTTGTTGCTTTTTAGGGTTTTTTCCCCCCTGTTTTTGCCCACGCTCTTAGCCTGGCCAGAGCATGTGACCCAGTTTACTTGAGCAGCGCTGGGGGAGAAAGGAGGCTGCTCCCATGGCGGCTCCGCTCTTGGATGGGAAGGGGCTGTGAGGGGAATGTGTGGTATTTGGGATCTGGGATCGGGTTTTGCTACCGGGCATGGAAGAGATGATCTTGCTAAAATGAGTAGAGTTTGGTATGGAAACTTGGTGTGTCCATTTTCTGTCTAAAGCTTCCATATGGATCGTTTCCTATAGTGGAAAGAATAACCCCAAAACATCAGCTTGTTGCCATAACAGTTCATACCCCTTTTTTTTTTTTTTTTTTTTTTTTTTAAATTGTTTGTTCTCTAAAAATGGCTAGAAAGTCAGCAGGGTGAATTGAAATTGAAAACTGCAGCTTCACCCATTTCGGGTGGTTTTGTTTTTCGTTTTGTTTCATTTCATGGAGGGGAATGTGGTTCCGGGAGGGGGGGGGGGTTGGGTTTGTCCATGTACTGTTGCATGTCTATTTGAACAGAGTACTTTCTTGGCAGATGGTCAGGGTTTTAAAAGGAAATCTCCTTTGGCATTGCGTGAAAGAAAGAGATGACTCATACAGTTGCACTCTTGGCCAGTAGATAAAGTTCTTGTTCATTGTGGGACTCCCAGCAGGACCTCAGAGTAATTTCCCGTTTTGCATCCTATAGAACAGGACATTTCTATTTGGGAACTTTTTTTTTCTCCTCTCCTCTCTGTTGTTGACGTTCCCCCTATTCCTTCGAACACACATGGGAGCAGTTTGAGTTATGTGGCGTGCATGCCAGTGCGCTTGGAAATGACATTCTTTGAAAGTCGAGTGTGCTGCGTTCTCATGCACAGGAAATGGGAGGATGTCTGCTGCTCCATTGATGTCCCCAGAAGACAGGCCGGCAGCTCCGCAGCCATGCTGAAATGTGGCTTTGTTTTCTGACACAGCGTTTGGGTTTTAACTGCGTGTCAGAGCACATTGTGTTCAGCTGGGTCCTTTCAGCCTCGTGTTTGTGTGAGGGAGAGCTACAAAACAACTTGAAATTAGACGAGGCGCGAGAGCAAAGTGTAATTATTTGTTGTGGTTCTCTATGGTCCTTTTCAACATCAGCCTACTGAAAACACAGATTTTATGATGAGAGTGATGATAATTTGACTGACTCACTAGAATGCTATTTTGGAAACCAAAGCTGACTTGCACCTTCAGCTGTGCGTTTGAACTCCTGCCCAGGTCTCAAACACTGATTTCTTTTCATTGTAACAGTCACCTAGTTACGGCTGGAGGAGCCTTTAATTTGTTTTGAACCTAGAAACCTCAAATCGAACATACTACATTCCTGCATACTTTTTGAAGTGTAAAATACAATTGGGTTTATTTTTAAACAGGCTGGTAACTTTTCTCTTTTTTCTTCCTTCTCTTTCACGTAGACATGTTTGGAGCTGGAACGGTATCTTCAGAGTGAACCCTGTTACGTTTCTGCATCTGAAATCAAATTTGATAGCCAAGAGGATCTCTGGACCAAAATTATTCTGGCACGTGAGAAAAAGGAGGAATCTGAACTGAAGAACACATGTGTCCCAAAAGAGGACAATCTTACTAGTCAGAACTTAGAGACCAACAGTTTGAATTCTGACGTGAGCAGCGAATCTTCAGACAGCTCTGAGGAGCTCTCACCCACGACAAAGTTTACCTCTGACCCTATAAGCGATGTTTTAGCCAGTTCAGGAAACTTGAGTTCATCTGTCACTTCCACTCCCCCATCGTCTCCTGAGCTGAGCAAGGAGCCTTCTTCCCAGCTATGGAATTGTACGCCGGGTGAGTTGCATTCACCGGGGAAAATTCGTACCGGTACCGCTGGAAAGACTGCAGAAAAAGGTACACCCGCCAATGGTGACACCTCGCCAGATGGCAGAAGGCGTGTTCACAGGTGTCATTTTAATGGTTGCAGGAAAGTTTACACCAAAAGTTCACATCTGAAAGCACATCAGCGCACTCATACAGGTTAGTAACCGTATGCTTATTAAGAGTTGGCAAGTACTGTAGGGAATACCCCTGATGGTGGTGGTGTCACAGCATTACACAATCGCTGGGTGGGAACCCAGGTTTGGAGAGATGATGTAATAGCAGTAGAGGCTTACCAGCATGGACAACATCACTTCCTCATTCTCTTCATAAGTGAGCTGAAGCCAAGATAGTTGGTGGTAGACTAGTCTGCTGTCATAGCAAATAGGAGCCACTCATCTAAGTAGGCAATAGTTGGGAAGCTGCAGTGGCATGCAGTCTCCAGGAGCAAAGGTCTAGCCAAACTAGACGGTAGACCTTTGTTGATATTTACTTCTAAAGCAAAAGCGAGTGGAGACTTTCTTGCAAAACAACAAACGTCATACCCGAAAATCTGTCCGATCACTAAACACTGTAAGAGCTTGTTTTCATGGTTTGGTCTACATCAGGTCTGTTCAACTAGACATCCCGAGGCCATGTTTATATGAACTACAGCTATAGTTTTAAATCATATAGCAGTTTTGTGTGGCGTTGTTATCGGCAAAAATCTTGGAAAGCCACAGCATGTTGTAGTCCTTTGAATGTATCTGCCTAGTTGGACTTAAAAAATGCCTTGATTTCCTGTGTAATTTCATACCAAAATACTGAGCAACAGTATTTATTGTTACAGAACCTGAGCTAAAAATAACAATCCTGTGTGTTACTGGGAAAGAAAGTGAGGAAGACAGACACTTCAGGGCTTTTATAAATATTTTATGGTTGAAGTAGCGTGCTGATTTGCTTGTTTGAGCATTATTATTTGACATCTCTCTATGACAGTGGTTAGATATGTAGAGCTGTGCCTTGGCTCAATAGTCGTTGCTTAACATGAGGAATTGGCCTGGCGTTCTTGGTGTACCCATCCAGAGACCTCTACAGGCGTTTTTTTCCCCCCAAGATGTGGAAAGAGAATTCAGGGAAAAGGTCCTATTTTGACTCATGAGCTCAGCATTTTGTGGCTTTTATGGGAAGTCTGAGCAAGCTCAGATGCTCCCGTTGTCATGCAGAAGTCAGATGAAACAAGATTATTTCAAGAGGAAAGAACAACTTCCACTGAAACCATGGTGGTTGCGCAGACATAAATAGCTGCCGGCCTCAGAAGTATTGCAGAGCTGTTGTCCTGGTGCTGTTTGGCTGAGAATGTTCCTGTGAATGGAAGTGGTATTTCTTGAATGCTGAAATAACAGTGTTCAAAGTGGCGTGCAGGCTTTTCCAAGAATATGTGGCTCAGCAGAAAGGAGGTTGCATGTTATGCAGATGAGCGAGTGACAGAGGACTTTGATGCAATACAGTAGCCTAATTGCATTTTGGAGCCTAGCTGTGCTGTCTTTAATCACCTTCATGAGGTGAATGATACCTGTTTGAGAGTAAGCCTGCCATTATGGATGAACAGGAATGGTAGAAAGCTGGATTTCTTTGTTTCCAGTGAGCCTGTTTAATCGCAGGGTTTTTTGTTGGGTTTTTGTTTTGTTTTGTTTTGTTTTTTAATAAGAATGAGATTATTTGATGTGCTGTTGCAGCAAAATAGTTAGGTAGGAAACGTGGTTGAATTTTGTAAGCTGCCTTTGCCTACATATTCTGAAGCGTTCAGATAGGTTAAATAAAATCGGCTGTCATTGGGGGGTGGAGGAGGTTTACATAGAAAATGAATGGGATAGCACCTATCTTTCTTTGAATGGAGTCATGACTAACATGTAATTTGCTTTCTTTGTAGGGGAAAAGCCTTACAGATGTTCATGGGAAGGGTGTGAGTGGCGTTTTGCAAGAAGTGATGAATTAACCAGACACTTCAGAAAGCACACTGGTGCCAAGCCTTTTAAATGTAGTCACTGTGACAGGTATGTGACTGAAATGCACCTTTTTAAATAGTTATTTTAATGCTCACTGGAAAGCGAGTCTCGACTGCTTTTCACTTGTGAAGGAACCATTTAGGAACGCAACTGCGTCTGGTATTTTTAAGGAATTACTGTGTATTTAGACTGGAAAAATCCTTCGGTTTTTCTAGTTGTTAGGATGCGGTTCGTAGCCTGCCGTTGCAGTTGAGTGTCCAGAAGTCCCTAGTGTTACCACGCGGGGCCCGCATGCTCTGAGTGCTCCCACGTATCCAGGGCACGCACGACCCCTCCTCCACCAGCCGGGCTGTGGAGTGGCAGCACGAGGGGGGGGTGCCTCAGCCGCGCGTGTCACGTCACACGGGCCAGCAGCCGTGGGCTAACGCGCAACCTGACTCTTGCCTTGCAGGTGTTTTTCCAGGTCTGACCACCTGGCCCTTCACATGAAGAGACACCTCTGAATGGGTCACGAGGTGAATCCTGCGGGCTACGAGGCGTCCAGGTTGAAGAGCCTTGAGCGGAGGGATGCGTGTTCCAGCCAAAGCATGCCATTTTGCACCCTACCCAGTTGCCTCCAGGACCTCACTTCCTTGAAGGTCTTTTGAGGGCTAATAAGTCATGTAAGAAACGGCATAGCAACCGCGGTGCGTGATGTTTGGGGTTTCCTGGACTCATACACTGGTATCTAACCTTCTGAGTGGCTCCTAAGCCTTTGCCGTGAGCATGTGCACTGAGAATGTTAATGATTGGGCGACTGTATGCGATGAGGATCTCTTGATGACTGTATGCTGAGGCACATTTTTTTTCTTGTGGTTGTTTTATAACTGTAAGAGAAAAAAAATAGTCTGAATGTCTTGTATGTGAGGAATATCTCGTGAGATGGGACAACCACCAATCATTTCCAAGGGGTGGGGGGAGGGGTGTCTGCACCTTTTTAGAGGGAAAACGGAGAGGGGAGAGGGGGGGATAAAAAGAGTCAGGATGCCAGAATGGAGATGGGGGACCTCCCTATTCCTGTGTGAGAGGAGCTTTAGGTGTCTGGTGCAGCTATTAAACGTGCAATGTGTCAAGTAGCTTGTTTTACTTGCTACAGAGCTCATTTGTAATCCATTGTATAAGCTGTGTATTTACAAATGTAACACAACTATAACTTTTCATTATAATACAAAGGTTATTGCATGGTTCTGGGGAACTATATGCTTTTCCATTCTTTAATCAGGACTGCAGTTTTGATTCCAGTTAAGAGCAGCTAAAATACAATTGGTCTAATGTTACATAATGTATGGAACATGAATAGTTTTTTCTGTTGGGTGGATAAAACCACTATTGGTTAGAAACTGATTTTTCTCATGCAGCTAATTTTTCTCTTATTTATGCCTTGAGGACTAACTTCTGGTTTTCTAGCTGTTAATGCACTGTTGACCTTAATAATGGTGCCTTATGCAAGTGACCTTCTCTTGTAGGGGGTCTTATACAGGGGTATGGGTGATGCATGCTTTATTAAGGCTCTCTTTTCACCTGGCATTGTACTGTATCAAATGTATAATATGAGGGGAAAAAAAGGTTACTTCCAGGGTCCTCCTTCACAAAGACAAATATAGAGAAAAGTCATTCATGTCAGTACAGTATTTGTTTAACTTAGACAATTTGACTGTGTTACAGTATAATGCATATGCCAATTGAATACCTGACCAGTTCTGCCACCTTGAGACTTTTTTTATATTGACCTTGCACAACAACTGTGTATATACACACCCCAACTGTACTTAATATGTCAAGTTTTCATACATATTAAAGATACAGAAGTATTAAAAGATGTATTTGCTTAAAAGGCACAAGTTTCACATCTATATATCTAGCTATCTGTTGGTCATACAGAAAGAAACTATATTACTTTTTTTTTAAAAGTGGGCAGAAAAATAATTGTGTATGTATATTTGTGTGTACAGTCTGTGTATGTGTGTATATATATAGATAATATATAAATATTTTTTTTAAAAGGAAAAAAATTAGAACACATAGCTAGGAAATGCCACAGCCCATCAAAATATTCCCTCTCCCCACCCCCCACCCCCCGCGCAATACAGTCATAAAGGAGACAAAGAAATGAAAGATACAGTTAATTAAAATCTAGCATTTTTAGAGGCTTTACCTTTAGCTTAATGGTATGCTAAAGGCTTTGTTGGCATTCAGTCCTTCTCAGACTGCTGACTGTGTTTTGTAGTTATTAGGTTGTCTGGAATAGCGTATCTGTGACCATTTAAGAATGATATGAACCGAATATTGGCATGCTAAAAGAATATTAGCTGTGTGCAGATGAAGTACACTCGGGTTTTGGCCTTCCAGCTTGCTGGAGGACCTGTGAGTGAGCTAGTCGTTGTGGTGGTTGAGCTCTAATTTTACATAGTTCAGCTAAAATAAAGACTGTTTTTTCCTAGAGTAGAAATAGTCTGTCCAAAAGCAGTATTTTTTTTTTTTTTTTGGAAGCCAGCTCACTACAGTCGCTGCAATGAAACATGTGACCTGTTTCTTTTTCTATTTATTATTGGTCTTGCTTACTATGCTAATATTTTGGTATACCTTCCTGGAAATGTATGTAGATAAGTCGTTTAAAAAAAAAGTATATGCAAGTGATCTGGTTCTAAGGAACACACAGGCTTAAATAATTTTCATTTCATTTTTGGTTTAAATTGCCTGAAAATGCACTTTTTTTTTTTTTTTCTTCCCTGAAAACAACATTTCCCAGAAAATAGATTTCTATTTAGGGTTGGGTTTTGTTGTGTTTTTAACTCCTTGTTTGCATTGTCCTTGGCTTAGCCATAATTCTTATAAACAAGAAAGTAAACAAAAGCAAAACCAAACAAAAAAAAATAAAACAACCAACCCCAAACAAAAAAAAAAATTAAACTTGCACTGGCTTGTCTCAATTGTGAAATACCATCAGACTTGTGTGGATGGGGTGGGGCTGTGTGCCATATGTCAAATGCCTGTAATTTTCTTAATAAGCAAGTACATTTTGTTCAGGTGATAACTGAGCCTCAATCAAGCTGAAAAATAAAAAAAAATAAAACATTTTTGCTTGAAATTTAAGAAGAAAAAGTTTCTATTAGTGAAATTTCTTTTTTTGTTTTTGAAGCACCCTGTTATCTAAAGAATCTCTTTGTAAGATTTTTGTAAAAATTTTGTTTTACAAGATTTTATTTGAAATTGTTTTTTGCAAGATTGTTATATTTCTGTATGAATGTATTTTTTATTGGAATAACATAAAAAGAAATTCTTATCAGCATTATGTGTCTGGTTTTATCTTTCTCCTCTCTGAAGTCCCACACACCAAATGATGTCAAGTACTATGTCTGTGCTTTACCTTGAGTCACCTGGTTACAGGTACAAACACATTTGGGTCATGTCACTTAGTGGAAGACAAGCCCTGATGATAAAATAATTTTGGCAGTAGAAACTAGAAGTTCTTCCATATCTGAAAAGCTGCTGTTGACTCACCTTTTGTCTCAACGGAATAGTTAACGTGATTGTTACTGCAAGACTGCACCTTTATTCCAAATGGTTTGTTCTGGAGAGGTGAATGCGTGTAGGGCAAGTTCTGCATGTGGGAAAGGAGATTCAGTGGGCATTTAAAGTGAAGGGAGAAAGGTGATGGCTGGGCTGGAGGTGACACAACTTCTACTGCAGACTGTGGGCCTTTGAACTGCTCTGTTAATGGGAATGCAGGTGCACTTGGGGGAACGAATGCAGGGAAGGAACCACATGCGATCTGCCTGGCCCAGATGCACAGATCCAAGTCAGCTGTAGGGCTGACCTGACCCACATGCTGGTGGTGACCTTCAGCCACCTAAACGCAAGCCTCTGAACTGCATTTCTTCAGAGCAATGGCTCTTCAAAGCATGCCTGGCATGTACGCTGGCTTGGGAGACATGCAGAACTTGTTTAATGTTGCCTTGTGGCTTCTGCTTCGCTCACGCTGGTGTTAAAAATCCCTGAAGCAGTGAGTAAAACCATTGGCAGAAATGGCAAAGCCGTATGCTGAGAAACTTGTCTTTGAACGTGTGAATTCAGTTCACAGCAATTGAATGTTTCATGGGTTTAGATAAGAAATGGTCTAAAAATTGATGCAGAAATAAACTGAATCAAACACAGATAGAGGCAGTAGCAGCACGGCGGAGAGACCCTCGCCACCTACCTTGGTTAGCCCTGCAGCTGGCTGTTAAGTGGACAATACGACCCTGTATAGGCAAGCAACAAATAGCAAATTAAGCAAATCTTGTGATCTGCAACAAGAGGGATATATTAAATTTTACCACTGGTACAATCTCACACAGTGAAACACACATGTCTTCTGGGAAATTTAGTTAGAGTTGCAATAGAAATAGAAAAGGCTACTGAGGTTTAAAGATTGTGACATTTTGCCTTCTCATCTGTATACTATGTAGAAATGGAAATATTTTTAAAGAACTGAGCTTGACCTTGGAGGTTCTCCACCCAAAATGTTCAATGGGTGTGTAATACAGAACAAGGATTGGCAAATTTTTGCCTGTTTATTGGGTGTGTGTCATCTAGGGCTGTGTCTTACCATACCTTTAAAAAAAAAAATATCCTGATAACTCCATTATTAAGGATGTTATTGAGATCCCACCCAGTTCTTTTTCTCTGAGAGGCTGTACTGAAAAAACAGTGGTGTTCCAGAAGAAAAAGGCTAGTGACAGAGCTGTTGGGCAACAAGGAAACTACAAAGCAGAAGGCAATAGCCATTTCAGGGTTAGTACATGTCAACATGACATCTACTGCGGGCTTGCTTAATTTTGGATTTTGAAATGCGGAGTAGATGGGAAGGGATGTGAATCTGAGGGTGAAGAAGTTAGGTGGCTTAGGTTTGGACCTGCATTAGTAGCCTCAGCAAGTTCCAACAACTTCAACTGAGGTTAACAAGGTAAAAATGAGGACAGAGCCTGTATGTAGCCAGCATGTCCACTTCTTGCTCAAAGGTGAGATACGGCGTGTTTGTGCACTTAGGCACACATATGCACAGGCAAAGGTCAAGATGAAACAATTAAAATCCCAAAACAGAACCTGTTTGGGTGTTTGGGGTTTTTATTCCCTCGTGGGTGTGAAAAATCCTAGCATGCAAGAGGTCAGTGCAAGTAAAATGTATCACAGTTTACCAGCTTATTGGAACAACTGCGTATTATAAATAGAGCAAGGTGTTGAAGTTCACAAGACGAGTAATTGCTATTTTCTTAAACTAGATGTTTATATTGTTTAGAAGGTACTGTCTCTCTCCCTTCTAACCCATATTATGATTTGTCACAAACTGAATCTAGAATTGTGCCTGTTAGAGCATGTTGCAGACAAGCTGTATTTTATTCTTTCCTCTGTAGGAGTAATTCATGGTACCTCTGCATTTCTGTCCGTCTTTTACATCTTCCATTCTTCTCAACTACTTGAGCATTCGCTCTTTATTTTCTTTAATTGCGCTGAAAGCTCTGAGGAATAAAAACAACCTCTATAAATCACACAAATAGCAGCAGCAGAATTACAAACAAGGAGAAGGAAAAACGCTATGGTGAGTGTTTCAGAAAGTAGCTGAGTGTTATTTATGCGGCACCAAAGGAGTACGTGATCTTACATACTCACACAAGAGCGAGAGACATTTAACAAGAGGGAAGGTCCATGGCCCATCCGTTGGATGTCTCCTTAGCCTTGTCTTCAGGGAGGAGTTAAAGAAGGCTGAAACAGTAAGGGGAGCTCTAACTGTGCAGGAGCCGGGGGACACATGACGGGTACAGAAGGTTTCCCCTCTGCCTTTTAAGGATAAAAAGACCTGTATTTCCTCCTTGTTCCTCCATTTTCCAGAAATTCCTTGGAGTCAAAATGCTCGCATAGGAAATCTCTGCAATGCTCCTTTCTCAAGCCTCTCTAGCTTTGCTTTCTCAGGTAGCACTGGTTTATACACAACAATAGCAGTACTCCAGCTCTTTATTTCTGGTGACAAGAGGTTATTGAGCAGCTTGTACCCTCCCAGAAGTCTGCCTGCTTTTGCTTCATCCCATGGGATTGTGTAGCCAAGAGGCATTAACAGGTACTTCTGAAACAAAGCCTGTGACATGGCAAGAAGCTCTGCTGAGATTATACAGTCCAAGGCAATAGTATCTTTATATTTTTCCCTTTAGCTCTTTTACCTCTACACTGGCTGTTTCATCCTTTATTCATGGTGGCTAGATATATGGCATTTATTTTTGATCAAACCTGTAGCAATACTGTCTCATAACCGTTTGAGCTCTTACATATAAGGGAGAATGAGCAGACGGAGTATTGCTTTTGCACATAGGTCTACAGAGGTTTAATCAGTCTAAGATTCATTGGGGCTACCCTGGGAAATAAGGGTTTGCAGGTTCATGCATTAATATTGTGCAGCCTTGGTCAAAAGCTCATTTAAGTCAAGGAGAAATTCCTCATTGAATTCAGCTTGCTCCAGACACAGTCATTTTTTCATAGAGCTGAACCTGAAGAGGAAGTACATTTGAAATCCATTCAGAACCAAATTTTCGTTCAGTGACATTTATGACTATATTTTGCCCATTTCCCATTGAACATTTGATAGCTGGAGTTTACGAGTGCAAGCCTTGCAAAGATGATTTTTTTTTAAACAGAAATGTGGGGAGGCTCTCAAATTTATTTTTGATTGCAGACTGATGATAAACCTTGTAATTTGTTCCGCAGTTTCAGTTACACAACAGCTACATAACAATTCAGTAAGTTATAGCAGTGACTATATTGGATTGTGATGTTTTCAATCCGAATGCTTCACAAATTATTAGCTGAGAAATTACTAACTGAAGAAATTAACTGGATTTGTAGGGTATCATAGCAACAAAGGTGGCCTATGGCTTTAAAAAAAAGTGCTGCATCAGATACAAGCCAGCACATTTGTTCAAATAAAGGAGAAACTCTTCAGAATTTTCAACTGAGGCCACAGATTGGTTGTGTTCTTGAAATATAGGTTTATAATTTGTCACAGGAAAAATAACTCCATAAAGCAAAACCGCTAAGGTGTTTTAAGATGATCTATTATGCGGAGGTGTCTAGTGCAGCCATTTTGGATTGGTGTCATGATAGGAAACAGATGGTGTATGTGTTTATGTTTAACATTTAAGGAGGTATAGAAAGCAATTGGGAGGTGATGTATTTTGTTAATGGGCGAGTAAAGCCTCATATGTACAGTTAAAATAGAATGTAAAAAACAAGCAACATTTTTTCACCACAAATGAGGCAATGCAACAACACACTTAAGTAGATTTATTTGACTTGTTTCACTTTAAATAATTTTAATGAGAAATTCTCTAAATGTTTTTGAGCGGAGATAGAAAGTAATCTGGTAACCACATGTCTTGATGTAAGCCAAGCTGTTCTTTAACAGCACTTTCTTTCAATACAATATAAATTTAGCTGGAATTAGCATTGCTGAATATTAGTCCCTCAGTGCCTCACTTGCTAAACCTCCATATTCTTTTTATTGCCTCTGTGCATTTCAGAAGCAGAGTGTGTGGTCAGTTCTGGACAAAGGCAAATTATCTCACAGGGCTGGGGAAGGCAAGGTATTTGCTGAATTCTGTAACATTAACAAACACCTCAGCAATAATTCAGGAAGGCAGCAGATCTGCACTTCATATAGTAATTTATTTTTCCTGTAACATGCTACCTTTTGGGTTTGATGCTTAATATATCAAAAATCTAGTTATTCATGCAAAGCTGTATTTTTCTGAATTTTATGTACTTCACCTTACTGTATGTTATTTCATTTATAAGATTTATCTTTGAACATGCAGTGATAGTCAAACACTATTGTTCATTTCCAAGCTTTGCAAGGCAAGTTACTCAGTCTTCTGGGTTTTCTTGCATTTGTTTTTGCTAACTATGAAGAGGACACTGAGGGCAACTGGATTTTAATAGATCCTCACTGTAATTAATTATTCATCAGCAGTAGAAGTATTAGCAGTGGTAGTCAGGCATGCAGAGGAGGCTGAGATCTTACCATGGTGAACCTACATGGAGAGAGGCTCTTCCATCCATGCTCTGTCTAATTAGACCACGGCGTGTTTGGAATTACCCACATCCAAAGAGAGAAAAAGAAGTTCTGCAAACTGTTCTGATGATCTCAGCGGTTTTCCTTTTCCTGGTCAGACAGATAATGCTGGTGATATTTTACCGTAATTCCATTCAGTCCCATCAGCCTGTCACCGATGGACTCATTCTGAACACCAGGATGAGAAATCACCATGCAGAACACTGTGCTTCAACGCATTTCTGTGAGCGTTTTGAGGTGGGATGTTGTAATGCCCATGCCTGTCTCATGGTTGGGATGTTTCTTCCCTTTTTAGGGTTTCGTTTTCTATTTCTAACAACTTTCTTCTGGCAATAACTTTGGTATATTCTGTGTGACATGCTTTGGACCTACTGAGATTTCTTCTTAATTTGAAAAAATTGTTAAGAATTAATCTTTAAACCCACAGATAGAAAAGAGTAAATAAGAGATGTAATAATGTTATAGTATTAATGGGATTTGAGCCTCAGTGGGAAATAGATGCATTATTCATAAGGATTGATGGTCTTTAGTGTCCCAACAGCCCCTCGTGGGGCTTTGGAGGTATTAGACCGGCCACTGGAGAGAGGGTTGCTCTAACGCTCAATAAGCTAAACTAAAAATATCGCAGAATTATAAAGCAAAAACTAATCAAATCCTAAATATAAATATGATGATACAAATCCATCCCCTAGTTATCTCCAGAAACCACCCTGCCTCAAAGGGTTGTCAGTGACTCGTCCCTTATTATCTTTAATCAAGCAGAAGAGAGAGGTATTGAACGCCACAGTGGATCTGTATAACAAGGCACTGCAGGTGAAATCTATAGTGCTCTGCTTCCCACTCCATACGTGCTGCCGGCCGGCCCCCGCTCCTCTAGCGAAGGAAAGGGCAGCAGAGAGACAAAGGGGTGCAGTGTTTACACAGCGACTGTGAAGTCTTCTGTAGCTTCTTCTAATTGCTATCCCCAAAGTCCAGACCACAGATGCTTCATAGGGCAAAACCAGCCTGGATGCCTGTAGGTAAAAATTATGTGGTAACAGGCAACAAAGAAGCTGACTAAAGGAGATTTCTGCAATAAGGTTTCCAGCACATACACAGATGGGAACTACCCAGACTCTGGTCTTTGTGTTCTGTGACAGGACATTATTTATCTCAACTATAATGGACAACTTAAAAAAAAAGAAGAAGAAGAAAAGAAAGTGTGTATTCTTTCATTTATCCAAACAAGTTAGGCACTACAGTTCAAATGCCTGTTTGCTGAGAGGCCAAAACTGCTGGTCACCAAACCAATGTAACTGTAATTCAATACTAAAAAAATATATTTTTCATTAGATGTTAAGTATCTTGGGATAATGATGAGGTCATAAAAGACTAATGTGTTTGGCCAGAAGAGGGAAGAAGATTCGTAAAAGAATAAAGAGCTGTGGGGTACAGCTCCTTTTGGCAAAAAGGGCGGCACCCACAGTCTGCTCGGGCAAATATTTGTGTATGCAGATAGTTTAATGCAAAGCAGATTTAAGCCTCGATCCTGACATAAGGTCCATGCAAACAGCCTTCAGAGCCTCACCTCCTGTCCCCTGTGACACCAAAAATAATACAGGACTTCTTCTGATCACCACAGAGGACAAGGAGCATCCCTGATAAGAGGTGCGGAGTCCCAGAAAGAGATGCCCTCATGCCTTCTGGGGCTGTGCAGCCAAGGTCCGGGGTGTGCCAGGACCCTGAAGGTGATAAATTTAAGTGAGGAGTGGGTCAAATTTCAGGAAAGATGCAGCTCTTTGTGATACTGGTGTTTGAAAACACAAATCAGAGCAACGGTGCTAAGAGAGAAAACCTTCAGTCTTCGTACTGCAGCACTGGGCTTTTTCCAGTGTTTGGTGGGAGACCCTCAGCTTTGTGACTGCCTAGGTCACAAATCCCTTACCAGAAAATGAACAGGTGATACACCCATGATCCCCCATACACTTTACTGCGTCCTTTCAACCCATGACATGTAAATACAGGCTTACATTTTAAAGCTAAAATTCAGTTCTTAATAGAAAAGCACCAACAAAGAAAAAATAGCAGACTATAAGGAGCCCAAGAATCTTCATATTTTTTGTTAAAATTTGTATATGTACACACACACACAGATATGCATATATGCAAACAGATTTTCTTGTCTAGGATGTTTATTTTCTATATGCTGTTACGTTCCAATAAAAGTGTCCTTCAAGAGTCATCTGTGGGACTGACAATAATATATGGGTCTTAAACTAGGGTGTAAGGTGAAACCAGCTGAAAACACCGAACAAAATGAAAGAGTCTGTGCTAGTGAAAAAGATTAAAAAAAAAAAAAAAGGCAATAAATGAAGCCAACATTCAGAGATCTTTTGATTTAACACTTTGTGGGAGTATGAGTAACCTAAGCATGTCATCATTGAAGTTTCTGATGCTTGTATTCAGTGGATCATAAATCCAAAGCTTCCACAAGTCAGGAACCAAGTCCTCAAAAACCCCCAAAAAGTTATCAAGTGCAAGATTACCTTAAAAATCTGGAAAGGAAAATAATGATAATATGACATTGTGTGGTCTTTTTGTATTTAAATTCTGTATTTTGGATCCAGCAGGGTACATTTAGAACATGTTTTCATTAAATACTTTACAAAGAAAGTTAGAAATATCAGTTTTAAAGATGAAAGTTACAAAACTAAAAAATAAAAAAAGGCAATAGATACTCAAGCTCATATTATAAAATGGTATGATTTGGTCACACTGAGGCAAGTGTATGCAAATAATTTTTTTTTGGTAGAGTAAATCAGTAAAGCTTCCTTGATTTCATGGGCCAGAAGGTATAAGCCATATCCTTCAGGCTGACAATATCTGGAAAAAAGCTATTAAAGCAAAACCACCCCCAAAATCTGACAACATGGTCCTCCTTTGCCTCAAATCTAGAAAAGGAGCTGAGTCCTTAGAAGTGCCTAAGGAACGTCATTAAGTATTCCTCTGTGGGAAGTCCATGTGAGAATTGCTCTGAACTGACTTTTTTTCCTTTCTGCTGTTCCACCTAACATTTTTATCTCATTATTCTTAGCAGTGGTAAGTAACTATGACAGGAAGACAGAGTGGAAAATTAAGGCTTGTTAAGACTATTATACACCAAAAGGATCATGTCATAAATGAGATTTGAGTCTGCCCAGTTTGGGATATAATTAAGTAATCATGTTCAAGGTGGATGGGTTTGAGACAATAAAAGGCCACCGGAGGTTGTTCAGTTTCAAAGGGGCAAATCTTTTTATGCTGAGAAGTTATGAGGGTGCGATTTCAGCAGTGAAGGACCCTGGCTCCCTCCCAGCTGTTGGATGTGGGTGCTTCTGCCCCTGGGAAGGGAGGGCAGTTCCGGTGACGCCATCATCCTTCAGGATGATCTTTCCGACAAGCAAATGCTATTTTCCCATGTCTTGTTTTCCATGAGCATATCACCAGTGTGCATTCCCCTCCAGATTCAGTCTACAGGAACCTATCGAGAATAAGAACGATAAACTCAGCACCCTGGGAAAGGGTTGCATGTGCTGAAAATTTCACTACCACCTAATTCACTGTTGAGGAAAGTGTGTTTAAAACCAGTCGTCAAGGCTGCGAATAGTAAGCATATTCCAATACTATGGGCACAGCAAGGAAGTGTCAACAAAACCGCAACAGGAAAACAGTGAGGCTTTTTCTTGGCTTTGAGAGAATACAGTGAGTTTAATGTTGCTGCTTTCTCATTTTTTCCATGTTATCAGGATGGAAAGCTGGGCAGGACTTAGCTGAATCACTGCTCGGAAGTCAGTCCAGAATGTGAGTGAATCAAACAGTGTATGGGATACAGTGACATGTATATTTAGTGTCATTTGGGGTTGTGCAGTTCTCGAGGGCATAATGGATGACTCTTTTTTTTTTCCTGCAAGTAACCACAATCACTATATGAATCATTTAGGGGATTGATATTGAAAGCTATCATATCATAAAGGTACAGTTTTCCCCTGAAAACAGCAGCTTAGAAGACCTTCAGAACCACGCTAACAAAGATGGTGCCGTGCTGAGATACCTATTATTACATGCACACAAAGAGATTGAACCGGCATGTGGGATGGAGTGTTGGAGGAAGGAAAGGAAGAGAAAGGGGATCACATAAAGTTTCAAATAGTACTTTTTAAACATGATATTCTTCACTTTGAAATGCAAGATTTAAATGCAGCATATGTGTGCATTTTTTTTCTCTAGTTATCTCCTCCTTTCTTAATTCCTCAGAAAAAAAAGGGTAGGAAAAATCTATCCTCCGGGCTTTGTCCTGCTATCTTTCACCTTTTCCAGTCTGCCACTTCTTCAAGTGGAAATGTCTGTTTATGATTTCAGGCTGTGCAACTTGTAAAGTATTAGCCAAGACTTAAGCTTTTACTTTGGCAAAATAATTTTCCTTTCAATAAAATCTCAGGGCAGGGGGAGTTAATGGAACAGGACACAGGCACACCCAGCAACAACAATAAATTAACACTGTATTTAAAAAGTCAGTCAGTCCTATTACCTATATGGGAATTATCTCCCGTTCGCCATCTAGGAATGCTGTAGAAATGGGGGTCCTGTGGGATATGTAGGTGGAAGCACACTGTGGAAGGTGGCTCCCTCCTCATCCTCGGCGCAGGGAAGGTTGGGGTAACGATGTCCTTGAAAACAGCATTTGTTGGCCGTTGTGCTCCTCTGCGGGAGCAGTTGACAGGAGGCCAAGGTCTGGGTGTGGAGGGGTGCCGCTGCAGCTGGGCAGCCCAGCAGCTGTCCCTGTGGCCGTGGCGGTGGGGGCTGACTCGCAGGAACCCACTGCCCCACTTCCCCCTCGCATCACCAGCATTTGCTTTCACAGCTACAGCAGGTGGACGTTTCCCACTCTGGCAGGTTATGTACGTGCTTTTCCAAATTAACGTTGCTGTAACATAGGATACCATCATCATCACCTGCATCACTATTACATCAGCGTTTCCTGGTGATTTTGTCAGTCCCATCTTCTTATGACAGTCCCATTCTTCTTATGATTCCTAATGACAGGCCACTGCTCAAGTAAGAATTGCACAAAAGGTGTGTATTTGTTGTTAAGGCTTGAAAACAAAGAATGTCAGACCTGCTAAGGAATGAGGGAACTGAATTAGCCTACCTGTGCCCCACTGTGCTGAATCTGGTCCAGCTTTCTAGAAATGCTGGATCAGCAAAAGCAGGTGGCAAGGAATCTAACTGGAACAGCAGGAGCAACTAGATTTCAAAGTTCACTCTTGTCACAACCCCTTTTCTTCAAGTTCTTAGATTTGAAAGAGCTTATAAATACATTAAAGAATCCCTCTTCCCCGTGCTCTTTTTGCAGTACAGGGAACCATGACCGTCTTTAAAGCAAATATTTCGGGCAAAGACCTTTGTGTAAAAATGCTGTATTAACACAGAGTCAGAAGCAGTGTTTCCACAAAACATTCAGAGTTAATATAGGTTTTGGTTAATAAAGGATTTCTTATACAGTTTTGACTAAAGATCTTTGTTTTGTTTATCTGCCTGTAAGATGCAGAAAAAAATTAAATCCATGTTTTTAGAATATATCAATAACGATAACTCACACTGAACTGTTAATGGAAGCAAATAACTGAAGTGACCCAGATTTCTGTTTTGCATTGTTATGAGAAATTGCTGCACACGGAAGCCTACATTTTGTCAGTCTCAGCTGCTAGACCTATAGGCTAAAACATGGACTGACATATTTTCTAAACTAAAGCTAGAAATTCAGTATTAAATCTACGCATTACAACACATATGTGAATAATATGTCAGATGAGCATACAACTGAGTATCTAAGGACATCAGATCCTTAGAAATATCATGGCCTCTTTCCTCTTGGGCCATTTTAAATTTGGGATGTCTCCATCAGTGGCGTCAGAACAGAGTAAAACCGACACAAAACAGTAGGATGTGATCCCGCCTTCCCTACTGTAACATCTGCCATCTTCACTGATTCGAAGATTGAACTTGGGCCACACGTATAATAAACAGACGTATATTGCTTTCTGGGGAAGACGTAGCTGCCAAGGAGGTATACTGGAAAAATATTTGGGAGCTTAGTGTTGATCTAAATGTTAGTCCACCCCGATCCTGAGCGATGTGCCATCACTACAGCAGCCTCAGAGCATAGCTCACTCGCAGCAAGACTCAGCTGCCTGCCTGCAAACACAGATTAGCGCTTTCTTTGAGGAGCAGGAGGTGCAATTCCCACACCAGGAGCTCAGCGCTCGGACCACCAGCCCCGGAGATGCAGGCTCAAGTTCACCCCCACTACCAGGCACCCACCTGGGGAGGAGTTAGGGCAGAAGTGGCAGCAGGCCATCACCTCCAGCTGCTTTGAAGCAGCCACCAGCTGAGGATGCCAACTGCAGACGACTGGTTTGGGTTTCAGTATGAAGGTCCTAAATCTGCCTATATATGATGCAGGCAATACATTTTCCTAAGCCAGGGTCTGGGTACTACTCTGAGGTCAGTCACCTGAAACTGAAACACACAGCTTCGTAAATGTTCAGCGCCTTCCATATCTCACTCCTAACACATTTTCCTCAAAAATCTCACTCTTGGATAGTCAATGTCATAAGGACTCTCGTCTGTCTGAATGTTTATATACATTGCATTTTAAGCTACATAGCTCACTGTCACTGACTTTTACAAGAAAAGTATATTTAAAATAAATAAGAAGATTAACATTGGGTTAAAAAAGCAAAAAAAAAAAAAAATCCTGTTTGAGAATTCAGGTTGAAAAAAGCAAAAAAAATCCTGTTTGAGAATTCAGGCTGCTGAAGATATTAAATCAGTTATTATGTGGCATTTTAGTTGTTTCACAATATTTTATTTTTACTGGTGGGTCAAATGAATCAGCTGACTGTAGGCAGGATTGAAGACAATGGGTAATTAGTGCATGGGTGAGTAAAAATATATACTGCATACTTTTCTGTCTCCACATGTTATTTTTCCTTAGTCTGATGCCAGACTCATTTGATAAAAGTGACTCAGCTTTTGCTGAGCCAGCCCTGCCATTGACAAACTCATCCCTAGGAAATTACATTTTCTCCTCTCAGAGGTGGACTTGCAACATATTGTCAATTTTAAAGGTTGAAATTTAGGCAAGAAGAGTAAAAGAATGTGCTTTTAAACTCTTTGGTAAGTATGTCTTTTTATTTCCCTTGGGAAAAATGTGAAAATACAAGGTAAAGATGGTCAGAAAAATTTCTCCAAAATGCGTGAAGAATCTTCTTCAACTTCTACCAATTTTACTTTCTTTCAGTGAGAGTTCTGTTTATTCTACATTTCCACCCCAAGATGCAACAGGTAAGAAAGAAGAATAATTTTTAAAATAATCTCAGTTATGTTTTCACATTTTTTAGATCAGCATATCTCCAAACATGACATCTCAACTAGCTGCTGAGAATATAATTCTCATTAAAAAACCTAACACCGAGCCACACTTTATTAATTTTATAGGTTAATTTACTTTACAGACTTAATTCACATAAAATTTATAAGGCCGTTGGCCCTGCTTTAGTTCACAGTACATTCCCACAACATCATCTGATTATACTGGACTGTCACTTCCAGACTGGAGTTCTATTTTCAGCTAATATATGTGAACCAGGGTAGCTCAATAGATGCATCAATTTATACAACATTTGAATCTCAATTTGTGATCTTTTTGGAGTTATTGTTGAGGTGAAATAGGCTGAAGGAGGAAAAATCATAAAGTCTAAAGAGGTTTGGAACATTTTTCAGGTGGCCTTCTCCCTAGTGAAATCAGAGCTCTCTATGTAATTTATGAGCAGACGACAACACCTAAAACAGGGTTCAAAGAAGCCAGTGCTTTGTGTGAAGTATTAACAGTATGAAATGACAAAGAAACGTTCAGATTTCTGCTATGCCATCAAAGGTTGTTAGACAAATATGGGGTTAGAGGAAAACACCTTCTCCTATTTCGGATTTGCAGCTACAAATGACTCTTGGAATTAGTTTCATCTGTCAGCTTCATCTTTTCTTGCAAACAGCAGAAGTGATACTCTCTTGGTATGTGTGAGATCCAAGCTCATATATCTTTGAAACCCACTTTGGGGCAAGAAATTGCACCAATGTTTTCTGCAGTTCAGAAAGGCAATCACTCTCCTTGGAGAATTCTGAAACAGTGCTGAAATTGAGTATGCAACTGGAATTGCTCCATTCCATATAAATTAAGAAAATACTAATAGGAAAAGAGACTATCTCACTAGGCTGCAGTTATTTTCTTAATGCTTTTTTAACCCCTAAATCTCTGTTTCTGAAAAACATAGGATTTTAATTTAAGCCTCCCCTATTTAAAGAGAATTCTTTAACAACCAGGCTCCTGAATATAAGAAAAGATACTCATGAAAGATTTTAGTTTTGTTTTAGAATCTAAACTCAGATTAACATGTCTGGTTAGGTCAGGAATTTAGGTGCAATTCAATGGCTCGGTTTCTGCAGAATGTCAGACTGTGAACTCTTCTACGTAAGAGGTACAGATCAATGAAATTTTACAGATCACTCAGAAGTACCATTATCCATCTGAAGCCAATGCTAGTCCTTCCAATAACTCCAGCAGATGCCTCTATACATGTCTGTTACTCTGGGATGATGCATATTGCTGGTGTCTTCACTGTGGCAACAAACAAACAAAATCTACTTACAGCAGTAAAATGTCAGTAGGTTCTGCCTACACATTCATTATACTTTTGTTTGCTTTTGTTTTGTTTCTGTGGGGGTTGATTGCTGACTTTTTACACAGGAAGATTTTTCTAAATCAGTTTAAATCACTAGGAATTCCCTCTTTGCCTTCAGTACTTAAAGGAGGGAAACAAGAGAAGTATTCCCGGTGCCACATGTTGCGTGTTCACAAGAACAAACGTTCAAGATCCTTCCCCTTCCTCCTGCTGCCTGAAGGACTCTTTGATAAAACCAGTGCACTTTTTTTTTTTATTGTGGCTCATGGTGCTTTTAAGATCTAACATGCTATCTGGGTAGGCATCAACATTTTACAAGAATCTTTTTTTTTACCTCCAAATTCATAGTTCTCCATCAAAGATTTTAGCCCAAACAGCAGTTAATAAAGCTGGATGACCTCTTGCTCTAGGATTTTTTTAAGTCTCTTTCAGACTAAAATTAGATTTCCTCCTTTAGGAAGAGAAACAGGCCAATGTGTGACCCTTTAACTGTCAATCATCTGGAAGTAAAGCAGAGAACTGATTTCTCTCAGAGCAGCAGAATAAAATGCTCCATAATAATGTGGCTATACATATTTATAAGATCATTATTAGTCTTTAGTATGATTGTTCCTACTTGATAGTCAATGTTAATTTTGGCCCATGGATATATACTTTCACTTAGTTCCATAAGTTACTTTAATTTCAAATAAATCATACTTTAAATGAGTTAACCACTAATTAACTAATTAGCTGGCAGATCTCAAATCATAGTCATCTATGGGGAATCATAATTGAATGCTCTAGTCATGTTTGACAGGTGTCTGTATTATGTTCAGTGCTGTTTAACGTTTCAATTGATGATCTGGGAGTAAATATAAAGCTGTTGCAGAAAAAGGTATGAATGGAACAACACTGGAAACAACAGTAAATAAGAAGAACAGATTGATGAAGGGAGAAATTCTCTTTCACAGATAAGCATTTGAAAACACCAAAGGAAACATCTTGTTCTAGGAATAAAGATGGCAGACCATAGATTTACATCAAAGGACTATACTGTGGAAAACAGTGGCTCTGTGAAAGATATAGGCGTATATTTAGCAAGAAAATTGGTACGAGTTCTGGAATAATGTGCTTTAAAATAAAACAAAACAAAAAAAAAAAAAGGAAAGAAAAAAGAGGAAGCTTATATGATCCTTGGCTGATAAACAGAAAGGGTGGTGGGGTGGTGGTGGTGGCAGGGAGTGACACAATTTTTTCCTTGATGTGTAGTAAAACTGTTCCTGTACAGTTCTGGCAGCCATATGTTAAAATAGCTGTTGAAGAATTAGAGAGGATGCAGAGATAGATGTCTTACCCTGAGAGACACAAATGAGATAGTCTGTTTAATTGAACAAGAAGCGCTTGAAGGAAACTTGATTACAGCACCTAAAACCCCCTCATCTTTCCTTTCACACTTTGCAGGTGAAAAAGGCAGAAGTAAAAATTCACTACTTGTTTTCCAGAGCTCATTTTCCTCAAGCCTTTTATATTCACATGGTTAAAAGATGGCATGCCTCTAAGCCATACCACCACAGGGCATGAGCAAATGCTAAAAACTAAAGGGCCTTTAATTTAGAGGTGGGAGAAAGGAAAAAGACCAGTAGTTAGAAGAGGGAATCAGACAAATTCAAATAGGAAGACACACACTTTTAAGAAAGAGGAGGATTAGCTGTTGGAATGGTTTGGAAAGCAGGGGAAATCTTTTCTTTGGGTAAGGACTGGATCTTTTTCTGAAAGAACTGATTTGGACAAATAAAATTTTGACACTAATACTGGAATAAGTGGGTAAAACTTAAGGGCCAACACTGTGCTTCAGATGTTGGAATTGGGATCTTTGGCTTTAGATTCCACTTCTGAGACTCTGACTTTGGAAAGAGAATGCAATTTCTCATGAGTATAAAGAAAAAAAAAAATCACAATGTGGATGGTTAAGCACTGGAACTGCCTGCCAAGAAATCAGGGAATCTCCACCCATAGAGACTTTCAAAACTCAGCTGGAAAATGCCCTGAGCAACCTGATCTAATTTCGCAGTTAATACTTCCTTCAGTAGGAAACTGGACTAGATGATTTCCAGGAGTCCAATTCAGCATGAGCTTTCTTTACAGTTCTGCAGTTTTCCTGATGTGCAAGATAGTGATAACATTTGATGCCACTTGCATTTATAGAGAATTTCAGAGTCTTCAGATGGAGTCTGTCTTCTAATGATGTCCTGGTTTTATCTGTCAGTACAACTTTTTCTAGGGTGCCATCAAAGACAAAATAACATCATGGAGACTTTTGAGAGTCGTGTTAAAAAGCGTATATATATTTTGGTTTATTGTATTGCTAAATATATTGTTTGTAAATACATTCTGCTTGAAAACATTAGAGAGAACCCAAATGAAATAATTGGTAATCCATTCTAGATATTGCTTTGCTCAGGTTCATTGTATACACGTAGTTTTTTTCTTGTGGTCCTCAGTGCACTTGTATCCGGGCACTGGTTTGAGAACACGGCACCAACAGCTGTAAGGTGTGTGGAAGGGATGTCCTTAATTAAGACAAGGTGGCTTCATTTCAAACCCTATTGTAGGTTTGAAAACTCTGAAATGACTGTCATGCTGTGGACAGAGGAGAGACGATACGCTAGAGAGGAGCATCAGCAGCCTCCCCTTGCATCTGGTGCTCTTACAGGTGCCTTGCAATGCTCCTCTTGATTAACAGCTTCTGACCAGAAAACTCTGACATTTCACACACCCCCAGCTCAGCTGCTGTGCCATTTGCTCTGCTACTACCCTCATGTATCAACAAAGGAAATCTTAGATCCATTGTTTTCTTCATGGGCTATTATTGCATTGCTTCTCCTCTCAAATTAGTGAACAAAACAAGAGGGGGCCAAAGGGGGGTCAAATAGTTCATCACACAGCCGAAGCAATGGTGACCTTGTCTGTCCACAGGCAGAGCAGCTAACAGGGCAGGGAGATGCTGTGATTTAGTCTCTATGTCTTTAGATTTTAATCTGATGTAAAGCGACATGATTGTATTGATCTCAGTGCGGATTTACACTATCTGAGAATATTACCATTTATTTTTACCTTCACTAAATTCCCTATCTGCTCTAGTATTGCTGATGCAAAGAAAATTAAAATACTCCAGATCAATCTAGTCTCCCAAAGTAACAATGAAACATTTATAACTGCAGCAAGAACTGTGCACAGAAGCTCTTTTATTCTATCCTGCTCTTAAGAGTTAAGTGAAATTACTGAGGCAAGTTGTAAATTTTATCAATTGTGACATATTTTATGCTACTGGCATAGTATGTTCAACAAGTGCATTAGGAGAGTGCTTAGCACTTTGTAATTATGCTCAAATTTCATTTTAAGATAATTTCATGCTATTCTTTCAAAAGGCATCAAATTTGGAGCTGTAATCTTGAAACAATAGGATGTGATATTAAAAAAAATCAGATCTAAAATGCTCTTTTACTTCTGTAACAGAATATAACTACAATATAGCGTGCAACTTTCATTCAAAAAACCTCTGTAGTTGAAGAGATACTATTGATTTAAGTCACTACTAATATAATGAACTGCCATTCTCCTTTTTTTTAACTCTTCTTTGCCCCCCTCAATGAAAAATTATGTTTACAGTCTCAGTTGCCTCAGTAGAAAAATATGTATATATTATACTAACACTCTTGCCATGTGGATTTTCAAATAACTAAACCATTATTATGACACATGGTTTTTGCACCTGTGAGAAACTTTCTGACTCAGCACTGATAGTGTGGACATGTGGTGACTCTCAAAAAAACACACCATTTCCTCTGTGAATATGTATTTTCTATATTTAGCTGTGCTTTGTGCAGGGCCTGAGAAATGACTAGACAGTGCAGGTTTATCTGCATCACATTCAGTGGGAATGCCACATGTAAAGCGGCTGCAAAGCAAGAAAGCAGCAAGCCCTGGTCTTAATAGGGTGGAAGTTTTGAATACTGAGGGATTGGAGGCAATTAATGCATGGGCTGGTCAAGGAGAGCCATGGGAATTGTACCACGGAGGAGCTGCTGGACTGGATTCTAAATAACAAAGAGAGAAGCCCTGATCTCACCAAAGCGAGGGCCTCTTCTCTATGCCTGCCTCGGGCCAATAATGCAGAAGGTGCGTAGTAGTCACCATCTTGATCCAAGGCTGCTTTCAAGCCTTGCTGCCTTGCTTCAGGGTGCACGCAGGCAGCCTGAGCACAGCATCACTGCAGCTTGGTTGCAAAGCGTAATTCCCTGGCACTGCGAAATATACACAAAGGAGCGTAAGCCTTTCACCACTTCAGCATTTTAGACCATATGCAAGGAGGCATTACAATTAGGCTACAAGTTCTTTGCCATTTGGGAGATGCAGTACATTTATTAATAACCCAACTTCAGATTTGTGAGGAGAATCTAAGCAATGTGGCTATGGTAGCGTAGGATGAGCAACCTCCTAGCTCGGGAGAGAGGAAGCCTGCCATCAAACACTGCCTCCACATTCAGGCTGTGTCTATTTCTCGTGCCACGTGAAAGATCTCCGAGCTAGCTTTTTGCACACTATTGTACTGCCAAGAAGTATCTGAGTCGTAGAAGCACAGCTAAGTAGCTCAGGCTAAGCATCATAGAGAAAAGTTTGTGCTGCTACTGATTCATTGCTAGCTGTGGGGATCTGTGCATGGGCTCTGCTGGACAGAACAGAGCTGTCCTTAATGGAAACAGTCACTGGGAAAATCTCACCAGATGTGACAAAACACGGTGCATTGAGATGGAGCATGAGGGACAAATGTAATCCAGCAGGTTTCATAGCTGGATTAGCAAATTACATGTAAAGGATTAATTTGAGAAATTAAGAATACAAACTGGCCTGGGATTTGCTGTAGATGAATAAAGTGTGCAGCTCTGATCCTGAGTTCTGCAGTTTGGAGCAGTATGATGAGCACCTGGTGGACTGTCTTACAGAAGTATTTCACTTTAATTAAACTGAATACTGTAAACCTCAAAGGGTTGATGAATATTCAGTATAGCTCAGGCAGTTCACCTAAACTGAGATTACAGCCCTCAGGTTATAGTAGGGTCTAATAAAGCCTGTGTAGCATTTAATATATCACCATTCATGTAATGTACCGCGGTTTTGGTTTGGTGTTTTGTTTTGGTTTTTTTAATGGGGGTTCTCAGTAGGTTTGCTCCATGACTCATTTTTACATTCTCATGCAATGCAATAAAGAGTTACTTTAACCACCGGGGTTCTCCTGTGCTGGGAAAATTCACAGGTGAGTATGTCATGTTGTTTGGCATGAACAGTAACTAGACGGTTCCTTTATTTAGAGTAATTAATTCTGCCTGCAAGTAGTGGTATTTTCCACAGTCTGTACCATTAAGTGGGAGCCTAGTTTTGAAAACTGATGCTAGTTCCCCAGTTGCATTCTTGGCTAAAGTCTGGGTATGTAACATCCCCACAAGGTCATTTAAGGGAAGGAAATACCTCATGTTTCCCAACATCAGGCATGACCTGATTTTGCAATCTTACTCATATTAGGCAATTCCCTTGCATGTCATAGGATTACTTGCAATAGCTCAGGCTACTTGCTTTGAAGGATGCTGACCTTGAATCTAAATTATCTGCTCCCTAATAGCCTTTACTGTAGGAGAGGGAACAATCTTTCACACAAAATTAGAAGAGGAAGATGATCTTGGAACAGCACATGCAAATAACCTCCAACCACTTGTTTAATCAAATAAGAGGTCAGCTCCCAAGAAAAATTTACATCCACAATGTATCATTACCATTATATAATAGCTAGCAAAAACATTTACTGCAGTGGACGTGTAGAACACGGGGTTAATAACCATTGTAAATGTTCTTTGCTGAATGCCAAACCGGTCCAAAATAAAGCACTCACTGTGCATTAAACAACAACGTTAATGGTGGCAACCAAGGGGTCATATAACATTATTGCTTTAAGCTTCTATTCTGTGGAAGCATTTTTGGCCTTGAATCCCTCTTTAGAGTATAAATTACCAGCCTAAAGAGTACTTTTAGAAGCAATCCTGTGAACAGGAGTGGGAAGAGCATTTAAGCAGCTCCAAGGTCCCCATAGACACAGTGCTGGTGGAAGCTGTCAGGGGAATGTACTAATAGCCCCCAGAAATGCACTATGATTGCCATTCTCCTTGCTTCAGTTTTCAGATTTCCCCCTCTCAGGCCATAAATGCTTAGGTCAAGTACACCTTGGCCACAGAGATCAAATATACTTGCTGCAGCATTAACTTCAAGAGGGTTTTCATTTTTCAGCCTTTTTTTCTGATGTTGAAATGAAACCTTGCTTTTTATTTTGTGAATTCTTTTAATAGAAATCTTTTTTTAGGAATCCTTGGAGAGGGTGATTGTATGTTACTGCTACTCCCTGGGTCAAATTTTCTCTTGTAGCGATTTAAATGGAGCTTTGCCAGTTTACAGCAATAGAGGATATATTCCCATGGGGTTTACATCATGAAGTTTTATTGCTGATGTTGATTCCTAGGGTTACCACATACCTGAAGAACTCTGGGCACAAAACCAAGAACTTCATAGGATATTAGTTCTGTTTGCTGCATATGAAACTTCACTGATTTCAGATATACTCAGCTTTATATTGTTTATAAAGTGGATACTACCAGCAGAGTATCTCATATTACAAACACAGAGGAGAAAGGCTTGTCTTAATATTTTCCTGCAGGGAAATAAGGGTAGGTTCTCCCTAAAATATCTGATGATTTAGCAATAAGACCCCATGGAGCAGAGCCAGATCCCTCTAATCCCCTTTCTCCTCTAATGCTTTTCTCCACTGACTGTTGTAGGTCAAGTATTATTCCTATATTGACTATACCAAAACATTTGTTGCTTATAATAAAGCTTTTTACAATAAAGACTGTAGAAAAGGAAAATAATTTTGATCAGCCTTACTGAAAACATTTTAGATTTTGTAACATATAGAAACGTTTGTGTCTGGCATTATGAATGAAATAAATTGTATTAAATTATTAAATTGAATCTTCTATTAAAGCATAAGGAAAATCATGTTGTTTCAGTTAATGAAGTAACAACAGCAGTTAACCTTGTAATGAATTAAATGGGTTGTGTTGGAAAGGTTTGTGAAGTAGATAATAAAGAAGTTATAGCAGCAAGTGTCCTTGAAAGGCATCCGTGAAGCTTTGTTTTGTAGGGCATTTGACAAGTTAATATTTGACAGCATTGCATGTAATGACACTGTAGAATATATATGATGTAACTGTTTAGTTACCCAATAAGAACTGTTAAGTGTTGTGTAAGGCAGGCACGCAGTCAAGGGGTATGGCTCCCAAATGTGGATGTAGGTGAGATACTTTGTGGATAAGGAAACCAACATATCTGAGGAAGAGGAGAAGGTTCCACGGCCCTAAAAAGAAAACTCTGATAACTCTCCTGTATTTGCCCCTACTAAGCCAGAATAACTCTGTGATAACAAGCTGTTAAGAATTGCTTCTTAGAATACTTGTCCATATGCTTAGAACTAGAATGAAAAAAAATTACAGCTTACTGGTTTTAACAGGAAGGAAAACAGTATTTCCTATACTAGCTTCAATGCAGCTGTTTAGAAGAATAAACCTAACTAAACATCTATTGTTTCTATGGTCTACCTTTATTTTATGTTAAGTTAAATGGTCATTATCTAATTTGAGCTACTTTTATATCAGATCAGAGACACTAGTCCTTAAAATCTTTAAATCCTTTGCTGCATCACACATATCCCAGTCCTAAGGAATTTTGATTGTCCCTTCTCAAAAGGGGGATAATTTGCCTTTTACTCTGCTGTCCTGCCCGTTTGATATATCCTTGCAGTGGAACCTCCACGTGGAGAAGGGTCTATAACCCTTCAGCCTGTTTATCCTGTCCCTTTGAATAAATTAACATGAATTCTCTGACTTCTGGCAGTCTAATCTCAACTTGGGTAACAGCAATCCCTCAGTAGAATGCCCACCTTGCTAACCCTGCAATGCAGGAAAACCCATAATTAATTTTTTCTCCTGCTCTGAGTACTCAGCAGACCCCTACAACCCCCCTGCATCTTCCTTGGCAACTTTTCAGCAGATCACATGTGATGCCTTTTTCTCCTTTTTGAGTCTTTGGTGCTACAGCTGTGGCAGCTCACAGTCATCTGAAGAACTATCCTAAAGATGCTTTTTCCCATTCAATTTTCGTCTACTGGAACCTTGCTCCCAACTGTGGCTCCCCAGAGGAATGATATTCAAGTTTGGAGAGATCATACGTGAGGTAGAAGAGGCTTTAATTTTTTTTTTTCTTTAATTTTTTGTTATGGGTTTATGTTCCCCTGCTGGGCTCTAAAGCTAAAGAAAAATAAACAAGTCAAACCCTTATATGAAGTGATGCTGCGACATAGGTAACATCTGCATGGATAGTCCTCAAATCATGGGGAAATCATCAGGCTTTTTATTTATGTACTGCAGAGATTCTGGGAATTTCAGTCAAGCAGCAGGATGCTACATTGCTATACACAGCATAGTCTGGAGGAAGGGTAGAGGAAATCAGTCATTTCCCCTATTTGGACCTAAGCAATCCACAAGTTTTTTCATTAGTGAATATCTACACATTAAAGTCTTGAGCAGCATTGTAACACTGAAGGATGTTGCATCAGATGTGGGATTTCCAGCTTGCCTGTTGCTGCCTGTTTCCTGGTTTTCTTTATTTATTCTTTTAAATTCTTATTTCCCTCTGACTTTGAAGCTTTAGAGCCTGACATGCAATAATAAAACCAAGTTGGTTTTACTTCTTGGTCTGCTTCCACGCTTGGTTTGGGTTTTTATCCTTTGCTTACTGGACATCAGCATTCAGAGGGATTGTATTATCTGCTTTATGGTGACTGATGGCAAGTTTCATAGAATTTCAGCTGTTGGATTGGGAACTTGAGACTTAGGTTGTGACTGCTTTTCTTTACCTTTATTCAATTCCTTAGGTGTTTTGCTTTAAGGAAACAAAGCAGGTACACTTCTGTTTGAAGTTTATACTACTTCCTTGAGATTAAGAGCATATCAACCGCTTATTTTCCTTTCCTCTTTCTTTTACAAGGAATTTCTCAAAGCGTTCACACAAGAATCCAAAGATATTTTTAGTAAAAGAGATCCAAAGAGACCTGTTTATGAAGATTATTGGAGAGAGCTGCAGAAACTGGAGCCCTTTTTTAGTGCTATTTCAGGCTATTAAATTATTTCACGAGTAGTGTGTTGTAGGAATTTTTGAGCCATATAACTGATTTCTTGTTTATTCTTAGGCAGAATTAGTACATACAAGGTGCAGACTGCTATCACTACAGAAGTACACAAGCAATATTCATAATTTTTGTATTGTTTGTTTCAGAACATGTCACCGTTTCTGGGAGAGAAACTGAGGTGCAGAAACAAGATCACCCAGCTTGTTCGAAGTCACCCAGCAAATCTCTGTTAGACAGGGAGTGAACGCAGTTTTCTCAAGTCCTCATTCAGGATCTCCATTAGCTCAAGTGTAAATGAGCACTATGCTGTGGAGAGTAAGACCCCAAACATAGACAGAATTAGATATACTAAAACACATAATTCCTTCCTTCCTTCCTTCCTTCCTTCCTTCCTTCCTTCCTTCCTTCCTTCCTTCCTTCCTTCCTTCCTTCCTTCC
>JAVJGJ010000047.1:63724973-63741724 GCA_035590215.1 Microhierax caerulescens | reverse complement strand
TTCCTTCCTTCCTTCCTTCCTTCCTTCCTTCCTTCCTTCCTTCCTTCCTTCCTTCCTTCCTTCCTTCCTGTCTTTCTCTACTTCTTCCTGCAGTGCATGTGATGCACATATGAATTCTGTTTTGTGTTTTTCCTGCAAAACTGCTTATACCCTGTGGTTACTTCAGTGGTAAGGTTCAGCTGGCCTGACATGTGACTTTCATGCTTGTTTTCTTTGCTGTCATATTCCTCTCACAAGTTACTACTCATTGTGGGAAGAACTGGGAACACAGCAAAGGAGTTGTGATTCAGCTGTAGCAATACAAGAGGCAGATGGCTTCCACATTTTTTGTTTATGGGGCCAGACTCCTCTTCCTTAAGTACCAAACATTTAAAATTTGAACACAAAAGTCTGAGATACTCATTGCAGACTTTCTTCCTGGTTACTGGAGAGAAATGAGTTTCTCTAGGGGGTATGTACTTGCACTGTCTTGGGGACCTACATTTATCTACTGTCTGTAAGAGGAACTGAGAGTTATGCTGGACACAAGCATCTGAGAAAGTTAGCTAAGTCACAGCAGGTCGATCTAGTTCTCCTTTTTCCATTCCCCCCACGAAGGTTACACCCCTGCCCAAAGCACTGTTTTGTTTCTCTTGAGCTGGAAAGCAAGTGAGTGGGGAAAAGGGAGAGGGCCATTTCAATGACAGACCTGCAGCAGTGTTTAGCAGTGCTAAAGGTGGTGGCAAGAGTCTGCAACTTTGCTTTTTAGTCTTTGCGCGGTGGACAGGTTGCTTTCTGCTTCCTTGTTGCAGTCTTTTGCTTCTCAGCACATCCTACTGCTTTATTCATAAGGGGAATGTGACTGGAAATGCCAGCTCAAAAATATCATGCACAAAAATCTGCTGCCTCTTTGTGTCTATGCTGGCTGCCTGTGACATCTCACTCGTTGCCCTTGTAGCTCACTGCTGTTTTTTCTTGCAGTCACACTAACTGAATTTACATGCTGCAGTGTTTCCAGGACCACTGCTGTCCTTCACTTGCCCCAGTGGCACTGCTAAGAGCAGGAGGAAATGGAAATGTTACAGCTGTCATAGCTGCCCTTGCTGCCTGGTCTTTGGGAAGGGAACTGCATTAGGCATTAATTATTCTTATTTCCTCTCCTTATTTTATCCTTCCTTCTCTCTCCCTCTGACCTTTTTAAATGTTAGGGAACTCTAATTTCAGTCCATCCCTCACCTCCACCTGTCCCTGGCTGGAAAAAGACATAGAAAAATCACAGATGCTTTGTGTAGCAAGAGACTAAGGATATATGGTGGTGCAGACTCTGTCCCTTCATTGCCATGCTGTCTCAGGAGCACAAGGAGCCGGGGAAGGTATCAAGCAGGAAATTTCCCCAGCGCCCTGGCAGCACAGTGGTGACACACACCACTACACTCCCATACACTCCCTAAGTGCTGCACTACTCGAAATTTAGAGCATAGAATTACTATTATTTTTTTCATAATTATTCCTAGAGGTCAAGGCTATTGTTGTACCTTGCAAGCCTTTTATAGACTAGTACAGCTGGCCAAAATGTTGTACCATGGCTCAGAAATATTAGTTTGTAGCTCTGCTACTGGTTTACTGATGACCCCTACAGCTGCCTATATTGACGTATTAGATACAGGGACAGAAACATCTGACCAGCACAGCACATACAGCACAGGCATTGCTTAGAGCACACCAGCCCCTTAAACATGTCCAAATTTCTTCTTCCTATCATATTAGGGAAATAGAATGGCAACCAGGTGAGCAGGTCTGCACATCACCAGACTGAGATGACACATGGATAAGAAGTAGGAAGGTTTCTCATCTATTCACAGGTGCATAACTGCAACACTAGTCCCCTGGTAAGAGCCACGGGAGCAAAAGCACATATTAATAACAATATGGAGTATGAGCAGCTTATGAAAGGTGGTGCGTAATATGCCAAAACTGAAAGGAGCCTAGATTTGATGACCTGCAGGGAGATTTCTTTTGGTTTTAAGACTCAGTGAATGACAAAGTCTTTGCATAAGTTTACAGGAAGCTTTTTATAGCGAAGGGGGGAAAGTGCAGACTGTGAAATGTCAGGGATGTTACCACTGATGTTGTCTGTGGAAGAGAAAAGTTGGTAGCAAACCAAAGAATGTATAAGACAGGACAAGTGGGAGGGTGTCTGATCCATTGAGCTCACTCTCTCTTTTATGAATAGTCAGTGCCTTCCCCTCCCCACCTCCTCCCCCTTCTGAGTGGTTTACACGTAGGACTTGCATGGTAGAAAGTGAGCGTGCTGTAACCACTGATCACTCATCTCTTGACCATTGTTTCCCCAGTTTCTCTTTTGAAGACTGGCTTTCCATTTCTGCTAGAGAAGAATCAAAGTCTAGGCAAGGTAAACATTAATGCACCATGAGAGAGGTGTGTTTAGCGACTTGAGCACAGTGGCTGGCTCTGAATTAGTCATGCCCTTTTAGGAAGAATTCACTCTCCCTGGACAGCTCAATGAAAATCTCTGCTCACTTCATATTGAAAACTGGGAAGTGCAATGGTTGACTGACTGGGAAAAGAAAAAGAGGCTAATAAGGAAAATGTGTCCTTATACAAGTCAGTGATACCATCACCTTGCATACTGCATACAGTTTTGGCCTACTTATCTCAGAAAACAAAGGGCATAAAGAGAATGCACAGCAAAAGGCCAAATACATTAGCAGGGGCATGCGGAGAAAGGGAAGAGGACAGACACTTCGCATTCACCCAGTGTTCAGAAACAGCCCAATGCAGAATTCTTCAAGCAGTTGAAATGAGTAACAGAAACCACCCCATAGAGATGTTTCTCCTCCATTTCTCAGGCTGGCCAAAAGCTCAGCTGAAGCTGGTCTCTGAAGTGCTACCCAGGCACTCCCTAATAGGGGTGAACACGTGTTAACCGCAGTACACACTATCCAGGCACAGATCTCCATATTCCCTCCTTGCTGTTTGGAGCAAGGGGCTCAGTAACCTTTGTAGCATCACCACTACCTTTAGCAACATGGAAAAGCCACACTATGAGGAGAAGCAGGAGAGAGACAGAGCTAAATATGGAGGACTGAGGAGACCTGTACTGAGTTGTGGATGACAGCACAACCCAAGGTTGATTCATTCACTGTGACTCTTCTCCTTGGCAGGATTACGGGGACAGTGGCAGCTGCTGGGGTGCAAATGTGTACCCTCTGTACTGAGATGTTGGTAGGTCATGGGTGATGATTAAATTATTTTAGTTGTAAAGCTCTTACAAATCTAAGAAATCTTACAAATCTAAGAAATCTTACAAATCTGGGACTAAGGAGTGCTTAGGGCTGTGAATCCTCATTGAGATTTTCTGCAAATGTTGATTTTTCCCCAGTGCAGAATTAGTTCCCTGATGAAGAATAGTAAGGATCAAAAAAACAGATATCCCCTGCCTGAATAAGAATAGCTTTTTAAATTATTATTAATTAGGTATAGAAAGATTAGAAAGCTTTTAGTAAAGGTCCTAGCATGCCTGTAGCTGGTGAATTGGGAAAAGGGAGGGAGCACAGCTTGTAGCTGCTTTTGCTCTGTGAGCTTAGGGGTGTCCTTCGTGCCAGGCAGCAACACTTCAGCAGAGTAAATGAAGGTGGGAGTGTATTTATTTCCTTAAATCCTGGCGTCTGTCCCTGCATCCTTCCCTCAGCTGAGGGAGTAGTCATGGAAACAGCCAAGGACAGCCTTGCTCCAGCAGCAAAGGTTTGGTCCCTTCCACGGGGCAAGGAGAGACAGAGAAGGGAAAAATGCTGTCCAGGGTGACAGGGTCATCCTCGAATACATTTAGCAAGTGTCATCAAATCTTTAATTTCACACAAAACTGAAAGGGACAGGAGAATCCTAGGTTTAGTGCCTCCTCTAAAGGAGACCTGAAGCAATTTTGCTGGTTTTGCTTTATGTGAGAAAATGTTCAAAAGAGCTGTTGCAATCTATCATGTCAATAACTCACAGACAAAAGGTGCCTAATAATATGCATTGACACAACAGCCCATAATGGCTGTGTGGGAACCATTACATTTATTATAATACCAATGACCCATAGACTATGGAAACGTTTATTTCTTTCCACAGAAATCTTTACTATTCTTTTAAGTACCATGAAAAGGAGGTGGAATGAGAAGAGAGGAGCCATATTCAGCATGTGAAGAAATAAAAGGCATTTGAACCACCTTCTGTTCAGTCCCTGTTCACATCCTTAATAAGAACAATTAAAGAAATATGCCAAAGTATGTGAGCCTATATAAATACCATAGATAACACTACTTTTTGTATTAATATATTTTAAAATGAGGTGAGTAAAAAATGGGAGTAAAGTACATATCTTTGACCTTGCCTTTGCTCATAGAAACACACAGCACAGTGTACGTATCATATATTTAAAAAAATCCTTGCACAGTATTCCGCAGGGAGTGCAGAAGGAATAGAAAGACCTACACATGACAGATGCTAATCATGTCACACTTGTGTGCACCTTCCAGATACTATGGTGATGAGGCTCTTTAAGTCTCCAGACAGAATGAAGCATGGACATTTGTGCTGAATAGCCTGACTCTTCACAATTTAAAGATGACCCTTCACATATTTTTTCCTATAGGTTTGCTATGTTAATATTTATACAGAGAGGTATTAATAAACAGTGGCCTTTAATAAATAAATATTCAGCAAGTAAAACACGTTGTCATTTATCAGTGGGAAAGGAAGGTATAATAGATTTCAGCATTTTAAAGTCTATGCACACATATTTCAATTTACCAGTTTTCCCAGGGGCCAGCAGCATGGATTTATATCTCGTTGTGATGAGGTCCTTGACTGTAAAACAGCTGGCTATGCAAGTAAAATAATGTATAAATAATACAAATATAAATAAATATTACAGAGTAAACACAGTGATTAGAAAGAAATAAGAGACATACTAACTTTAATTCTGGCCCAGGATGCAGACATTGCAACACAAAATTATTTATCTGATCAGAATTGTTTGGGTGATCAGTTTTAACGTTGGACTGTACTGAGTAAGAAAAGGAAAAGGATCACTGTCAGTGCTTGCGTGGTCTCTTCATAATTGCTGCAACATCCTGGAGTAAGTAAGACTGGGGACTGCCAGGACAGCTGAAGTCACCATGCTCAGTGTTGTTGCAGAATCATTACATATTTATGCAGGTGGCCTAATACCCTGCAAAACCAACAGTACTTAGCCAAGAAAACCTTCCTCACCTTTTGCTTAGTATGGCTTTTCTGAGACAGTCCAAGCCTAGGCCACCTGTACATCGTACTGGCTTCTGTGGCACGTAACATCCATCAGGACCCCTCCAGGAAGGTGACTTGTCAGCCCAATGACAACTGCATGACAGTGCAACTGCACAACCTTGGGCACATTGCAGTCCTTTCACCCTGCAGGGGTTTTGCCCTCTGTTCCCTGAAGTGAGCTGAACCAAAACGTGAACTCAATGCTGCATTCAGAGTAGGAAAAAGGTATAACTGTGAAATAAGAAGCAGATACTAACTTCAGGCAGAGTGTCCTATCAGTGTAGAAATGTTTGATCAAAGAGAGACCACCTCTCTGTCAAACATCCCTATGGCTTCCAGCCATGTTGGAGGCTAAACCTGTTTTGTGAAAATGGTCCAGCAATAGCAATACTAGAAGGTCAGTCCGTTCCCATTTCCATCACCAACCTGCTCCACACCCACACTAGGCACTCACCACCCCGTACTACCTCCTCTGTTTCATAGACTAATGTTGCCTCATAATACCCCTAGGCTGTTATTAAGATGGCTGTCTAATCTTTCAGAAAGGAAAACTGTAAAGCCAAGCAGTGAAATGAGTAGCTGAAAGTCCCAGGCCACATCTAAGAAAGGTTTGAAAATAGAAACTGGATTGGAAGCATGTGCTTTGAAGCCTTTTAACCACAAGTATCTTGGCTTCCTCCTAGCCTCAGCTTTCTTTCATAAAAGGAATAAAATGCTGATCTACAGGTGTTAAGAATGTGATTTTTCAGTCCTCAGATGCTACATGAGGGGAAAAGAAAAAAGGCTGAGTGATGAATGTAAGCAAGCCTAGACTTCTTTGATTAATCTGTATTAGAGTGGAGTGGATTATTTTTAGATTTCCTATCACTGATCTCTAAACAGATCTTTAACAAGTATATACAATTAACTTTTAATTAGTCCATAAATGGCAACGGGTTCCAGGGCTTTCCCCTTTGCTGAATCAAGCCAGGGATGGCTGTTTTTCTCTACTGCACAGGAGTAATAAGATATTATAAAAAATATCTTTATTTTTTCACTAATTGAAGTAAGACGCTATAAAAGATTTTTCCACTTTCTGCTTTACCATAGTAACGCTTGCAGAAAAAGAAAGAAAATCTTACGTGTTTATTCTAAAATTAATCTCTGAAAAATACAGGGGTAAATGTCTTGGACTTGTAGGTTACTGGACAGCATCCCATGGCCTAGGTCTGATGATGCTAACAATAAATCTGGATTTCTCTTACTTCTTAACTTTACTTTTGATCCATTAAAATGTTACATCAATATAAATATTTACCTCAAACTTAGAAGGAAAAGCTAGATTCCATGAAGCAATTATTTTTGCTGCTTCATGGCATAATAGATGACTTTCTCTTACCTAACTTGAATCTTAGTTAGAGTCTGAGCCTAAAACAAGGGTCCCCATCCAGTGTCAGGATGAAAAAGTTCTCACAGTCAAGCGCTTTTTGCACCACAGCCTCTCCTTGACAAACCTTTCCCAGGCCCCATTCATCTGGAGCTCTCATCTCACCTTAGTCTGAGCCTTGGTCCTGGCTCCAAGCTGGTGGCCACAGAAAGACTTTTCTCCTGTACAAGTTCCTTCCTGTACTCTCCACCCTCCACTCTGACATCTCCTTTCTAGTCCCCCTAACACTGCCACTGCAGGCTCTTACTTTTTTGTCAGCCCTAACTCGAATTGTGACAATACGCCTAACTAGACATTTCTTGCAAAAGCCTTCTTGCAGCCTGTTTTCCTTTGGCAGTCACTTTGAAGACACACTCCAGCTAAAGTTCTTTTTCTCTCAAATCTAGTAGCAACCTTAACTCTAACCATAACCGTAGGCTGAGCCTTACACAAAGCTTCCCAGCCAGTGCCCACCCAAAAAATTTCTCACAGAAGAGTTCTCTGCATCCTACCCCGTATCTTGGCACCTCTTTTTCAATCCAACAATTTGATTTCTCAGTTCTGTCTTTCCCTCACCCTAACTCTTACCTCAACACTAACCCCAAGTGGATGCTGGGCATTAGACTGCATCCTCAAACATGTGTCCAGATGATTTTTTTTCTCCACACAAATTCTTTTGGCAGCCTACCCTTTCTCTTGGAAGCCCCTTCTCAGCCCCATTCCAACTGAAGCTACAAGCTTTCTCTTACTTCAATCCTTAACTCTAGTATTACATATAAAAGTAAGCTGAGCCTTGGATGGGGTCATGTGGTCATTGACCACATTGAAAAAGTCTCCCAAACAAGTCTTTCGGTCTTCACAGCCTATACTTGGTTTTGGCAGGCCCTTTGCCATCCCCTTCTGAGTGGAGCTCTAGGCTTTTTTGTTCTGTTAAAAGTAAATCTAACCTTAACATGTGCTTCAGAATAGCCCCCAAAACTACTTCTGAGAGCAAAAAGGCCTCATGAAAAGGTTGCCCTGTTGTCCTATAATTTTGTTTTGGCAGCCAGTTTTTCACTCCTGCTCCTATGGGAGCTCATGTCTCCATCTTTCTCTAAATGATAAATTTAGGCTTCAACCTAACACTAATCCCTGTACCCAGGCCCCTCCAGGCAGTATACACACCAAAAACTTGTAACCACATTCCCTTTGTTCCCCACCCTTTGCTTTGGCATCTCCTTTCCAGCTGCAGCCCTGTCATCTCTTTCCCTCACCCCAAAACCTTGCCCAAACCCTACCTCAAACAGCAGCAACTGTACGGGAAGCCAGCACAACCCTGATGGTTTTTCTCAGCTTTTAGTCCACGCTTTTATCCTTTTTGACTACTTATCTTCTACTTCTGAAGACAGAGAGGGGAAAAAAAAAAAGTAGGAGGGTTAATGAGAAAAGGGTCAAGGGTTAATGTTCATAAGACTGCGCAAGCTATGATTTCTTTAAAATGCAGGCTGTGCTATATATACTGCTATCCTAAGAGCACAAGAACTGCTTGGATTTTCATAAGCACATAAGACTTCTGTAAACATGCAGAGATTAGACTTGGGTAAATCTGCACCTTTGAAAACTGTCCCAATCTTACAGCACTTTGAATTGTTATCATATTAACAATTCACATAGTTCTAATAAACTGGGTAACTCACGGTTTTCTGAATGCCCTTTCTGATTCCCATTAAAGTCAATGTCAGTTTTGCCTTTGAATTCAATGAGAATGCCCAGCTATGACAGCTATTAAGTATCTCTCCCACTGTTATAGTAATGAGCAAGGCTACAATAAGTGAGAGCCCAGTCCTGAAAAGCTAAAATCATAGAGAGAGAAAATATTAAAAAAAATGTGATACACTCCCATTTCACAGATGGGGGAAAAATCAAAGAGAGATTTATAGCGTGTTTACCCAGATGGGTGCAGCCAGAATCAGCTGTGGTGCAGAAGCCTTATTGCTGCATTAGTTCATTGTGAGTGAGCTAATTAGGATTTTGACAGTCTTTCTTGGGTGAATCTAGTTGTGGCCTCTTCAAACTTTACTGCCACCAGCTGTCTGCTTTACACTTCTACCAGAGATTACTGCCCCTACATCTGGCTCAGCAGATGTGCTCACGCATCATCTGCTCCATTTCACAGTTCAGCATCTTAGCGTCAACCTCACCGAAGGTAGGTATATACTAAGATATGGAAATGTGAGCCGGAGTGGCCGAGACACAGGTATGCATCTGTGCCTATCCAGCCTACCACTGGGGAAGTGACTTCTGCTGGAGGAGTGGGAGAGAGAAAATAATATCTGGAGACTCCTGATATTATGAGAGAGGATGTCTGTCAGCATGGGGACGTTTGGGCATATGGGTCCCAGATGGGAGCTGGCTCGTGTTCACAGGCTCAGAGCACAGGCAGAGGAGCTCCTATTTGCCTGCTTCCACCCTCTGGAGCACTCCTACATCTATTGTCCAAGGTGACACAGGAAGCCATGGCAGAAACCCAGCTTTAATCATCCCACTTTCCCGAAGACCTTGAGCTCCTAAAAAAAAGACCACACGGAAGGGATGGATTTACAGGAGGAGAACAGTGTGTCTAAGATCCCCTTTTCTCCCCTGTTGGTATACATATGTTCAGTGGCTTGTCTATCCATATGGTAGTGAAGCCAGTCACACTGGAGTTGTGCACAGCCCTGTGTTCTCCCATCTTTTATATCTCTAACTGGTTTTCTTCTGAGCTTGAATTCTGAACGGTGGGAAGGACAACAGTCTCAATGACTATTCAAATTTCCTAGGAACTCCTTTTCTCTAGAAATTATTTACACGTTTGCAGGGCCCAAAGCAGTACTGAGCCCTCTGGGCAAGGTTTTTGAGAGTTTCCATTTGTTGCCTTTTAGATGGAAGTAGTGGGATTTTGAGGTTTTATAATTACACTTTATAAATACAAGTTGCCACAGCTTTGGTCAGAGGTGCCTTCCCCTCTGGTGCCATAGTGTGTATGTTCCCTTCCTTCCCTACAATCCCCCCAGGCTTGCTTCACCTCACACGCTCTGCTCCCCTCCTCACCCGCCTGCTTCCTGATCAGCCGCAGGCTCAGCTTTGGCTTACCCAGATTTCCTGCATAGGAATCAGGAATAACTCTCACTCCAACGGTCCACATGACAAACAAATTCTTCTGCAAGTAATTCTGTTTTTCAAATCTGAAACCTCCCCGGTTTAGCCTGGAGTTTGCAGCAAGGCCTTCTTTCCCCACCCGCCTCAGGCCTTCACATTGCAGCACTTCGAGGTGGCTCCAAGCAGCAATAACTTGAATCTAGGGTGGGTCTCCTCAGATCACGTAAGATCTTTGAGTCTGCAGGTTCAGTCCATCTATCACAAAAAGCATTTTTTTGGACAATGTACCATCTGGAACTTTTGACATTCATGTTCATTCCTCACTTGAACCGCAAGCTCCCTGTTTGATCTCAGGGAATTCACATGATACTTCTGTGACTCACCTTGTCATCCTGCTTATCTATTTATAGCATAAACCCATGGGATAAGAACCATCCCTTCCTATGTGTATGTAACATTTTGTGTTGCACTGCATCTGCAATAATGCTGACCTCTGCTAAAGTTGTTCTCATGCAGATAATAAGGGCACAAGAAGAACACGTTTACTACTTTTTTAACTACTTTTGTTCCTCAGCTCCTATTTCCTCCATCCCTTCCCACAACATTATTCTTCAATTTCTTCCTGCAAGACTGTAATGTGCCTGAGTCTGTAATGCATTATCTTCTCATAAAGGGTTATGTAATATTTTATATGCAGGATGCTGTATGAAAATAAATTGCATTACTGTACTGTATTAGGAAACTTTATCATAGACAGAAGGCATATTGCATCCTGTTTTTCTTGCAGGCTGAAACAATGAAACGGTATTAGGGATGGATGTACACATCAGACGCTTGGGGGAAGGAGCCCTCGGGTATTTGTAATTTAAGTTGCTAAATTCCATCATTACTTAATATTCTAATTAATTCACAAATAGTCTAGATACAGCATTTTTTATTTTTGTCTGAGTTGTTGTTGCTTTTTTCCTCTAAGTCATGAGGCATGTTGCCAAGAGGTGCCGCATCAAACACAAGACAGGGTAATTTTACTGCAAGGTAATATGGTTGATGATCATGTCTTGATTGTACATAGCTTATCTCACCGTAATGTCTTCTATTCAGTGTTTTATTTTACCTCCAATTAGTCCAAATACATGAATTGCCTACAAGTAATAGCCCCATACTTTTTAATCAAAGACAAAGTTATAAGATCTTATTCAGCTCCTTCTGAGATGGGGTGGCTTGCACCAGCAGTTTTATGAGCCTCTGATAGAAACTAGCCAGAAACACCTGAGCAAAACATTCGTATGTAGGTAGAGCATGAGACTTGGTCCAACAAAAAATGACGAGAGCATTTTCTGAATTTGATCACATGAAATACTGAGCCATTAAAAAGCCAAAATCGATGAGAGTCAGTATTATTTAAGAGTTCCTACAGTTGAGGTAAGGCCTGAAAGCCATACATCTCCCTGTCCTTGTGGCCACGCAAACACAACATTGACAATCTGTAAGGGTTTCTTTTTTATACATGACGAATGGTTGTTCATAAATGAATCTTAGCAGGTTGTGCTGGCTTTACTGAAGACTCAGATCTCCTATAACTATATCAGCCTCTCGCTATAATTCAGGTGGCTCATAAATACTGCCCCTTCCTGTTTGCTCCTGTGAATACCAAAATGCCTGAACAGACTCTGGATGAAAGGAGTACTGAAGTTTTGGCTGGGTAAACCTAGACCAGAAATTTGACGACTGTAAACGGGAAAAGCCCTGCCTGAGTCAGTGAAACTTCACCTCTTCACTGTGGTTGATTGTCCCTAAGTGCATCTTTTCCTTAGACTGCACTTGATTGGTAAAACTAATGAATTAAATGCCCGGTATTTATGACACAGTGATGATTTCTGATTATGGACTAGATATGTATTTAACAGTGATGTGGTCTAGATGCAGTCAGGGGCTTCCTCCAGTATCTGAAATCCTTGCCATTCATTGGCAGCTGAGCTGATCTTTGTCAGTCTCCTAAGAATATAGGAAGACTTTAGGTCATTTTTTAATTCTTCCACATGTAAGCATAACTGTTGTTTGTTTATGGGCTCGTTATTTTTTGGGAAAGCGTGGGAACCAAGTTCTTTTTGCAGGTGCAAAATAAGCACAAAGTGTAAACAGATGGTCCAACATCCTTTTCCCCATCTTTGTTAAAGCCAGGCATTTTCAGACAGCCATTCTTCCAAAACAAGTTAGGGAAATGTTTTCTGTCTTGAAAATAAGCCACATACTCAACTCATACACCTAAAGCTCTAATAGATTCAAATAGTAAAAGGAACAATCCAAGTTCATTGATCTCTCGAAACTGTATTTCCGGGGGCATTATGTGAAACCGTTTGTCAGTGAAGGTCCACTCCTAATCTGGCACATTGTGTTTGTCCTTGACTACAAATTCATATATTTTTTCTATTTTTATCTGTCTATCTGGCTCTGTCTATCAATCATCTGTATGTGTGTGTGTATACATATAAAGCATATGCATACCTATATTATTATTTTTATTTTTCTGCTTTTTTCGTTTTATATTTTTATATTTTAGTGGGAATAAAAGACCATAAACCTTGCTTAGTTTTGGAATGCAGGGTGACTGAACAAGTGGTTCTAGCCTAAGTGCTTTTCTTTCTTACTTTTTTTACCTTCTTTCTGTTCCATTCCTTCTATTACACTACCAGTGTCCAGCTATAGTTTCTACAACCATTTATTTGGTCCTTTTTTCACTAAATTTAGTAAAATAAAGACAAGTCTCTAGAATAGCATTTTCTTTATTTATTTCTTTTATTTTGTTTTGTTTGCACTTCAAAATGTGAGCTGGGGTCAGGGCATCATTATCAGCTGGAGTCGTGATGAGCTAGTGGCATGCTGAAGGCAAAGGTATGTTCTCCATGGAGCATTAGGAGCCACCATTTTAGAAACAATTCCCCCCAAAAGATACATCCAGCTACTCTTCCTCCATTTAGAAACCTCCTTATGACTTTTTAATCACAATACTTTCCTGCTATATGTGAAATGGACCTGGCCATTTCCTGGGAGTACAGCTTGTTTATTCAATGTTAGAGAGCTTCTTACACTAGTTCTCTGGTTATCTCAACAGTATTTTCTATCCCTGACTTTGGAGAAACTTTATAGCATGGAAGATTGGATAACTGAGTCTCTCACACATGCTGAAGTCTTGCCGTGGATACTGATGAACAGAATCAAACCTTGTGCCCAAAGAAAGCATTTCATGTTCAAATAAGCATCAGTAGATGCAACAGGAAGATTTTCTTTGAATCTTTCTGTTCACCATCAGATTTTCTTCCTTTAACATGAATTAGAGGTTATTTGTTTTCAATATATATACATACATTCATTTTTTCATTCAGGCTTATATGGAAAATTTCATGCTATAGCTCCTCACTGTTGCAGGAACCTGTCATTAATTACAGTACTGCTCCTGCTTCCTATCTGATGTAAACTGCAGTTCTGGGGGCTTCTTACTGGAAGCAGTAAATTAATAAGAAAACAATGGATTGTACAAAACAGTATTTCTATTAAGAAACTTTGGTTTAGGAAGCTTTTTTATACCTAGTGTTCTGCACCATAAGAATATTGCATACTTTTACAATTTGAAAAAAGCGTCCTAAAAATAATAAAATAACAATAGATCTATTTTGTCACACCTGTTTTTTAAAGATTTGCTTTTTCTGTTGTTGTCATAGTAAGTATATTTCTGCTTGAGTCATAAAATAGTCAGTGAACCAAATGTTTGATGTTTGTGCTACTTAATGAAAACATTATGTCATGAGAAACTTATTATTGTCTTTGTCCCTCATTTCATTCAGAGGAAGGAAAAACATTCTCAAGGGGTTTGGAGCTCAGGCAGTGAAGTAATTCTGCAGAGGTATACAGGTATATCTATATGGAAAACAGCTCTAAGTAGGATATGTTCCTAAATATCCAAAATTACCAATGAATGACTGAGAAAAAGTCTTACAACCCTTCAAAGATGGAGACTGTGGCTTTGCAGTCATTTTTTTATGAAATAACTTTGGACTGCTTTGTAAAGAGGTGCTCCCACCCCCATCTCTGCTCCTGGCTGTGTATTCCCTTTTGTCCCTAACTGATGACCGTGCAGTAGGTATGGGTCCAGCTGAAAAGCAGTCTGTTCTTTTGGTATTTTTTTTAATGAGGTTTGTTATATTTGCTTAAATCTGTTGTAAAAACTCAGTGAACAGCTGACATGAGCACATTTCCTAGGAGCAAGTTTTAAGGAGTTCCTCTGCAGCTATGCGTGGAAGGGGCAGACCTGCCCTGCTGTGAAAGGTGGAATAGAAGCTTGCCATCGAGGAAGGGGATGAGAGATGCTGAGACCCTGCCTGGAAAGCTTAGGTTGCCCATAGATACATACATAAGTATGCACATATATATGTATGTATGTATAGATACACACCCCCCTCTTTCCTTCTGATGGCATTACTGAATCTGCTGCTGCCCTGACAGTGGCTGAGCTGCAGCAACTGTAAGATCTGTAGCAATTAGAAAAAAGTGGAAGGGAAGAGGGTTATTTCTTAATTTCTCCAGGTGTTCTTCCCCCTAAAATGGGCAAACCCCAAAGGAAAATGCCACAGCTGCATTTTCTTACTTCTTACTTACTCTGAAAAAAAACGAAAAAAACCAAAACAAACCAAAAAAAAAACCAACAAAGAACTGGATCTGATTTTTTTTTGTTTCACTCTTAGCAATTGTATTCCATTATTTATGCCAGCAATGAGGTTCTCTACTTTGTTACAGCTGTGAAAACCAAGACAACTAGATTTTCCTGTACAACTGCTCTGTCAGAATTGGGCTCTTGATATTTGACATGATCTTGCTACTAGATCAGATATCATTCAAATTTCCTAGTGAATCATAGTGTAGTTAAACTTGTAAAATACACTTCCAAAAGAACCAGATCAGTTAAGAGAAGTGTATACACAGGAGAAAAAAAACAACTCCTTCGTGTGCTGCTTGCCCCCACTCTGGAATAGGCATCACTGACAGGCAAAAACCATAATTTATCAATTGAATACAGGAGAAGAAAATCTGCAGGCTGGCAGAAAAGGAATTTTGGTTCATGTGAGGCAGATTAAAGCAGTGTGGGGCAAGCCTTTAGCGAATTCAAGCTAGGACCCTGGGGGTTTGTATGCTGTGAAGCATACAACGAGCAAAGCTTTGCCTTGAGACTCCGTGGGCAGCCTTTGCAGGCAGGCGTTGTGACAGGAGGTTCTCTGCAGTCTGGTTTTTACTTCAGAAATGAAAATTTAGCTTTCTCATGTTTGTAATTCTCATTAGATTGTGACTGCATAACGCATGACCTGGCTTTCAAGGGAATATCTGGGTTCTGTTCTGTCTGTCAAGGTCTCCGTCTCTGTGTAATCTAAGCACGGAGCCTATTTAGTAATTCTGCTTCTGACATGCTTTGTGGCTTTGGGAACTTCACTTGGCTTTATCTTCCTCATAAAGAAGCTTATTCATCTGTAAAATGAGGATAATAATATTTCCCTACCTAAAGAGTGTTGGGAGGCTTATTTTGCTAATGTTTGCGAAGTGTTTTGAGATCCTTATATTGAAAGCTCTATAAAAATGCAAAGTATTACTTAATCCCCTGGGCCAGTTATTATTTAAATATGTTGGTTATTGTTTTGCACTATTTATCTTTTTCCTTTATGTTATTTTTAATACAATACTATTACTGCTGTTTTGCTACTATATGGATGTGACACAGGAATTAATCTTCCTCTACTGAATATTATTTACACGTAGCAACACAAGGCTGGTGAATAGGATTTACCTGACAACTGAATGGTAACATGATTGCAATCAATTTCAAAGCAATAGCATCTGATAATGCAATATTAACAAATCTTATCACTGCATATCTTATGTCCAAATTGGCTATACAAGTTCTAGCAGCGTGCCTACTGCCTTTAATGCAATGGAAAGTTATTAGGAAATATACAAATGTTCTGCAGTATAAATGTGATTTGCTAAAAGCCTCAACCAATGCAGAATAAAAGTTCTTCCTTTTAAACTCTAATTGGAAGTTAACCTTTAGCTCACAAATCCCAGTAAAGGAAATGGCTTTCCTAATCTTATTTGCTCTTTATGATTTTACAACATTATGTTGTTATTTTTGAATTTTATTTTTTTTTTTATATAGTTGACATTAAGAATGCCAACATGACACATAAGATGAGTGATAAATATTTAGGAATTGTCCTAAAAGGTCCAATGGTTTGCTTAGTCCAATATCCTGTTACTAACAATAGCCACTCTCAGATCCTTTCAAAGGCTTATATCACTAATGTTTTCTGTAATTTTTAATGTTCAAAAAGGGTCGCTATGGTCATCATAAGACTGTATGAAGAGCTGTTGCAAATATGTGATAATAACATCTCTGAAAATGCCTAATCTTTGCTAGATGCTGGGATAGAAAAAGGATTTCCTTCTAATATATTAGTTTATAGCTTACCATTGTAATTAAATATTCCTGTGTTAATGGCAGGAAGGAGAACCCGTTAAACAGTGCTGTCTTTTCCACTGCCTTGAATATTTTTCTGCAGTTTCTCTTACACTATAGTGTTGATGACTTGCTGCTCTTTGTTCTATCAGGTTGTTCCAGCATTTTTTGTTGACACTACAATCTCTGAGAGTGCCTCATCATTACTATCTGAAAGGGTAGGCCTGCTATGTGCAGACATCCTTTGGAGTAAAAGGACACCACTGCCAAGAATCCACTTAGGTTCTTTCTTATATATTTTCCTCCTTAATTGCTCCTGTGGTCCTTCACAGTTTCATGGCTTATCCTTCAAAAACTATATATATATATATATATATATATATATATATTTAGATTATCTCTTGTGATTTATTGTGTAAGTCATTTTGATCTTTAAATTAT
>JAVJGJ010000047.1:63626086-63724900 GCA_035590215.1 Microhierax caerulescens | reverse complement strand
TTATAGTTAGCACCACAGCAAGAAATGATCGTGATCATTACCTATACCTAATACAAAATAGGAATTCTCACTTTATCAGATTCAGGTTTACCAGGTTTTGTTCTGTGTTTAGCCCAGTTCTGCTGTCCATTATGTTGATGGATTTCCTCTGTTCTTAAATATTGGAATTTCACAATAATTTAGAAGGACATCAAGACTTAAACCAGAAAAACACTCAAATTTATATTTAAACCCCATTGACTTAATGCATGTCAGTGACTTGCTGAATTAGTCCTAAGTGCAAGCAATAAGAGAGTCCTAAATGGGAACAATAACATTTCTATGATAGCTCTTTCCCAGAGATGGAGGAATTGACTTGTGTGGGGTATTGCCTAATGGCCTATCCTCTTACCCTCTGTGGATTCCATTGTTTTATGTTTCTGTATACTCTGTCTTCAGGCACTGGTTGTGATTAGCACACCTCTGAAGCAACTATCCAGTGTCAGATCAGATTTTAGGCTCTAAACCACTGATTTGATCTGCGATGGCAAGTTTGACATTCCCATATTCAATAGTTTATCACCAAATAGCTAACATAGGAAAAGAAAAAAAAAATATTATACAAAACACCAGCAATAAGTTCGTTTCAAGTAGTGTAGATGCTTGTACCAGCAATGCTTTTTCCTCTCAATTCTTTTTTCCTCTACAATTCATTGATATTTAGACTTTGCCACCTAATTTCTCAAATAATTCTGCAAAAAGTTCTTTGTTTGCTGTGCACAATAATGCAACTGATAAATGTGGGGTATTAAGGCCTGTGCTTGCCATGGATATTTGCAAGATCATTTCCTAAGACTGTGCATGGTGAAGCAGAACAAGATCCCAACCTCTTTGTGAAGGCAGCCATGGCAGTTCTCATTCAGTGCTGATCTGTCCTTTGTTTTCCGTTCCTGATTTTGTCAAAAGATTGTTGAGCAAATTAGTTTGTCTTGCTGGTCATTTTCTTCCTTGTTCTCCCCTCTTTATCATTTACACTGTACTTCTGTAAGAGCTGTTCCTATAACTCTTTTCCCACAGTGGAGCTGTTCCTAGCTTAATTTGCTGTAAGCAAGGTTAGCATATAGCCAGGCATGTTAAGCCACCTACACGTAACATAGACCTGATTTACCTTTATGCAAATGAAAAGAATTGGTTTTGGTTTTTTATTTATGTTTACTCGGTAATATTATGCTAGTTTACAAAACCTGAAGATTTGACTCTTGATGTTCCAAGCACTAATTGTTATGCATCATATACATGAGGGCAAGGAGACAAAATGACTGACTGATCATTAAGATTCTCAGTGATGCTATTATGGAACATAGTTATTATGGAACATTAATTATTAAGATAATCATAATATAATTATACACAGAACGACCAAGGTACCTTCAGTCAATAATCTGAATTATATTAATTCTTCCTGACTTTTAACAAACCCAAGACCTGAGAACAGCTAATAACACTGAAAGCACAGACCTGGTAAAAGACATTGATTGCATGAATAATGACAAATAAAACAGAGCTGTTTGATGGGGGCAAAATCTGAACTGTCAGTATTGTGTTGCTAGGATTGTCATGAATGCTATCTACCCTTAGGATCCTTTACGAAGGGAGCTTACAGGTCATCTCCCTTCTCCAGAACCTTCCTGTACTTTTCTTCTAAGGACCCACAGTCATGTTATTGAAAATAAATAGATACTTCTCTGTAAAACAAGCGTTGTGAGAAAACTGGATTTAAAGGCCAGGAAAGATGATATGCCATTTACAGTGAAGGATAAGGATTTCTGAAACTTTAACCTCACAGGTGACCCCCATCTTTATTTTTCAACTGACTGTCTCTGATTTTAGGCAAATAATTTAATTTCTTTCCAGTTTCTGGATCCATAACATGCAAGATACAATATTAAATCAGAGTTGGCAAATTTCCATTACTAAATGAGCTGATAAAATCCTCATCTCACCAAGAACTGCAAGACGAGGGAAGGAAGAACTTGAAGTCAAAATCTCAAGAAGTTGATGACAATAGTTTGCTGGAGGTTTCACTGCTCTCAGTTTGCACAGTGTGAATATAAACAGCAATCCCAGAGCAACCCTGAAATTTCAACGACAACACCACCTGCCAGTTCATCCCTTCCTCAGCCAGTGCGGTTCTACTTCTAATTGAATGACACACTAATTATGTCACAGTCGTGACTGTTGGAAAGCCACCTGGGCATCATGCATCATCATTGGGGTACTCCTCTGATATAAAACCATGCTTGGAATTTAATTAGCGCTGAGAGTTCTCTGAGGTGCTCATCTACTATTTATGCAAGGAAAGCTAAGGAATATTTCCGCCTTTGGGTGGAGGCTCACAGTAATCTATTTTCCATATTTGTTTTTTTTATGTTTTGTTTTTTTTTCTAAAATGGAGAAATAATTCTGTTCTTTTTTAACTGAAGCCAGTAGCACCCAAGGGTTTTTCTTGATTGGCAAGATCAAATTGAGTCTGAAGATTTAAACATCAAATATTGTTTATAGGCATTTACACTTAGGGAGACAAAATTTGAGATGATGGCTGCGGCTTGACATCAGAATCAACCACAGTGCAATATTCAATAAATATGGATTTATTTTTTTTTTCATCAGCTATGTCAAATAAAACATCATGAAAAGAAAATCAAAGATCACCATCACATGACAGTGTGATGGTAGTGCACCTTGAAAAAGGTCAAATGGAGTATACTTTTTAATCAGTTGTTTTACTTTATATCTCTTTCTCCTATGGAAACATTACTATGCAGAAAGAACAACTGTATTTGTCCAGAGCCAAGGAATTGCTTCTGTACTAAATCTCTTTTGAATAATAATAACAATAACAACAATATTAATAATATTATTTATAACAATTATTATTAATAGATATTAATACTAATGGTTATGATAACATAAATATAAAAATAGTTTGTATGATAATAATATATTTTTTCGTTATGTTTTTTCCATTGGGCTCTACATTTTATGCAATAATTGCAAGCAGAAAAAAATCAGAATTAAGGAAGCTAACAGAGTGCTTATGCTTGCATAACCCTTCTCTCATGTGTGATATTTACAGGGCAGACGCCGAGACACCACACAAGAGTTTCCACACAGCAAGATAGATTTGGAAAAATCAGAATTCAGAATCCAGTGGAAACAGTAGATTTGATAGAGATTTCATATCAAGGGAGTATTGACTTCAGCTGAAATACCCTGATTCTGCTCTTGTAAGAGATATCAGAAACAGGTGATGGTGCACTTTCAAAAGCAGCTTGCAGCAAAGCAGAATACAGATCTGACTCCTCCTTCCTTCCTTTCCACTAGCACTGATCTGAGTGCGTGTGAGACTGGTGTGTCTCTATATTGAATTAACATTTTGCACTGAATTCAGCTAAGGCAGCTGCCTTACTCAGGGAAGATTCTTGAAGCCTTACTGAAGGTCAACACTGAGAATGCATGAAAAGAGCTTTTGACCGCCTCTCACTTGCTGGCCCACCCCTGTAGAAAAATATTCTTTCTATACAGATGCAATAGGGCGCATGGGAAGGATCTGGGAAGGACCTGATCTCGGCTGAAGTCAGTGTCCATATGAGGAGAAGCACAAAGTGGTAGAAGAGCAGGGTGCTGTGCTGCACAAGGAGACAGTGATACATAAGAACTTGCTGGAGGATTAACCTGGCCTGAAAAATGAGGTTTTCCTGATATCACAAGAAGGGTAAGATAAGACATTAGGAACATTTGTTTTCAAAAATCTCTAAGTCTTGGGGTTTTTTTAAGACTGCAGGCAGTCTCAAAGCAATTTTAAAATGTCTTTGCTAAGCTTTGTTTCCATGATTTTCTGTCGCCTTGTGACCAAAGAGGCCAAGAACCTGCAGTTTCAGAAGAATGCTTGGGAGTCTGGGAAGTGTCCAGCTACAAATCAGGGGGGTTCTAGTATGCCTGTGGGATTGTGCCCTGTGTTTCAAAGAAGAAAAGAAGAATGTTCTATAGCAAAACAGACTTTCTGGCTGAATGAGGAAGCTAAGCAGACATTACATCTGTAACAGAAAGCCTATAAACGTGGATATGGTCCAGATTTTCATTTGGAATGAATGGTTAAAAACATCATTTAGAGACAGCCATTGTTTTGATACGCAGAATATTTGTTGGTAAAATACCTTACTGTTTTGCATTGACTGACCCCATCTTCATTATTAGCTCCAAGAAAGCAAGTGCAATTTTCTTATCTGACCCTTTGGGATATTTGAATAAATTACAGAGAAATAGAAGTTACAGCTAGCTGTAACAGCAAAGTGAGAATGCACTGAATTACTCAGAAGAGATAAAACCAAGTTACTTTTGTTGTGAATTTAATTCTCACAGCAGCACTCCCACCAGCCTAATCATAGTTCAGCATATTGGGAATTCTCTCTCTTAATCACCCATTCTTTCTCTGACTTTGGCTTTTGCATAATATATTTGTTACGTGCATACAATATATAATGATGTATGACCATAAATCCCAAACTGAAGCTATATATAAGCTCCTAAATCACTCAGTGCTTGGAAAATATTTTCACTTCAACCATTTATTTAAGCTTGACAGTATATCCCATTTTTGCCTTTGTTGCAAAGGCTGTGACTTACACGTACTTAGATACGAAGTACAAAAAAACCCCACTTCTAGGACAGTGTTTCTGTCAGAAGTCATCACTCTTACATGGAGAAAGACTACACTTAGTGTCTAACTGGGCTTAATTTAGGTACCTTCAGGCTCCTGCACAAAAGCCAGTGTTCAATATATTAAAAAAATGTAGAAGGATTGGAGCAAGAGGTCTGCCTTATTTGCTGCATCTACTGCTTCTCATAAGATACTTTGCAGCACAAGAGCATTTTATCACTCAAGGTTAAGCATCACATATTGGGCCATCTCAATCACAATACTGCTCAGTACAATAAAATACTATCCATCTTTTATGTGTATCCAAGTACTTTATAGCACCCTTCAGCACAGTATCTCTGGGTTGCTTATCCACATGAGAGATTACCTGTGCAAGTGGGTGCAGGAACACCCGGTGCAAGCCTGCATAAGCATGCACAGGTGTAGCTATACTTAGGCAGGAGTTTGCAGGGTGGGCTGAACACCTCAGCTCCAGGTTAGTTCAGGAATCTCTGAACTTTACAGTCAAGACAGTCAAGGATCTTCCATGTCATTCATCCTCCCATTGTACAGTTGTTGCAGCACATGGCTTCAGTCATCCATATTTTCACTTTCTCTGGGTTATCTCGCCTATCCATTATCTTTGTTAATTGAGAACTGGCTGCACATTTATTTTGCAGATGGTGAACTGAAGGCCAGAGAGGGGAAACATATTGCCCAAGGACATACAGGAATTCTATGGCAGTCACAGAGACACTAAAGCACATTAATTATTTAAGTAACCTGTTATTTAAATGGAGATACGTGCACAAAAGCAAACAGAGTGCAGAGCGGTGGAAAACTTGAACCAGTTAATCTATTAACATAGAGCAGTGCAATGTGTTCTCACCAGCTCACTTTCCAGTTTGACTTCAGTTTGTTGGCCCTTTGTGGTACCCAAGCTGATACACCTTGGTTTCAGCAGGGCTCGTGAGCTGGGACCACAGCCACGTGAAGGAGCAGCGGTAATCGCAGCCTAGCTGCCCGATGACCAGCCACATCAAGAGCCTCCCCACTGCACTTGTCCTCAGCTCCTGCTTCGGTGTTTACATGGACAGAGGAGCTTGGATGTCTCTGTGTCTGCCTTTGGGAAGACGTTCTTTGTGTCCTCTGTTTCTTGGCTGTGAGTTCTGGATTCATATGTCATTGGGAGGCATACATGAGGCTCTGTCTATTTTGTTCACTTCAGTCTCTGTGTGGCTGCTTTCCATCAGGGCTATTCCTTTTAAGTGTGCTGATACAGAAGGGCAAGCACATTGCTTTCTGTATTATGGAATCTGACTAAGGGGAAATATTTATAGCCCTATTTATAGTTGCAGACCTACTGTAATTACAGTTATATATTAACATTACATTTTCCAAGCAGCATTATTAGAAGTAAAGGTAATAAAAGTATTAGCTGTCCTAGTGCTGAAGCTGTGGGATTAGCCTGATGTACTATTCCTCAGAAACCAGAAGTTGCACACAGTCCCCCCGACTGTGTATAACTTCTGTGGGCTGGCATTTCTTTGGCAACTGATCACCATTTAACTCCAAACAGCCTGAAACCAGTGTCTAGTGGAAAGAAAGGTGTCTACTTTGTCATAGCAGTATTTGTAGAGTCAGCTGAGGTAGCCACGATTTCAGGGGCTCCTGCAAGGTAAATGCCTTCAACTCCAGCTCAGAGTCCTGCACCCCCCTCCCCAGTCTCAGTGGAGAACAGCTCCGCAGAGGGCAGTGAATTCGGTGTGACATAGCCACCATCACAGCCCAAACCTCGGAACGGCTACTTTGCTGGTTCTCACTGGGGGCTCCTGCAGCAGACTGCAGCCTGGGATGAATGGAGATGGGCTCCAGCAGCAGAAAGCCCAGCCACCCAACCCTTGCTGGTGGGGAACAGCAAAACGCTGCCTCATCAGGGAAACCCGTACTTCACAAGCAAATGAAGAGACTTCAGAACAGCTCTCACAGTTGCTTTTATTCTTGCTACGTACTACAACCGGTGCTTACTAATCAAGCAAATGAATGCAAATGCCTTGAAATAAAGGTTCTTTTGCTGAGCCTCTATCTAATGTGCATTTCCATAAGAGAAGCTGTGCCCTCACTTTCTGTTATAGTCCCACCATTTGGTCCTGTCTGCATTTCATTATAAAGATGAGCAAATAAAACACCAATTTTGTTTTCTTAGCTCTCTCTTGCTAAATACCTCACACTCATGCTTATCTCCTTAGACACTGTTTTGGCACTTGCTTTGTGACTGGCTGTTACTTGAAGTGAAAAACAAACTGGGTGCCTCTCAGAGCACCATCATTTAATTTTTCTCAGGTTCTGCTGTCCCTTTATCTGATGTCTTTACATAAAGGCTCTGATAAAATTATCTGTGAACAGGGATGAAGATGAGATTAATCTGACACAGGTACAGTATTTTAAAAAGTTAAAATAGCACCTTAAGTGTTCTTTTCCCATAAATAATCAAGACCATTGCGGAAAAGCTACCTTCATATTCCTGGTGGTCTGATGTGGTGTAAGGGACAGTTCTACAGAGAACTGTATGCTGGAACAACTGGAAAAATTATTTATAGTGTAGAAGAATGGTCATGGGAAAAAAATGAAGCAAATTAGAGAATGCAATGAAATCAACAGCCAAGTAAGGATTCAAGTTCTTCAGTTTTACACTGGGTTATGAATCCTGAAAGGTGGCTTAGCTTATACTCAGAGCCAGCTTTATAATCAGCAGAAATATTGAAGCTGTTAAATGGAATGATTGGTTAGGTACAATAGAGATCTAGACAGGGGGTTAATCTGCTTCTGAAGCATGACAGAATTGTGCCATTATTCCTAGTTTACACCACTTTTAAAAAAGAGGCAATTTATGATATCCAGGTCACTGGATTTGGTGTGAGCTCATCTCCAGCTTGCAGATGATTGTGAGGGGATCTGTTAAAAAGAGATATTTGGTTAACCACATCCTCACTAGCCCCTGTTAAAAGTAGATCTGGCACTGCTCTTAGAACCAGCAGTCAGAGTATCCTTTCCGACTTCTTGTCAGCTAGCAATAAAACACCAGATGGTGTCCTTCCAAAAATAAATTCATTATAGTTTCATTCTGGGTTTTCTTAAAGAATTTAGGGACTGAACTTCAGCTAATGCAAATCAACACAGTGCTGCTGAAGTCAATGCAGCTATGACATTTTAAACTGTCTGAGTATCATGAACTAATATTTTTAAGTTTTTGGAAGGAATACCATATTTTTTCTCCCTACATTTGACAAGTTTAATTGCATGTTTTATGCTAGCCACCTTACCCAGAATTCATGGCTGCTGCTCCTTGGTATGCAGCAATTCACAGGCCATGTCATTCTGTGTATTGAATTAGACTAATTCACTGTAAAGACTCTGTAACCATTATCATTTAATGTCTTTGTTTATCACTGTCTGAGACTCTAGGACACCCATTATCTTCCTCTGGTGACACACAGGACTGTTCTCACAAGAACATTTTTAAGACCCATGGGCATCTGAATAACCCTGTGATGCTTATGGTTCTGTGTGTGTTTAGTTTTCCCTAATTTCAACCATCGAATGAGGACAGAAGTCTTCAGTTGTACCCTTAACCTAGACAGATGAAGAATTCTAATCGTAAAGCATCTTAAAAGAAGCCTTGAGCATTCTTACAGATAAATCAATTAAGACTCCTTTCAGAATTGTTATTATGCCCTAGCAATTAGTCATTGTTTAGTCAAGCTGTGCATACTTATCTCTTTTATATATCACTCCTTCCAGCCTCACAATAACTTTTGCTCTTTCTTCAAGCTCCCTTCAGTTTATCTGTTTTCCTGGCAATGCTTTGCCCAGAGGTGAGCATGAGTTTGCTTGCAGATGGAAAGCTACATGGATGGGCTACAAACCACAAAACGGAGTCTCTGCCAACCTATTCCAAAAGTGAATATTAAAATAGCTAAGGACGCATCACTGGTGGTCAGTACTAGCTGTGCAACACATAGAGAATAATAGTCCAAGTAGGAAAAGGCAGCCTTTAACATTTGTCATGTGTCCTCACAAGAACACTTTTATCCAGTTTCTCATGCCACAAATAAAATTGTTCCACCAACTGCTGCTCCCCCATATGCCTTGCCTTCCAGTGTTGGGGAGCATCAATGTGAAAAAGGCTTTTTAGAACTCTTCTTTAGCATTCCCAAAATTAACCAGCTTGTTTTCTGTAAGCAGATGGAGGGTGACCTGGGATTTGGAATTCAGCTGCTTCTCAGGCAAAAAATTCTTAAAAAAATCTCCCAAGAAGAGATGTAGGAAGGAAACAGGTGCTTTCAGGAAAACAGTAGCACTTATTTATCAAAGATGCAAGGAAAATATCATCAATTTTTTTCCTCCCACTGGCGATAGAGCTCAAAAAATAGACAGTGGGGTTGTGTGCCATAGTGACACCCAAGATGACACATTTGTGAGGCTTCACCCAGCCTTTTTAGGAATCAAAGCCACCTAGCCCAATATGTTATCTTGTGCTTAATCAAGTCATCTTTTTGTGCATCTTATTAAAATGTGCACAGCTCTGTTCTGCTCTGATGACATAAGTAGTGTCAGACAGCTTCATCCCTGACCCCTGCATGGCCACCCATACTTGTGAGGCTCACACTCACAAGCAACCTGGTAGATGCCACAATATCAGGCTTGCAGTTGCAGGAGCTTCAGGCTACCCTGGTGGAGATGGAGGCAATGCTGCCAGGGGCATGGCCTTTGGGTTAGCGTTGTGTGTGCCATGTAATGGGGGGACTCTGCCAAAATATAGCTGTCCAGCCTGTTTAATTTCTCTCACCACCACTACACTAGTGCAACCTTGGGTGCTGCTTATTGGCTCCTTTTTAAGCTTTCCTTGTCCTGGTTTCAGCTGGGATAGAGTTATTTTTCTCCTTAGTAGCTGGTACAGTGCTGGGTTTTGGCTGTGATGTGAGAACAAAGCTGACAGGACACTGATGTTTTCAGTTGGTGCTGGGTGATGTTTATACTGAATCAAGGACTTTTCAGTTCCTTGGCCCTGCCAGCCAGAGGGCTGGGGGGCACGGGAAACTGGGAGGGGACACAGCCAGGACAGGTGACCTGAACTAGCCAAAGGGATATTCCATACCATATGACACCATGCTGAGTATATAAATGGGGGGAAAAAGGAGGAAGAGGGGAACATTTGATATTATGGTGTTTGTCTTCCTGGGTAACCATTATCTGTGACAGAGCCCGGCTGTCCTGGGGGTGGCTGAACACCTGCCTGCCCATGGGAAGTGGGGAATGAATTCCTTGGGTTGCTTTGCTTGTGTGCACAGCTTTTGCTTTACCCCCCCCCCCTTCCATATTTTCGTTATTATTATTATTATTATTATTATTATTATTATTATTATTATTATTGTTGTTGTTGTTGTTGTTATTATTGTTATTATTGTTATTATTGTTGTTGTGTGTTATTATTGTTGTTCTTACATCTTTATTCTGTTGAAATTATTAAATTGTTCTTGTCTCAACAGCTGGCTGCGTGGTGCTTGGTGGCTGGCTGGAGTTGAACCATGACAGCTTTACAGTATAAAATTGTATCCTTGTCCTGTGTGATCTGCATGACTTTTTTCATCTGAACTAACCAACAGCAACAACAATGCCTTTGTATTTTAAATGTCTGTGTTAAGCACTGATTTATCAAGTCTCTGGTCACCTGGTGAAGAACAGTCCTTTTTACCAGGTTAGGTTTGGCCCATTGATTTACCCAATTTTCATTTTTTCTAAAACCCTGTTTTGTCATTTGGTAATGCAAAGAGGGCTTCTTGCATCAAGCATCAGGATGAGGAGGCCTCAGAAGTTAATACATAAGTAACAGTAAAACACTGTCCTTAAAAATGTCACATCAGGATTTTTTTAGTAAGTGTCAGAAAACTGGATCTTTTCCTGCAATGGTTGTTAATTCTGCCTGCATATCTCTATCCCAACCACTTCTGAATAAAGGCCTTTATTATTTATTTTGTTAATGGGAAACATACTGGGGTTTTTTTTTGTTTGTTTTGATTTGATTTTAACTCTGTTTCTGTGAGAAGGACTAATTCCAAGGAGAGTGTTACAGGCTGTATAGGCTCCATTGTGTTTTTCATGCACAGAGGCACATTATGGATCAAAAGGAAGCGAAAATGCTGGGTTTGTTTTAGGTTTTATTTTACAGTCAGGATGGTGAATGCATCTGTTTGTGCCACCAGCCTAGAATATATGATTTTATAGTTCTCAGAGGTTATTTATAATTGAATTGTAGGATGTTTCATGATTATTTGGAGTGATATTTACAGAAGGCAATACTAAGCTAGGTAGTTCATTTGCAACCAAGAACGTGAAGAAAACACCCTATAATTCATTTTTAAGTAACCTCTAGAAATCATAATATTATATTGTATGACACTGTTAAAAAAGGAAGAAATAAATGTTTATATTACTTGTATTATGGTCTTTAATCAAGCTTATATATGTATAGGCTGGCACATAGTAACAAAGACTAGGTAGGTCACGATGGACACACCACCGATTTTTGGGGTTTAGGTTTGAATCTAGAGTCCATGCTGGTTTCATACACCAGGGCACTTTCTTGATGCATATTATAGACAGATTTTGGATCAAGAAAAGGAAAAGGTAGATTTCTCCTCCAGTATTTCCAGCCAGAAATGGAAGTGCAAACCACCTTGTGAGTTCTCATATGATTCACAACAGAGTAGCAGAGGGTCACCCACCTCTACCTTGTCTGAGAAAGACAGTTTCCCTTCCTCTGGGGCAGAGAAGTCATACTACCCCACAGCACCTCAGCTGCTGCAAACCACCATGGCCCCATCCCTCCCATGGGGACCAGGGGCTGATGAATACACACCAGAGGCATCCACAAACTCCATCCGAAGACTGACACCAGGGAGAAGGCTGTATAAAGCTGCCCAGCCCCCACTCATTGTCCAAGGTTTAAAATGGTGCTGTAGTTTGAGATTTAAAAGTATTAGTAAATTCAACAAGAGCATTAAATTTCAGTCTCTGTTGTTTGCCCCACACACTGTGAAAAGACTTCAGAGCTAGGAAAAAGAGTCAGCATTTTTTTTCACAAGCCATTGCACAAAATAAATATGTAGCAGAAAATGGGTATAGATGTCTTTCTTACTTGCCTTAATAGGCCTAAACACCAAGAAAGAAGCTTGTACATTCCGATCTCGTAACAAAAATGCAATCCTGTTCCTAAACAATGTAAATAGCCAGAACCACAACTGATGGCTTTTTTTTTTTCTTTCTTTTTGACTTCCTTGTATGTTATTCGCTTTTGCCTTGTCCTTTGTCTATCTACACAATAAATAGTCTGGAGCAGGAACAATATGTTGTTGTATGTTTGTAAAATGCATAGCAGAAAAGGGCCCTTATCTTGACTAAATCCTCAGAAGTAACAGATTGAACTTAATAAATAATGATAACAAATTGATTCAATTAAAGGAATTAGTTTTATTTACCCCAAATGAAAATTTGACCCATTGATATTGAAGTTACTGGTAATATTTGTATGTAAAATCAGTGTTTTGCAATAGGAAATGGGACCGGTAAGCTCACAGAGAAAGACAGTAAGGAAATAAAGCATGGAGGAAAATAAAAAAGAGAGAGAGAAGGAGGAAGAATGTTCTGTCAGTTGTCCCACATAGGAGAGGAAATACTAGAAATCTGCAGTCTTGGCTTTGGAGAAATGCTGACATGTTATTTGTGTTTCTAGTCTAGGGCTATTATTAAAGACAATTTAAAGCAAATTGCGTGCAAATCACCCATCCATGGATTGAGATCATGGATTACCAAAGAAAATTTTCACAGAAAAGAGCCATAAAGGCTTACGTGTCAATCATGAATGGTAAATATTATGGACCCGATTTGTCCAGCATTACTTCAGATGATTTCAATTTCCCTGTTTATAGGAATTGTTGAAAGCAGGAGGGATTCACTGTTCTTTCTGAAATTCTCCAGGACATGCGGCAGTGGTGACAGCTGAACAAAATAATAATTTATGGGTTACAAAGAAGATGCACTTCTGTATTAAGAAATAGCGAGAGTGACCCGAGCTGCTTGGCTGCTGCAGAAGAGCAAGTCTGATTGTTGTGCTCTACAGATAAGATTTTTAATATCAGATTTTGCCATTTCAGCTTTTTTTTTTTTTTTTTTTTTTTTTTTTTTAATTATTTGGTGATAAATTTGCTGCATGAGCCAAAAAATATTTCTAGCAGGGTGGAAGGCAGGTCAGGCTACTCAGGAAGTAGAAGGCAGATGCTCAGTGCTTCACTGGGCAGTAGTTCTTGGGAAGAGAACTGTGAAAGTTAAATGAGATACTTTGGTATCAGGAGGCAGTTGCAATGAACTGACAACTCACAGATAGCAAGGGAAGTATTTCGTATGATCAACCCACACATCAGCGGCACGCCACCTGCCGCGTATTACATTGCCTGACGTGGGGCATGCTCCTGTCACGCAACCTGAAATGTGGACTTTGGGGAAACACTCTCTTGGTCCCATACCTCACTGTTTAATAACTGGCAGCTTTAATGGTCTGTGAGATGTATTTCCCTAGGAAAAAGGTATTCTCTTCTTACATGTTAGCTAACACTGAAGCCAACTTAACCTAAAAATGTTGGGAAAATGTAATTAATACAAGTTAGCTGGCCAAAAATCAACCCTGAAAACCCTTAGAGATTTTATTTTAACCTTCTAAAGAGTGTGGAGGCTATAAAAAAATAATAATAAAAAAGAACATTTATAAATAGTCTGGAAAACCTTGTTTTCATTTTGATGGGAAACTCTTTCAAGTTTTGACTTTCTCCTCTGAAAATTTAACAAGAAATAAAAGAAAGTAGGAGATTTATTCCCCCTCTTCTTTCAAAAAAGAAAGTCTCTACTATTTCTGATTTCACTGGCAAATTTCAAAATAAAAAATTGCAATGTTTTAGTAAGGTCAACATACAAAAGTCTTCACTTTCTTCAACACAGAAAAACATATTGCTATAGAAAATAGCAGCTTGCAGAGGGCTTTAAAGATGCTGTTTTTTCTTATTGCCTGTGGTGTTGATTCATAGGACTTTGGGGACTATTCTTTGTGAAATGTAAGGTATATGGGCAGCTTGATGGTGCAGCAGAGTATATTTATTCAAAATGTTGCTGACTATTTTTTTTGCAATTTGTTATCTATGGTTTGCTCACAGGCCAGATGCACAGGCGGGAAGTCTGGGGCTGCCCTGCTGCATGACCTGGTCCATCCCCACATCACAAATCTGAATGCAGTGTTGCATGGGAGGATAATGCCAGCGCCGTCACTTTTGTGATCCTTCATGCCAGAAAAAGACATATCTGTGCCCAACAGATGGGGCAGAGCAGCAGAGGGGCTATGTGGGTGACAGTGGCCTGTGCAGACAGTCAGGGCAGGAGCCAGCTGTGCGACACCCATGCTTAGTACATGAGACTTGACGAGTCTAGCAGGGCACCACAAAGACACCCAAGAGCAGGTTAAACTGCCCCTTGAAAGACTGAGCTCTGTAGCAAACCATTTCATGGCCCCCCAGGTGATTCACTATCTTCTGCGCTCAGAGGCAAGCGCGTTTCTAGCTCTCTTGCACAAAAGCGTACCCACAACACCTTGAATCCAGGCTTTCTGAATCTGAAAACTGGAGGCTGAGAAAATGAATCAGGAGGAGGGAGTAATTAGAGTTGAGATGTCATACTAAATCACAGGCTCTGGTTAGTCAAGCAGCTTGCTTCTGACAGCACCAGTTGGATGCAATGAATAGTGGACAGTGGTTGAGTTTAATATTTTAGCACCTGCTTTATTTTGCATGCAGAAGACCAGCTACACATTCACATTTAAATAAGTCCATGGTTCCAGGCAGCTTTTTCAGGGGGAGAACTGCCTGTTAGCTCACAAATGGCCACTTTAAACCTCTGCAAAGCTGAAGGGCAGGTTATAGATAGCACTGGCAGAGGAACAAAAAATGGCATAAATCTCACGCGTTTTGCAAAAACTACTGATGTTTTTATATTTGGTTTGGCTTTGAGGCTTTTTTTTAGGTGACAGCATTGTTGTAGCAGGCCCACTTTGTACAAATAATTAAAAATGAGGATATGGAGGAAAAGACGTCACTTAGTTTGAGTCAAGCCTGTAACCTGGTGTTTACAGGTGTCACCTGAATCAGTGACAGGTTTAACTTAGCTTAGCTGCTGGAGATTGCGATAGAAAATTTTGTGGTGTACTTTCTGTACATATGTGTGTGCAAGTACATATAATTCAATATGTATGTACCTGAGCTGTATGGCCATGCAGCAGCTTAGAAGAACAATATTGTACAAAACAAGAGCACAGGTTATCCATCAAGAAATAGAAACAAAATAAGAATAGTTTGTTGTTACACACCTGGAAAAGGAAAAAATGGTCATTTACTTGGAAAAGATCTTGTGACTTTTTCCTTATTGATCTTATATATGCCCCTTATTGATCTCAGACCCCATTGCCTGTCCCTGTAATTCTGGGTTCAGCCCACTGATGGATGGCCACTGTGCAAGGTCAGTGCACCCCCTGTTTGGGTGCACTCTTGCTGCTCCAGTGTTCTGTGCTGCTGGGCTTGGCGTCAGCATGCACAGTGTCTGTGCTTTGTGAAAGAGCAAAACAATAGAGAGAGATTTTACCAAGGGATATAAATAGCTGTTGGGAGCAGACACCACCATTCCCAAGGGAAAAGCCACCCTGACATGAGGTGCGTAAGGAGCACTTGAGGCTCAAGGAGCTGCTTTGCACCATAAATGCTACTGGTAACTGGGATGGATTTCTGTTCCTACTGCTGGGGAACAATTTGGCTTTCATACATTAAATAAACACATTAAATAAATTTTAAAGACTTTTGAACTTACAGCTGGGTTTTAACTGCTCTTTGGACTTCTAGCAAGAAGAATAAACAGGGGTTTATGTTTTATGCTTTTTCCAATGTGTCTTTTGGTGAAGCTACGAAATGGGATGCTGTCTGAGCCTTGATTTCATCTAAGAATGTAAAACTAAGTTACTTTCACTGACAATTCAATTGGACTTTAAATTATTAATTATTTTTTGTTACTATCAATATGTCTAACAATCTAATGTGTTAACATTAACATTTTCAGTGCCTGATGTTACCTTACTGAATATAGTAAAATCAATATTATTGTATAATTATACAAAATTATATGTAGTAATTGATCCAACTGACTCTGCAGTGTTCCTTGCTTCCATCAAAAAAAAAACCCCAACAAAAAAACAAAAAACACCAAAGAAAATATTTCATTCAGACACAATAATGCATGGAGAAAATGTCAAAACTATGATTAAAGCCCATAACAGGAATGCAACTTGAAAATCTGTGTTATCCAACGAGGGCGAATTTTGATCTCAGTTATATTGAGATGTTGCTATTGAAATCAACATACCAGAGCAGCAGGTCAGGGCTAGGGGACATTTCTCACTGGAGTGTGTAAAGAAACTCTGTTCAAAATGGACTAAATTTAGCCCCTAAGAGCTTTGGATCTGGAAAATATTCCTAGGCCCCATGTGGACAGAGCGATACCACATACTGTACTGGCAGAGTAGTACCTTTCCTACCCTGAAATGAGCCCTACCCTAAACCTTGCTGACAATGTCCTCTCCCTGTACTCCTTCCACAGTGGTTTGCTGTAGAAGAATGTAGCTGGGTTAATTAGCATTGATAACATACAGCTGTGGGCTGGCTTCAGGGGCAGAGGGTTGGTCGATGTAAATAAGGTGCAGCTGTGGCTGTTCTGTTAAGGGGCTGAGAGACAATGAAGGGGGAGCAGCTGAGGAAGGAGAAGAGAGAGGAAGAAGCAGAAGGAGATGAGCAGAGGAAGAAGAAGCAAGAGGAGAGAGAGCATACCCTGAGTGAGGAGGAGAGATAAGGAGGAGGCAGCAGAGGGACCGGCATGAAGAGTGTGCCAGTATGTGATGGTAAAAGACCTTGTTGCAGCTTGATAGCTTGGAGAGTGCTGTGACAGTCTGCAAGTGGAAGCGATGGCTCAGAATCAAGCTGCTGCCCCTTTTCCCTCCTCACTTGTTTCAAGAGCTTTTCCTTTCCTGATGATGGTTAAAGTGCAGCCCTTGAGTTTCCCTAGGTCAGAAAACAGCAGAGACTGCAAGGAGTATAATGATGTTGAGTGGTATTCAGTAGGCCTAATCATAGTAATTTTTTAGTATTTTTAGCTTCTTCCTATATCCTTGGCATTCAGAAGTGCAAGAATAAAATGATACTAAAATTATAATGAAATTGTTGAATTAATCTTCTTTTGTCTTCATCATCCAGTGCAGAATGTCCTCACAAAGTACTTAGCAGTTAATTTCGATCCCAGGTGTACTTGGCTGTTGATGCAGATAGGTTGTATTTATGTGAGCGTGGTGGCTAAGAGCTCTAACCATCAGCCAGCTTTACTGGGAGCTACGAGTGACAGTTTTTCCTAGTTTTAAAATACCTGTATTTTTTGGTGAAAGAACAAATATATCTCTAATAAATGTAAACCGTATTTTCAGACACCCTGCAAATAGCCTGAAGACCTCTTTAGCCTGGAGTCCAGACAACCTACATGAGAATCTGCCTACAAATCTCTAGAAAAACCGAAAGCAAATAGAAAAATAATAATAATAATAAAAAAAATGAAAACAAAAAAAATAAACCAAAACTAAAACCCCACAAAAAACCCCCACAACCAAACCCATACAGAAAAAGACTCTAGGGTTTCCTGGGAAACGGAATTTCTGTTTCATAAGAAATTTTGACATAATGAATGTGCACCCTGAAAGTCTTAACAGTACCCACCCAGTGATATTAAAAAATATACTGATAATCAAGATTTAAAGTGATTTTGACATTTGATCATTAACCATAGTATTGATCTTAATAGTATTTTAATATATGAGGCATACATATGACAAAATTAAGCATTTAATAGTATTACAGTGTTTCTATTTTAAAGGAATAGTTTGCAATAGTACTGCTAAACTAGTACTTCAGTGCTCATACTTTTCTAGCAATAATCTGTCAAAACCCATAGTCTTCCTCAAAACAATGAGCCTTGTTCTAAGCATGCTCAGGATTTCTGGTAGAAACCTCAAATTTCACAGGATATCCTGATGTTCCACTGTGTGTTTTTACGCTCCTCTTTTTGCAGGCAATAGACAGATGTGTACACTGATGAAGTAACTGAACTTCTCTGAAGTTTTGATTGTGTAGCCTGATTCTTGCACTGTCTCCAGACCCACATGGATTCTATACAAGGAGGGTAAGTACAAGAGCTGTTTTGAGTTATTAATCCCTCAAAATCAGCAACCACTGCAGCACCATTCCTCAGTGTCACTGAGGCACTTCCCTGGCACTAGACTGGCATTGAATTGATGATTACAATGATACCTCCATCTTGTAGTTAGAAGGCAGGTAATGATCATTTGTCACCTGCATGCCTAGGAACCAACTGAGAGCTGGTTCTCTGCTTGATGCCAGCTGAAGACAGGGGTATGCATTAGGCAATAGTAGCTTTGTAATCAGTACCTTTTAACCAATGTTTTTGTCCTGTATCTGTGGAACTCATTTTCCTTTTGCTTGATTTGCTAGCTCTTGCTAGTTTGCAGTTTACTCGCTTGCCTTGATGATTTCCATGCTGGCACAAACATTTCAGCAAAAGTGGTCATTTTTAATCCTCCTGCTTAAATAAACATCGTCGAGGCTGGCCTCTGAGCCGAGCCATGGTTGCTGGTTAACCTTCTGCATTATGTGTGGAGCTAGCACAGCACGCTCATCCTCTAGGCACTAAGCTCCAGCGTCCTTTCTTGTCTTTTGTAACCTCATAGGCTGTTGTGTTAATATGCAGACCATTACTACTTTGCTGATGAGACAGACTGCCGAGGATCAATATGTCTCTGCATTTGTCAGCCCCGTATACCCCAGAGTTAAGTTCTCAGCTCTGCTGCCAGTGTTTGCATCCCGCTGTGTAATCGCAGGGAATCGTGATCCCTTATACAGCATGTCCGTACACCAGGCTTGGTGGGGTGCTTTGCAGAACAAGTAGGAAAGATCCAAATGTCGTATTTGTTTGGCTCCCACTGCTTGAGTAATAGTAGGTGCAGCCAGAATACCAGAGGACAGCTTGCTTGCGGGGTCACTGCAGCTCCACAGCTAACCATTGATGTTGTCAGGCAGACTTGGGAAAGATGCCCAAATACTATCAGCTAGAGGACATTGCATTTTAATGAAAGAGAAAACAAAAATCAAGATTAAAAAAGGAAGAAAGGTAAAACATAATGAAAAAAAGAAGAGATCTAATGGCATTTTTTTCTTTTTTTTTCCCCTTACTGCTCACTTTTTCCATGCCTTTGTCTCGATGCAGTAGCTTTAGGGGGAAAGGCATTGGGATTCATGTGAACTGAATACAGTAACGACAGCCACCACAAAAGCTCTTACTTATAGATCAAGTCTTTAAGAGATACATACTATATATCCATATAGTATGTTCTAATAGACAGACAAATATATTGAGTAATTTAGATGTGAAGCCTGCCCAGAGGTTTTCCATATGTATTGACTGAAGTTTTTTACAGAATAAAAATTAGAATTTACCTTTGCATTACCTTATATTTTCTTTCTGACCTGTATGTCTGAAGGTATCATGCAGAGATTTTGGGAGAATATGGGATGTACTTTATGAAGCCTCCAGGGGTACTAATAGACTCTGGCATATCAGACAGATTCAGGGCTCTGGATCAAGTGTCTCAGGTGTTTTGTTAACCAGTAAAGTTGCAAGATCACATACATTATGCAATCTCATTATTTTAAATGTGTGAACACAAGTCTGGGTCATGCCAGGTGGAAGTGGCAGCCATTGGTGACTGCAATATGTGTTTCAGATCTTCACACGTGTTCATAGCAAAGCCTCAGGGTTGAGGGAATCACACACTTTGGAGTTTTCTCTGCTGATGAAGGACTACTTTCCTTTCCCACTTTTCCAGTAAGAAATGTTCTGGTAGAATGTAGGAGGCAGAGTAACATTGCTGAGAAAAATAAGTAAGTGTGGGAGAAGCCAAAGAAGTGACTGGGTCTTCATACGTAATTTTTCAATCTGGTTCACTCTTTAAAATAACCATCTAAAAAGCAGAGCCCTGAGGATGTTTAGTCAGGAAGTCAAAGGGAACCTCTACTGAGTTTTGTTTTGCAAGGAGTGGTGGATTTTAAGTACACTTGAACAGATGTCCTCACAACCTTGCTCAACTTGTCCTCTTGACAGCTTGCATGGAGCCTGCTGAACAAATCAAACCTGTGCCTTTTGTTTCCTTAAACAGGTCGGGTGTTCCAACATGAGGAGTAGCTCAACTGTCAGGTGGTCCATCCAGCCCTGTATCCCATTTCTAACTATGAACCTTATGGAAGCGTGTGAGAACCAGAGCATGTAAAGCAGGCCGTCTCATGTCTGTCTTCCTAGATTTTGGTACATTCATGGGGTAAAGAGATAATACAGACAGGCTGAGAGACAGAAATTGCAGGCAAGTCCACACTAGTGAATGCAGGCAGCAGCTCAGGGTAACTCACCAGCCCCAAGTGCAGAGCAGCAATGCCTGGTCTGTGCAGCGGTGGATGGACTTCAGGCACGCCGGGCGCGATTGCGTTCTCACAGCAATGCCCAGGAGCCAATAAAACACAGCCACAAGTTGTCCAGCTCCACGTTGGTAGCACTGCATGGAGCCTGGCAGCCTGAGAAACCCTGAACTGCTTGCCCAGGGCACTCCCCTTGAGAAGTGTACATTGGAGCTACCCTCCTATCTTCTGAGGAGCCTCCCAGATGAACTGATGGATCACAGTCACCTACGTTGGATTCAATAACAATTTAATTAATATGCAAGCTTCTCAGAAACATTTAATTCATTTCAGCGGGAAACCCACAGATGTTATTTCACAAAAGCAACAAGTGTTGAGAAAATCAAGTTCTTTTCAAAATTCCCGAGGATCAAACACTTTATACCTATCGAAGGTCATTTCTTGTCTTAATGTTTGTTTTCCCCTCTGATTTAACAATTAATTTAGTGCATGTATCCATAAACAGACTTCTTTTTCCTCCTAGCCTGACTGCCCCCAAAATGAGATTATTCCTGTTGGTATCAATCAGCAATACAGAGCTACCCAGATTTTCACTGCCCTGATTCATTGTCTCCACCATAAATGAAGTTTTTCCATTGTTTGCAGAAATGCTTGAAATAATGGCTTCAGTTTCCTTGTTAATTATTCTTTTATTAATGATCTTTCAGATAGTTTTTCAAAGAGGCTATGAATCTCTCAGTGAAAGTAATGGGCAGCTACTCACAGGAGTAATCCCATTACAATCAGCTGCACTACTGTTTGTCATTTGAAGTAAGGTGCTAGAGCTCTGACCCTTACTGATTTACCACTCTTCATAATTAGTTGCAGTGATTAAAATGCATTTTAGATTACACTGCAGTTTCCCTTCCTTAAAAGTTTTTTCACTGAGGACAAACTCAGTTTCTGAAGGTGAACGATTGTCCTCCAGTACAAAGCAAGAGCAGTGAAGAGGAATGCCACAGATAAGGCTTATAAAAGAAAGCAGAACTAGAGATGCCTGGGCAAAAAAGTGATGCTGGGGGTGGAGGGGCTGTCTTAGATGACAGAGGAAGCTCATGCAGGAATTTAGCACATTAGCTTAATGAAACTGAAAACACTGCGCAAAACACTGACAGCAGCACATGGAAATAATGAATCAATCTGTTGCATCTGTATCTAATTAAGAATCATTATAATATAGTCTTTTTTTCTCTAGTGATCAGGATTAGTGGATACTCCACAGCAAAGGGGCTAATAAATAGATTCAAGTGCCAGGACATTATACGTCTTTATCTAGGACTGTGGTTCTTAAGCACTTTTCTTCAATAACCCCAAATTTAGGCAGAATCTCTCTCTTCTGAGAATCTGACACAGCCAGGATTCTTTTGTAAGGGTTTTCAAGGCACTGCAAGGAAAAAGAAAAAAAAAAATCTGAATGCTTGGATGTTGCAAATAGTTTCTGGCAAGGGCAGACATTCTACTTCTCTCTCTCTCCTACAATTAGAATAGTAGTTTCTCTATTTTTTTCCTCCCTGCCTGACCCCCTCCCCTCCCCCCTTATGTCCTTCCTCCTTCCTCCTCCTCAAAAAATCATTAAGTTGCTAAAAGCTTCATTTGTTTTAAGCCTCTTTGGAGATCTGTTATTTTACCCAAGGGTACACATAACCCCACAGGAGTCAGTGTTACTAACTGGCGTCCTACAGCCAGATGATATCTACCTTAGGAGTAGAAGGAATTCCTGTATTTTTTTTTTTTCCCTCTGACTGTCTGCTGAATACATTTTATTTAAGCTTTTTCTGTTGTTGTTGGGTTGTTCGGGAGGGTTTTTTTGTTCAAAGGGGTATGGAGCAAAGGCTGCTTAGCTGAGGAAAAAGCTCTACCATCCTCTTTCTCCTGCCTGTTAGGGTACTTTTTTGACTGTGAAGGTTTAGGTCCCAGAGGAAGCAATCTAGGATCATTGCTGAGATAAAGAGAGGAAGGCTACAGAGTGGACTCTCAAAGTTGTCCCTCATGTCCTAGTGAAGCTCGAGGTAAAATGTTTCACTGCCTCCGTGAGGCCATTTCTCCCCCTGTGTTGGAGGCAGCTCTGGATGGAGACCGGTGCGAGGACGGGGTGCTGGCAGCTGTTCCAGGAAAACACTAAACTGAGCATCATTTGCTGTAGGCATTCATGGGATGCCTCTGCTCTGTCACCACCATGTGCAGTAAAGAGCATTGTTCCTCTAATGTTCATCTCTCTTGGAACTGTAAGTGAATGTACATCCCAATTAGTGCAGCAGCTTAAAACAATAAACCCTCCAGAATCTCTGGTGGGGGAAGCAAGCTTTTATCTATTTGGTAAATAATTTATTAATCACACTGATGTATCCTCCTTGACAGCAACAGAGCCAGATAAGTGATGGTTCAAAATCAATTTGTCATGGTCCAGTGTGCACTCAGTGACCTACTTGGTCTGTTATATAGGTCAAACTTGTACATGATGCTCTGATAGCAGAGGCACTTCTTCAACAAAACAACAGCAACAACAAAACTCGTGACACAATTCAGACTGTGGGACCCTGTGCTGGCTGGTACTGTCACACAGCTCGAAAACTCAGCTCAGGGAGAAGGACAAGGACAGAGGGCAGGTCGATGATGTTTTGGGCTCTCAGGGAAACTGCCTCAAAACTGGCTTACACTGGTGGCGCAGCAGCAGTGTCCAGGAGGTAGATCCATGCCCTCTAACCGACTTTGGTGACCTTCTGATTATTAAACAGCCCTTTGCCATTGATAACATCCCTAGCACTGCCCTACTATTTCCCTGTTTGTTCTGCTCCATTCTCTACTTTTTCTGCTCTCCCCTACTCACAGCGTCTTTTTCTTCAGCTGAGGTGGAAACCCATTCCTTCTTCCTTTGTGTATCCCTGCTGTGGAGTCCATGTGAGTCTCACAGTTGGAAGCCTTCTGCTTCTGAGCAGGCTAGTCAGGTTAAGGAACTAGTTTATTTTAAACTGCAGGGAAACAGAAATTAAAAGCTCTGACAGAGCTTTTGAGTAGCCAGTTTGCTGGTGCTCCCTTTGTGGCTTGACAGAAGTCGGTTGTCATTTGTTGACTGGATCTGTTGGGCTATCTTTCTATTTCATTAATGCATGATCCCACCGGTGAGACCTGGAGAACCGAGCGGTGTGCCAGGTGATGTGCTGGACAGGCAGTACTGCCAACACTCCCAAGAATTTCAAGCAGTCTTGTGATAATGTACCAATGTACATTTTTGACTAAACAGTGTGTACTTTGAAGGACGTTTATAGCCCTGACAAACACAGGACAGATTCCTCCCATTTTTCTTGCCATCTCTCCAGATGCACAGTAAATTCCAGAAACCGAGAAGGACCTCTGGGGTCCTGGCATGAGCTTCTTGTTTGGCCTTGGCAAATCCATAATAACCCACTTGCCCCACCAACAGTCTCTGGTAGTCCTGTCTCCCCCTTTGGATTTCCCGAAGGGCAGCTGTGACCCAGGATTTTGTACAAATCAGACAACACAGCCTGGAGACAGCATACAAGTCTTTCCTAAAACCAACATCGAAGTAAACAGAAAAAAACCCCAGCAGGTTATTTTCAGCACTTTAGAATTGTTTGTGTTTTGTCAGCCTTTAGTAATTTAATTGAAGAGTGATACAAGATGCAGGCCCAGCATGACAAAAAAAAAAGAGATATTTGTTGGAATATTTTAATAAGATGACTCAATGTTTTCCAGGAGGTGTCAGCAGTTCTTTAAACCAAGGCAGGGGTTGCAACAAATGGCTTCTTTTGCTAAGAATTCAAAAGATATTCTTTAGAGTCTGCAAACTGCCAGTGAGCTTCAATAGAACAAGTGTTCTCAAGGTGTATTTATGTTGTCTCTCTAGCACTCCAAAGGATTTCTGCCAGCACACCCCATTACAATGAGTAATGCTTCCTTTAAAAGCGAATAAAGAAGACTTAGATCTTAGTTAATTAAATAATCTTCTTTTTTTTTAATTATTTACAATAGGAGACTGACACCAACCTCCTAGTTTTCCACCCTGAACCTCAGGACATTCTTGTGTTTACCTTGATAAAAGCTGAAGGGCCAAAAACTTGTGTTATCTATCTGTCAGGTGACGAAGGGGCACAGAATGTGTAATTAAGCACAGATTAAGACTTCCAGAAGATTAATTAAAAAAAACCCAAACAACAAAAAACAAAAGTAAAAGCTACTTCCTATGTGGTAGGATGTCCTGGCAGCCAGTTCTTGGCACAACACATTGACAGTGGTGGAACAGCACCAGGTGAGCTCTTATCTCCCCATTTTTATTTATTGCCCATGGAGGCTGGCAGTTCTCCATGTGGAACTCTATGGGAGATTTGTCTGTAGTGTGTAAGTAGCACACTGGCATCATGAATGTCCATCTATCAAACATGCTGAAGCATCCCCCATGATGGAAGAAAGATGTTTTTGCTGAATGCAGAGCAGAGAAGGAGAATGTAAACACTCTGAAAAGAGCAAGTAGCAAGTATTATAGTCTCAAAATCAATTTACGTCAGACAGGGAAGTGTGACGAGAACCAAAGTGCAGAGCAGGGCCAAATTCTGAGAGTGTACTTAAGTACCTGTCTCCTTGGTGTCTGAACTCCACAGACAAGAATGGATGTCTGTGTGTCAGTCCTAAAGAATTAGCAATTCTTTTCTTCATCCAGTGCTTGGGTGTAGTCTTTTTTGTTATTCTGTTTTGTAGTGCAAGGCCTGTATGAAGAAATGCAAAAAAAAATTGGTTCTGGTTTTCACTTTCTGTTTGCTAATGCTAATGCTAAAGCTAATGGCTACTATTCCCTGTCTTTACTCTGGAATGGAAACTCTTCAGGTGTTGAATATTGACTTTGTGCATTTTCATTTATTGTTTATTGCCAGAAGACTGAGACCTCAGGCTCTACCTCAAGAATTCGTCTTGGTCCCATTGCAGAAAAAAACAAGAGGGGAGAGAGATTCTTGCCTAAATAAATAAATGCCCCAATCAGGTTAGCTCATCTTTATGCAACTAGAGTTGCTTTTTACTCTTTTTTCTAAACAATAATTTTAGAGCTGGCAACTTAAACCCTGTATTATCTTTGCTGGCTTATAGCAAATTTTATCTAAGCTCTGGCACCTATGTCTCAAATGACCCAGGTGCAGCTGTGCAAAAATACAGAGCAAGAAGCAATCTTTTGGGTACCTAGAAGGTCAATAATCAGAAAACTGCAACAGATCAGAGAGAATCTGCATGAAAACTAACACCCTCCAAAACAGTGACTGAAGGCTTCCTTTTGCACATGACAGACGAAATGCACCTTTACCCTGACACACAGAGATGAAGACCTCTGGCTGCCTCTTTTGACTTTAGCTGGAGCTGAAGGTGCTTAACATTTCAGGAAATCAAGTGAATGTGTCACAAGCCGGACATTCAGAGTTAGTGACTCTTGCTGAAATCGTGATTTTATTTTCCTTTTCTCCACTTACCCCTCTTTAAAGTGGGATGAATGCTATTCACCTATCATGTAAATGTTCCGAGGCCTAATTAGTTAATGTGTGTAAATTGCTTTTGAGATGAACACTGCTAAGTATTATTATTACTATATTAAAATATGGCCAGCAGCCAACCTCTCCATGTAGCTGCAGGGTAATGACAAAGCTGATCAACTGCAGGATTTTATTGCTAGTGATCTGAAACAACAAACAATTTGTGTGCATTTACCCAGGAACAAGTACAAACAAGTAATATAAATTTGGTCTGAATGTTAGTAAACAGAGAGGCAGCTGATGTTTTTTAATGCAATTTTTGATATCTCAAAATATTACCTTGTTTTAAACAAGTCAGTGTGAAACTGTTTCCAAGAAAAGGGGGTAAATTCACAGCCAGGATTTAGGTATTCCTTATTCCTCAGTCGAATTTGTGCATGTTTTCATCTGTCCCTATGTGGAAGCTGTGTGCAATGTACCATGTAGAGCAGAATGTTTCTTTTGTGTACTGTTTTAGAAGGTCAAATTTTGCTCTCTAAACAGTTAAAGACAACTGAAGAAAAATGCAGACCTCGCAGAGCAGCAGTCAAGGAGAGGAAGAGGAGCTGTTGTGACCCTGCCTTCCTTATTCTAACTACTGATTCCCAGGCAATATAGAAAAGGTTTGCTGAAATCAACAGGCGTGACATGCTCAAAGTTAATTGCATAGATCTGAACTAAGGATCTATTTAAAGGAACACTTTTATGGGGAGTAGTCCTGTATTTTGGCTTGCCAACAGAGTGAAGTCAAAATCCAGGTACAACACTCTAGTACAGGCCAGCAGGAAATAATATGATATGGTATCTTCCCATGTACCCAGTCTATCTTGTAAGTGGTAGCTCCAGAATCTGTTACATAATCTGTTACACCACATGGGAACATGGCCATACACTAAATGTGCAGTTTCTGGTGGATTTAATGCATCCATGAAACTTAGGCCTTGACTCAGTTTGGAATTTACTGTTCATGGGCAAGATATTGTTTCATTTGCTTTACACAAAGAAAGCAAGGCAGAAATATGATGATCAGCACAACGCACACGATTTTTTGTTTTTTATACTTATACCCAATTACATTGGGGAAAACAACTAGGGGAGATCCAGAATGGGATTGGTTATGAACTGGAAACAAAGTGGATGGTTCTGGGAACAGTGAAAAGCCACACGTCAAACAACATTTCTGGCATGTACCATATACACTTGGCCCCAGGCAACTGATTTCTGGAGACTTATCCCATTACTTGCATGTGAAAGTAGAGAAAAGCCCTTTTGAGGTCTGTAAATAAGCAGTAAGAATAAAAGCCATGTTTTTTTATTATTCTTCATGAAATTACCTACTTTTCAGATTCTAGTTTGGTACAGACTACCCTCCATCTATGTTCAATAATAAACAGAAGAGTTCAAGTCAATAAAAGATATTATAGCCAGACTTTGACCCAAGTATTTGATCTTTAATTTTCTTTTTCTTTCCTTCCTGCCTTCCTTTTCCCTTTGTTCTGGGATCTTTTTAGCTATGAAAAGTATAAAAATTACAAGAATAACTTAGGGCTTCTGATGCTTACTGTCTAAAACTCTATCCTTGGAAAATCTTTCAGACATCATGATTTTTGTTTGTCTGAAAGGAAACTGCCAAATTAATCTTAATTCCTTTAGCCTCTGGGTCACCTCAAGTGGAAATTTGAAGTGAAGAGAATAAATTGATCATCTAATAGAAAACCTTCAGAGATTATGAAAAACCATGGCATCAATAGCATATTTCTACCAAAATACAATACCGAAATGGTTTTAACCTTCAACATCTACCTGTAGCAGTAGTTATAAAACTGTTTAGGTTGACTGGACAATCACTGTTGTAAACACTTTTGTTTTCATCAAGTCTTGCTATGCATGAATAGACTTGATCTGCTGGACCCACTAACCACATGAGAACCCCATCAGGCTGCAATTCACAGCTGGACCCTGATCATAGAATCATTTAGCTTGGAAAAGACCTTTGAGATCATCATCCTACCTGTTTTTCCACAGGAGCTAAAGAGGAAATATCTGTATATGTATTCATACAGACATACATGAAAAACTTTCAGTCACATTCATGGATTCTTAGCTCTAGTGAGATACAGAAACAAAACTATCCTGAATGCTTGTTGAGACTTCTTCTGCACGTTGTTTTGAGCAGCTATTTTTGAAAGCACTAGTATAGTATTTGTGTGCAAAATATTGCTTTACTTGTGTAATGACTGTTATCAAAGTATTACTTCAGTGTTGTGGTCATATTCCGCTTAATATTCAATACAACTCAAATCTTTGAACTAAATAAATATCATCCTTTGGTGACAGATGCACTACGCTGAAGCTTTAAAAAATGATTAGATGGTACAATTTTGTCTGTCTTTAGGCTTGTGAGAGAAGTCTACAATACAGCTGGCATATTAAATATTTCTTCTACATTTTTTGCAAAGCGTAGGTTGCTCTCCATCAAAGTTTGGTGTCTGACTTGGGCAAAGCCCCACAAAACTTTTAAATACCCAACTCCCAGAGCAGCTGTAATATGACAGAGCATCCTGCTTGCTGTCCTATATCAAGGCAGACAGGAGAACTTCTGGAAATTTGAAGGAGGCAATCTAGTTTTCTCACTTTAAATTCCTCCACAAACCATTGACCAAAAGAGCAGTGATCTTTCCTTACTCTAAAGAGAAACTATAAGATACACCAGTTATGTCTGTTCACACTTCTCTTTCTGGTACTTGCTTTTCCACAATGGCTGAGTGGTTTTGCACACTCACCCATGGCCTGGGGGGGCACAGATGCCAGACACTGAAGGGAATTAAATTTACATAACTGTCAAAAGGACCCCTATGGCTGAGCTATGGGGTATCCTTAGGGAGAATGCGTCCAGACATCTGATGAAAACTGGGCCACTCTTTCAATAGATGTACAAGAACAATGAGCCCAAAGAGCCTACAGGCAAGGGGGAGACTGATACTCACCCACGGCTCTCAGTTGCAAAGGCTTGTACAGCTTTGGTCCCTACCTGTAAAGTCACAAATATTCCAACAAAGACCATAGTTTTAGATAAGTGACCCAGCACTGCAGCAAAAATTGTCTTTCCTTTGTCCCTCTTTCTGATGCAGCAAGAACTCTTGCTCATCTGTTTGCACAATAAGTTTGTTTCAGGTGTAGAGGCAAAGAGCAGTATTAATTGGGATATCTCATGGCTTACAGTTAGGACATGTTCCAAAGAATATGGAGTCAATCCCATTAAAGCTGAATAATGAAATGTATCATTTCCTGGATGAGTGTTCTGGTCATGGGATTATTACACAAAAGCTGAATAGCACCATTATTACTAGGATGATACCAACTGAAGTTAACCATAGTTGTAATGACGTCTAACTTTTTGCATTTCTTGGCATTATCCTTCAGGAATCGAGTGTTTCTCAACTTAATCCTGAACATGGGAGGGCTCCAGTTGTAGGATAAATGTAGATTTCCCTAGAAAATGTATAATTGAATAAAATTAGTACTTGGTGAATTCTGGCACAAAATGAAATTAGATACCCTTCAGGGTTAAGGATTTCAGGCCTGAAAATAGTTAAACCAAATCACTGTCTGGAATTTCCATTGTTTATATGTGCCAGAAAAGTAACAAATTCAAAGTGGGATTACAGGAGTCCCAAAATTTCAATAGACACTATGGACCAGATTCACTAGGTGATGCTTTCCTTACAAATCTGTTTAAAGTGAATTTATGAATTTTTGCCACACTGTAGTCGTGCAAAGGACTACACGGAGTTGGTAAACATGATCTTGTCTCTTTAAACAGCCAAATTCCCCTGGTATGTCTGCAGGATCACCACCTGGTTCACAAAAACTTCACAATGAAGCTAACTAGGTATGTAAGAAAAAAAGGTATAATTGGCTAATGTGTGCAATTGTGTTCACTTTAAAAAAGGTAAAAAGTAACAAAATAGGAAAAAAAAATAGATATAAGATAATAAAAATTAGTAAAGGTACATATATTAAAGTTTACCTTTGGCCAAACTAAGCTTTAACATGAAGCAGTGGATCTAAAGAGAAATGTAGACAGTGATTCATAAATTGTGGGATACCACTGTCTCAGCAGGTTCCTTTTATCCTAATTAATCACTTTCTAAAAAGGTGACATAATTCCTGAGTTGGGTCATTGAAATTGTCCTTATAAACAGTGAAGTATTCTTAATAGATCAGGAAGATCTTTTTCTAAACCATAATGATGAAATCATTTGCTTGAATAGATTTAGCCACATGGTGCCAGTTTCCATTATAATCCAAATAAACTAGCTATTCAAATTAAGAACATACCTGTGGTGATTCCAGGACAAAACAGAATGAAACCAGCCTCTGGGAATTTCCATAATGGAAGTAACATTAATATATATTTCATTATGCCAACCACATGTTTCATTGTAATGTGCAAATATTTTTTTTAAATATTGTATTATATTATTGGTTTAAAGATCAGAAAATGTTGTTGTTTAAAGGTCAGAAAATTTATCATGATATGTCTGAAATTTCCTCAATACAATATGAAACAGAAATATGGTATCTGAAATTTGAAAGCAATTATGATGCATCACTGTCCTTGTTTTTACTGTAGACTTATTGAAGAAATCATGGATTACCAACTTGCAGTAGTATTGTTCATGCATGTGCGAGGATATTGATCGTCCCATATCTGCATGTGTTTGCTCAGATTTCGAGCTGGCCAGAATAAACAATAGCTGGGAGTACAATAAGTTACCATTCTTTCCAGTAGTATTCATACTGTTTTGGTGTGGGAATGAATAAAGCAGCCTGATGGAGATAACACTTTGAAAAAAATAGTATTTGAATATATAATTAATACTAATCACAGAGTAAAATTAATCAAAAGAGAATGTTTATGTATAAAACTGAAATAGTTAATGCTAAAAGGAAAAAAAAAAAGGATTAACAAAGAAAACAAGCAGCAAGGAAAGGTCTTGCACATTTTTCTCTTTTTCCAAGGTTTAAACCAGGGGTGCTCAAACTACGGCCCGCAGGCTGGATACGGCCCCCCAGGGTCCTCAATCCGGCCCCCCGGTTGGCTTAATCAGCCAACCAACTGCTCTGAGAATTTCCCAGGGCATACCTTGAGACATACGTCACAGGCATATGTCTGCAACCCTACTTGGGGAATATCTTTCCACTTTGCAGTTCCTCTGGGCCCCAGCTAGAGAGGGGACAGGGCTTTGCACAGCAGGATGCATGCACCAGGGCCACCCACCCCCTGGACAGCCAGGAACCTTTGCCCCCCGAAGGGGAGAGCGTCAGACCTTGCCAGCGTACAACGGAGAAGGTTTTGCTGCACCACAGCGAAAAGGAGAAACCAACACCTTCATACAGTCTCTTGGGAAACTGTAATTTTAGGGTTGTCCCGTTTTCCTCACATAGTCCTTGCAAAAAAATGGAAAATTGGTTACCTTAGGCAGTTTGTCAGTATTTTGTGCTGTAAAAACATAGAACAATACAGGAAAGGATCTCTGGAAGTTATCTGGTCCAACACCCTGCTCAAAGTAAACAGCAGAGGTGCCCTGAGTTTCACTTTATGGTTTGAGTTTCAGGAAATCAGTTTTATTATGCCTCTAAAATTTCAAAAACTGCCAAACATCCTTAAAAATGAAGACTGTAAATCTGTCATAAGTAATACTAACAGACTAAAAGTTCAGTTGGGAATATATGTGAACATGTACCTCTACAAGACTTCCTTGAAACTTCTCTACCTATGAAACTAAACAGTTTCAGATCAGATGCCTGACATCCATCTGAATAGTACTGTTCTCCTGTGTAAATTGAACCTATTTAGAAAACATTAGATAATTAATTACTCTTATTTCTAATAATATAATAAATAGTTTTTATTTATAAAAGAATAGTGTATCATTTCAAAGATCACTCCTTACTATTTTTTAATCTTATTTTAATCTCAATCTCTTAATCATAACAGGTTTTCTCTCCGTATTTGACAATCTTCTGACACAATACCAGAACTTGCCAATTTGTAAGCAGGTTCGTATTACTGATGCTTTGGGGATATTTTGAAACACAAATATTCATCCAAGTTTCTCTCCATGAATGAGATTATTTCCTAACTAATTTTTAGGAAAGCAATTAGATGGAGTTTTCACAGAAACTGGAATTAACCATTTTTTCTACTTTCTAGACTTACTTTTTTTTGAGCATTCCTGCTGTTTCTGTTCTAGTTTTGTCATATACACTAACATTAGCATTGCTTCTGCTGAGCAAAGTGAGAGGAGGTATTTGCCCAGATGTTCTCCACAGCTGCAGGTTTGCTGCCTGAGAAGAAGACTGTCTCTCAGATGCTTGCCATTGTTCCTACTAGGATTTATGAACTCCTCAAACTTGCCATTTGGCCCTGCTGCTCCCCCTAATCTCTTTCAGCAAACACAAGCCATATTTACTTAAACAGCTTAAATAGCTCTTGATAAACCTGGTTCATTTCAGAAGACCTGGGCTGGTAAGGTGGGTCAGGGGATTACTCACACAGGCAGCTTCTCTGTCGGTTCTGCTGGAGACAGTTTCTGCTGGGGAGTGGGAGCTGAGCAGTCAGGGGATGGTGAAGTCTTCAGCCAAGACAGTAGAAAAAGCTTGGGCAAGGAGAATAGACGGGTGGCTGCAAACCCTGAAGAGGATTTACAAAGTCTTCTTTGTAGGTTTGATGGGACAACTTACCATTAGCCGTGGAAAACTATGGATGTGCTTCTACTCTTTTCCCCATCCACCATTAGGGTAGGAGGAAACTCATATCAAAGATTTGCTTTCAAAGTGATACACTCTGGATTAATGCAGTTCTTATCCTTTGGTTTAGTTTTTCACTTACACCTTCAGGTTCCTCTTGTATCTCCCTGGATTTTATATCTTCATTCATTTACAGTATTTAGAGGGAGAAATATTCTATGATGTGTTATGATATTTATCTTCCTTTGTGTGGACAGCAATAATTCATGACTGACACAGCCAGAAGTGACTTATTAGGGTTTTCTTCACTAGAGAAGAAAAAGGTTGTAAAGTAACTCAGTACATCTTGTGCTTTATGATTATAGCTATATTGTAGAATACGTTTCCCCTCATCCCCCTGCCCTTGCAGTTTACTGAGTATATATATATCTTTAGTCTATCTGGACCTTCCAAACAATATCTGTTGCCTTAAATTTGGTACAGTCAGATTCTAACCCTGTTTGATTTCAAAAGTCACATTACAATATTCCTTAAAATACAACTAGACTTGAAGATCTTTGGAGTCTTTGGGTGCCTTTGTTATTCCAAAAAGCACAAATGTGATACCAATGTGATACCATGTATATTGTTTATTTTGCTTCTTTCCCTGGACAGTTTCCCTCTCTCACACCTTTTTTTTTTTTTTTTTTTTTTTTTTCCCCAGAAAAGTCACTAAGGAAAAATAAAAGTCTGCTGCCCAGGACAATAAACTGCAGGGCACCTGCAGACATGCACATTGGCTCCAGTCACACTCCGGTCACACCTTAGAGTGCAGGTAGGACACCGATGTGCTCAGCACAGCCGAGTTACTGTCTGTATATATCATTATGAAACTCAGGCTCACTGAGTCTGGCATGTCCCAGCTGCATTGCACACACTAACTTTCATGTACATATATCAGGAATAATTAACTTGGAATGCTGGGAAACCTCCTTTGCTGACAAGCTTGGAGAAAGGGTGACAGCAAAACTCTCCTAAGAGCTGTTCCCAGCTTGCTGTAGAGAGTAGGGCTCCCCAACCTTGCTGCTCTGATGGACCCCATGGCCATGCTGCCAGGCTCAGTGAGTGTCCCAAGACACCACACCAGGGTATGGTACTTCATATACAGCTAGTGACACAGTCACATGCAATTGATCCCAAAGCATTTCAGTTAAAAGGGCTGCGGAGCTGTATTTCAGCACATCATGCAGAGCAGCCAAGGTCCACACCATTTGTACATTATAAAAGAAAGTTATTCAGGATTTGCTGAAAGAGTAGGTTGCTTCGAGCTGCTAATTCAGTGATGGAAGATCTTTTGTCAGCTGGAAGTTACATTTTCTTTTCACTCAGATTGTGAATTCCTTAAAATATTTATATGAAGTTACTATACTGTATTAAATTCCCACCTTAAACAAACCTGTGTCATTACCTTTCTTTCTTACAGAAAGGGATGACTTAAAGAAAGGACTCATAATAACCTGCACTTCAAGCACCTTTTCCGGTGGATTATTCTGTACAAAGTCATCTCTTTGGTCTTGCAATATTAACAAGTACATCAAATAAAATCAGTTACTCACCATGATTTAGTAAATGGTATTAAAGGACAAGGAGGAGCCATTCACACTTGGGTTGGTGTTTTTTAATTTGTGCTCTCAAAGCATTTTAGGACTGCACAAATACAATTATAAAACACAAATACAATTAGTCCTTGCCAAAATAGTTTACATTGTCAGAAAACGTCCTTAATCTGAGAAGCGCAAGCTAGCACTGTTACAATAGCCAGTACTCTGGGATCAGCAGGACAGGTTGCGAAGGAAGCTGAATACAGCCCTACAATGTTCTTTCCAAATCATTGCAGATTCACTGTGATAGCAAGGGTGGTCCGAGCAGCCACATTGCACTCACTCATTTTGGTTTATACATAGCCATGGAGTCAGTCAGGACTCAACAGTCAGTATAACTGAGTCATGCACAGACAGAACCAAATGAGTAATCTTTTTAAAACGCACCTTTTCCCAGACTGTCATATATATTTTCTGTCTTCTGTGGCTGTCTCTTCGACAGTCTGTGCCTCTGAGCCATTTGGATGATCACTTTAAGAGATGCTGAGCAAACTTCCTGCCTTGAACCTGGTATGTGCCCATTTCTCTTTCACTAGTTTCAAGAGTCTGGCATCCTCTTGAAATCAGATTAATTTCTAGTCAATACCCACTAAAATATCCATTTATACTGTCTTCTGTCTTACAGTAATTACCACATGGACTTCTGTGCATATTTAGGACTCTTATTGATCACACCACTACCGTGGATTTCACTGCCTTCATTGCGAGATGCATCATCTTTGAAGTTTTATCCCATTGGAATCAATGCAAAAACTCCCACTGATTTCATAGCTTTGGAGAAGACCCAAAGGAGTTTCTGGTTTAGTTTTTATGACAAAATGACTTGCATATTTTTCTGCTCTGAGAGGTTTATATTGTCGCAGCCGTCATCTAAACATATTACATAAAAAGATCCTGTCTTTGGAAGGCCCTCAATCTCCAGCCCTGTCTCTCCATCCTGGGTATTTTATCTTTGGGTTTCCAAACAGCAAAATCAAAGCTTTGTGACCTATAACTACATGGAAAAGAGCTTCATAAATGTAAACATGAAAGTGACTGCTGCATCCACAGACTACAGCAAGTGCCTTATCTGCTTGCAAGTATTTCTGCTTCATCTCAATTAATCTGTGACTGGCATATGAAATAATTTTTTTTGCTCTGTACAGCCTGCCTTCACTCCTAATACTGCTCCTACTCTTGGAGGGTTGGAATTCACTGTAATTATTCCTTCCACTCTTCAGTTTCATGTTCAACACGCTGCCCAACTGGCACAAAAAAAATAATAATCCAAAGCGTTGCTTAGACCACCAGTTCTTGAAGATCCAGGGTCTGATCATAAAATTAGTACATAACAGCAAAGCTGTTGCACAGGAAAGTAGTTGTGCTGAGTTACCACATCTAAACTGGGCTGTGTTCCTGCTGGGAAAACTTCAGTAAAGAGCCAGAACTGCTTCTGCCAGAGGAGGAGCAGAATTTATATATGAGCTGATAATAGAACCACAGTCTCAAGGTAACACACAATTTGTTTTCAGTCCCTCAATTAAGTGACAGTTTTTCCAAGAATTAATCATTCGCGTTTGGCAGGATGTCAATCACAGAGAAACTGTAATGTTTGATTTTCAGATTTCTTCTGGAGTCTGACTAGTAGACGGGCCATACTCAAAATACTGTGGGGCTGATGGTAGAGAGGAGTGTAAGAATTTAGAATCAGAATTTGGAACAAGATTGCACAACATCTTTCAGTGAGCAAGCCTCAGGAAACTCTTCAGTGTAATGTTGGTTTAATGCTTTTCAGAAGGCAGGAAATGCACTCTTTTTTCAGGTAGTTAGAATAAAGCTTATGAATTTATTTCTCTTTGCTGTGCAGGGCCCTGGGACTTAAATTTCTCTTTGAGTAGGATTAAATGTAGCTGAACAAGATATTGCTTTCAGAAATAAAGCAAGCTTTAGAAAGTTGTCATTTTCCCTCTAATTTCCTATTACTGACTATTCCTAAGGGGTTATAACCCAGATTGTCAGTTGTTTATCACGTCAGCCCTACAGTGGTGTTACCCACTGGGTGGGGTCAAAAATGAGTGTCCAGGGATGAGAACCTCCTGAGAAACCCATTGCACTCTTTGAGATCATCTAACCCAGCTCTAGGAGGTCTTCCAGTTCTTATCCAGCTGCTCACAGCCCTCTTTATATCAGTACTCTGTTATGCTGAGGTCTCCTTCACTCCCCAGGTATTTCCACATCTCCAGCTCTCCCTTTCAGACCCAGTAATCTTTACCTGTGTTTAGATCTGCAGCTGCTTTGTCTGGACAACATCTGATTGTGTTGGGGCACATTTGACCTCTTCACATCTTTAGCTGTTTCCTGTATTATGATTCTGCCCAAAATCTACCATATTTTAGCTCAGCTGAACATCCAGGGGTCCACCTGAGACACGCAGGCCTATGGTCTAAAGCAGGGGCCCTCAAACTACAGCCCGCGGGCCGGATAGGGCCCCCCAGGGTCCTCAATCTGCCCCCCCCCGGTATTTACAGAACCCCCCTGTCCCCCCCCTGCCGGGGGTTGGGGGGGTAAACCAAGCAGCCACAGATGACTGCCCACCACTTAATCAGCGCTGGGCCCCTGGTTAAAAAGCTTGAGGACCCCTGGTCTAGAGGGTCTGGAGGTCCAGAGCACAGCAATGAGATCTTTCCTCAGAGGACTGCTTTGGCTGGGCTAGATACCATTAAGTGGTCCACATTCAGTGCAGCACTTTGGATGCCAAATGTTTTGGGAGATTTCCCATTGGAACTCCCAAATACACCTAGACCAGCACAAACTCAAAACTCGAACTTCCCCCAGGGAACCAGCAGCTCAACATTTCATTCCCAAAGCACAGTGCCTAAATTTTAGGCATGGCAACCCATACTGTGACAATACTAAGTCATTTGCAAAAATGTGCATTCAACCCCATGTTAATTGGTTACCTGAGATATATCATGACAGGCCCAGGTGCTTTTTTATGTATAATGATGGACATTACTCAGAATACATGTTTAACAAAAAAACCCACAAACCCAACGTAGGTATCATATGAGTTAAAGGAAACTCAATTAAGCTCCACAAGAAGAAAACAAGTCACAACATGAAGCTATTGAAATTCTTACCTTCTGCCAATGGAAAAGATTCAGAAATTATGAGCTGAAGGACTAGGGCCTCAAGGTAACAGAGTACACAAGGCTCCTCAGATTTGCAAATTATTTTGCTGCCTTTGTTGAAGTTCTCAGAACATAATTATTCAGAACTGAATGTGAAAAGTAAGGGCATGTAAACTCAGTATGAATATTCAAAGAACCCAACTACTGTTTAGTACAAAAATAGAAAGGAGAGAAGAAGTAAGTGAAGCTGTTAAATCACTCTGTGTCTGCCTGTCAGACGAATGTGTGTAATGCCAAACAAAATGCCAGGAGGTCAGATCCTCAGCTGGTGAAAACTGTCTTAGCCCACCTTAATTCAGCAGAATTCAGCTGAATTCCTGGCCCACCCTACAAATTTCTTTTAAAAATTTATGTTCATCTTTATTTTAATAGCCTGTATTGTGTAACTAAAATACCCCAACAACCCTCCCCCTGTCCATTTAGAAAACTATTTCCTGTCAGAGAGATACTCAAGATCATTAAGAGTGTTCTAAGAAGAGCTGTATAGTGTGTGATTTTGAATTAAAAAGAAAAAGAGGGTGTGGGAGGGAGTAAAAATCAGCCCTGCTTTGAAATTCAGCATAAGGGCTATGTATGACCAAAACCAAGGGAATCTTTCAGACTTTATTAGGCATTTCTCAGCTCCATGTGTTAAACTGAAATTCAACCCCAAATATTTTATCACATGTAAATGCCACAAAGTCAATAACATCTTTCTCTTGAGGAATTTGCTGTTTTCAAACAGATTTCTCAAGTTTATCTCTCCTTTAAAATAGATGATTCTTTTTATTTGAAGGCTTTAATGAAAAACTATTTTCATAACTGTTTCTCAGATGATATAACACCTTTGGTCAATTTTAAGATGCTTTTGCCAAACTGTCTTTTGTCTTCCTGCGGTGTTTTCCTCTGTACATTTGAGAATGGGAGCTGGACATAAAGACAAACTGCAGCATAGGCACCTGTAAAAGAGAGCTTTAATATCCTCTACAGAGATACATTTTTTTTTCTTTTCCTTTTTAGGAACATGCTAACAGGTAATAAACTGACTTTGCAGTAATAAAACTGGAAACTGTGAAAAAGGAAAGATAATTCTTTTATATCCCATAAAATGTACGAGCTAATAAAACTACGCATTTCCCAAGAACCTGGGAATTGAGGCAATATAGAAGGTGAAAAGAAATTTTTCAAATAATTGTTAATCAAAGCTAGTTCATGGAGAAGACATCTGGTTAGATTAATATTGGTATGAATGATTAGTTTCATTTTTCCTATTTTGATTACTGAATCAATATTAAAGTCAAGCAGTTTTGCTTCAGAAGGATTTAAACTTAACTTCCTTTAAGCAGAAATGGAAAACAAGAAAACTATTTTAAAGCATGAGATAAAATGATAGAGATAGGTCCCAGAATGTATAAAATAGCTATCAGTTAGAGTAAATACAGTATGTAAGCATATAACATGTTTACTGGGGTTACTTTAAAAATTGCATATGAAACACTTTCCTATGAAAATAGTTTTGCTAAAATGGAAATAACTTGTAGTGCAGGAGGTTTACAAAGACACATTCAAAAATGTTTTGGTCAGGACTTATTCAAGCATAGCATTTCAGTAGGGTTTAGGTACAGCAAACGAAGCAGATTTTGTGAGGCTGTTGTTACCTCTACATCCAGCACCATGGTTGTCTATTAGCAGGGAAACTGGTGCCTTCCTAAGTTTTCACATGCACTTTGGGAGTTTTCAGAGATATAGCTGCTGTATATAGTATTGTTCCCAGTTAGGGAGATGCAAACCAGGTCAGGGCTCAAAGCACAAAGTGCTGCTGCATGCATCCCAGCACTGCAAACTCCTTTGGCCCTTTGAAGGAAATAATTGCTTTGGTATGTTTGTACCTTTTATATACATTACGTTTCTTTTAGACAAAAATGTCAGGGTCCGGTTGGAACTCTGATATGGGGTCTCCCTGGGGACAACTAGGGATGAGCAAGGGAGAAAACCAGCCAGACTCAAGGGTGCTGCAGAGGAGGGAGAGAGTCATAGCCAGAAACTGCAACCCAGGGCAGCAGGGTTAGAGAGACTTTGCCGTAAGGAGGGAGACAGCAGCAAACCTCAGGAGCAATGGAAAGAGCACAGCCAAGAGGGGACAGCTCAGGGTTAGCTGCAACTCAGAAAGCACACAAGTGAACTGAAACCAAAACTGCAAGTGAAGAGCAGAGTGCAAGGGAGGTTTAAATATAATGTCCCTTATAATGTCCTTCTTCCACGTCCCTCTTCCGGACTGAGTGACTTTGAGCTTTCTCTGAAAAAAACAGTGTTCTCATTTATATTCTAACACGATATAAATTTGTTGGGGTTTTGCTTGCTTTTGGGGGCAGGATTGTATGTGGTGGTTGTTTTGTTTTGTTTTTTTTCATTAAAACCATTTGGTTTTCGTTGGGCAACTCTTTCTACAGAAAAAAGAATTATAAAAGTCTGCTTCAAATGCCTGGTCAATTCAGGGTATTACCATTGGATTTCTGTCAGTTTTAAAGCTAACTTTTATGAGAAATGGAACAAAATATTTTTAATCAAAAGGCTGTAGGATTTTCATTTCCCTCCTAAGTTTGGGGCTTCAATTATTTCATTTGTGGGTACAGCAAATTCTTAGAATTTCTTTGAAGATAGAAATTCTATTTATTTTTCTTGATTTCTTAAAGAAAACAGGTTAAGAGTATGCCACCTTTCTGTCTATTGTCCTTCATTTCTTTATATGGTGGCCAATTTCAAGTGATATGGCAGCGTATGACAGTCAAGAAGAAGAGTGGGACTTCATTACTGAGTTTCATGTTGGAGGGAAATGCTGGAGCATGAACTGTTGTTCTGTTTGATAGAACAGTGCTCAGGCAAAAGAGAAATTTGCTTCTACCTGGAAAAAAAAAATCAACCACAGTTTTTGATCAATAACAAGAGAGAAAAACATGGTAAATCTTGTGTTTAGGAAGTCTAGGAGTCCAGGTTTCATTAACTCCAATGTTTATGGATTAAAAATTGTTTTGTTGTGACAAGAGTCTGAAAGAAGGTCCAAACTATTGTTGAAGTTGAACATAACTAAGTCATACTTTTGCAACATGTACATGCAGGAACTTGGCAGGGTATTATATACTCAAGGGTGTCTAACTGAATAAAGCCTTCTCTAAGCCAGCATGCCTCCTTCCAGGATGTTTTGCAAGTATAGGCAAGTCTAACTCTGAGGAGAAAGACAAAAGATGGACGTGAGTAAATAGAATATGACATTGCCTGCACAACAGACAACTATAAGTAATAATACCAGTCCAAGGCCAAAGCAGGGCTGAGGTTATGTGAGATGAGACAAGTTTAAACTGTACTGATAAAAGTTGTGCAAGCCCTTGCCAGTGAAGCCTCATCTCTGGTGTGGGCTCACTTTATAACACTGTTTGTCCACTGCCTGCCCACGAGAGCAGCTCAGTGGCACCCTGCACAGGGGGAGTCAGCAGGGATATTTGCTGACTGCAAAATCACACAATTTTCACCTCTTGCTACAAAAGCCATTAATTGTCCTTCCAAAAATCTGCTTGTTTGTGTCTCAGAATGGCAATGTACCTTCACTCACCTGGGCTTGTGGTAGGATATTATGGTAGGATTCCCATAAAGTTTCCAGCGAGCCGTGTGACCTAAGAACTTGTCATGAAGATCAGACTGCCTTCTCCATACATAAGCATTTAAGGGTTAACCTACCCATTTTGACAGCATATTCAATATCTTTATAGTGACTTTCAATTTAAAGTATGTTTCTCAAAGTAATTTCATAATAATTTATATAAGATCTCCTTGTTGAACGCTTCTTTAAAGAAAAAGAAAATACAGGCAAAGCATATGTATAAAAATCCCTTTGTGTTTGGTTTTGATTTACTTCAGAGTGGAAAAACCTCTGGAGCTTCTTCTTCCTCTGCAGCTTTTAAGCAGTGAAATAGATGATGTTTGTGTTAATTAAGCCACTGATCACTCTACCCATTTGCCAGTAAAGCCTAGACCACAGTCAGGCTATTATTTCTTTGAAGCAACGCAATATTCTTGGAAATCATGTTGTAACCAAGTTGCTAATAGGGAAGCATGGATACTCCACAAGCATGTTATTATTAGCAGGAGTACATAAATTGGGTTTTATTAGCTACTTAATACTATTAACATTTGTTGTTCAGTTTATTGAACACTCAGTAGCTCTACAAAAAAGGCCAAACCCAAGGTTTTTACTGGTATGCTTCAATTATGTTTGTGGGAGAAAAGGTTTTTATATCCCAGCTGATTTCAAAAGTTAAATACCTGTGTGAATAAGGAACAAGAAATAATGACCTGAAAACAATTTCAAGTGCCCTATTTTTCACATTTAAGAATATTTATCCCCAAAGCATAAACATACCGATGTAGAGTGTAGGTTTCCAGACAGAGATAATTTTGTAATACCCACAGCAGCAAGATGTAAGGCATCCAGCAGGTAAGGCAAGATTTTTTTCCTGTTATAGCTTAGCTGGACTTGGTTATAAAAAGAAAAAAGACTTGTTTTGCCTTCTCCATAGCTTCTGAGGACTACAGACAGGGTACACGAACAGCAGCTGCATTGTCCTCATGTTTTGACTTTGGAAATAGAGCAAGTCTACAAGAAAGGAATGAGAAGTAACTTACATTTTTCTGACTTTTGAGATTTCAGTTTACAGTCCTTATTTTTTCATTCCATTCCAGTAAAAAATATTTTAATGCCAGACCAAAGCAATGGATCAAAATGAAACTGGAAAATTATGAGTTACTAATGTAGTAATAACCTTCGGGCTTGATCTACTCTGTTGACATTTTCTGTTTATTCAAGGAACACAAAGTTCCTTTAAAAATGAAAGGAGAATTTTTTACTTATTAATCTAAGAATTTCAGAGAAAAACATTAATACCAGACAATCTGCAATAAACCCACAAGAGCTGGACATGCTGTATAATAAATCTGCAGATCATTTGCCCTTTGGCATGAAATTTTCCATGTTTTGTCTTTGGCCAAAGGTAGCTTTCTGTTTTTAAAAACATACATTTTTAATCCATTTGTTGCAATAATATAAATATAAAAATAAAAATGATCTTTAGCTACTTTTCATGTTTGGATGCATTACAGCCTTGTTAAATAGTGGCCAAGTATTCTTCAGTTCAGCTAAGCTGTGACAAGGTTTTCATGAGTTCCCACCATCTATAGATGTTAACACCTGAGATTGCAAAAGTTTTCAGCATCTCTCTGAATCATCTCTCACTGTTCACCCATACAATGCCTGCAGATACAGAGTGCTGATCTCTGCCAGGGTGGACATGTGCATCCAAAAATGCAAAAGCAGGAATTCACAGAGTCCACCAGGCACTGGATGCACCAAGAATGGCTCTGTTAGCAGGTAACTCTGTTGGGAGTGACAGGTCCTGGCGGTGTGCTGGAATATTCAGTACTTTGAAGATAGTCTCATACCAGCAGTGGCATATATTCCACAGTTTGCTACCTCTATTAAACAAATAAACAAACAAACAACCTGAAAAAAAATTGAGATTTGGACAAAGTGATCAAATCAGTTTTTGATCAATGAGGACTGTTCCAGCTCCCACATGCAGGGTTGCCACTAAGCTTTGTGCAATAACAGGACTTTTTCAGGATCATCCTCCTCTTTACCCTCACCTATTGCTCACTGCCTCCTGGAGTCACAAAGTTGCTGAGACACAGTTATACAGCCCTTGGGTGAGAAACTATGGGAGAAGCAAAGCTTGCACAGATAGAGAGAATCAAGGCTGGGGGAGCCTGGCCTGGAGGGCAGTGGTGCTGGGCAAAAGGAGGTGGACCAGGAAGATGCTGTCACTCTCCATTAATATCATCCTGCTGCTGGGGAGAAGGTCTAGCTGTCATGCTCACAGCCAGTCCCACGGCATCGTGACCTGCATTGATCATGTGTATCACTGCTGGGATCTGACAAAAATATGAGTAAGTGATATCTTAAATCATTTCAGTAAGAGAAAAGAGTCTTCCAATTGGAATATAGGAAATCCCCCAGTATGTGGGATGTCTGGTAGTCCAAATAATAGCATGGAAGGCCTGTGCTTGTAAAAGTCAGTTTCTCAGTAAGAGAACTATTTAAAGAGGTGAAGTAATTGCAGCTAGCACAGCAGCCTGGCAGTACATGCAGACTGGATTTTCTTGTGGCTTCCATGTGAGTTTTTTTTGCAACACATGTTCTTTCCTATAGCTTCAGTGAAAGGTGCTCCAGGAAAACTATCCCAAAGCAGCAGAAAAACTTACAGAGGCACACACAGGATCACTGTATTTATCTCTTTGCATTTTAATTATCCCAAGCTTCTTTCTGACCTTGACTTCCTTAAGAGAAAAAAAAAAAAAATAATACACGTTTGTGTGCTTGGATGTGAGTCCATGTATCAGTGTTTTTTAAAAATTCAGACAGACCATTCCCTCACACACAGATTTCTCTCTGTAGAGAAGATGAGAACATGACAAATATTAGTTCCGTTGCTTATTGCTCTTCTGGAAGGCACCCAGATTTCCCTCCAATTAGTATAAAAGAAGCGTTGTAAAACGGAAAGGAGGCTCCTCCACTGTCACTAAGGGGACAGAATCTTCCATCTTTATGTTTAAATCCAAAGTGCAATCCCATTTGGAATTTTTATTTGAGATCTGGACACTCTGAGATGCAGACCCCATAGGGTGGTGTGCGGAACACACATCTCAGGCCAGGTGGGACAGGGTGACAAACACAGCAGCTGATTGCTGCTGAACGGGGCAATGCCACTGCCTCTTTCTCTGGTCACCCACTGCCCCCTCGCTCTGCTGCAAGATCTCTCCCCACTCTGCACCCCAGCACTGGTGTCCACCTGACCCAGTGGGGAATGAATTCCCATCACTGCATTGGCAGGTAGATGGAGCTGCAAAAAAAAAAAAAAATATGGAAATAGTTGTTTGCAGGATTAGCCAGCTGAATTATCTCAGCAGGGGATCAGAAAACCTCCAGGGCTGCTACAGAACTGGAAGGAAAGGTGGAAGAAGGGCAGAGGTGGCAAGGAACAGAAGTATTGCTGCTTTTGAAAACTCTGAGTTGACAGGTGGCATCGACCATCTCATGTCATCATCACTCCTGAGCCGACAAACTCTGCCCAGGTTAATGTAACTGAGGAACCCTCAGGCAGATCCTGCAGCTGTCTTGTCTCCTGGACATGGCTGGTCCCCACAAAGACACAGCAGATCATGCTGCATGGGTGGGAAGGGGGAGCTGAGCTGTGTCTGGGGGCATGTGGCTAAAGAGTGTCTTTGCTCATGGGCCCCCTGACATGGCACACTCCTGGGAGAGACCCTGGGAGACAGTTACAGCTATAGGAAACAGAGGGAATGGTGGGGATCAGTAGCGAGGGTCAATGGCACGGACACATGGCACAGGAAAATGCAGGCTGAGGGAGGAACCGTCATCATTAGTATAACATTCATGCAATAGCAATGCACACCCTGTTCAAATGTGCAGGAGCTCTCTTCAAAACAGCAAATACCCATAACCAGAATAATGGGAAAACATAAACAGTTCTCCAGGCATGTATCATGGACAATAATTCCCAGCTTGCAAGTACCAAAATGGCACAGGAAAAGGTGAAAAAATATTAGAGAGAAAGTAAATAACACCAGTTTGGGAAAATGTATATGTGTGGATGTATGTTAATAATTAACAAAGTATTGCCAAAGGTCACGAGAGTATGTTTTACTTCTTATTCATACATGCTATATAAACAATATTCAATCTTTACTTAGGGAATGTTTTCCTCTGAGAAATTGCCTCCTTTCTGTTGTTGTTGGCAGTTGCTTGTTTTAATTTTTGCAAGACAGAGAAATATATGTGCTTCAACACGTAAGTGACATATACTGAATATGCCTAAAGCTTCAGCTGTCTGTATTCTGCTCACACATCCACTGCAGGCAAGTCACTGTTTCTTTTACTTTTCAGTTACCCTTTCACTATTTCAAGCCTGATCATGTTAGGTGCTGTGTGACCTTCATTTCCATTGGGGTCAGTCACTTTGCAGGATGGGGTGGGAGATACCTCTCCTGTTTCAAGCACAGCACATGCTCTACTCACACGCACACAGGTTGTTGAGCACTTTTCAGGATCAAGGCTGGTTATTAAGTGCAAAAATATTCACTAAAAAAAAACCCAAACAAACAAAAAGAAAAAACCTAGCCTGCACAAAACCTTTTGCCTCCCTGTAGGCAGGGCTGCTTGGTTTACATGATCTGAAGAGTTCGGAGCCCCATGGTGGTGCAGTGGCAGGATCAGGCAGCATCTTCCTGGAAAGGAGGCATCAGCCCAAGCCGCTCAATGACTATGGAGTCACTCCGTCATGCCCTGGAGGAGGTGGAGCACAGCTGCTAGGGATGCATAGTGAAAATAAACATTGTCCTGCAGACTATGTTAAATGCAAAACCACAAGGTAAACCGGACAGGGTATTGTAAGGTATTAATGGTTACAGCAACATCACATGGCATTAGAGAATATTCTAATTTTCAATGAGCTACATGGTATCCTTTTCCCTGCTGAGAGGGAAAGAACTAGTGTGAGTGTGACAGAGAGCAAGAAGGAGCATGCATGGGCAGGTCTAAGTGCTCAGCCTTGAGGGACACTTACTACAGTCTTTTTTAAAGGTCAGTACCCGTGCAAGCATTCAACTCAATCAGACAAAGGAGATTGTTTACAAATGTCAACATGGATCCTCTTTCATAACTGTCCTGGCCTCATAAAATGCAGTCCTAGGCACACACCTTTTGAAAATTCAATCCCTCAATAACTACAGTTGTTTCCAACTTTCTGTGTTACTGAAAGAGCCACTGGGAATACTCAAATCATGGTGGTGACCTTGTTAAGAAGGAGCATCACCCTTACCAGGACTGTAATCTGTAAGAAAGAATAACTTCCTCTAGAGATATTAGGAATTTACATCTTCTTTTCCTGTCCATTGTTCTTTACCGTTTCCCATAAGACGATCTTGGGTGTGCCTTTCCTCATAGCAGGCTATTTGTTAAATCTTTTTAAGCCTTAAGTGAAACTGTAACAAGTGCACACTTCAGACCTCTAAAAGGGCGTATGTGTCTCAGAGCAAACAAGAATGGCCAGCTTACTTCATGCTCTACAAAACTCTACTCAGCAATGAAATTCTTGGGTGACATTCCAGTTACCACGCCAGTCAGGAAGTTGGACTAAGATGTCATTTCAGCTGCCTGCCAGCCTTTAATTTAACAGAGCCATGAGGAAGGGTCATATCTGAACTGGTCAGGTTTTGGGGGATTCTGGAGAGTGACTTCAAATCCAAATCTTGTATGGTTATGGTTCTGAAATATAAATTCAACTCCAAGAGTTGAAAAGGTCCATTTCCTTGTATCGTTATGAAAAGACCTGGAAGGGACATTAATTTCACTTTCTTTAAATGGGAATTATTTTAATTTCTGTCATGGGGAAAAAAACAAACAAACAAACAAACAAAAAAACCAAACCCAAAAAAACCAACCCAAACCAAAAACCAATGGTATTTCCACGTTGCAGTGGAGGCTTTAAACAGATGACATGTCATACAGATCTAATTTAGATGGGGGAAGCCCAAGGGGTAGAAGAACTGAACACTGCAAAATGAATCCCAAATAAATAATAGATTAGAAAATACAATGAAACTGCAAAGTCAGTCCAACTGATCTCAGCACAAAACTGCTGTTTGCAACACAGAAGGATACTTTCACCTCTTTTCTGTTTCTTAATAAGTCATTCTTCATTTCATTGTCGTGAACAGTATAATCTTTTTGTATGTTAACTCTAAATTTTCCTCCTATTAAGCCATGTTTCTTGCTTTGCAGACAGTACTTAGTGTACTAATACTTAGGCCACTGAGGTTTCTGATAGCTGTTTAATTCTTATTCACACATTGCAAAGTATTAATATTATCCTGGTCAAAAAAACTTACTGCAGTTGATTTGTCAGACCCAGTTTACTCTTTCATAGTAGTTCAAAATAATCCTTCAGGTATTTCTGTATTTTTATCATGATATGACATTAGTTTTAAACTATCAAGTTAACTTTAATTTTATTTTCAGGAGTTCATGTATTTATTTTTTTTTAGCTGACATTCCCATTTCTCAGCGAAGACAGCTAACAGAAAAAGGAAACACTTTTGATTATGGTTGGTTAATGTATTATGAGAAAATACAACGGATTTCTTTCAACTTTGATAAAGTCATAGATACCTCAAGGCCTTTTATCAACAGAAGTATGCCATCTGCACATAATAGGGTTTTATTCTGAATACCCTTTGTCTTTATTCCTTTTACAAGTTTGTCATTCCACCTTGTTAAAAGATGCTTTTAAAGGTATCTTTTTTGAAGCGGGGGGGAAGTAATAAGGAAAAGAACAATTACATCAAGGCCCAGGGCTCTGAATGGTAATGGTAAAATATGAGTTATTTGTTACACACACATACATATATATATATGTATATATATGTATATATATATATATATATATATATATATATATAAAGTCCTTCTTTTTATTAATGTTAAGTTAAATTACTGTGACATATGACGCATATCACGAAACACAAACACTATTTCAAAAAGCTTTAATATGAAAAGACAAAACAAATTCTTTGGCATGATGGATATTCATATACCTGCAAATATAAAGACTGATCAGCACAATATTAGATACATTTTAATATCAAATTGACCCCAATCTGTTATTTTAGATATTTCTTAGTACAAAAAACTCTATAATTTTATTTAAACAAAGTTGCAGAAGAGAACATAATTCACACTAGAAAGAAAAGAAAAGATACCTGGTTATATAAGTGTATATACGATTTTGCAAATAGAGGAATATACTAGGGTTTGGTTTCCATTTCTGCTTGTGCTACTGTCTTACTCAATTACCTGAGTCAGTCACCTCATCTTCATCATAATCTTCCCCGTGGTAAATAGAGGATAAGACATTTCCATTACCTAGAAAAGAATCCTTAGGATGTGTGGTGAACAAATAAGTGCCTATAAGCTTAGGTATTGTTGAGTTATAAAGCAAGGAGTGAAAGATCTTTGTTTACCCTTCCTCACTATCCCTGCTGGCCAGTTAAGGTGAGATCCCCAAAGGCTGAGGTGTTCCATGGATACGTTACATCACACACTGCTCGACGGGGTTCTCAAAAGCCCAGCATGTAGAAGACAGACGTAATTGTATTGTTTTTTATTAATTTCATTGGGAAGAACAGGCAAGGAGATGGCATTACCTTTAACCTTCCACATTTACATCGGTCTTATGCATAAAGATAAGATACTCCAAAGTCTGCAAAGAAACTACAAGCTAAAGCTGTCCAGGAAAGGTTAAGTACTCTTTGGTGCCAACACATCATGATACAATTCTTAGTAATATAACTAGGTACTATTTTTAGCTCCTATAGACAGAAGTCTTGTGTGGAATATTAAGACTAAATGGTTTGTGTTGGTTTTGGTGTTGTTGGTTTTTTTTTTGTTTGTTTGTTTGTTTTTTCATTATTATTATTCTTTTCCAGCCTTCCTTCCATCCCATACCTGACGTGTGTTTGATTGCTTCCAGTGTAACTACATAAAAATTAAATGGTAATAGCCAGTTATCCGATCAAGGAACAACTTAGAACAATTCACAAATTCTACCAAGGTAGATAATTATTTAGCAACTGAAAATGCTTAAACATCTGAAATTACTAACACATATGACCTTGCATTTTCCATAGGTTTGTTCTCTGGTGTATATTAGAAGCATTCTGTAGTGGACAGAGTATCAGAAAGTCCACCTGTAACACCACCAGTCTTAGAAACACATTTTGCAAGAGAGGGCCTCAGAAAAAAAAAGCAAACCAAATGACTCTCTGAATTAATTTAGCTGATAACAAATGAGAAGATTCCATCTCTCCATTTTCTAATTAATTAAAGAGTGTTAGTATGAGAACATCCAAAATGAAAAATTCTTGTGGTGTGGAAGGTATCATCAATTAATACATAGAACCCACAGCTGGGGCCACCCTGTTATTCTTTTTCCTTCCAAAAGGCTGACTCTTCACTTGACGTAAATCAGTTGTGATTTAGTTCCAGGTTGAGTAAGTGAGCTGAAGTGTCTCTGGTAGTGTACTGTCCCCATTTCTCATTTACATTAGGTTTGTATAGTGCTCTATGGATGTGTGTTGTACATCCTGGTAAAATGATGTAATCTCTGCTGTCATTTTATATATAAAGCATGAATATCATTCCCATGTAAATTATGCCAATTAGATGAAAAATTGAGAAGAAAGTAAAAAAGCTATTTCTAGTTGTATCTTCTTTTTTTCTAGTCTTGTCAAGACCTTTTCGGCTTCCTCCAGATAAGCAAAATGGGGCCTCTTTTATTTCAGTTAATACAACAGGTCCTATATTCTTTGTTCCTCAGTTTTACCAAATGATTGTGATATGTCTCTCTCTGAAGTGCTGTCTCCCTGGCTACACCTGCACGTATTTAATTGTGATCCTTCTGGTCCCCTGGTGTTCAGCTTCCTGATTTTCATTATTTTCTTCCAAATTTGCTTTATGTCTACCTAACATCAGAATCTTATTATCTAAGTCTTGCAAGAGGTACAGGGGATCTTACCGTCGTCCTCCTGACAAGAGTGTCATATCTGTCAGGGTAACACCTGGAAAATCAGGAGACGTCCCAGACTGCATGCAGGTGTCTAGGATCAACCTCAGCTGTGGACAGCCCTGGTGGAACCTGTTCTTTACATTAGTGGGTCAGGTATTGATAAATCTTGGTTTAGAACAAACTAACTGCCTTATCATCTGCCTTTCTTCCCGGATCATTTTTACAACCCACACAGAGTCACCTACTGCTGCTGCGTCTCTGCTCTCACCATTAGCTGAGCCATCAAATGCGAAGGCGTTTGGAGAGGTCTAAATGAGCTGCAGTCAGTCCAGAAACTAGAGTCCAGATGTATCCTGAAGTGCCCTCTAGGGGGAAATCAAGAATTCTGACATAGAAGTGTAAGAAATCTCTAGGTATCATGTTTGTGGTGCTGAGGAAAAACAGTGGTGCACATCCAGGGAGTGTGAGCTTCCACAAGCGTCCTGAGGACACCAGCTGCCAGGGTAAATTCAGACTCCCCTCTGCCTGATCTCCCAGGTTACTGAATCTTGTTTGTGTTCCAGGCCGCACGACGGCCCAGCCCCTCAAAAGTGATGGTGCATATGCGTTTAATCCCTTAATTTAGGGACTCAGCTGGGGGAGCTGCATTTCTTGGGCAAGTATTCTTGCTACTTTTTCAACTTAGGCAACAGTTCTGCCAGTGGAGTATTAAAAGAAATTCTATCTAAGCCCTGCCATGGCACTGAATCCCACTGTCTCAAAGACAGCCAGCTGCAACTATCAGATAAGCACTAGGTCCGAGCAAAAAATGTTTTCTGAAATAGGTTCTTTCTTCAGGACATCAAGCAGGCTGGCTCAGTATGTTAGCAGCTGCGAACCCCTGTGGAAGATCTTGACATCCCTGCACATAGTGTATAAAAAATGTCTGGTGTCTAAGACAGCCTTATGATTTTTGCTCCTGTAACCTGAGTATTACAGTATCCAAGCAGTTTTCTTGCATCTAAATTGCTTAAAGTCTACTTGTAATAAATTCTGTATTTAGAAAGATTATATATGTGGAACAACAAAGAAGAATGGCATGCAGAGGCTAAGACCTCTGACAACCAATACATTATAATCCAGAGACTGTCTTAGGTTCAAACTGTTTTCTCTGAAAAAGTCATGTCCTTGGGAGTAGATGCATGTCCTGAATAAAGAAATGTTCATTATAATCTTTGGTGTATCATAATACCACATTTATGAACATAAATCAGGAACTCAAGAAAACTGGCAAATACGAATCTCATGGATGCTTGATCAGTAGAACACTGAAGGAACACACACCGCCTAGCCACGGAAAGGCAAAGGTGGCTGGAAGTATTATCCCAAAAGAAAATATGTGCTAGGCTATGTTCAGGTGTTTTAATGAAAACTTACACAAATTTCAACATCAGTGTTGAGCAGGTAGTATATAAAAGGTGTAGGATAGTTCTAGGTCTTAAAAGAGCTATTACACCCAACCCAAAGGAAAATATTTCAGTAGCTAAATAAGTTAAGACTAAGCTAATAGTAGATATTAACTAGTAACAGTTTGATTTATATTAATGCCTATTAAATTCAACATTTGAAATTATTGTAGTGCATTTTACTTCAAATATGGATATGAACACGTCTGTGTTACTTACAAAAGTCCCTTACGATGGGTCTTACAGTAAGACTTCCAAATTCCTGAGTTTTTCCACTCCACTGAAAGATTTTTAGCTCTTCTAGTGAAGTATTAAGTATATGAGCACAGCAGAATATTATGCTTAAATTTGCTATGTCAAATAAATGGAATAGAGTGAAATCCCCGGAATGATGACTTCCAGATGGTAGTTCTTATGATCTAATAACATATTCCCTTATATATTTAACTTCAGCATGAACTCATCCACCATACCTGCAGGTACTTATTGCAGAATCTATGGCAGGAGCATAGGGCAGCTGTGCTATATAACCATTTGCTTGTACAGCAAATGGAAAAGATGGAGATGTGCAATTAACCCTCTCTCTGTTAATGTTAAGGAGAAACTATAGACACAAGATTGCATAAGTAGGCAGCCCATTAAGCTTACGGAGTTAGGAAGAATAAAGCTGGGTCTGAATCAGCTTACATCCAAGAATACAGAGAAATTCAGAACAGTGCACTGACTTGCTTTTCTCCTCTCATGCTTGAGTGCTGAACATGCTGTTTACAGGCATAATGCTAACTTTCATGAATTTAATTGTATCACAGTTAAATATATGTCTTAAGAGGTTTTTGAGAGCATTTATACATTAAGCTTTTCCTCTAAGTCTCTTCCTTTGGGGTCACCTAATACAATTTCTCTTGCTGTGTGCTGAAGTTCCACATTAGTTAATCTGAGTTTTCCTTGATTTATAGGACTTCATGCAAACCTTTAAACCTTTTCCAAAGCTGATCATGGTGGGTGGAATTTCTCAGAAATCCTGAGTAATCTAAAAGCCCAAGTCCCATTCACTTTCAATAAAATTTGAGTGCTTGAGGGCCAGGCTTTTAAAACACTCAGTTACTTAAAGGTGAAAATAGTTGTCTAATGGGATCTACTAAAGTGCTATGGTTAGTCTGAGATGGTTCTTTGCTTATCTGCTCTATTTATATTTACTTTTACTTTATTACTTCCTGCTTAGAACATGTAATAAATTTTCCCCCATATAGTTTTGTTGGGGTTTCTTGGATAGATTGTTCTTCCTATGGTAAGGTAGGAGGGGCCAGAGCTTCCCCAAGTAACTGCTTTCTGTGGAGTTTAATCTTTTGCATTTATTACTTGTTATCCGTGAAAAAGTTAACTTCTGTAATTCTGCTTTTCCACAGTTCCTTATGACAGGAGTGAGACCCAGACTCACAAAGGCAATTAGTCACTGCCATGCTGAGTGCCTAAGCAAGCAGAGGGATGTATGTATGCTTACTCTGATGGTGAGGTCTCCCAGTGACTAAGTGGGATATTTGTGAATCACTGTTATGGAACAAAACCCCACCTAAGGTGAAACATCAGTGCCTGCCCTCTACTGTGGCAGTTAAACACTGGGGGCAAAATTTTAATCTCACTTTTAACTGTGTGAATCCAAAGTAAGTCAGTTGACTTCAGTGTGGATTTATGGTACTGTGGTCTCATCCAACTCCCATTTGGAATGTTTCCACTGATTTTGACTAGTTGGACCAGACCTAAAGTCATTGCTATTGCAGCAATCTGGTTACCTTATGTCAGGCTTCCTTCTCAAGTGCATAAACTTCATTACTGAACATTCATTGGTTGAAATGAAATTAAACATCAAGCTGATCATTTATGCAGACTTATTCCCTACACCAGCATGAAGTTAACAGATTCTTTATGTCAAAGTATTAATTTCCAGTTATTTTCAGGCTCTGTTTCTAGCAATTTAAACAAAGCAACTAAACCTCGAAATCAAGCTGAGCCCCTCCAAAGCTGAAGCCTCCATAAAAAATACTCAAGGCATCTATTGTAACATCTTAGTGGAAAATCACAATTCATGAGCACTTCCAATGACAAAACACTAACTTGGAGTGATAGTAAACATTTTTCTAACACCAGATGGGACATATGAGCATTGAACTGGATAGAGACTTGCAGGTCACTGAGTCTACTTCCCTGGAATGGGGAGAAATAAGTTCAGTAATTGTCTGCTTTAGTAGGATCCTCTTCTATGTGACATAGCACCAACATCATAGAGTTCAAAATATTCACCAGCAGGCTATAGGAAACAATAGCCCTGAAGTAAAAGACTAAAATCCACAACTGTAATTTGCCACAGAAGGAGATGAAGCAGGATTAAGAGCCCTACCAGTAAATGTTTTATTGAAGAAACCTTCCAGGTGATGTTAAGAGGGAAGTCGTATCACTGCTACGAAGGAGGCCAAAAGAGAAAAGCTGCAGACTCCACTTATCCGACCTCAGGGAGACATCCCACCCTTACAGCCAAAGTGGAGATTGCTTTAATCCCGGAACCTGAGGGTATCTAATGTCAATAAGAGCACCAGGACATGAACCTACAGCCTGTTCCAGCTATGGCTAATCTGCAATGTATCAGAAGACAACAAAAAGAAAAGTAAAAAACCCAGAAGCTAAATTATTCAGCCTGTGCGGAAGAAAAAGTATTAAAACCTGAAAGGCTTTAATATATAGTACATCTTGTATATATACAAGTATATATATACTTTATAGTACATCATGTACTTTAAATATAGTACATCTGAGGGAGATAGCGGGAACCCCTATCAGACTGTTTCAGTTGGAGAAGGCACAATGCCATCCTTTTTCTTAATTATGTGAGAACCTGTATCTGCACTGATTTGAAACATTTTCTCCATTGTTTACCTCAGCCATTTGCAAAGCAAAATGGAAAAACACATTCCCCATCTGAATGTGGATTCCTGTGTCTGGAAGATCTTTGTCACTCTGTGGAGCTAAGACTGGTCATTCAAATAGATGGGCTGAGGGGGATTTTGAGGACTAATCCCAAATGTCGATGTAGACATGCCCCGTAACACTTTCTCTCCACTATCACAGCACCTCAGCAACTCACAATGTCTAAAATATTTGTTACTGTAACACTCCCAGGAGCGCTATACATCTCAAAGAAGAATTGATAAGCAAGAGAGGATGAAGGGAGGTTTGCTGTCTAGAAGTTTTGGCAATGTCTTTGTATGCTTATTGAAAGGAAATCGGTGCTTCTGAGCTAATTCAGGGCATCTGACCATTTGATTGAAGTATCAGTTGTATTATGTAGCATTTTTGGAGGTGCCTGTTTCTCTGATTTATATCAGAGAGGTGAGGCTCTCAAGACACTTCTCTGGCCTTTGGAAGCAGTCAGTTTTTTCTGTAACACACCCCTAACAATTACACAGCAGTCTAATCAAAATACTGGTCCCATTTTTTAAAATAATGTCAAAAAATGTATGTATTTTACATTTCATGGAATCTGTTTAATGATCCCATTGACAGCATATTCTGTCATTACAAAACGACAGAAAAATAAGAGGCAGGGAGCATGAGTGCATGAAACCAGGATCACTATAAAGTGTGAAACCTCATCTTCCTTTTGCCAGGAACAATGTTTGTGAGACCACACTGCAGAACTGAGACATCAGCCTGGATCTGAGAGGCAAGCTGTGTCCTCTCTGGTGGCGCATCCACTGGGACAGAAATGCTAGTCAGAACTATCACTTACTTCTGGAGACAGTTACTGTCTTTCAGCAGGCTCAGGTGTCCTACAAAATTTAAATTTACAAAAGACCTGTTAAATTAAGTGTACTATTAACTGTGATTATGTTTCTGTCCTCATTTTATTCTAGTAGTTCCCAAGAAAGTATTGCTCAAAGAAAGTATTACACTACCCAAGTAAGGGAGGTGCAAGTCCAGCGTCAGTAGGTGAATACAGCAGACGCCACTCTGCAAGATCAAGGACTGGGAACCTCTTTTATGCTACAGGATAAAATCATGCTTTAAATATTAGGAGTTTGTTGGGGTTTTTTCTCATTTATACATTTACATGAACAGTGAAATCAGCAGGGTTGTGCTAGACTTAGGTCAGTTTGGAAAACTGATCTTGTTTGTTTTTCCTGGGCATGCTACAAACTACTTAAGTACCAATTGTGGGATCCCTGCTATTAAAAGATGATGCTGTTGGCTAGAAAATCTAATTTAAGAATTTATAGTAAAACTGAAATGATTTCTCTTCCATTTGTTCTAAAGATTGTTGATGTACTAATAAAAAGTGTTAGTTTAAGCAAAACCCAGTGTTAAAGTCTGAGAGAGAATAACCTCTCCAAACAATAAGGAGCTATTATTATTCAAGGCCATCCTTACCTGGTCTTAATAACACCTTGTGGCAAAATTAATTTACTTTTAAAATTCCAGTTGCCATAACAACTTGGTGCAATTGTTCATGTGACTTAATGAGATTCCAAAAGAACTATTTCATGAAGAAAAAATGGAGATGAGTAGAGATCAACTAAGAGAGGGTTCTTTCCGATTACTGTATTTAAACATTAATAGCTAGTTGATGAAAATGTTTCCTGTAAAAGCAAAAATACTCTTATATTCAGAGCTACTGTACTCCTATTATATAATGCTTGGAGCTTTCACACTTTGCAGGAAATAGTGACTCAGTTTGAGATAGCTGCATGATGTGCATCAGCTTAGAGAAGCGGTTGTCTTCAGCTTTGTACTCATTGCCCTTCCAAAAATGATGGATGTTCGTGGTGATTTGTTCCTTAGTACCACAAATACTGATGTGTTGAGAACTGCTGTCAAAGAGGAACCACACAGTAATGTAAAGCCAAAACCATTTCATGGTCGTAACCATCATCCTCTTACCTCCCATTTATTAATTATACATGTGCAGATAGATCAGACCAGGGCAGCAGCCCAGAAAGGATGTATAGGGGAAAGTAGATGTGGCCTCACCTCCTGCCTTGCCCAGTGCACCTGCCTGGAGAAGCGTCACCAGCAGCAGAGTCCCTCTGCTTGCCTCCGTGCCAGGAGCTGATACTGAGCTGTCTCCTTGCCCATCAAAGGTCTGCTCGTGTGACCTCTGGTCTGTACTGGACCGCACAACTCTGATCTGAAGATCCAAAATCCCTCCAGGCAGAAATATGCTCTCTTTCATTATCTGCAACTGAACCAAAAGTCTTTAAGCACCTCAAAAATTATTAATAAAGGTAAAAATAGTCACAGTACTAGTCCTCTATGCACATGCATAGAAACACTTGTCACAGTAGAGAACCCGTAGTACATTGATGATGAATCTCATGTCTCCTGTGACAATTTCAGGAAAATCTCCCACTACAGTCCTTTTTCTTGATGGTGAAGCATCAACTTTCTCATTAGGCTGCCTGCCAATGTGGTCAGTTGCTGCTCGCTGGCTGTGTCTTAGGTACCTATCCTGTCTAGGCTAGAGCAAGACATTGCTCAAGTTATGCCTGTTTTATATCACAGAGGTCATTAACAATCAGAATTATCCTGACCTTTTGCCACCATATCAAAGAGCTGGATCAGAAGTGAATGGAAAGCTGTAACAGTTTGGCACAAGCCTGATTTGCAGAGGAAGAAAACAATATTACGAATCTCATTCTTATTCCTATTACTGCTTCGTGTTAACTAAAGCTGATGGGAAAAAGTTGGAGGAAATAATTGGTAATGACAAATTAGGCTTCTGTTTTATGTTTGTGAATTATCTCTAAACACTTTACAATTAGTTTTAATGTATTTGTCTTTGAAGACAATTTTCAAATAATTCATAGGCTACTGAAGGTTTGAAGAACAGTTATGGTTATTTCATATGCAGAATCTGAAGTGTGTGGTTGGCATTGGTTGAATTCATAAGTCATGTGATACTGTTTTAATATGAATAAATGAAAATGGTTTGGGATGCAAATATTTATATTTATTAGAGCCAAATTTGCTGATTATTCATATTCTCTATAATTCATTTAAAAGCCACACTTTTGCAAACCTGACTGCTAAGAAATATGATTTGGAGCATACTGCTATTTCATGCAAAGCAATTCTAGAGTAAATTAATTCAATATTCAGCTGAATTGTCCTAGGCAAAAAATTTCAACACTTACCTAGGCAGAAGTATATTTACCATCAAAAGTTCAATAATTTCTAAACATTTTTAAAATAATAATAATAATAAAGCATTATAGCAATCATAAACAGATCAAATAAAGGAAGAAATTCGCATCAGGCTCATCAGTTGCTTTCTTTATGGCCATAAAAATACTTTATAGATATTGTATCTCTTTTTCTTACCACAGTATTCTACGAAAAGTTAATTTAATCAGTCCAATAGTATTATCCAAATGTCATTCATCCAGTTTTGATTTATGTTGCTTCTTAATTTCAAATAGCTTTCTCAGTAATCTGGTTTTCTGGGAATTTATCGAGCTTTTATCTCTGCCCTATAACCTATCCAAATTATTACTCTAATGTTGTTCATATTGGCACATACCACAGTCTGACTTTGCATTTTCTCTTTTATGTTCTTCTATTCTAACTTTTATTAATCCTCTACTTGTCTCATGTGCTTTTTTGCTCTAACAGCTGGGAATTTAAGCAATTCTTGATGCTTTGAAATTTTGCACTGATAGTATGCCAACCAGGACAAAGATTTTTCAGCTGTCTTTGTTGTTGCTGGGGTTTTTTTTTTGTTTGTGTTTGTTTTTCCCCCAGCAAAGATGTTTTCATTTTATGTCTTTATGTACTGGTTAGTAAAACGTGTGCACTATCGCTGTCTAATGTTTCATGAATATGTAACAGAAATAATCACAATAAGAATTTGTAAACAAGATAAGGAGTAAGTACTCAGTTAGACTATGTTTGCTTTAGGCCACGTTCAGATATTTTTACCCTCGTTGAGTAAGTAGACAATGAAAAATAGTGTGGCCTCTTAATAATGTGGGAGGGAGCATGCAGGTGTGAAGAATCAGTTGCCAGGCATAAGCCCCAGCTGAAAGGCTTAAGTAAGGACTGACAGCTAATTGAGGGATTTGGAGGCTAGTGAGGGAAATCAGACGTTGCAGGTGGTCTTGCCTAAGTAAAGGTGAAAAGAGAGGTGCCTTTTGTCCTTTCTTGATGTGAATGGTAGGATTTTTTTTTTTTTTTTTTGAGACTGCCTGAAGCTGTTGGTTGGTCTTGTGAAAATTTAGCTAATTTGGAGGAGTATTAGTTAAAGTATTAGTGGTAGTCTGGTGCTGGAGATCAGTCTAAAGTCCTGTTACAGGGAGTAGCAAATGTTTGTGCTTGTGGGGATTTTTTTGTTGTTTTTTTGTTGTTGGAGTTTTTTCTTCCCATCTCAGCAACATTTGGGCAAGGTATTTTTTATGCTTGGTGCTCCTGCTGGGTAACGTTGCTGTGTTTCCTTATGCAATTGCTGTACTGGATGTAGGGCTGGCCACACAGTGCGTAGGTGCAGAACTCCTGTAGGTAGCTTTGGATCCTGTGACCTTTTGTTATTTTAATGCAAGCTGGGAGGTTATACTACACAATGATGCTGAAAGGTTTGGTTTATGGCAGTACTAAAGCCAAAGCTTGACTTCTGATAGGCTTCAAGACAACTTTGTCCTGAGTGCTTTGGAGAAGCTTAAAAGAAGTATTTCAAATAAATATTACAGCTACAAGCAAGTATTTTATAATAATGTATGAAGTACATTATTTAAAACAAACTTAAATATAGCTAGGCTTTTTTCAGCAATTGTACTTAGCATATAGAAAAATCAATACTGTTTTCAGGGCCCACTTATTTATTGTCTCTCCACTCAGTGGCTGAAATGGTCTGCGTTAAATTATTTGTCTGTCCTTGTTCACCCTACTTAGCAGCATGGGGCTCCAGGCATGACTATCTGATCAGGCTGCAAGGAAAAACAACTATGGCATCTTCTGCTTCTTCTGGGGCTGGGAGAGCTCAAGCCACTGTGGGTAAATACCTGCTGTGGCCCTGGTGTTCAATGGCAGCAAGCTCGGACAGGCAGGTCTGAAGGTCTTCTGCTTTGCTGGCTTTCTGTCCTCCAGCCACATCTGGTTGGGCTGCATTAGCTCACTTTCATAGAGAAAATTTTCTCTACCTCACTGGCTTGCAAACCTCTTTGTATCCAAGCTGTGCTTGTAGCATGTGGAACGCTGCCAAAGGTTTGGGGGGGTCCAAAAAGTGGATATTGATGCAAGAGGTTATAGCGTTTGGCTTCTGCTAGGGTATAAACAGATGCTTCCTAGAAAATATTTTTATTTTTTAAAAAAGTAAATATATTCATGGCTTTTTACATGTCTCAGTCAAACTACTGAATCTAGCTCCTTCTCCCAGCTCTCAAGAGGGGACATCCCAAAGGGTCCCCTGGGATACTCTGACCCTTGCAACAATGGGGCACACCTCTGCCTGCTCTCTGCTTTCCTGGGCTGCAGGTGGGTCAGGTAAAACTGTCTGATTCCTTATCCACCTGTGAAGGACCAAGAAGAACTGGGTCATGCTGGGAAAGGGGACAGGTTGGTACCTTGGTGTGGCCTGTGGTGGAAATACTGCAGTGCCCAGAGGTTAGTGAGGAAGAAAACAGTTGGACTCACTGGGGGAGTGAGCTGCAGGGCTGGGGACCAGGGCACCAGACACTGCACGACTCTGTCATTTCTGCAGGCACTGTTCAACAGCGGGAAGGAAGCCTTCACTTTGTGCAGGACTGATCACAGCTGTCGGATGTGCAGCCAAGATCACTGACTGAGCCACAGCACATGAGCTGTTTGGTGTGGGCATCTTCAACCGCAGTCTTGGTATCACGGGTGGTACTCATGGAAATTACAAGGGCTGATGGTTCAGCTTCTCTGGGTTTTTGGTTGCATCAGTCACAGTGATGAAGTGTGTCACTAAGATGACCCAAAGGAAATTTCCTTAGAGAATAAGATCTAATGTACCTTAATTTTCTTCCCCTTGAGGGGAGGGGGTAGAAATTATACTCCTACATAGAAATGGTAGTATGCCTGTTTCCACAATCTCATGGCCTAGCTGATGACCCTAAAGCAGAAATGTAAGAAATGGGATTATAAACAATGAAAAAAACTTTAACCATAGCTGCCCATTCTTAGGGAGCAGACAGATGTGGGCCAGCAGCCTTTCTTTCCCTTCTTGGAGATTGTGATGGGAATGGGGGAAGGAGCGGTGCTGCTGGGATTTGTTAAGAAAAATTTTCAACACAGATTAACAGCACAAGTTGGCAAGTGTGAAGCTCATCCTCCTGATTTCCCAATCTGACAATCTCTGATGTCATGCCAGTGCAAACAGATTTCTGTAACGTCAATTACGTGCAATGTTCAAACTGAAGCTTTTGAATATTTATGATACTTGGCTGGCTAAAAAAGATTTTATTGCATTTAAAGATAGACCTTCAGACAGGAAAATCTGAGATCTCCTTAAAAAAATTGTACAAGGAACATAAGCTCTGAATTATACTACGTTCTTCACAACAACTTTCTCTTGACTGAAACTCGGGACTGATGCTTGAACCTCAAGAAATCATATGGAAACAAGAGTGTTAATTGTGAATGAGCACTTTTTTCTTATTCCATTTAACAATTGTGAGCAAAAATAGACTTCTGATTTTTTTTTTGTTTTTTTTTGTTTTTTTTTTTACTTTGCTTCCATCAAAGTAAATAATGAACTCCAGTGAAAATAATTAAATCCAGAATAAAATGTTGTAGCATGCTGACTGATATGTGGAGCAGTCCGTGTTAGTGTTGGCCTTTGAATTACTGAAAAACTATTCGGCTATATGATCTGTAACTGCAGCCTCTGTTTTATTGCCTGACAAATGTACTGGGCCAATGACCAGCGTCTGCCTAGTTTGAGACTTTTGAATCAGGCTACACACGCAGCTTGTTTCTGCCCAGGTTGCAGCTCAAACATAGTTTGAGAACTTCAGGTTTTGGTAAGAGAATTTATTCTTGATGTTATGTATAGACAGGATTTTAAATTATTTTTCCGCTGATCCTTCTTTCCATGCCTTTGACCTTTTTGCCAGTGACACTGTTGGGCTTGTGACTTCACTCTGTGACTCAAGTCCCACAACAGAAAATTTTTTTAAAGGCCCATGGCAGCACTGTGGCTTCATAATGCAATCCCTTATTTTGGGAATCAGAAAGTTAAAGTCTTTAGGCTAGTCTGTTTATAATTTTGCTGACTTGCTCTGGTTAAGGATCTTGCCTTTAGTGCATGTAATTATGTGTCATCTGGATCCTTATCCCCACGTACTCCTCTGTTGCCTTCAGGTCTGTGCTGGGCAAGGCACTACAGCTCTCCTGAGGGAAGCCACCAAAAAAAACAAAGGTTTCATCAGTAAGGTGTTAACAGTGGTCAGTTTTCCCTAAAGTTCACCACATTCATACATTATTTGTCTTGAAATGAAGTCATTTGGCTTTGTTAAGCAGGAGTTTTTCTGCTTTGCAACCAGCTTTTCATGAAGGTGCTGACACCACTGAGCAGTTTTACTTCTGGCTCCTTCACCTGCTGCCCTCTCTGTGACACTTTGCACCTCCTGTGTTGCTGCTCAGCGCTTGAGCTCTACAGGGACATTTACACAGCTGCTTTCTTCAAGAGAAGGATCTTTGGATGTGTGTCTTTATAAGACAGTGTCAGTGCAAACAAAGGCAAAGGGCATCCCCAAAGCCTTGGTCTCCACGTCCAGGAAGCACTGGCAGAAGGAGGTGAACTCCCAGTGGGGCATGTGTTTGTGCTCTCAGGAGGAACTGGACTGTGTACTTTGAAGTGATGCCACTGGTGCCAAATACGGCATCAACACAGCTAATGCAAAAAAAACCACACACACACCCCCAAAAAAAAACAACAAAAAAACCCTCAGTAACATCTCTTTCTAGACCTGGATGGTCATCTGAGAAAGATTTTTCTCTGCAGTCAAGAACCGAACGAGAGAATAAACTTCAGTGTTGTGAAAGGAGTCTGCTCACGGTTGCGTTGGACTTGTTCTTAAGAACCTGGTTATACTGCTCTATTGGAGAGAGACATGTCAGTCTCACTGCTCTTTATTTCTTCCTGTGGTTTTGTTTCTACCTTCTGGCCACAAATTTTCAGCAATCTAGGAGTTAAGCATTACATGTTGCACAATAGATGTATGTATATGGTAGGGTATAGGAGGTAAAGAAAAAAAAATCAATAGAACAGATACAGTAATGTACTCCCAAGTTTATTAAAGTTGAGTTCTCATGAGGTAAATGGCTCAAATCAGATTATCAAGATGTTTCAGAGTGCATAGACACAGCACTGTAGGAAATTAAATGTAAGCTAACCTATCCCCTTCTTTTAGTGTATGCATTTAAAGACAAATAGGCACTCTCAGGGACTGCCTGAACACTTACTCTTTTTCCCCAACTCCAGTAGCAGCTACAGAAACATCGCCCTGGACAAGGGAAATGCTGCACATCTCCCTGGTTCGCCAATTTCGTTTCTGAGCAGCTCCTCCTTTGTCACCTGGAGACTTGCCTCGGGCAAAGTACCATCGACCATGTAAGAGTGGCCTGAAGAGCTGTGCATGCAGTGATGAAAAGACACCTCCTTCCCCTACCTGTTTGTGCTTTAGAGACCAGCCCAGCAGGCTCATTTGCAGCCCTTGCTGTCTCCTCACCTGCCTGTTCATTATCTGCCTGTTAACTCTTGTGCTGTTTTTCCTTTGAACTAATTTTGCATATCAAATGTTTTGTTGAAACCCAGCAAGATTAGATATATTCTACTTTTTTTTTTTTTTTTTTTTTCTTTTCTTCCTATGACATCAGTTGTGCTGTCTCAGGTTTGTGGCTAGGGAATGGTGGCATCCTGCTTTGCTTTCCTTTTGCAGTTGCAAATTCTTGCTGTTTCAGCTCTGATACTCTGGCAGAAGAACCAGCTCACTCAGTTTGCTAAACTCTTAGCTTTTTTTTTTTTTCCTCACCCTTTAGAAAAGAAATTATGAGCCAGTTCAGTGAGCTGAACTGCTTTACTAATTGATCAGAGGAATTTCAGTGCCAGTGTTAGATAGTGTGAGGTATTTATTGCTCAGCCAGAGTGAGCAGTGAAAAGTGCTCCTTATGCTGGCCGCTACTCGAAAGCAGTCAAGTTAGTTCTTGATAAACCCATATTGTGATTTATTCTGCTTCCAGTTTGTCTTGGTCTGTAAATGTTTTTTCAAAATTCTTTTCTATTCCACCATTTTGTTCCTTGCTCCAGAGCTGTCTGATTAATTTCTCTGGTTTTTTAGCTATCTGTTCCCTATTTACTGTTCTCCAGGTACTTGTTTACTATGATGCACTAGTTGTGTTAAACTAATATAGTAGTTGACCAGTAGTATGTAAGTGTCCTCTTCTAGGATCCAGAATGGAAATTATCCCTTTGACCTGGTGTATGTTGACCTCTGAATTTTGCTTTCACCTTAAACATCATAATTATGACTGTAGTTGCGTAACAAGGCCTTTCCTGCATCCTTCACAATATTGCTGTAAATCACAAACATGAAAATCATGGGAATTGTCAGGAGACACTGAAAACTGAAGCTGAACTACAACATAATTCCCAGGGAATATTGCTTCTAAAATGGTGCTTTTTTAAATCCGAACAACAAAATTCTCTGGAAAAAGTGGTTAAGGAAGATGGTGATGATAACCGAGGAGGTAAATACAGCTTAGTTAAAATGCTTCTCCTTTGAACAGACTGTATGGATTTAGCATGTCTACATAGTTATGGCACAGGTTCACAGCAACCAGTTCCCTGAAGAAATTCTTTGGTAAAGGGGAAAATCATAAGCACAGTGGTATTACCCCGTCGTCTGAGGAGTACTATGAACTTCCACCCAGTTTCCAAAAGGTCTTGCAGAACTGCTGGGAGTGCTCCACCAGCTATGATGAACTGGCAGTCAATGCCAGTAATATTTAGACAAATATTCCTATTTTTATTTTCAAAAGCTTTAATTTGTTAATATGCCTCATGGCTAAGGTAAAATGGAAATAGAAAGCTATTTAGACTAAAAAAATACACTGTAGCTGTAAGTCAACATTTCAACTTTATCTCAAAATACAAAATACATAAAACAGGGCTGAGTTTGGTGTATTTAGAGGTGTGTTGGCCTCTGTTACAATCTGTACGTATGGACCTCATTAGAGGTAAATAATGAAATTAGGGTTTGGGTGGGGATTTTTTTGGAGAAAAGCAAAAATGAAAGAAGTCCTTGGTGAGAAATCAAATAGACACAAGAGAGTAGCAAGGTTTATATTTTCATACCCTTTAGCTGGGATTTGCCTTCACAAGTAAAAGCTAGGCGTTTCTTTTAGCATGAAGAGAGCTAAAAAAGTCCAAACCACTCAATTTTTCAGCGAAGTTTTAGAAAATCCCTTTATTTTTCTAGACAAAGCCTGAGAGAATTTTGTCTTGAAATCTCAGCGAATTTATGCTGACTTTATATTTTGGGGATCAAAGGGTTTTTTTCTTCCTGCCTTGGATACAAAAGAAAAAAAAGGGGGGGTTGGGCAAGTTAAAACTTTAAGGTGCAAATTAAGCTCTCTTTTTCAATATGAAGTGATTGCATATAAGATTCTCTCTTGACCATGACAAAAGATATGGTCATGCCTCTCTTCTTCCCCCTCCCACTCTGAATAGGAATACATACAAGATTTTTAAAAACTAAGTAGTGATTTCATCTTAATATTTCCTTGTTCTAAGCAAGATGTTCCAGTTCGGAAGAGCTCTGGTTATGTGAATCTTTGGAAAGTGCCTTTGTGTCAATTCGCCAGACCAGCATTAATGAATTTTAAAGTTGTCCTGTTGTGCTTAACAAACATGTATTTAATTTATTTACATTCCAGTGATAGTCTTCCTATGAAAGGAAATATGGAAGTCATTAAGTATTCTGGTGTATCATTTTGCTTTTTACTCATCCATAGTCTGAATCATAGCATTAAATTACTTGAAGTGTTTCTTTAAAAGAAAGGCATTTTACAACTGCACAGAAACTTGGGAGAAATATCCTTTTATCTCTCTCTCTCTCTCTTTTTTTTTTTTTTTTTAAATTTCTGGGAAAAGAAATCAAGAAGAAAGAAGATCTCTTTGAAAGAAATATTTAAAAGGGAAGAGTTGGGGATTTAATTTTTAAAAGACTTCAAATTGAAAAAAAACCCAAAACACTTTTCTCTGAAACAAAGTTACTTTTATGAAACGAAGTTTTTCATAAAGTAATATGATGCTTTACAGCAGTGGGTACTGAACTGCTCCCAGTCAGGCATTGCTTTGGTTAGACTAGTGATCCCCAATACTAGACTGAAAAAACTTATGGGACTCACGAGCCTTTTATAAGCAAAGCTGGAGAACTACAGTAAATTTTTTCTGTTCCCTGGACGAGTGACATTTTCCCTCTATTTTCTCTACAACAAGTTTTAGGAAGGTTATCCCTCAAGGAGCTATATTCTATTCTCTCTTGTCTTGTGTGGCATGAGAAGTTTTCCTTAGCCATGGAAAAAAGTATTCCCTTTTTGCCCATAGCTCTCTACCAGCTGTTCTTTCTTCTTGGCTTATTCCTAGGTATAAGCCTCGATGAAGGCTTTTAGACCAGGAATGTTAAGCTTTGCACAGTACTTAAACCAAAGTTTGAGTTAACCCTAACTTACCTTCTGAAGTGTGTGGAAAGGCTTTGTTGCATACAGGGCTGCATTACCCAGTATGTACTAATGCTCACTCTCAATACAGCTTCTATCCTCTTATTTAAGCACTAATAAACTATACCCTGTGATGTAGCAATATTTTTCTGTTTCCTTCCACTATGTGTTGAGGAATTGAGGCACAGAAGTTGCATGCTGCACTAAGGAAATTTGGAGGACAATTGAGGATAAATTGATGAAGTGTATATATACTATTCAAAACACAGGTCAAGGAAATTTTTTTTTTTTTTTTCCTACTCCTTCCTTGGTATCTCATTTACCAAATGATTTTGGGGCAAGCTTCCTCATTCTCATAATCTAGTTTTTCCATGCTTTGTGTATGTCAGTACTACAGTGATGCGGCTATAGAACACTACTGACTGTATGAGTGAAAGGGAAAAAAAACATAAATAGCAGCCATTAACTGAATGCAACAGCAGTTTTCTGAGACCCTGCCAGTGACTGGTAGATGTTCTGTGAAATATCTTCAAAACTTTAATTTTCAGGATTACTTTGGATGTTGAAACATTCTTCCTGAATGAAATGCTTGATTAAATTACCACATTTCTAATTTCTTAATTCAAGAACAGACTTCCCTTTGCCTTTGTTGCCAAGCAAAGCATAGGTTGTCCAGGGGAGGAAGGAAGGAGCCATGCATATTGCCTCATGTTACTGCTACCGCATGAGAAGGCAATGAATGTTTTGTTTCTCTGCTGTAGAAAAAATGACGTCAAAAGGAATGACTGTGTGCCTTATGCTGTGTGATATTCAGGGCTACATTCTGTTTCCCAGCCATTCCTAAAGGAAAAGGAAGGAGAGAATGGCAGGGCAAGGAAGGTCTACAAAAGATGCCACACATAATTCTTGATGCTGAAACCCTTTTCTAGGCTTATCCTCAGAAACCATTGTGTGTTATTGGGACCGGGAGTCCTTTGCTGCAGTAACAGGACAACTTAAATATGCAGCAGGAGTTCACTGATGGCTGTGAGACCAGCAGTACTACCTCTGCTCCTCCCTTGCTGCTTTGGTTGGTTAGCTGCTTGGAGAGACAATGAGCTCAAATCAGGGTTACAGACAGAAACATGAACACAGCAAAAGCAAAGGTAAACTAATGCACAGTGACAAGAAGGAACATTAGCTCTTATTTACAGAGAGTAGGAAACAGAAAAGATGGCTTTGTTCATCGTGGTGTAAAAAATTATGTGGTCAAGGTGAAAGCTTTCCTTAGTTTGGGGCACAGAAGGAAAGGACTGAGAGAGTGGGCAAAATCCAGGTGAAAACAGAATTAAGGGAAATCTTACTGTCTCCTCATGGGCCCCAGGAGGCCAGTTATGCAGCGTGTCATGGGAAATGCAGGTCAGCCAAGGTCATGCTGCAGGAGAGACCACAGGCATGGGGCATCCAAACATCATTGTCCATAAAGCATCATGTCAACAGAAATTGGCAGAGTCCAAAGTCAAACACATGACACATGTTGATTCAGTTCAACAAACCAAAATGTGTGTTTCATCTGAACTGAGACTATCTTCCTGCCCTTGGAGTATCAATACATTATGACGGAAATTGCATTTTCCTTTAAAAATAACCTTGAAAGAGAACTCCTTACCAAGTCAAATACCATATATATGAGTAGAAATTACTTTCTTTAGAAAAATGTTTAAAAGTGTTTTTATTAATAGTCCTTCATTATAACATGTCCCTGGCAGCATGTGATATGCTATTATATGACTTAGATCAGAACCGTAAACAAATGACAACTGCTTGTCAAGAGGTAAGGACAAAGAGGGAAATATTAATCCAAGGTAGTCATTTAGAAGTCTAGTCAATATAATCAGTGCTGTCAGTATTGTTCATAAGATGGCTACAATAGGTAGGATGCCCATGTCCTGTTTCTCTCCTTCAGATGAAAAGGTTTGCAGTTGGTTTATTCCACTTAGTGGTGGAAGAATGCGATATTTAATTTAATGAAATATCATTTTCTTTTTAACTAGGATTTCTTCATGCTCCCAAAAGTTCAGTCTCTGTAAGTCAAAATCTGAGCTAATAGAGCATTTCTCACCCCATATTGATGTGCCACCAAAATAAAAAACAGCCCTTGGGCTCTGCAGTGACTCCATGGCTTCCTGGGTGTCAGTTGTATACTCTGTTCCACATGGTGCACATTTAAAGCCTGTCCTAGCTCCCCCAAACTGAAATGTTTTCTCTATCCCAGGGGATTAGATGATCTGCTGGCACTCACTGCTGAGAGCATTCACATGTAATGTTGCAGAGTTAGAAGCCAAGCCCTAGTTTTACTGGGCGTCCTTGCAGTGTTCAGCCCTGGCTATCCTGTGAATCCAAGTGCTGGGTCTGCTGCACAGGCTCCTCTGCCTTGGGATAAAGTGCTTCCAAACAGCCCCTTCGTTGCCTTCAATCAGTGTTGGCATGGATTCATATTGCTGTGCATTTTTTTCTTTTCATAGTGTTTATATGTGTCCATATGTTAGCTTAGGATTTTACTGAAAGAAAATAGATGGACAGAAAGCATTAATAACCATAGCATCCACTGTTCAGCATGTCTGTGTGTATATACACACAAAAAGAACAGTCATCACTTTATTATTCTGGTATGGTAGAGACTAGCTACTTTTTAAAAATGTCATCCACAAACAGAAATGTACCAGATTCTATTGGGAAATTATTATAAGTTTACAGTATTCAAATTATGCTATAGTAAAAAGAAGAAATAATGGAGACCTACTGAACGTTTTGTGCCTAATTCTTCTTTCTTAAACCTTCCTTATTGCACTGGTAACACAGCTGCCACAGCTGTTTTTCATTAATGATGTACTTTTATTAAGCATTATTTGTTTACATAGGTCAGATTCTAATATTGCTATGGAAGCTCGTTAAATCATACCCTGTGCCACTCTGAGGCTGGGAATTTCAGAAGTTCATTGCATTTGTTTGACACTGCAGCAGTGACCTAAATGGTAAAGGCTCCTGCTTTATAAACAGTTTATAGCACTGCGTGTAAGCAAAGGTAGTTATGTTAACACTGAGGACAAGCATAACCAACTAGTATGCTATAAAAAAAAAAAAAAAAAATTACATGAGAAATATTGGTAAGTGTTTGTGACAAATTTATAACTTCAAAACCTAGCAAAATGTTAATTTTAGGTAGAGTACAATGCTCCTGCAAAGCTTTTTTTTTTTTTTTTTTTCCTCTAATACTGACCAAATACAATTTGGCCACAACTACGTTCTGCAGTTTTAAGATGGCTGGTGGTATCTAGAATCATGCTAATTAAAATACGCCACTTTCAAATTACATTCCATTGCTCATTGTGGAGAAATCCTGATACCACGCTACCACACTGCAGGGTCTGACAGGCACAGTATTTATAGGCTGTGAAGAAGAAAATGGGCCCAGGACATAGCAAATAATGCTATCTGTGGCCCTGTCTTAATGCTTCTGGACTACAAAACAGTCACATGCGCTTGCTCGAAATGTATTATCATGCTTGTTAGTCAGCATTAAGAAGGCTGTCATGTGAATCGAGTTCTGTGAGATGGTATGAAAATACCGATTTGCCTGTCAAGAGAGAACTTTAAAAATCTGTCAGAGGAAATGGATGAGGAAACACTATAATGTATACAAAGCAAGTGTAAAAAGGCAGAACATGACCTTTTACTTACCTGTTTGTTTTTTTTTTTTTTTCAAAGTATAAGCAAAGGTTACCCGATGGCATTCACAAGCAGTTAACAGAAATACTTTTTCACACAGCTCATGATTTCCTTGTGGAAGTCACTGCTGCAGCCAGTGGTGGATTGTAAGTGGGACTGTAGAAGGTGCCTGTTTTTATGATAGCAAAAGTATCTATATGATTAAATGTATCTGGGGAAATATTTCCATATAATCCAGACAACAAATCAAATTATACTGATCACTTCTCTTGTGGATGGGTTATTCCATATCTGCTACTGATGGATAGCTTGTATTTTATTCTCTTAAGCTTTCTGGTCCTTTTCCAACTATAACATACCTCCCTTTCAGTCTGACAGAAATAGTGAAATGCAGCTAAAATTTGTCAGGTTTGCTGTCCTACCCACTCCTATGAATTCCTTCTTTTTCTGGTAACAAGTGAAAATGCTTCTGGGAACTACTGGTCTGGGAGTTGTAGCTGTTGTTCCCAAGCCGTGAAGGATTCTCAGATGAAGTATGAATTTATTAATGGCGAGGGGCAATGTGTTTCCCAGCTCTGTGATGTGGTCACTCGGCTCCATGGTGCTGTGAACCTGCACTGGGGGGGCTCAGCTGCAAAAATGGCACAAACCTTCCTCCAGAGCCACTCTCAGTCACCATTCACCGGAGTGGGTATAAGATGAGCTAGGATACGAGTCTCGGAAATTTTGACAGTGTTGTGTCCTTCGCTGCTGTGTGTTTATTGGCAAGATGGTTCTAGAAAGCCACAGCTAGAGAAACAAAAAAAAAAAAATATTTTAATGATGTATAAAACAAGTTTATTAAGCAGTTTTCCATCTTTTGAGTTTTATATTCTGATTTCAGGTCTAATTTTCTTTAACAGATTTTCCTCTGTTGTCTTAGCGGCTTTTCATTCACAAACACAAAAAAATCTTTGTGCTCATCATCTGTCAATTGGTGTAAGTCATCTTGTGTATCCAAACTGGTGTGCTGACAAGATTCAATCTATTGTACTACCTTCATATTTCAGCAGTCCCACTAACGACCTTTCATGATGTGGTGCAGCACATGCTGTTTGCCAAACCATCACAAGTACGTAGAACTACACGTGCAAATAAAGATGATTCACAAAACATAGCAGGCATTAAGCTGATGCTGCAGTGCTGAGTGGGATGGACAAGTGAAGAAAAGCCTTGAAAAAAAAAAAAACAGACTGTCTCACCTGTAGGCTTTTTGCTCCTAATGAGCTCATGTTTTGTGTCATTACAGGTTCTGTCAGCTGGGTCTCTGGTCCTGGAAGGGTGAGGTGAGACTGATATGCTGAACCAACTATTTTTCAGGTTCCTCTCTGCTTAACAAAATTCACAAGTCTAGTTTGATATCTGGATTCTTCACTGATTCATAGAGATAAGTAGTTGGCCTAAGCACCTAAAAATGGTATGGAAAGCTAACCAGAAAACACATACACAGCCCTGTGGAAAATGTTGAGAAGCAAAATAGAGCTGTGGAGTCCTGCAGGCTGATTTCTGCTGGGACTCTGCCTTGGTACGAAAAAAATCTGCTTAAAAAAATAAGTAAGAACTCTCAAGGAAAAATAGCTCACTTAAACCAAGAGCCATAGCACTCCTGAAATGAGAGCATGCTGATAAAGTGATGTTGCATTTCCCAGTTGGTTCAGATGAATAACCAGTCAATCAATCATGCCTGGCTGTTTTGTAAATTTGTAACGTATCTGACTTAGAGTTCTTTACCCATAGAATAAAATTTTCTATTTCTCTGGTCCGATAACAGCTTGTGTGATAGACACTTATTCTGCTTGGATAAAATGAAGGGGGAGAGTTGCAGAAAGACATTTGAAACCAATTTTTAATGAAAAGTAGCAAGTAAGACTATTCTGGCTGATTGCATAGTGGCAGCTTTGTCAAAGGATTAATGACGAATAGTTAAAGGACACTCTAAGAACCTTACGCTCTTGATTCTGCACTGACCAACTTTACAGTCTTGGATGAGTCATTCATTTTTCTTTGGCTTTACCATCACTCAGCAAGCTAACTCTGGAAATGCAGGAAATCAAACCTTTTCTTTCGGTCCGCTTGGATTTTAAGGCATTTGGCTGTTTTAGTTTTGTTTTTATTTTTTGAAGGGATGCATACTGTAATTTCATACTCTTATTAGGAAAAAAAAAATATTGGCATTACGTTTGGAGAATGTGTGACTGAATTATTTATCTGGCATACTGAAACTCTACGGTCTTGAACCTTTTAGATTCCTCCCCACCCCACTTATACTACCTTTTTTTTACAAAGAAACTGAATGAAATATTGAGGGTATTTTGCCCAAATATTTTCTGTACTTAGGGTATGGTCTTTATTAGTTGCTCCTTGACAACTTGGTCTCTATTATGAGTTCTATTTTTATTTGGACTTTTGGTTTCTGTGATACCCTATTGCTCTTCACTCATAACTGTCTCTGCTCCTTTGGTTTGCATACTACGACCAGTCATATGACAACTATAGCTTGTTGGTAATTATATTGTCTGGAATGTGTCTACCATTCTGGTCTGCCCGAATTCTGGCATCTTTCCAGACTGGAGAAGGCCTTTTGTCATCTTTCAATTCATTTCTTGTTTTGTGTGTGGGATCCAATAGCTGCATTTCCTTATATTTTAATAATTCTTTTCCTGAAAACACATTCCAAAATATTTATGGAATATCTTAGGTTATTCCCATTTAACTTCCTTTCTTCTCCATTAAAGTAATGCAGAAAACCCGATGTGTTTTCTCTCACATCAGCAGAATGGCATCTAATATTTTCAAGTATCCCAAGGTTGTCTGAAGCAGCTGATCTTCCCTTGGAAGGTTGAAAATGGGAGATATGTCCCCTAATCTTCCTTTTTGTTTTACTCTTATGAAGCTGTCTTGCAAACCTCTCTGGACAGTCCATAATCCAGGAATACTGTGTGGAAGAATGTTACAAAAAGTTGTAAATCACGCTGGCAGCCTCTGTTTGCTTTTTTGCTCTTTGCTGGAGCCTATCTCAAATAAGGCCACTGAATTTACTAATTCAGAATGAGAGAGGGATCTGGCTTGAGAAAATTCAGACACCTTTGTAACATAAAAGGTATGACATGACTTCACACAACCAAAATAAAAAAGTTCCACCCAATGCTTTTTTTCCCCCTCAATTTATTATTATTATTATTATTATTATTATTATTATTATTATTATTATTATTATTATTATTATTATTGTTGTTGTTGTTGTTATTATTGTTATTGTTATTATTGTTATTATTGTTATTATTGTTATTAGTGAACTGTGTGACATTATTTGGCTGCAATATCAGTCTCAGATGCCTCAGCTTTTTATCAGTCACGAAAACATGTGATATTTAGTTCTTTAAAACTGGCTGGTAATTTTTTTCTATGGCATCAAATATTCTACAGTCCTTTTATTCTGGGCTGGTTAAAATCTGTCCCATTCTTACAGTGTTCTGTTTTGTCTGTACTCCTACTCAGAGTGATTTCACTAGCTTATCTTCTTTTATTATTGTTTAAGGAGGGAAAGTGTGTCCAGTTGCCAGTTGATAAAATAAGAAGTGAATGGCAGCAACCTACAATTTTATGAAAGAATCCAGTTTTTAAATTTAAATGTAGCTGGCGTCACTTATCTTCGTATAGCTTCTGCCTATGTGGGAAAAAAAAAAAAAAAAAAAAGGGCCTCTCTTTTTATAACTGCTTGTCAGCTGAATAATAGAATGGGGGGAGCCAACTTGAAAGACATGGCTGATTGGTGCGATTGAAAAGGGCTTTACAATTAGAGTTCTGGCAGGACACAAAAAAGAAATTGTCTGGCCATGAAGAACGGAGCCTACTTTAGAATTCTCTTTTCTCAGCCAGATAGCATGCATCACTGTTCATGAATTCTCTTGACATTGAATAGAGGACTTCAGAACTACCACCCCAAATTATCCCTTACTGTTTGGTTCTATTTGTGATATTTGTTTGGGGGAGGAAAAAAAAAAAAATCTCTATTACTGACTGTAATGGCATGTAGCTAAATTCCATTCCATTTATGCACTTAAGCTCTTAAGCTCGTTTCCCCTTCCCCCCTCAATATCACAACACACATTTTACTTTGATTAACTCTTTTTAGATGATGGGAAAAAACAAGGTTCTTCTCTCATTCTTATCTTCCCTCCCTTCCCTTCATTTTACTTCCCTCCCTTTTGTTTTTTCTTCATTCCCCCACCCCCCACCCCCACCCCCCAAATGGTAGCATATGTGAATTGAAGGAGGAATGAAGCCCTTGCAGGTGTGTTTTGGATTACAGTAGTAGAACAATAGGGCAGCCTTCAATTAACTCCATCCCTATTCACAGGCAATATTTGTTCCCTTGTCTCCAGTGTTATTTAATATTTGAAACTGTTGTCTACTACACAATGTACCTGGTGATGAGAACAGGCTTTCAATTCCATTTGAACTCTTCTATGCCACACAATTAACGCGCCAGATTTTATTTATTTATTCTTAAATAATGAGTCATATGAGTGTCTCCAGGCACAAAGGAAAACCAGAATATGTACAACAGTGAGGTGTGTTGCACTGTCTTGAAGACAGTAGTGGGAGAGGGAGGGAAGATGTTGGTAATGGCATGCATTTGACTCCTTCCTGCATGTAAAATCAACATGCTAAATATTTATTTTATATTTCCATAAATCTTGTAGATTTAAAAGCACCCCTGTCAAGGTAGCTTTCATCATTTTTACACTATATGTTTTTAAATAGTTGTTATATATAACAACCACTGAAAGCTTAACGGTGACATTTCTTTCTAACTGAAATACTTGCTGTTTGTAGTTACAGAGCTGCTCATTAGGGCTATTTTTATTCTTTCTTTTAAAGAAGTACAGGAGAGTGTGAAGCTCCCAAATCCTGGCATTAGCTGAGCGAGAAGGGTCAGCCTTAGTTCTATTCTTCTCTTTTTGCCCCTACCAGGCCTATTTTATACAGAAAATTCATATTCTAACACAGTGAATTTTTTTTAAAGGAAACAAAATCATGGATTACCCTGGCAAAAATCAGGGTTCTTGTTAAAGGAAATATCACAGATATTATGAGCAATATCCTGATTTGGGGGCAAGGCAAAACAAGATTGGAGGGGGTGTTGAAAAATAAAAAAATTCCCATGAGAAAGAGAATATATATATATATTTTTTTAAACAGCTTTCCTCATGAATTCTCATGACTCGCTGCCGCCCTTAGAGAGTGTGAGATGGCTGGCATTGTTGGCTACGTTCCCTGATCCTAACATTTCCTATGCAGCAAGCCTGCGAGAGAGGTGTACTAGTACTAGAATATTCAGATTCTGCTATGGATCTTCTGTGGAAAACCTTAAAGCTTTAGCATAATTTGAGGACAAGTCCACACTTTGGTTTGTGGCAAACAATAAGACAGATTCATCTTTTACAGCTTTGAACTGGGGACAATGTGATTGATCTGACAAGAGCCTCATGGAGGAAGCTATCACTATGGAGGCAGTTTAGACTTGCCAGTGTCATGTTGAAGGCTGTCCCAATATACATGGCTATATATGAGTTAATAAATGAGAAAAAAAAATAATTTGAACTGGGAAGACAAAGGTGACACAAGTATTTGGTATCTGATTTATTTTCACTTGTGCTGTTGCCTCAGATCCTGATGTGGCTTAACTGAAGGTAGCCTGTTGGGTCATCTGTTCTTGTATAGACCTAGGTTTTAGTTTTCTATCACAACAGGTGAAGTCAGTCTAAGAACAACTTCTAGGCCACCTAAAAAGATGTAATTTTAATTATCTGGTGGCAGTATTCTTTAATGTGTCAGCTTTATGTTGTTCAACCCAAAATAGCTCTGCACTAGACTTGCAAAAGTTTGATCCCAGGAGGTTTACTCTAAGATCTGGATCTCCACTCCTTCCTTCCCCCTCCTTCCTCTTCCAAATCTAGGTCAGCCCAAAGTGACAGAAATGCAGGTAACTGGAATCACTACCCGCTTGGCAAACTTGGGCCCAAGTGTGTAATGAAGGATGATTGTGCTACCTGGTGTGAGCAAGGGAATTTATCTCAGTGATATCTTATTCTCTTTGGTGCACAGATGAGATTTCTTTGACACACTTCAAATTCTGAGTGCTTCCTATTGCTCTGTGCACTGTCACTGGTCCTTCACCTTCTCAAGCACGTCTGCTTAATGCAATAGTCTTGTACAAAAATTGTCCCCCATGAAACTGGAGAAACGGGTAGTTACAAATAACAAATGAAAATCCAAAAGCAAGTCTAAATCTTCATTCAAACTCACCATGACAGTGACCTTTGCTCTGATCTGGAAGACAGTGTATTTTATCTGTAAATGGTATTTCTTTGAAGGACGAGGGTGCTGTTTAACTGTGTAAAGGTTTTCACTTAACAGTACCACTTCTACGCTGGCGTTCATAGCACATTTTAATCCTTCTGCAAAGCTTTAAATCCTCTCCCTCCTATGTAAATTTCTTCACAATCTAAGCTTTTCTTCCATGGATAGAATTCTTTTTTCTCTGTGAATCTGAAATAGTATTTCAGGGACCTTGAGAGGTCAGCTAGTCCAATTTCTCCCCCAGCTCAAGCTCAGCTCCTGACAGTGTTTTCAAACTTAAATAAATAAATATTTTTTATTATTTTTTTTTTTAAAAGCAATGAAGATACCGTGGTTTTCTTAGGAAATCTGTTTATGAAGCTATCCTTAAAACTGAAGTATTTTTTAATGTCCCTTCCAGATCACAGCTATCGCAGTTGACGTCTGTGTGGTGGCACCTCCTCAAACACACTCAAGCAGGGCGCAGTCCTCCTGGGTCTGTGTAAGGGAAAGCTGCAGCTCCGGGGAAGCGCTGACCTGTCCTGTTCAGCCCAGTGGAGGGTCCGCTCTGAAGCTTAAGTGGGTGGTCAGTGAGGTGTCAGTGCTGCTAATGACTTCAGTTCTGCCAGTCTGGGCAGGACCATCCTGATGAGGCGCTGAGCTTTGGGTGGTTAGGTGCTGGTGAGGAGTGGGAGTATAAAGCAGGCTGCAGTGAAGTTAGTCTTTCTCCCACCTACTAATGTTTTGTGTCAAACTTCAGCTGAGAAGCTGTTTTCTTTTTCATCCTTGGGAAAATGAATGAAATAATTCTGTGTCAACAAACAAATTAATTTGATATATTTATGAAGAGAGTCTTAAGATTTGGGGCAATGGTATTTTTTGAGTGTAAACAAATAAAACCACTTTGTTACCGTAATGCAAATAACTGTTAATTATCATTGTAATCAGAGGGAGTGATTTTTATTTTCTCTGAAATAATTTTTCCTTCTCAATTCCAGGCACAGAGCAGTTTCTAATAAATAATTTAGGCTATTTATGTATCCTCTGAGTTTTGATCTCCTCTTCACAGAATCGTCTTCAACATCTTTGGGAAAGTTGTGGGGATTTTTCTATCATTACAGAGAGAGCAGGTCAGACAGCTGATCATGCAAATGTTAAGAGAAATGGAACAAAAGAATAGGAGTTCTTTATTATTTTATTTTCTCACTAAAAACACTTCTCAGCTCTGTTTGTATTTAATACAAGTGTTAAATCTGGGTGGATTAATACTGATTATAGTCTGAACTGTTTAAGGAATCTCGACCCAAAGTAGAACTTTGTCTGTCATTAATTTGAATTACTTCCACTTGTGTCAGCACTATTTAAAAGGAATCAATGAAGGTTTCTGAAGAAAAAGCCTTGTCATCTACTCCCAAATGGACTAAATTAATTAAACTGTTGGAGCCAAATCTATGACATGTTTTATATATTGTTACTTTTTATGGATTTGCTGCCGACATTGATTCGATTGAGAAGATGAGCTTTTCTAATAGGACAAAAAGGAGATTTGTTTTGGGTTTTTTGTTTGGTATGTAATGTATTTGTACAAGTTAATGCCAAGGAGATAAACAGTAGAACTGTCCTAACTAAGCACACCAAGACCTTCACACCTCCAGAATAAAGGTGGGAGATTTTTTTAATTTTTTTTTAATTATTATTTTTTTTTTATTTATTTTTTTTAATTTAATTCCTCACTTCCCAAAACCACAACCTGTGGAAGCCAATTCATTCAAGAATCATGTTAGTGTGCTGGGAAATCAAATTCCTTTTTGACTGGAGATGTGCTCACACCCATAGCTTTTCCTCCTGTGAAGGACTGTAATTAACAATAGTATGGGAGAGAAGGAACTGATAATTCAATTCACAGTTAATAGAGAGGAAAAATATCTATTAGCTTAAGGTAATCTCTGTTGTAAAGTTTTAAGGAGAGATACACAAAGGCTAAAGTTTGTCCTGTAAGGTTAATCTCCCTAGGCTTCTTTCCATAATAAGTAGAGAGAAGGGTAGACTGGACTTCAGGGTTGCCTGAGTGAGCTCAACTCGGTCCCATTCCCTGAACCCCCTGCTGAGACCTATTTCACATCTCAACAGTGCAGTTGAACCTCTGGGAGGGGTGGTGTCATAGGCTTCAACTAGCCTTTGAGAATACACCATGGATTCCCCTTGCAGGACGAAACTATTCTGCAGCTGGTCAAGGCTTAGGCATAACAGGTAAGGCTGGCTTTCCATCCAACACCTTATGTGAAGAGCAACCATCTTCTTCGGCGACTGATGACTGGACCTCTATGAATCTAGGGCACAATCTCCACATTGCAGCTGCACAGTGGGAAAGTGTGAAACAAAGACCTCCCAAACAGGTCCCAAACAGGCTTTGCCCACAGCTCCTCAGGCAGGGTCCTCATTCCTACTGCTCCGCTGGCAGCGAGAAGGGTGCCTGGGTGAGCGGCCTGGGGTGGTCCTCTCCATGCAGGACCTGGCTGTCCTCAGGCAACGAGCCACGCTGGCTGCCCGTGTGCTTTTCCGCCAGCAATTTATCTTTGCTCTTACATAGGTTGTGGAGCGCAAGTGGAGAGAGGGAGCAGAGCTTGGCTGACTGAACAGCAACAGGCATTTACATTATTCTTGCAAAACCATTATCTCTTTCTAGGTTGTAGGAATAGGCAACCATTTGGCAGGCACCCAGAAACGTATGCCTAAAACCCCTGGTCTGCACAGAACATAGTAAAGTGGGATCTTGACCTGTGACTCAGGCACTTAGGTCATGCAAACAAATTAAAAAGGGGAATAATGATTAATGATGGACTATGTAAGAGACTTTGGATCTTATTCCTATTTACAGTAAAGACTGAGCTTAATAAAGATGGCTTGAGTTGCACAAAGGCTCTGTAGCATAACTGAAAGGAGTCTCATAGCCTGTAAAATTTTCCCAATGTACTTTCTGAAAATGTTTTTCTACCTCTGATTTTTTTTTCAGGAAACAAGTATTTGCAGCCCTGGAATGTCCTGCCAAAGATAATGGGAAAGAAGAAAAGAAGAAAAATGAAAAAGAATGTAAATGTCCACTTTAATTATTTCTGTATCTTTTGACTAGATAGGTTTGCACAGTTAATTGCAAAAATGATTAAGACAAATGCTATTAGTCACCATTTAAATCCTTTTTAGAATAGAAGAAATGTTGATAATGGGAATAAGCTTATCCCAGGCCAATGCATTTTACCAATAATAGATTTTCTGACTAGAAGGTAAATGAGGGAGCAAAAAACCTGAAGAGCTTTTAGAAAGTTGCGGTCAGAGCAGTTCTCCCAGCACTCAGAAGGAATGGGGTTGAGGTTTCCTGTGTTTTGACCTTCTTGTTTTACAGAGAATAAGTTGTATCTGGAAGAAATGTTTCGTTGTTTCCTAATATTGTGTTAATTTTCAGTGATGAAACTGTATTAACAAAGTGACGGCACCAATGCAGGCATCTAAGTAGAGAGTAAAGGGAAAGATATTAGAGATATTAGTTTGCAGTATAGAAAGGACTGAGGAACTGTTTTTCCTGATGCAGCTTCTGATATTACCCATGACGTGAAGCACTCGGCACTCATGTTGGTGTTCAGTTAGTTCCTTTTTGTGGCTCAGTGTACAGTGACAATCAGCCCAGGTGATTTTACATACACAAAATATCAGTGTATTTGGGGACAATTGATTACTGGTGCTGAAGGTGTGTTTGGTATAATAGCAGGTAGGGAAAGGCATTGCTGCTCTGAAAAAACTGTGGGTGACTGCTCCTCTGGAGGGTGGTTCAGGTCTTTTAGCTGCAAAATCCTTTCTGGGATAAAGGAAAACTTCCCTTTAGTACCTGGCCTGAGTAAGCAAAGACCAGTGTACAAGCAACAGTGTCTCCCCATAGTTTTTTATTACTTCTGTTTCTGTTTCTTTCACCATTTTCTTTTTCTGCTATGAATGGGTTGATATCTATCCAGAAAATGTCTAATTTTTTTTTTTTTCAGTCTTGCCAGCTGTAATTTGGTCATGTTGATTTTCTCCCTAAGGCCAACTGTAAATGGAATTATAGCAAGAAAAAAGACATTTGTAATGTTGTAAATACAGCAGGAACCTGCTTAGGTTTTCTTTCTTTTTTTTTTCTGGTTGCTTTCATAGATTGAAGATTCAGTTGGTGATGTTCACTGCTGTAAAAATTGACTTCAGAAGGCCTAAGAGCTGTGCAGGCTTTGTGTTGGCTTTCTACCAACAAGTCCATGTCATTCAAAACACTAAAGGAATCAGTGGATCAGAGATTGATATAAGGCTTCAAGAATTTATTTGGTGCTTTTATGGCTGATATGTAATAATATGTAGATTTTATTTTCCCTTCTTCTGGCCTTCATATACTGTGACTATTTTTTTTTTTTTAATTAATGTTTATGGCTTTTGGCATTCTCGAAGCAGATCAATAGCATCATGTGGCTTTTAACATTATTTCTGGGAAAGCTGCTGACACTTTCAGGACATTCTGAGGGAGGAGTTTGTGTGTGACCAGGTTTTTTGTCCATTGAGTGTGAAGGCAGAGGGATGAAAAACAAGCCAAACTTGACATTTTTGGAGACTGTTGTGTTGTTTGTCTCATAGAGAAAATGAGGCTGACATTTTAAAGCATGCAATGAATGGTATGTAAGTAATGCTGTGCCACTGATTTACTGTGCAATCAGCCAAAGTGATCTGTTTGATTTCACAAACAGCGATTTCTGGAGATGGGGGCAAGGCACAATAAAATGTTCTCACAAGCTAATAGGCTTGCGCAGATGGATTAAAAATACTAGGAAATATTTTGTGGTGTGGTTAACTATCTTTCTTCCTTGGTCCTAGGCTGCCAACTTAGGAAGAGCATGAAAAAGTGTGAGAAGAAAAGTTTCTTTATATCTTTATATATTCATGCCTGTGCACCTGATGCACTTCCCTAGGAAGGAAGGTGGAAGGCAGCTAATGATGCTGAAACAGCCAGCGCAGTGCCAGCCTGAGCTGGGGGCTTGTTCACGATTGAACGCATCTCCTTTATTCTGTAAGAATATGGATTTAAACAATTTACAACACCCAGTGCCTAAGAAATGTTAACAACATCCAGTAGGGACTAATCTAGATTAATGCCCTCCCACCCCAATGGAAGCTTCTTAGAGCAAATTTTGGCTTTACTGTGTCAGAGAAGAAGGAATAAGGAAATGGAGAATGTTTTCTACTGTTTTCCCTCTCGTGTACAACTGTACTCATAAGAGTTTGCCACAAGTTTGCCACTAAAGTTACTTTTGCTGGGCAGTTGTGATGTTTTCATTTTTGCTCCTTTTTCATTTTTCTCTTCTTTGTCCTGGCACAGTGTTTATCCTGACTGGAAGAAAGAGAAAGTAGAAACTTCACCATCCTTGTTAGAGTACACCTCTTAACCTCTGGAAAACAGGGCATTTCCACTGGCAAATCCACTGTTGGTGCTTTTTCTAGGCTTGTGACTGTGTGGCTTTGTGAGCCCTTACTTCCAAAAGTGAATTTCCTTGAAGGTTCTGTGGGAACTGCTGTGGCTCAGTGGTCCAGCCCCATCCTTTCACCCCTTGCTACTGCAGCCTGAATTCACGACTTCAAATAACCCTGCGTTTTGCTCCAGACCACGCAATTGTAGCAGCATAACTCTTCATCATCACTCTGAGAGTCGCTGACACATCTTGAGATTTTAAATCTGTGTTAAAATACTTCCACTTTGGATTGTTTTTTAATATATTAAAATGTGGGGTGTTAGGAAACATAATCATCAGCTTCTTCCCTCCAACCAGAGCTTTGTTTGTAAGAAGTGTGAATGGGTTTGGATTCCAAACACACGCCTGCCTGCACGCCTGGGGAATCTTAATTAAGGGGCATGCCACCAGCCCCTATACATTTATTTTTCTTAAATATATTCCAGAAAAATCTAGTAGGCTTATAAAGATTACCATGCCAGTAAATCATAATAGTAGAACAGAGTTTTTACTGAACCAGAAAACAAGCAAATGAATAGAGGCAGAGAGATGACAGCCTGCTGTGAAACCAATGGTTACAAATTGGTTTCCACTAGTCACAGTTGCCTTTAACTGCTTTAGATTCTCAGCAGCTTTTCATTAGGAATCTCCATGTGCCCTTTTAAAGAAGAAAGTGCATGACCCCTTTATTTTTGGAAATGCAGTACACTGTGCATAATATCAGCTTCAGATTGGTAAATTGATAGATTGGTATTTAATGTCTTTTAGGGGCCCTGTTTCTCTACAGGACTAGGTGGGTTTCTAACCACGTATGAATAAGCCACGCAGTACAGTTATTTTTATGGTATTTATGCAGCTTGTGATTAGGGCTGATGGAATAGCATTTTAATTATTTTATAAGCTTTTGTTTGGTTTGGTTTTGTTCCCACTTTTGTTTTTGTCAGATAGAACATCCGTAAGAAATACCTATTTTAATAAAATTAAATTTTTACTGAAGGTGCTAGGGTCTCAACCAAATTTTATTTTTATGTTTTGGGTTGCAATATACTCAGAACAGGTTGGAGTTTTCCTATGTTTTGGTATACAAACTCATATGTTTTTGAAGTTTTCTTGGCATGGTGATTTGTTTTCAAAATCAGCTTTTTTTTTTTTTTTTTTTTTGTGCTTTTCTTTAGAACAATAATTACTTCCTGATGAATCCAAAGAACTTGCTCTTTCATTACAAATCAAATACCATATTTAAAGGTATTTCCCATAAACACCATCACTGAGGCTCAAGTGCTGCATAAGATTTGGATCTGGTCCAAGTGTTGTTCACTGTTATTCAAAGAAGTGGTAATGAGAAGAATTTTCAGTGCAGACAGCACTGCCACAAAAAGCAAGTAATCCTGCATTTCTGGAAATGGCTGTTACTCAGAGACTTTCCTAAAAGTCTGAGGTTAATTTTTGGTTAAACAGCCACAGACTTAGTAGTTTACCTAAATAAGCTAATCCTGATGTTACAGAAATTAGACAGTAATACTTGGAAGAGAATCTTTCATCCTTAGCAGGATTTATGGTATGGAAATTGCTGAACACTTCATAGTGTGCTAGTTTGTGACCTGAGGTTCAGACGTACAAAGGAATTACAGAGATATATGATAATACAGGACAATAGTTTAATTTCTGAGGTTGTCTGAGAAGCTATAAAGTTAGTATCTCATCTCTTCTTCCACCACCTACTAACCCACAAGATCAAAGTGGGTCATGCAGTCCTAGAAATAAGGAATTGCCTAATAGTTACGGACATCATTCCCCAAATAATCTCTACGGGGAGAATAAGGCTTGAAGAGATAACGACATATGTGATAGATCAGACACAGTTATAGCTCCTAGTCTGAGCAATTAGGCAAGACCTGAGCTAAGCACCGAGCTCCCAGCACTTTCAGCTACAGGGGTGACCTACTTTCTATGGATTGATTCAACTCCTGGAATTCAGTATTCTGTATGAACAGAATTCATACGGAATTTGAAATGTTTTGGCCCATGACTCCAGCTTATATGTGTGTGCCTGGGTAGATGTACTAAAGGAAGCAGTGGTTTGAGTCTGACCATGTATCTTAATCTGAGCGCCTGGTGTTCTGAAACTGTGTTTAAGTTAATAAGTAATGCTTTGTGTGGAGTTTCACTCACATTGATTTCAAGGTGTTTTGGATGCCGGCCATATCAGTCAGCCCTGTACAGAATGGAAACTCAACTCGGGGGAAATTCTAGAGCACAGGGCCCTAGGGCATCTAACCACCTTGAGAGCTTGTGCAAAAGCACAAATAAATTGATCTTTGTTTGGGGGTATTGTTTGCCTGGACTTACCACTGTTGTATTTTGAACGAACATCATCAGCTGTTTGCTGCAGCTGCTCTAGTTTGACAGAAACCCAGGACTGTCATTGAGGTTTTACAGTAGAGCTGCTCTAGAGATCTTAATGCTTTCCTGTATTAAGGTCCTTGTTATCTCTGTTAACTTTTATTTACCCCACATGTCATAATGCCCTCCACTAGGCTAACAGCGCGAAGGACATTCGGAGCCCACAATGCTCTTTTGTAGACTTGTCTGGTAGGAACGTCAGGGCAAATCTTCAAAAAGCAATGTTCAAAAGAAAGGCTGTTAAAGAAGCCTGAGAAATGCAAATCCTATTTAAATAAGGAAATGATGTTCTTCAGTGATCTCAATAAGACCAGCTTGAGCAAGCCAGGAATGCAAACGAAATCAAAAGACGTACAGTCTGGCTTGACTGGCAATAATACCGTATGTGTCGTGGAGAAACTGTAAATGATAATGAACCAGAATGCCTCAAAGTTTTGATATGAAAGGGACCAGCAGGGTGTGATTTGTTTGAGGATACCATTGGTTCTGGGCCGCTGAGGTTATTTAGGAAATGACCCATCTTGCCAGAAAGGTTTGTGAGTACGAGCAAAGCAAAGTCAGAAGGGAAAAAAAAAATAATCCCTGACATTTATGCTTATAGAGCTACTGTATAAACTGAACTTGTTATACCATCTTGCAGGGATATTTTTTGTTGTTGCTGTTTTTGTTGGGGGGGCGGGGTTTGGTTGTTTTGTTTTTTTTTTAATGTCTGTCTCTCATTCAGAATAGGCTGTTGAGGGCTGCTGCTGTATTTATCTGGGCTATGGGGCCAGATGCATCAATTCCAACTCCCTCATCAAGAGTGTATAAAACACTGAATGAGAATGGGAGGAACCAATCAAATAGTGTGGGCAGAGCTGGAATTCATCCTAATTTGCTACATACCCTCTCTAATTGATGAAGAAAGCAGAGGATCAATTGGTACAAGAGGATACAAGTGAGAGAATATCTTTGAGGCAGTCTCTCCGCTAATAATACAAACACCAACAATTACAATTCCTACTGTTTATTATCTTTCATTGCTTATCTATTCTAGTTGTATCCATTTCTGAATCAAAGATGTCATTGTGCTAGGCAGTATACCAGTATGTATCAAAGAAGCCGTTCTCATGCAGACATTATGATTTCCTGAAACATACACTATATGTAACATTTGAGCGAAATAGCTACTATAAGTTTTGATATACAAGGGCCAAAGGCTTGTTTCACTTGCAATAAAAATATTACATGCTATTACACAGGCAAAATCATCTGTATACAGTAATTGAAAAAGACAGCATGTAAAGTCATATTTCACTGCTCAGTTTGTAACCATTTTTGATGTATGGCACTCCTTAAAGGAGTGTACCAGTCTAGTTTTGGGAGGGGAAAATTGTTTCAGAAAAAAAATCTTGGTAATTATCTTTTCATAATGTTTTGGTAATGTGGTGGGTTGACCTTGGCTGGGTGCCAGGCGCCCACCAAACTGCTCTGTCACTTCCCTCCTTGGCAGACTGGGGGGTGGGTGGGGTGGGGGGAAATAAGATGAAAAAAAAAAAAGCTTGTGGGTCAAGGCAAAGGCAGTTTAATGAAGTAATAGCAAAGTTCATGCATATGGAAGCAAAGGAAAACAAAAGATGTTTTTCTTTACTTCCCATCAGTAGGCGATGTCCGGCCACTTCCTGGGAAGCAGGGCTTCGGTGTGTGCAGCGATTGCTCTGGAAGACAAATGACACAAATAACAAATGCCTCTCTCTTCCTCCTCCTTTCCCCTGTGATATGGCGTGGAATATGTTCAGTTTGGGTCAGCTGTCATGGCTATCTATATTCTCTCCCAAGATCTTGCCTGCCCCCAGCCTACGGGTGAGGGGGGGAAGGTCAGAGATACAGCTTTGGCGCTGTGCGAGTGATGCTCAGCAGCAGCCAAACCGCTGGTGTGTTACCACTATTTCTAGGAACCAGTACAAGCACAGCACTATAAGGGCTGCAGTGGGGCTCAGCTAGACCCAATAAAGGTAGATATGATTAAAATAAAGCCTGCACACTGTTTCAGAATTGCTCTTGTACAAACACTTTAGCAGTAAAGGTGAAAGTTAATAAATATATTTGTTTCTTTTGCTTAATTGAGAAAGATGCAGAAGAAATGTAAAAGATAATGAGATGCATTAGAATGTCAAAGCCCCTGTCTGTATAGTTAAATAATAAATGAAATACAGTATCATTAATGATTACTTTACATTCTAATAGAGTTTTAAACTGAAAAAAATAATGGGATTAAAGTCCTGGAAGTCTATCACTTTTCATCAGTTGAGCGTCTGTTCCATGTTCATTGGCTTGATGGTGTACTCTGGACTGGAAGAATGCAGAAACATTCTGCACACTAATTTTAAAGTATTTGGTGATATATATGCTACTTTTTAGCATGGCATAACACAGTTATGCTTATTATGGGGGAATTCTGATTATTATAAGTATCTTTAAGATGTGTATCGATTTATTCTAGCAGTAAATCCTAGATTTACTTAGATCTTCACGAGATCAATTGTGCAGCTTTCCAAGAGGAATGAGTATTAAAGAGTTGATATCTCACAGAGTGCCTGCAAAGATTAGAATAGCTTACCAGTGTACATCAAAGATTTATCCACCTTAAGCTCCTACAAGAGAAGAAGTTATTTTTTTCACACTTGCACACGCTGTGCATGCATAAGCAAGTAATGTTAAGCTGAGATGAAGGGTAGGTGAGGTATATCTGGTGCCAGCAAAGACAATATGCAGATGAGAAAAAGCTGTTTTGTAGCATCTAGATGCCATTTTCACAGTTAACAAATGTAGGTGGAAATACTTCTGTCTTAATGCAGGAATATTTATTTGACTATTCTTCATCTGTCTGCCCTCCTTAATCACCTTAAATGTAAAAATGATTATATGATTGTGACATCCTCCTTCAGATGGAAAAAAGAATGTATTTTTCTATAAATTTGTTTTATTTGTCATTTATTGCATTGTGCAGGGATTTAAATTAAATTCAGAGTTAATAAAGTATATTTGAAGTTTTACAAAACACAACCATCTGTAAGAGTATTTAATATAAAATTGGTGACAGATTAGTTCATGGATCACTGCTAAGCTTTAACAAATGGGAGACTTTCTCACTTTGGGAAAGGAATGTTGCTTGTAATAAGAGAAATACACTGCTGAGAAATAAGACAAATGACAGCAGAGTTGGGGCCTTCTGCATTTCAATAGTTATTACTTTATCCTGAAGGCTTTCCCCAGCCCTGTTATAAATGGGAAGATTCCAGCTGAGCTGACTGAGACAGGGCTGAGTCCCAAAGAGGGTTCACTGCCTGGATACCTCCAGAGCTGAGCTCATCATCTGAGGAGGTACGTTTCAATGAAGGCACCTGAATTACTCTCTCCTATGGAGACCTTTTTTGTGCTTAGCCCTGAGTCAAAGGCTTTCAAGAGCAGACGTTTTTCACACTTAGGTTTGATATGATGTACTGGCAGTGCCATTCTCATTATGCTGGGAGACAACAGAAACTGCAGTTGTAGGTGTCTCTATGTGGCTATCAGAAAAATCAAGCATAAAGGAGTGCTTGACTGGTTTTCCCTCAGTTTCTCTGCATCAATTCTTTACTAATCTGCTTTAAAAAACATGTTGAGATCTATGGTGTAAATCATGCATACAAAATGATTTTATTTAGTGGATTTACCATGAACTGTTTCATGGTTCATGTGTTCAAATGCTGGGTTATGCTTTGGGCAGACAGCGTTTCCATAATATAAAAACTCAGAAATCTACTAAAATCCACTGCTGCATGTCTTATGGAAAATTTTTACTGTTGATAGCTGTGCAACAGCAGGCAACAGCTACTGCTACAGTCTATTTTCAGATTTACAGCACTGTTGTTATCATAAGGTTAATGGAAGTCATGGTGTAGTGTCAGCCCGTGATTTGACACAGGACCTGACAAAGAAGATTCTTAGAAAAAGGCAGCATCAAAAAGCAGGGTAAGAGTGGAGGAGGAGGGACTACGTTGTTTGTCTGCATTTTAGAATTAGGTTTTCGTTCCAGGAAAAAGCCAATATTAAAAAAGCAACCAGGTACAGTGGAAGACACAACCAGTTTCTCCAATATTAGAAAAGCTTAATCAGAAAAAAATATTCTTGACATTGTTTTTTAAAAAATGGCAAATTTGAACTAATGCTGCTGTGACAACTACAAATCACTAACCTTTGGGGAAAGAAAAATGTTCAATTTCAGCTTTCAGATAATTTATTGTAACTAAGATAATGAAAGTCTCTGTAAGTAGGAGTTTCATCCTCATGAACTGTCCTTAGCTCCCAAAACTCAGCAATATTATATACTCAGACAAGGATTCCAACAGCGATTTTATTCTGTGTAATGTTAACAGCTCTATGCCAGTATTAGAATACTGTTTGTTATCAATAGCATGTATTGTGACACGGTTTTGCATATCATACTGATTCCTTGGGATAGCTGGAAACAAAACAGTTTCTGGAAGAGATATTTGCTCTCAACCTACTAGAGATGAAGTTTAGGTGTTGAGTTTACACAAGCGCCTGACTTTTGTACTGCTGAACTCATGTCATGACTCTCAGTGTATTTCTCAAGGCTGTGGAAGAAGGCAGTCTTTGGATACAGTGTGCCCTTGTACAAAAATTCAGAATAAGGTCTGCACACATCATAAAACTTATTTTGATGTTTTAATATACAGAGGCACATCAAAACCTTGGAATCCCTCAGACTGCCCAGTGGCAAATTTCAGCTATAGAATAAAAATCCGATTTAATTTAAGCCAATGAACGTTCTTGGCATTTCCCTCAATGCAAACACTAAACGACAGAAGGCACTGATAGCTATTGATTGTTAATGACAGCAGCTGATTGCAGTATCACTATATAGCAAACTGTCACTCATTAGGTAAGCCCTAGCAACTGACTGTGTATGATTTTAGCCCATCCTGACTGTGCTGAAGTAAAACATGTTAGACTGAACTCCCCAAGCCACCGTAACCCACTAAGCTACAGCAATACACTCTATGATGTTTCTCTTTCCATACCAAGGAAATAAATTGAGTTAGTGTCTTTGACTAAAAATATTTTATTTGATTCAGATAGTTTGCTTTACCCCAACATTTACCTTTAGAGGCAAATCTCTTATTTAGTGATCTTGGTCATTATTTTAGCTGTTTCATTTAGTGAAAGAAGACTGAATCCTAAAATCTGGATCAAACTGAACATTGACTCAGTATTACATAGAGTAGTATGAAGTTTACTATTAATATAACATTTTGATTATGAAGCTTGATTTTTGTTTTCTTTTAAAACGTAAGATTTACATAACATTTGGGGGGGGGGAATAGTGTTCCCTTGAATTATATCTTCATTGAAATTTGTAGAGAGAAGAAAAAGAAAATCATGTTTCTTGAAAAAAAGATCTTAATAGAAATTATAGAGTGGGGACAGCTTATGCTTACCTGCCATTTCTAAGGTTTAAGATCTACTTCACGTGCATCAACTCTTCTTTGACGTTAAGCAGGTAGTTTTTAGTAGGAACACAGTTAGCTTATGGTTTTGCTGGTGGATTTTCCATTAGCAGTTTATGAGTGTCTCAGATATATTTATCTTAATTTATTGCTAAGTATTTCTGGCAAATAATTTCTCACATGTATGTGGGCCATGGGTAGGTTTTTTGACAACATTCAGTAGTAGAAATAAAAAAGGAGAGTTATACTGTATTGTTTTTCTTGTTGACTGACGGGTTACAAGGTGTTGTCTCTGGTCTTCATTGTTGGAAACATATTGTAGGTGTAAACATTTATGAGTTGAAAACTAGCAGTTGTAATCTGATATTTTCTTAAATGTTATCCATTTACCTTTCCTTCCAGGAAGAACTGCATGCTAAAATATTTGTAGAGCACAAACATAATGAAGAAATTCAAATGTAGAAGAAATACAGATTATTTTAGTCCCTCCTGACAATGTAAGAACAGACTATACAGTAAGACATATCAACCTATTAAAAAAAAAAAAAAAGACTTTCTCAATCTGAATATTAAAAAAAAAACTTCAACTATGCTGTGATTTTTTCAGGCATTATACCAACTAAACCTTAGAAGTTTCTTGTGTCATAGACAATATCACAGGAGAAATTAACTAGAACACTGCACTTAAGCATCTCATATGGTCTTTGTTATACAGTCTGTGTCCAAGACAATCCAACCTCAAGATCACAGCAATTAATGACACTTGCTTATTCCTGTGAATTCCTGCTGATAATTGCGGCACTCTCAAAAATAAAAAATACCATTCAGCAGGATTTTAATTGAACTGGCTGCAATACAGAGCTGGAAGAAATTCTCAAGGGAAGCAGGATACACAGCTCTAAGTGAAAACAAGAAGAGGCTAGAAGCTCTTGCACCGTCTCTGCACAGCCATAATAAAAACCTGTATAACAATACAACTGATCTTTCACAGAGAAACCTACTGTCCCACTACCCTTTTAGCAGCTTGTGCCTTTTTTCACTTAGAAAACCTTGTCTCTCCCTGCTTCATCTCCTTCCATTCATTCACCATCCCTCATGCTTCTCACTTGGCTTTCACCTTTCAGATTCACAGCAGCATTTGCAGGTGTGCCCTTCACATATCAGATTGTATTCATTATGGGAAGTAACCTTCCAGCATTCTCCTGAGTGCAACTGCAGAAATGCAGGAATTCATTACAAAACAAAAGAAAAAGAAAAGTGTGAAAAGAAAGTAATGTCCTTTCTTCCTGCCTTGTCTCTCTTTTTTCTCTCTCTACATTTTTTAACTAGCAATTGTATTGTATAAGTATTTGCAATAAAATACCTTCAAGGAATAAAAATATAGACTCTATTAATAATGTTTTATTTAGTCTAACTTGACCTTTTTGAAAGAGGTTTATGCTACACAGGACATGAAAACAGATCCTATTCAAATCAGGACCAAAAAACCCCCAACCCACGACATTAAAAATTCACTTTACAACTATCACTAAGCCAGATGGTTTAGTCTTGATATCTTGGCACCTTTCTGATCATTTATATTCCTCACTCCCCTACTCAAAACCCAGTGTAATTGCTAGTATCTTTTCTCTTATCAGGGGAGAAGGTTCATTTGTAATGTCCTCACACAAGAGAGGAACGAGCAGAATATGAGAGCCTGAGCCTGGATGTCTACATTGGAATCAGAGGTGTACAGCAATGTTTTGGCTATGTGGGTTTCATAGAGCACATTTGAAGCAGTTCAGCAGAATACTAATTATCATAAATAACATCAAGAATTAGTATTTCCATGTTAAAAAAGTTACCATGTGCAGCAAGGAGATCATCTGATGTACTGAGTGGCCTGGGCTACCCTGTGTACTGACCTGAAGTGGAGTAAGAACCAGGTGGAAAAGCTTATGTGCTGCTGGCACATTGTTGTCATAACTGTAGATCTGAATTTGCTCTGCTCAGGGAAGGTGTACAAGATGCATAATTACTCATTACTCATTCACCTCCGGAGGGTTTGAATTTTCTGCTCTCAGTTGTCCATGCCCTGCTAACCACTCCTGTCCCACACCAGACTGGATGGAACATCTTTTTTGAATATGTATCCCTTAAATCCAAGAAAAAGCAGACAGCTGAGCTTAGACCTTCATGTATTTTATCCATAGATAAGAGATGAACAAGTGTGAATGATACTCTACCTACAGACTTGCACAGCTCTATTTAAAATAATACAGATGCCTACATGGGCATTCTTTCTTTACCTCAAAAGTGCCTTTTTATTCTTCAGTTTAAATGTAGCTGCAATCAGGTGATACTTGGGCAGATCAGAATATGAGCTTGCTGCATGATCTCTTGCACGTTTGCCTAAATATGTTGATACCTCAAATTAAACCTGTACAACTGTGAACATAGACAAGCCCCAAAACTGATGTTAAAGCCAAGTAAGCTGAAATGTTGAAATGTTCTAGTATCCAGATTAAAATTAGTTATATCATTTACACCTGTCAATTCAAGGAAACAAATTAAACTGATATAATTTGAGCTTAAATCAGAATGAGAGTTTCCACACATGGTTTTACAGTGAATTAATTAAAGGTCTGTCTGCATGGGAAATTTGACCAGAATAGATTTCTTGTAAGAATGTGTCTCTTTGTAGATACTCCTATTCCAGAAATGCCCATTTGGTTTTGTTTGTGGTGTTGGGTTTTTGTTTTGTTTTTCTTTTTTTTTTTTTTGTTCAGTTTAATGCACTCTTAAATAAGGAGATCTGTGCTTCAATTTATTTATAGATATCTTCTTTCAGAAGAAAAGATTTCCAAGTAGACAAAACCCTTAATGCTCTTAAAACCACACTGTCACTTAACTCAGGGTGTAAGCCAAGGCCTGGGTGTTTGGTTTTTTTTTTTTTCCATATCTATCTTCCATATCCAGACATTGAACATGGAAAAATATTTCCATTGTGATTCAAAAATCCTTTGACAGAGAGGAAAGCATAATTTATCATGCTGTGCTGGCTGATTTACTGTACATGTAAGCTGTACTTATCACTTTGAATAACACTGATGGATTTAATGCCAGACCACATGAATGATCTCGTATTTTTCTCTTTCCAGTTCAGTTGTGCAATACTGTCATGTGACAAGCGTGCTGAACTTGTGAGGCATCGCAAGGTCCAGGAAAATCTAGCCAAAAACTTAGAGCTACTCTTTTGGGAAGAAAATTCTTGTAGTAAATTCCACATATACTTTTGGAGGCTTTTTAGATACAAGTAGTCACAAGGAATTTGTAGTTGAATGTGAGGATTTTGAACAGCTGAGGCTGATTGCAAACCAACTGTGATGGAATGTCAAATTAGATATGGTAGTCAGAAATGATAGGCTGATATCAAGAACCACCCCCTCAAAGGATAAATTCCTGAAGTCATGGCAAGATAGTGAACATATACCCATAGAATCACATAGTTTTTACCAGATGAGCTTAAGAGTGAGTCAGAGTAAAGTTTTACCAAGTTCTGTTTCTGGCAGCTGGTCATAGGGGATGCCTACAGAAGAATGTAGGAATGAGGCAAACATTTGGTTTTCCAAAAAGTATATCTTGGGGATATGCTAATGTTCCTCTAACATCCAGCAGTTTGCTGCTTAGGGCCTTCCTGAACCAGAAATGATTTCTTACTACTGAACTGTCTTCATTGGATTTTTGTTACACAGATGTCTCTGAACCTGTGTTAACCCTTGGCATTCATAACCTGCAGGAAGGAGTGCCACATCTGTAGCCTTTGCATGATGAACCACTGTCTGTGTTTCGAACGTGCCACCTGCTCATTGACCCGATCCCTCCCAGTGCTTTCTTAGAAAAGACAGATGCCAGACCTCTGTCCTAATCCACCATGGTCACAGCACATAGGCAGCCAAAATCAGCATATTGGTTTGTATCTAGTCAATTTAGGGTAAATCTGAAAATAACATCATAGCTATCAATTTATCTTCCTAACTTCAGAAGAGAGAGATCTAAAAGAAACTCACTTAGCTGTACAAATACCACATTCTCTTAAGTGTTCTGGCAAAACCATTCCCTAGTGAGTTAAAGCTTTACTTCTATGCCTGAAGTACAGGCACTTTGGCTTGGCTGACTTTAAGTGCTTGTCTAGCAGTGGCTACCATCTTTTCTGAGGTGAGGAAAGCACAAGACCTCCTGCCCTCAACAACACAATATACAAAGACAAATTGCTGCTTTTTTTTTTTTTTTTTTTTTTTGGGGTGGGGTGGGGAAGTCCCAATTGAGAGATGAAAGAAAGTTCTAGCACAGAAGCATTCTGAGATTCAAGACTCTTTGTGGTCCAGTTACCCTCTGGGCTCCGTATTGCCTATGTATGGAAAGTAGTAAACTATGTTATAGTTGTTGTCTGGACTGTGTTGCCCTGTTTCTTCTGTGCCTTTATGGAGACGTGGACTGTGAACTTTTCCATGGGACATTTTGTCTGAGACGGCAGAGACAAGACTAGTCAGCATCTCTCCGATCTGTTTGAGCAAGGAAAAGAGCAAGTTTGGAATGGCCAATGTAGACATATGTGGTCTCAGATTGCTCACTGCTCTGAACATCCATTTCAGGCACTGGGGTTGCTTTTTTTTTTTTAGTTTTTAGGTTAGTTTCCAGCCAGATCAGTGAGGTCATCTGCCTTATCCTGCAGCCAAATCATCAATATTGATGACAAAAAAGAGGGAGGGAAAATTAGAGAGGACAAAACAGGGGCAGGAGGAAGGACCCTGATGAAACCTTTCCTGCCTGGGACACAGAAGTCCTACAGTAATTTTAGAATGTATTTTAAAAGCACACCCTAAAACTGTTTAGTCATCACATTAACACTTGTGTGAAGGTCTGTGCAATTAGGGATATATTTTAGCAAGCACCTGGCCTTGGGTTAAAGACTTTAAGGGCCAGGGAAGCCACTATACTTCAGGAAATATCAGTACAGTTGTTTGCATTCCATGTTAAAAAAATGTCTTTTTGTCTAGCCCAGTCTTTACTGACTTCAGCTTCCAAAAGAGAAATCTCATTACAACTTTTTCTACTAGACTGAGAACCAGCTACAGCCTGATATCCTTTGATTTGTAGTTGTATCAATAACCAACTTAGCAGCTCTTGGATAAATGGTTAGCAAACGCCTTACACTCCTCAGCCTTTCATTATACAATCAGCTTTCCAGAACTAAGAGCGTCTATGTGGTTCCTTTCTGAACCACCTAATTTTACATCATTTTTTCTGCAGCATGGACACACAGGCCCAGCCACTGCATTGCAATATCTTCTTGGGGGGATATCAATGTCACATGCCTATTTGATATTCTACCTTTATGTATGCACCAAAGCTGTTTTGCCCTGTTAGCAACAGCATCACACAGAGAGCTAATGTTAAGCTGCTTTGCTACCACAACAGTTTTGAGTATTTCAGCATTTCAAGTACTGTTTGCCTTCAAGACCTACCTTCTCCTTTCCTGAAGGTGTATCTTTTCATGTGTTCCTAATGAAAACTGCTCAAGGAATTACCAAATTCGTTCACAGAAATTAATCATCCTCATTATTTACTATACCACCCATTCCTGTCATCTGTAAATTTTACTAGCAATGACTATACTCTATCAAGACTACAGATAAGGATGTTATATAGCATTTGGTCAAGAACAGATTGCACTGGAACTAGCTTGATAGTATGATGATTCATTGTTACATCTTTTGAGACCTGCCAATTAAGTAAGATTTAATTAGAGAAAGTTTTTAATTGGAGCTGGATGCTAAATGATTTTTCCATATTGCAAAATCTTCAGGATTTCATACTTTTTTTTCCCTTTGCTGAAATAGACCAAGATGCTGAAATCTTAAATTCAGGGCTGGGGGAGAATAAAAAAAAAAAAAAAAAAAGAAAAAAAAAAAGAAAGAAGATGAAAACTGTGTGAATAAAAGTCTTCTAGTTTCAAAGCTTGGGTACTTTTTACACTTACATTTTTATTGTAAAACTATTTCCTCTACATTTCTGAACAACAACCAAAATGCCTGCGAACCAGAATCTTCCACTGAAAGATGGTGAAATACATGAAAAAGCAGAGATAACATCAAAGCTTAAAAATAACTAATCAAAAGCAGCTCTCCCCCACACAAAGACTGTAGTTTTGGCAAGCTGTCACTTGCCAAACTGAGCTCATTTTAATCCATTTAAGAGAACTTCACTGATTTTTGTATAGTGACATTTTTGTTATAAGAATGTCATACAGGACTATATCAACTGTCTGATTAGATGTTCAGTGAACTGATCAGGTACCTAATGTGTCATTTATAACCTGCAGTTCAGGGCAGGAGTCCACTAGAATTCAGCCTAATTCCAAATCCTCCAAGATGCCCTGAAATGCACCCATTGCCCAAACCATGGTATTTGGTGTGCAAACAGCAAGCAATCTTTTGCCCAAATCGGCAAAAAATAACCCCACCCAACCTGATGGTTTCTGTTTAGACAGTAACTAATTTGCTTGGACTGCACTGAACTCATACAAAAATAACGGTGCCTTGTGGACAGCTTCTTGGATAGAATCTAAGCAGCTACTCTTGTCATGAAGATAGTCAGGAGACAGACAGAAATCTCATTCCTTCGGCATCTGCTCAGGCATTACTATAGTTTGTTTATATCGGTACTCTTATAGTACTAAATAACGAGTGGCAGGGAGTAAGTGCGATTCTTGGACCTCCCATCATCCATCTGTACTGCTTATTTTTTAGCTCACTCCTTGACAGTTTTGGACCTCTGCAGTTAGCTTGCTCCTATATCCAGGCACAGCACTGGCGATAGATAATTCGATCGAGAGCACACTCACCAAAGGCAGCATGGACGAGACAGGCTCTCTCTCTATGGCTCACTGCCACGCAGGGTCCTCCAGCACTATCCCAACTGTCTTTGAGCATGAAACAGCCTCAGATGTCCTTTGCCATGGCCTGAAGTATGTATCGTGCCGCACAGAGGAACTGCAGCCAAATGATGCTCCTTTCCTCCTTTGCTAGCCCTGTTGTCAGGAGACTGAGAAGGCCCTCCAAGGCAAGAGGAATTCCTGTCCTGACTCACCCTGATAAATCTGCCTACCTCCTTCAAAGGCAGAATTATGGTTTGCCCTCAGAAAGCTACTGGAAATCTCTGTTTTTCCATGTCTTCCTTCTAGTTTCAGGTGTTTACTTTTCAACAGAATTTTAACATTCCTAAACTCCATGTGTGGAGTTTAGGATTCTTACTGGTAAGGACTTAGCTCTTTCCCATACAGGGCACAGATCTACCTGTGCTTTGAAAATCTGATGTACAGAAGTAAGGTCCTAACTTTCAGCCATTTCCATCCCAAACTACACTCCTAAATCCTTTTTTGAATTACAGCCCAGCTATTCTACTAACACTTCTCTTTGACAACCATACTTGTAAGACCATAAAAACCCCTCCAATATCTAGCTTGTCTGACAAGGCCTATTTTCTACTGAAAACACCCACCTAGTTTTATTTACTTCAATTGTGATACTACTCTGTAAATCTTTTTGTATCCCATATCAATTTTCTTGTGATTATGCCCAAGATTAGTGCTGGAATTAGAATCTTAACATTACTTAGTCACTTTTTTTTTTTTTTAAACTAGTTTAACATTCCTGTGTAGACAAGGCCTAGAACAAATTATATCAGTGTAAGCCAGTTGTAGTTAGATTTAAAAATTAATTCCAGAAACATTCACAGCTTTGTATAAATCAAAACATTTCTCATTCTTTCATTGCATTTCTTTGTGAAAAACACTCTGTCCATGAGAAAACTAATTCTTGCATGCATTATTTCAAACAGATCCACAAAGCAGGAGGGAATGGCTCTGGCCCAGACGTGAGGAAAAGAGGGTATGCTGGTATGTGCTGGGGACACCTTGGATGCATTTCAAATGCAACTTAACCCATAGGTTTGAGGTATTGTGGGCAACACAAGAGAAAACTTCACAGCCTGTTTGAAACTTAAAATTCAATGACAAAACTTGCCGCTTTAGAGTCAATGGCATTATACCAAGAATTAATTAGTTTAGTAAAACTGAAAGAAAACCCCTCCCACCTCCCAAATATTATCTAGTTATTGTGTTGTTGCAGGACACCAGTGTGTCTTGTAGCCATGAATATATTTACCCTCACAACAGGCCTATGAGCTAGGGAGATATTAATACCCTCATTCTACAGATGATTAAATAAAGCATGGGGAGACCTATTTCATATCCCTTAATAGACTTCCTGGTTAGTAATCTATAATATGTCTACTGTAAATACTATATACTTTATGCCTTTATGCCTTCATGCAATTTTATGGCTCTTACTTGACTTCGAACAATCAGGACAGGCTCAGGCAGGAAGCTTTCATCGTCAGGAAATTGGGATACCTCCTGACTGCAACCACACAAGTGAACCAGCAATATGTAGAGCTATATTACGGCCAGCAGAGAGTTAAAGTTTCTGTCTATTGCAACTTTATAGGAATTATTTATTCACCATCTCAAAGGGTGGAAACAAGGGAAGTCCTGTTTCTTCTAGAAAAAAATTGGGCCATAAAGTAAATTTTCAGAGTTTTTGAAGGGACAGATAATTTCCAGCATTCTTGATTTTTCCCGATTAAACTGGGACTTCTGGTTACCCTACCATAGTTAAGGAGCTAAACCTCAGAAGGTGCCCTCAGAACCTTAATATGCTCAAGCAGGGTGAGAAAGCTTAAGCATGGACAAAGTCTAGCTGCAGAACATGGAGATTTTCATAAACTGATTTACAGCACTAACAGGTATTTTGGGTCCCTCTGATGAGGAGGAGCCTTTTTGTATATAACAACTGATGTCTGTGCAGGGCTTTTCCATGAGTATAGCAAAAAAAAGAAACGTTCCAATAAATATAAAAAAAAAAAAAAAAAAAAAAAGGACAGAGAGACAAAGAAATGAGATATC
>JAVJGJ010000047.1:63571514-63624595 GCA_035590215.1 Microhierax caerulescens | reverse complement strand
TGGTCTGATCTACTAAAACTCCAATATATGATCTATGGTTGATCTTTTATGTGCTTCAAATGTTATGTAACCCACACAGTGGTCCATGCTGTTTTGAGCTTGAGCTTGTTGGTGTTTGGGTTTTTTGTCTGTAAACTGGCAGAAAACTGCCTACTAATTACACCTTGAGTACTCTATACTTGGTGTGTTAACAGCAAATATTTTTATCTGGAACCTAACTGTGCCTGTGAGGCTTCTGCATGGCCTTTGTGCTGTGTGACAAGCAAAGCAAAAAAAAGACACAAAACTGCTTTGGTAATCAAGATCCTCAGCAGGTGTAAATGGGTGTCATAGCTGAAGTTATGTTGGTTTACAGCAGAGGAGGATGGAGCCTTTTGACCTTTACATTTTTATTAGCAGATCTCTGTCATCCCAGTGTAATCTAGAGGCTCTTCTACACCTTTGTCTTCCAGGAAATGTCTGAAATAAGCATTGTGCTCTCTGGAGACTGAGACTTTTCATCATCCAAAGCCCTGTCAGGTAACTGATTATCTGCGTGTGTATGCTTACGCTGACTTGCCTCCATCAGTCACAGCAAACACAAGGACAAATGCTGATCACAATTTGTTGCCCTTTCTTGCTTGCAACTGCGGGCAACCCTGAATTTAGCTGATATTTCCAGATTAGCTGTACTCCAGTGCACATAGCTAATCCTCGTTAATACAAGGTGATACTTGGAACGTTTGGAATCCTATTGATTAATTCCAGCTAGGATCTTATGAAGTTTGGATTTTTAATTTCTCTGTGTTTGATATCAGATAAAAGAATACATAATTCTCTTTCCAGGCAGGACTGTGTAATCTGGATTGCCTTTTCCTCATGATTTTAGGCTTAGTTTAATTTGCTTTTTTAACTTCCTACTGATGAACTTACAAAATATGTTTGCTGGCTTAAAAAAAATAAATAGCATTACAACTCTAATTCCTGTTTCCTTTGAATAACATCTTGGTAAAATCATGAACAAAGTATCATTTTTTATTTTAAAAGCAAGGCTTTTCATAAGGCTTCAGTCATAAATAGGACATTTAGTATTGGAATCATTGTTAAACCAGACGGCATGCAGAGCTGCCAGCATTTTGCAGCAAGGCACACAGCCTGTTTTATCAATGAGTTCACAAACAATCAATAAAATCTTGGGAAGAAAAGCACTCCTTCTTGCCCAAATGGCAATAGAGATTCATCAGAGGAGTTTTATCTGTGGATATGACTATGCTCCTTTTATCTCAAACAGCTACTAAAATAAAAACCCTTTCAAAGAGTCACATTGGCAGGTGATGACAGTGAAAGTTGAAAGGGTTGTTTGGAAGGTTTTATTTTGACTACACTACACCAAGAGATAGGAGCTGTGCTTTAAACAACCCATTCTGAGAAATGTCTTGGTGTCCAATTAATGGCAGCACAAGGTTCCACAGAAAATATAATGACAGATTCTTAGCGGCTGCAACAGCAAGGCTTTCCTCTCAGATGCATTCATTCTTTGTACACCTAGTTTCTTATGGGTCTTCTTTTTCAAAAAGACCATCATACATTTCTGCTTCTATTATTCTGGCTATAATTTGAAGTAGTTTCAGATCCAGTGGCATTCCTCTTCAAAGCATTAGGATCTGACACACCTTTCTTCCCTTAAATCTTCAGACTCATCTGTATTTCACACCTGTTCCTATTCACAAGATAGAAATAAGCAAATGCCTTAGGAAAAGCAAAGTAGTTTTGTCTTTAAGAGCCTGAAACCATCCAGCTCTATGAGGAATTTTGATAAGGTGATACTAGAGATAAATCAGGTAGGTGTAGGTTCAAGCTGATGGCCATAACCAGATTCACTAACCAGTCCCTGGGAAGCCTGCAACCATCTCCACAAGCCTGAGAGCTGAAGTCCGGAGCAGGACAGCCCACACACAGAAGTAATCACAAGACCATGTCTTCATTATTGTGATCCAGAAAACCAAGCTGCAGATGGACACAAAGAAGGTGCAGCCAAAAGGATCCGCAGAAATCATGACTGTGATCCCTCCTTGGCATGATGGCATTGTCTTAAGGTCAGACTCACCAGCAACTGGCCACTTACTGTATGAATGGAAAAGATTTTGCAAGGAGAGACCTAGTCTTGGTGATATCTTTGTTTCAGAATAGACCAAAGACCCAAGGGCTGATGGAGGTCTGGCTCAAAACGGGTACAGAAGCAGACTGCATAGAAAAGCTGAAAATGGTGTAACTTAAATATCCTTGTTGGAAGTCACTAAGACACTCTTTGGGTAACGGTAGAGGAAATGCATTGAATTGATTTAGTGAATAGTTCAAAGGTAGAAATACTTGGGAAATTGCCATGGGGATATCCCATGATTTTTTGAACAAATAGATATAATAAAAAACTCTGGATGAAAAACAAGTAATTCTTTGGCTAGAGGTGTTTCTAACAAAGAGGTGTCCTTCACTCTAGTTTTGAATTGGTTGTTTTTCCTGTGTTTTCTTGTTCAATCAGAAAGAATTGAACAAAGTTTTAAGGATAAGTAAAACATAAATTTACATTTCTTTTAAAAGTCCATTCAGATTACTTTTTCCTGATTTGACTAATGACTAAGAGGTTTGATTGGAATTACAGTTCTCTCTAAAAATTATCACAGACTAATTTTGGCAGGATTATTTTTTTTTCCCTATTACTGGCAACAGATTCTGACTGCCACTTGCAGCACTGGGATTCCTTGTGCCTTTTTATTAACTCTTACCATTGACATGTTATTATTATTTATGAAGATCACTTAGCTTTTTTCTACTTTATTATCTTCTTAGTAAAATAGCAATAGTTTCCTAGGTCAGAAAAGATTTCTGAAGAATATTGCTTAGGTACTTAGGTACACAGAGAGCATGGCTTCTCCAGGACAAGCATAAAATTTATGCAATTATATGTGTTTCTTGACATTATTCATGCTATACTCCTTACCAACACAGAGCAGAATCAGACCTTCACAGTGGTAAACACTACAGTCTTTATTATTTAATTCACTCCCAAAACTCCCAATTACAGATAGTGTTTGTGTTCCTAGTATTTGAGCCCAGAATAGTGTGTATTCATCCATATGCATTTGGCCTTTAAGTTGATAACAACTTGGTGCCTTTTAACGTTTGTGAACCTTATAAAACAAGCTTGGTTGAATTTTAGTTTGATTCTAACATAGGTTTAAGAAGGCCCCAAAGGAGGTTTTGCATAAAACTGACAAATCTTTAACTATGCTTAAGATGTAATTTTCCTTCCATTTTTGTACCTGTTGGTACAGTATAATTGCAATCTTTCCTCCCTGGAGGATAAATCAGAAGATCATGACAGTACAATTGAAAGCAGTCAGGCATCTTCCACAGATTGATATGTTTTGCTTCACTCACTCTAGTCCCCCTGCTGCTTCCCTACTTTTATCTCCAGATTTTCTTAGTTTCATTGATTCAGACCATGCATTGTGAGTGAGTGATGTCAATGGCATGCTTCATGCATAGATACCTTGTAGCAGACAGTGAAATACAACTCAACAACATTCTTCAGGCTCCATGCCCTGTCTGGTGAAAGACAGAATAGTTATATTAGGCACTGCTTGAAACTTGAAGTGCCAGTAGCAAAATGCATGTTTCTCTGATGACTTCAAAAACTTTATGAACCTTTTGAACAGTATAAAGCCTTATGTAGTCTACTGTTAAAACTGCATTTTCTTATTCAGCAGATTAATTCCCATGGTACATTAACTAGCAAAACAATATGTTTCAGGTACTCATGAGTCATCAGGTTACTGTATAGTATAAAATTGCTGGTAGACAGATACCTTTGGAAGGTGACCCATATTCTATCATGTGTTCATCTAGATCAACTACAAAATAATATACATTACCTTAAACAATCATGCAAATGATTGTGTAGGACACGTACAGATTGTACAGATTATCTGACCAAAAGAAATACACAAAACAGCAATTCATGCTTCTTATTAATGTGGGTAAATTTTAGTCAGTAGTGATAAAGTAGATGAACATTGACTTTTAAATTGAATAGCCAGTAATTGTCTTAAGAAGATGAGTGCTTTTCCCATAACTTCCACATTTTTTAATTTCTTGATTGCTTTTTCCCCCCCTCCATTTCTGATCTTTTTCATAACACTCATAATTAATAATGGACACACAGCTCAGTGTGACTAGAAGAAGGCAGTAGGAGAATGACAAGTATGGTCAAAGGTATGGAGCATTTCAAGCAATTCAAGCATTTCAGTAGGACAGTGTGCTTTATCATGGAAAACAGCTGATGGATAAATTGCTGAAGGTCTTTAGAATCACAATGTACAAAAAAATAATAATAAGAAATTATTTTTTATTTCTCCTCCAAGACAAGCATTAGGGTGTTTCAAATGAAGGTAGTGCATAGTTTCAAAATAGAGAGGGAAAAAAAAAAAAAAAAAAAAGATTTGCCAGACCACATGGGGTTGAGATGTAAAATCCCCTGTTTCTGGGGAGTTTACAGATTAGAGTTACAAAGGAAAATAAGGAGTAAATCTATGACTGTTAAATATAAAGCTGCACTTTTGGCCCAGGAAGACCTGAAGCTGCAAGTGTTCAGCATTCCTGGGACGTGTGTCGTAATCTGCTTGTTGATTCTTATACCTTTCCCTGTGTGTCTATAATTGGTAACTGTCATGGAACAAATCCTGAGCTAGATGAACCTTTGATCCTACTCAGCAGACCAGTCCTATGTTCTTTTACGTACCTGCATACTGCATTACTAAACCCTTCATCATGATCCATCAGACAGACAGAAGTTTCAGCCACATTGTTAGGCATGTGTTAGAGGCTTTGTGAATACTGGCCCATTGCACTTACCCTGCCTGTAATAACCAGGCCAAACTGTCCTCTTTCAGAAGCTGAGAAGAAGAAGAAACAAAAATTATTGTTTCTTCATTATGAAGACTGGTAAAGTTCCAATTCAACTTAGATATGTGTTAAGCAGCTCCAGTACATACAAAAGATACACACATCTTAGTAGGCCTGCAGTGGGTGATGGTTAAGCATCACTGAGTACCATAGAGTAAGGGAAAATGGAAAATAGCAGGTGTATATATTACCTTTTTACTGAACATAATTACGCAGCTGATTCACAGCAGATTGTAGCAGAAGTGGCTCTTTTAGTAGCACTGAGGATGGAAACAGCAGGAAAGTGGTTTTTAAGAGAAAGTCAAGAAAGATAACCTTTGCTGAGAAGTCACTGCAAGCAAAAAGGCAAGGAAAGAAGAACAAGACCTGACAAATTCAGATCATGTGCAACTTTATGAGAAGTTGAATTGCTTTTCTATGGCATTTCATGGATATGAGTGTATATTTGTGAACAGACTGTAGGAGATGCTAGAGAAACAGCACTATCTGGAATTATCCAACATCTATTAAAAATGAAATCAAGATAATTTGATTTCAGTGGGATGAGAAGCCTGTGCTAGAACCATTAATGTCTGCCTAACTAACTTTTGTTTCTAGGTTTATTAACTTTCAAGTACACCTTGTTTAGCTATCTGAATAATTGTGTATATACGTAAACAATCCTGTCTTTAAAAAAAGGAAAGAAACAAACTAACTAAATATAAATCAGTTATACAATATTTATTAATTCTTATAAACTATGTGGGAAATATAAATCCTGGGTTCTAATTATCACTCAGTTACTAGCACTTTAGTCTAAAATTCATTCATTTCCAGGCACCTGTTGCAGAAAAGGATAATATGGTCAATTCCTCATTTCTGCATCCACCAATCTGTTAAAATTTAAGTACTGTGAATAGCTTGAAAAATTTCATTTCCCAAACTGTGCTAACTTACGTGCTAAATTTACTTGCTAATATAATGAAATTGAATAAAAGATCACCCACCCATGTTAATTTGAAACAGCATATCAGAGCCAGACTAGAGCAGCATCAATGTTGATTTGTGCTTAAGATAATGAAATTTGAAAGCCTAGAAGTGATAGCAAGTTGTTTATAGCAAGTTCATCTTTGTAAAATAATTGCATCCGAGTTCCCATAAACATAAAAGAGAGACATTCTGCTGCAGCTGGTTGAAAGGATGGTTTGATTAAGGAATATAGATAACATTTACAACTTCAGAAGAACTTCAAAAGACTATCAGGGAAATCAGGGAATTTTAAAGACAGAATACAATTTCCAAAGTTGAAAGCATTATTTTTTCCTCAGACATCTAATTTAGATTATATACCAGAAGCCTATAATAAACCTCCCACAAAGAAGTAATAGCACACTGCACATACTATGGTTGTTCAACACCCCATTTAAATACAATTACTGGCCCTTTGCCAGAATCCAGAAAGCATTTCTTTCCATAGCAACAATGAGAGAAAGGTCAGGATAATATTTCTGCAGGAAAGCCTGCCCTTAAGAAGAATTCAGGATTACATTGTGGATTACATGCTTTTGAAATATGGTACTTCCAAGTTAAAATTCACCTGGATCATTCCTACCCTTCCCTTGGGACTGATTCTTTGGGTTTGTAAAGCCCACACCTGACTCTTTATACATCCTTTCCCAGTATTTAGTCAGAATAGAGTTGGTCCAATTGCTACTTTAGCAAGTGTGTAAATGAGAAACAGCAAATGTTCCTTGCCAATTCATTGAGAGCATAGCTCAGGATGTATTTAATTAAAAGCAATGAACTGAGCTAATCTACCAAGTTCATTTCATAGGATTTGGTCTAGTAAGCAGTCTTTTAGATACCACAATATTTAAAGGACAATGTATTCTTGTTTTTTACTTTTTTTTTTTTTAATCTTTTAAAAATATATTTAGTACTCCTTGCCTGTTAGTATAAAAGTTAATGGATTCTTTCTTAGCATTGTTTTACATTCTGCTAGGAGCTAGCTAGCTATTGTGTATGACTGGTAAACTAATAGCATCTGTTTTTGAGGATTAAGCTTGTAAAAACATATGCAGATGAGTCACTTTGATCAAGTGAATGATTTCATTCAACTTCTGTTAAATGCCTTGAATCTCAGTTTCCCTCAGAATCATAATCCAGGGAGAACAATGTTATTAGTTCAATAAAACTGCTAAAATGGATCAAGTAGCAGACCTAATTGAAAGCCTTTAAAAAGTCAACGTTTCTTTTAGCAACTCAATAGTTCGTGAAGAATGACCTGAATAATTATTTTTTAAAAGTCCCTTAAGAAAGGTAAAAATTTCCAAAACACTGACAACTTTTCACTAGATTCCATGTAAATCCATGGAAAGCTGCTATTTTGTGAAAGCCAGTATGCTATTCAGTTTGCTTGTGGGTGTATGTATTTATGAAATTATAAGCATAAAAACCATCAAATCTAATTTGTAGGGGAAATGCTTGCATGCAAAAGCCTGGAACCTGTTACAACGAAGGTTATCCTGAATTTTCACACTTGTTCAGGAACATCCCTTGGGTTGGACTTGACAGGATTGGGTTAGATTGTACTGGATGGCAGGATTATCATCAAATCAAGGGATTATAAACATCACAGTCATAATTCCCAGAAGCTGGAGAAACCAGGGATTTTGCTTCATAGCCTGGAGACACCCTAGTACTGGCCAGCAGAGCTAGGGAAGACAGCCTCAGACTCTGGCAAGTGGCTCTATTTTCTGCATTTTGTTACATGAGCCAGGATCAGCTCCAAACATGAACATATGTAGTCAAATGAATGGATGTCTCAAACAAATGTACAGTGAATGCAAAATATAGCACTTTTAATGAGAGTAGCAACCCTTATAATACACTCTTTGCTGTCATGAAAAAGAAGAACACTCATAAGCAAAGAAATAGTAATTTTCCTTACCTACTTTAGACTGATATAGTTGGTTTGTTGTTTTTTCTTTTTCCATACAAATCCCTTAAAAAGCAATATATTCTATGATTTCTCCATTTTATTTAATAACATACAAGAGTTATCTTGAAGAACAAGCTCAGCTGTGGAAGGAAATACAGGAGGCACCTCACAAAGACATTGCTAGTGTTTTTTCTGTATGTCACAGGAAGGGTCTGTCAACATTAACACCATTTGGTGTGCTCCTGAAGCAGACAAGGTATGGCATATTTCATGAAAGAGCTTTCACAGCAAAGCTGCACTATACCTAATGTATCAACCTTTTGACCTACTTCGGAAAATCATGGGTTTATTCTGTCATTCTTGTTTGAATGAAACTTTTTTTTTTTCTTTTTCCTTTTTCTTTTTCTTTTTGTTGTTGTTTTGGGTTGGGTTGTTTTTTTTTTTTGAGGCATAAGAGTAGGCAGGGCTGCATTCTCAGAAAATCACTCAGGGGCCTTGAAACAACCCTTGGATGCAGTGGCTGAAGGAATGGTTATCATTAGAGTGTCGGTGTGTGGAGTAAATCAAAGGATGTTGACACAGCACCTCATTCTGCTTGAGCTAGGCATGATGGTGTGGCAACAGTCGGCAGACAGATGCTTCACATTTGTGCCCCAGACTACTGCTAATTTTATTTGGATTTTTTTGTTAGTTTTGATTTATAGATATTTTTGAGAAATATCTTGTATATTAAAGTTATTCAACTAGACTAAGAAAGGCTTAGTTTAGGAAGAATAATTAAGAATTTAGAAAATCTTTTCAAATTTCTTTTAAAATGAGTACTTAATTAAAGTGAACTTTCCTAACCAATATTGTCCTATCCAGAAAAAAGTTTTACTATAAAAGTTTCTGATTACACAACACTGCAGGTTTGAATTCTTACTTATTTCTGTATATATTTTTTTAGCAATAATGTAGACAGAATAATACCTCATCAAAAGTATAGCTAAACATGGTCACTGTCCACATAAATCTGGAAACAACGAAACCTCAAAGGAGGAACAGAAGATTGTCAGGTGATGGAAGTAGCATCTTAAGCTTCTACTCTTGAACATATGCAGTATGATAATCACCAAATGTACTATGTCCAAAAATGGCCCCACACATATTTCAGTGATTTTTGAACATGCAAATACTAAATACAGTCAAGAGAAATACAGTCCTTTTGCTTTCAAAGTCTTTCAATGAATCTTTTCCTTCTCACTTTGAAAACAATATAATCATTTCTCATTTAGTTCATCTCTGCTATTGACAACTGTTATCTCCACAGTTCTTCCCAGGTGGCTCAGATGCCCCATCTCACTAATTCCCTAGTCCTGCCAACTATGTTAGAGGTGGAAGAATAAAGAGCATGGTCAACTGACTTCTCAAGTGCAGGTATTTTGTGCGTTTGAGTGGATCAGGATTGTGAAGCTACTATATTTTCATACAGCATATACATGTCACTTGCCCAAAATAAAGTAGCTTTAACAAGGTTCTAACAAAAAATCACAAAACATTTGTCACTTGGAAGATATGGGTCATAAGACAAAATGAATAAATCCTCTAGATATGTAGTAGCACTAGTAAGAAGTATCTGCATGTTGAATAAAGTTATCTAATTTTTTTTAAAGTCCATGCCTTCAAAAACCTTTATTTATTTATATGTGTGTATCTGTCCATAGCTTCAAAACTTTTGTGATAGCTTTGAACAGGAAGTTCTGAAATCAGCTTTATTATATTTTTTCTTTGACAGTTTTCTGACTACATTTTATATTATCTCCTGCCTCTCTCTCAGTTTCCCAGTGTGTATTTCATACAATGCTATCTTTTCTCACAGATGCCTTGCCCTTAGTTCAAAAGTTTCTTGGGATAGGGCAAATGTAGCATGTAGAAATGAGAGCTTGATAGAGTAAGAAGTTATTTAATTCTAAATAGAGATCCTAAATTAATTCCATAAATATGAAAAATAGTAATATGAGAGGTTAGATTCAATTTTAAATAAATTCCAAAATCTCCAACTCAAACTTTAAATCAGTTCAGTCTATCAAATTCTGAAAAGCTGGATGTGCTTTTCAGTGATGATGAATGGCACTCGATATCTCCCAATATCCCAATCTGGTATTGTTCCATAACATTGAAATCATCTGAAAAAAACTCCCTTTGTTTCCAGTGGTATTGAAATAAAGCTAAGTGTAAGATTCAAAATGAATAATACTTGACAAACTTTGTGATTGCCTTCTTTACTTTGGGTAGATTAATTCAGTCCTCCACAAAATATGGGCAAAAATAAATCAAGTCTTGCCTTCAAAAAAAGTTCTAATGTTTATGCAACAACTTAAGCAAATTAGCAAGCTTTAATGGCAGCAAGCTCAAATCATCAAGTGTTTCCTTGGAAGTTGCTGGTCTAAGACTACACTGCTGGATCCACAACAAGTACTGCTGCCTTAGGCTTTCTTGCTTCCACACCTGCAGAGGAAGCACCGTTCAATGGAAGCTGCTTCCACTAAACCTAAAAGGTTTGGATATCACTAATTTATCTAAAAAGGAGTTATGCCAGAAGAGGAGCACCTCCCTATCACATGGCATAGCAGAGAGCCTTGGAGCAACATGTTTTGGCAAGGATGTTAATGTCCCTCATGCCCTCTGTCTCCTAGTAAATCTGTGTCACCAAGAGGAACATTTATCACATATTAATCGATCTATTTTTTCTACCAATTTTTCCAAACCTAGGTATTTTATAGACTTATCTTTTGAATGAATCTGTTATACTTTTGCCACATAAACTTGTATGTCTAACCTTGAACAGAGTTCTGTTTTTAATGGTGGTCTAATTTTGATTCTGAAGGATGATGTAGCCATTCTCAGTAAGTATGCCAAGCCCTCATGCTACCCCACCACGAGAAGAATAGAAAACAGAAAGAAGAAATACAGATTTATCTGTCAAACAACAGAGTTGATTATTATAAGTATTGTTATTCTTAATTTACAAAGCTCAAAATTTAATTTAAACATGCACAAACGGTAATAACAGTCTTGTTTAGTGAATGTAAAGCAAAAGACTTAGGGCCTTATTCTGCAATTAGTTACACGCCATGTGCTCTGTGTCTGATTTTGATACAGTTTTAATGAGCATGGGCTTAACACAAGTCTCTTGGTTAAGGCACACAAAAGTAGTGTTTTGTCATCCAGAAAAAATGTGCACATTCTCTAGTATCTGCTGCAGAAGAGTTTTCATCTAACATCACGTTTGGCTTGGTTTACTATAAGCAGTGAATTTTTACATGAGAATGGTCCAGCAAAAAGTCTGATCCTGTGTAATATCAAGTCTACAGGTACCTCATAGCAAATCTTGTCATCTCCCTCTTCTGTCTTGTGGAATCCATAAAAGTGCCAGGCATGAGAACAGCCTCTTGACCTCGTTAGTCACCCTTTTTTTTTAGCATTACTGGAGCTCAGCCATGCAGCTGACATCAGAGGGGTTTGGCAATAATCTCTGGGTAAATAATCCAGTCCTGGCTTCTAACTCTTCCATGCAACCCCTTCTTCTCTCAACCACTGGTGTATAGGGACAAACTTAGACACAGATATAAAGCCTACACCTTCATCTACAATTAACACAGGGCAATAGGAGAGGGTCTACAGCATGGAGCAGCTGGTCCTGAGAACTAAGTGTCCGTATGGTGTGCAACTACGTTTTGCTGCAGGTCTGGTCCTCTGAATTCAACACCATTAATGTTTGCAGTACACTAGGTGATCTGAAAACACTCCTGTTCATACACTTATCGAAGATGAAAGTGTGTCAGGAAAGGATGATCAGGAGATTCACTTCAAAAGTATGCCTCTAACCTGGACTATGTTAATGGAGACACTCAAAAGGACCATACACAGATGCCCAGGAAGAGCCCACTCTGCATGATACAAAGTAAGTGATAGCGGTAGCTTTGCTGTGCATTTCAAATTAAAGCATCCTCAAAGCTTCTGTAATCTTGTTTATAACATGATGGATAGAAACTGGATTCAGTTTCCAGATCTGCTACTGATATACTTCCTCCATTGTCATCAATAGCCCGTTAAAAAGTCAAGGGGAATGCTAATATAATTAAAGCTCTGGAAGTGCTTCTCATATTGAGTTGAGACCATAGTTTGTCTGCTCTTTGCTTTTGACTTGGTATTAAATTCATGCTAATGTGTTGGTCTGATTAAAAATTACAGAAGGGGACAAAGAAATAAAGATAGATAGATCAACTAAATTAATCTAAGGTCTAACTTTATTGACTCCAACTGATTTAGCAGTATTAAGAATACGTTTGTTTTTTTTTCCTTAGGAATGGTCCATGAGTTCTTAGGCAACACAGTGTGCTTTTTCCAGCTTTCAAATATTTGAGGAAGCTGAACAACCCAGAATTTCTGGTGTTTCTTTGTAATATATTTCTTGTTTGAGGAGAACAATAAATGTACCTAATAATTTTTTCTCACTGGAATGATCTTCACTTTTATTATCATTAATTAAAACACCTTACTGCAGACTAAGTTTCTGATTGCAAGCTTTTATTAAGACAAAGAAAATTGCCAGTAACACAACTTCTTTCTTTACATAAACAGTAGAGAGAGAAAGATATACAGGGTATGGGAATGCAGCAAAGTCAAAGCACTGTAAGTCATTGGTTACAGGAGTATATGTACAATTATTATAAAAGTTACACCAATGATTTATTTTTAACAACTTGTGCCTTTTTTCCTCAAATAGCTGAGCTGTTAATCTACTGCAGGCAGTAAGTCATGAACTTTTTTGCAGTTCCTTTACTCTTCACATCCACATTTCTAGAGTGGTTATTTTTTTTTGCCGCTATAGTGATGAAATTAATTTGCTGGCAGTATTATCAAAGATTCCTACAAGTCCTCCATCTTTATTTAATTTCATAAATCAGGACAATTCCCTAAGCCCAGCATCAAAAAGAATTTGACAATTTATCAATTAAATAACTTGGGTACTAGTTTTCTAACATTTTCTGAAAAAAATTGTTTCTGAAGTGTCTTGCACAATAACAGCTGAAATAAATTCAGCAAGCATTGGCTCAACCTTTCGGTAAAGTTAAACTTACAACTTTTTAATATCAAAGACTAACAAATTTGATGTTTATTGAAAGCAAATTTTGCCAGAGGAAAACTTGGCAGCCACATTGTCAGACTTCAGCTGGGATTGTGTAAAATCTCTCAAGACACTGAGGACTGGAACTCTCTGAATTCTGCCAGGCTTTCCTGCACTGGCATTTAAAAGTTAAGCAGCCATCCGGTGGGGAATCCCAGTAACAACCAGGCTTTCTGTCATGATGCTAAAGCCTGAGCTAATACCACTGTGTCTATCAACTCATCTCATCACCTGTTACTGGATTAGATATTTTGGAGTCTCTACAGCACCATAATCCATAGCACCATAAAACATGTGTAACTGCTATCTTGTATAACAGGTAATCAATGTTTATTAGTGGCCTTAATTGGGTTTGTGAAGACTGATAATTAGGAACAACAGCACCTGTGTTACTAACCCTAAAATGGTTCTGAATGACATTTGTATGGTTTATTCCTCCCATGGCTGAATAGTTACAAAACTTAGACAAAAAAAAAAAAGTCACGGCAGTTTGTACCTAAAGCGAAACTCCGAGGAAAAGTTAGTGGGAGTTTTTGGAACAGGAACTGCTCTGGAGACAGGGATGCACCTGGCAGATGTAGCTCAGTCCCTGGCTTTTGAAGTCACGAGTAGCCACAAGCTTGCTGGTGAGTGATACTAAACCAGCTAAGAAAGCAAGCTGCTGTTAAAGCAGAAACTAGAGTTTTGTTACATACTTACCTCACTTACAACCTTTTGCTTTCAGTCATGTGACTAAGGGCTCAACCTTGTATATTAGTCAATATAATCTTGGTTTGGTGTCAAGCCCAGAGCTGGGAGTCAGTGTTAATCAGAATGAAACTGTGTGCTTCATCTTCCCAGAAAGAGAGAAAGCAAGCCAGCCTGCATATTCAGATCTCCTCCAGGGACCTGCACTCGGAGACACAGGAAACCCAGGAACGGAGAATTCTTCCTGCCAAGTTGCAAAGAATCCACAGTGACTGCAGGTACACATGCATCTTCCGAGCCCTTGGAAACCCTGAAACAGCTCAACTATATAAAGCTATGGTTTGGAATACAACTTTGTCCTGTGCACAGCTGAAGGCTCTCAGGTCTACACACAATACAAATAATTAGTAACCACTCTAGAACAGCTACAGATTTGCTAAAATTCAAGCAGAATAAGCTATGGTATGCAAATGTGCAAGAAATTTTCCAAGTCTGCAAATTCCTCCTCCTTTTTTCATTTTCGTTCTCTGCTCTTGTCACATGGTAACAATTTACTAACTGACTACAGCTTCCCTAAGTGATGCAGTGGCTTCAGTCTCCTAACTTCTTAGATAAAATAGAGATACTCTATAATCATAGTTCTTTCACAAGGCCAGACCATGTCACTCACCAAATGCTTCTGCCCATGCTGTCTCACCTTCATCAATTTTCACTGTCAGTATCAAGCATTAGTGTGATTTCACTTGCTTTCTTCAATTCTACTTTTGTGACCCTTCAGTCCTTGGAGTCCTCTTGAAATTCCATCAAAATCAGTAAGAGAAATTCCTTTTGGTTTTAGCAGGAACTCATCAGGACCTGGTGAAGCAGTCATCTTACCAGTGCCTGTGGTTTCTTTCTCAGTCTTGTTTGCATACTTCCTAGCAACCATTTTCCTTAATCCAGAAATCTTTCTCTTGTCCAGGTTAATTCATATTTTATTCTCATACAGATCATAGCACTTAGCTAGTCCCAATAATGCTGAAGAGAAAGATATGTTATTAGTCTAACAAGCCACCTTTTGTGTCCCTCTCTGCCATCAAGTGAAATGGTGCTGGATTGTGTGCACTGCCAGGGACTAAAGAAGAATCTCACCCAGGGCTCTGAACTAGTCAGGATTCAAAATAATCCCCAGAGAAGTAGAAGAAGCACAAGCCACTCAGACCTGGCTGGAAGACTGAATAGATTTGTGAAGTTTTTTTCTATGCTAATTCACTCACCAAAAATACAATTGCAAAATTTAATCACATGCAGGAAGTAGTTTTGTATTCCAATAGAACTATTGAATAGATAGGTTCCAGCCCTAGAACTATCTCATAAACTGTTTGTTTCAACAAGGTCCAGTTGACAGCCTGCTCAAGTAAGTGTCAGCAACAAACCTTGCTTTTCATCTAATCTTCTCTAAAAGTTAACTGTTTAACTGGTTCCTGTCATTTTCTAGGGCAAGATTTTCAGTATTACTGAAAATAATACAAGAGTAATACTGCCTGGATAGTTTGAAGGTGAAATAAGGCTCCTGAAGATTAAACAAAAGTGTTTCATTGCACTGAGATATTTCATTACACTTTAGATTTTTAAGCGAGACAGTAGTCTGTAAGCAAAGTTAGTTATGCTTCTTAAAAAAAGCCAAAGCGTTAGATCCTATACCATGGAGCAACACATATATAGTGAAAGAGTCAAGAGGACCTTATACACTTTTCATCTGATGAAGACTGATTTTCCATTACAATTTCTTCTCACCCACCTGTGCCAGGCCTGGCTAAATACCTCCCTTCCACCCCTCTCCTTTCCTTTCTTCAGCCTTACAGTTGTCCAGGACTTCCCTACCCATTCCACATTTTACAAATCTAAACCTTTATTTGCATCTTCTTAAATACAAGAGATTCCTATTGAGAAAGAAAAAGAAAGTTAAAAATTTTAGAAAATTATAGAAGAAATATTAGTGAAAACAAGATGTACCAGCAAGTTCTGATTCATTTTCCAAGCACTTTGTGTCTTCTGTACCTGCCAAACAGAGCAGCCCTATGCATCCTCCTGCTGGTGCAGTGGTGTTTGAGGCAGGCTGAAAGAGTGAAGTTTCCCAGTGCTGCTTATTGCCTGAAACACCTGCAATCAATTACCATTGCTGTTCTGCTGTGAAAAGTCCAAATGCCTTGCTTAACTGGGATGATAATGGTATGGTTTGTGTGTAGTTGTCCATCAGACCACAGTATAAATCTCTGAGCAGCAGTCCTAATGCATTGACATTAATTTCCCCTTTTTCAAATTCTAACCATAGTAGGTAAGAGTGTGTTTTTCCTAACGACATAGGGTTGTTTTATACATTTCAGTGTTTATTTCAGTATATTTTAGAAAAGAAGATGAGATATACTTTCATTGCATGAACAAAAACTAGTCCATCTAAATCCCAAGAATAATGGTCACGTGGTGGAAATACAGTAAAAGCAAGGCTGCTCTCAGATCTTTTAAGTTAAAATGGGGAGTTTGGCTCATACTATGCTTAGAAAGGAGACTTGCAAGGGAAAAAGCTATGCCTAAATACTCCTGTACTGGAAGAAATTGTGTGACTGACTCAGGATTTGTCATGCTGCCTTCTGAGCCACATCCCCAGAACACTTCTCACGAGGTATTACACTGATAAAGAGACAAGCCGTGAATGATACACAGGGTGTAAACTTCTAGTGGTTTACATTGATTTCAGTAAAGTTCTCATAGTTTGGGCCTCCTGGGAAAATTGGGGGGTGTGTGGGGTGTGGGTGTGGGTGTGGATGTTGGTTTGTATTCAAGCAGCTGTCTTTGTTGGATGATGATAAATTAATCATACCCTAAAGTGGCAAAGTGGTCCTTTGGGGTTCAGTTGTGTAAGCCTCTTTCATTCCAGCCAGGCTATCCTGGGGTAAAAAAGAGAAGCCTATAAAGGCTTGTTGTGCTCCACTGAGGCTTTAACCCTTTAACCATTGCTGGTTACTAAGCAGGGTTGACAAGTCTTTTGAGGTGCATCTGCACCTGCACCACAAAGAACAAATCTGAAACTCCTGGGTTAAAAATAAAAATTAAATAAGATTAAAAAAAAAAAAGCGCCAGCTAAGAACAGGGATTCCTTCTTTAAGGTGAACTAGATACGCTGCACAGGCCTTTTACTGGTAAGAAAGGGAATGTTATGTTTTATAAGTTATTTTAGATTTTATTATTATATATATATTCTTATATTCTTCTTCTAAAAGTTGTGTAGATGATCTTTTCTGTAAGTTCCCTGAAGCTTGTAAATGGCTAAAAGTTCTAATAAAGTTTGTCTGGAGTTTAGTATAGATTGCCAAGGAAATTTAGTCCTTATGCCCATTTTTTCCTGGAAAGATATTCTGTGGTGCCTTTTTTAGCTAGAGCATAGCTTAAACAGAGTTTTTCCCCCTGCTATAATTAAAGAATTATTTAACCTCTGGAAAAAAATAAAATCCATGTAATAATTCAAGTATTACCATAAGGTGTTCTTTTTCTTGGTAACAAAATAAAAACTAAGTTAAGAGTAATGTTAATTTATTCTTTATATTTTCCATCATATTGTTTTGTTTCCTGACTTGCATGAGTGAAAAAAACATCTGTTTAAAAATACATACATTTTCTTTTGTTTTTGTTGTCTATTTTCTGGCATTTTACTGGCTACTGGTGTTATTTTGACTACAGACTGAGAAACACTGACAGAGTGTCTTACAGTGTCATACAGACTTTACTTACCCACAGCCTCTGACCATTCTGATTATAATTTATTATTTCTCTCAAAGCTACATATAGAAACTATAACTCAAAGTCCTATTTTAATATATAAAAGAGGGGGATTTCTAGATAGATCAACTGCAACTTGAACAGGCAAAGAGAAATAAATTTTCATCAATTTTCAAAAATACTGGTATTTTAGAAGAGTAATAGAAAGCACAATAATAGAAACAGGGTGAGATTAAATCACTTGCTGAAAGCCACTGAAAGCATATCTGTCTTGCAGAACCAAGAACACTCAAAACTGCCATAGTCGGGTGGACCCACAGCCAGACTAGTTTCAGAATCGGGAACTGATATTTCCATCAGTCCTGTATTACAGTGAATATGCCTTGCTGAGAAGCTCATTAACTTCAGGCCAATACAACTGTATTGCTTTTGAGTTTCAAGCTAATGTATCTCTCCAGCACTGCGCTATTCATTGTGGACAGTCAGCCTTGGTTTGGCACTAACCCAAGGATTTCTTCATGACACAACATTTTCTTTAACACAGTCAAGCCCACAGGAAGCCTGCAAAAGAGCTATAAAGTTGAATGTAGGGGGTTTGAGTTCTAGTCCACTATCTTGGCCACAAAACCACCCATCTTCTGATGACGCACTTGGTTATTTTGTTGGGTAATCAGCGTAGGACATAATCAGATCAGATAGTAACTCCTTACCACAGTTTCTCTATGTAGTACCCTAGAGAAAAGAATAAGGAAAGAAAAACACCTTGTGACCTTGCTCAATTCCTTGCATAGAGGTTTGTAGAAAAAAATTACTCTTTATCAAAATAAAAAATCTAAAGCACACATGTTTTACAAATAAAAGCAAGAAGAGTATAGAAACAAAGCAGAGGAGAGCATGTTCGCATGGATTTTGATATAATGGTGGTCTGCTGTCCATAAATGTCTAGACAACAGTAAGAATAAATTTAAAAGCCAACATAGTGCTATAAATGTAGGATGTAAATGTAAGGAAGTAGTAATGAAAACTCTGGCAAGACTTCACTTATACTGTGCTCAGTACTACTTACCACATCATAAAAAACTGGTTTCTTAAAAATGTGGTGAGAAGGAGAGCTGATCCTAGTAATAAAAATTATGAGCTGTGAAGATGAACAGAAAAGCCCTCATTCTGAAACAGTCACTGAAAAGGCAAATAACTGAGACACAAATATTAAGTGTTGAAAGTAAATTCACACAAAGAAATAGTTTAGATTGATATATGCAGGAGAATTGGAGGCATTGCCCCATTGTAATAGTTCATCCTTACTTTATTTGCTGTGATAAATAACAGAAATCTCTGCTTTAAACTGGGAGATTTTTACCAATAAATACACCTACAGACCACAGAGAGTTTGTGTGTCAGGTATGCTTGTCACTTCTTACCTGGAGCTTAAATACAATTTCAGATTATGCAGAAATACCAAGTGGCTGAATGCTGGACTGTGAGTAAACAAATCACTATGAAATATAGTCACATCACCCACTGTGAGTGCAGAACACCACCAACGATATCCGTAAAGGCATTTCCTGAGAGAGTACCTTGAAATCCAGTATTCTTTTCTCTTTCCTTCTATAAAAGTTATCTGGGAGACAGTTATGACAGTTTTTTTCTGTAAAATGCTTGTAGGAGGTCAAATCTTGCTCTTCTTGACATTGGCCTGATTGTAGTATTAGGGTCCATTTTCATTCCTTCACTATGTGGCAAGACAGTAAAGAACACTTGAAATAAGATGAAAATTAAGAAATGACTTTTAGTTTGAAAGAAAAAAAAAGTAATCTTGTCTTACTTTACATAAAAATTGTTTTAATCTGATGATAGTGGAAAAAATAGAAAATCAGAAATCTCAGACATTAAGGTATGTCTGGGCAAATATCACAACTACAGAAAGGAAACAACTACTACATCTTCCCATTCTGCCCATCTTTTCTTTCCTCCCTCCACTTCCAGTGACCTTTGTGTCCCAGTATCTCATAATTTTGCAGGTATTGATGTTGCCTACACCCTGTAGCATAAGCAGATCCTCTTCTACAATGTAGCCAAGCTAATGCCTGGTTGGAAACAAATTCCTATTGACCATTATGGATGCCTAAGCAGCATGTCCAGGGTCACACAGAAAAGTTAAGTATGGAATTGAATCTCAGCCTTTTAATGCTCCAACAGTATGTCCTTGCTAGGCATTTGCTGGAGACAGGGTTTGTGCACTGCAAATTTTTTTCACTAGACCTATGGCCTTAGACTTATGGTATGCTGAGCTTTATTCTAAAGGCTGGATATGTTCAATGATTATGTGTGAAAATATAGTACTCCCATGGTATTTTATCCTTTATTTCATATTCACTAGAAAACCAGGGTCTGTCTGTTATGCAGGGCATGTGCCCTAGCAACCATTTTTAATCAAATTCTAAGGGCAGGGGATGGTTTCTCACATAAAAAGAAGATGTCAAGTCAATACCAGCCATTTCAATCTCTCTTATAAAGGAGACAAATATGCATCTTGCACGTGTGGAGAGGGAACACCACACAAAAAGTAGCATCATGAGCAATAAACAGAACAAAAAGTCATGATAAGCTAATTATTGCAAATACCACAAACCAAAAATAAAACACAGAAAAAATATCAAGCTAGAATGCACTGATAGCAGTGGCAAAACATTAGAATCACATACTGAATAAAAATAAAAGGGTGGCAATTTTTTTGCCTATTTCTTTTGAAAATAGAATTATTGAAACTGTTGTAGCAGAAACATTGTGAAAGCCTTCTTGTGTTGCAATTAATCCTAATAAAAAATGTTTTTTATTTACCACATGATGGATTTTATGGTGAAAAAAAAACCCAAACCTAGATCTCAAAATAATGTTATAATTATCAGCAGAAAGTGAATTGCTAAGCAGATGAAAACGGTTGTATAGAAGCAAGGCCCCATCCCCCTGACAACGTAAATTGGCTTAGCTTCATGCAAGGCTTCCAGACTGTGTCTCATACGCCCTTGCCTTTTTGCTGCCCCTTAATCCTATAGTATTCACAAAACCCCATCCTATTTGGTTCATATTTTCACCTTTAAACATCTAAATGCCTAAAAGAATCCAAACCTTTGGTACTGTATTCCCAAAGGTTGTTCCAATACAAAAAAAATCCTTACCTTCCCTCTTTTTCTCTTCAGCTTAAATAGTGCCCTGATTTTGGCTAACAGGGACAGATTCTGCTCTTGCATGCTCCAATATTTACACCAGCTCTTTTGGCATGATAATTCTTTTAAGAAAGAGGAGTGTTTTAGGATTTTTGTCATGGATTTCACTACAGCGTAATTTCTGTGTGCAGACACGTACATGTAACGAGCAAGGCTTTAACTGGAAGCATTCCAACAGGAACGTGAGATATGCCTCCTGATTTATCCATCAGGTTACTTCTGACTGCCATGCATCCTGAGCAGCTAACATGGCCCATCCCCTGTGTGAGGAGCACAGTAACATGTTGGTTAGGGATTGTAAAAGATACTGTACAAATAAAACCCCCATGAGTCAATGAATGGGGTTTCATCAGTACTGGCAGGCTTTGGATTCTGCCTGAAAATTAAGGGGGAGAGAAGGGAGTGGGCAGAAATGAATTTTCCTACTTGCAGAATTCAGCTGTTGGAAAGAAAGTGCAATTTTTCAAGAACAGAAGGTGTGGGTGCTGCTTCAGAAGTACAGCTGTGAGGAGGAAATATACTGTGAAGTACTTATATTGAGATATCTTATGCAAATGATACACATGGGTCCAGTGTCTGAGAGTCACTGTACATCTAATTATGTAGAAAATCCATGTGACTTGACTTCTTACAGACCTGTTCCAAATCATCAGCCAATGCCATATAAATTAAGACTAGGACAACATCACCTTTACATACGAGTCATCTCTCTTAATGTGGGAAGTAGTATTTTACTGCTCGAGATAGATTAATAACTTCAGTTTACACAGCATAGGTAGATATAGTACAAGGTTCCCTGCTGTCTTCTGTCAATGAACAGTCTTCTGTCATATCTATATTCCCACTCAGTGGCAGGCATATAAATCCATATGCACACTGAAAACATACAGTAGTTGCTTTAAATAGCTTGTGGCGTCAAGTACCTACTGTTTTGTACTATCTAAAGAAGATCCCTCTGAAATGAGAAAGGTCTGAAATGCCACCATTACCGTCTATCCTAGGAACTGTAAATGCTATTGTATCTTACAATTCTTTGTAAACTGCAAGATTTTTAATGGCAATACCTAAACCCCGCTTTTGTGATTGTCTCCCCAGACTCTCACTGCCAAAATATGAAAGCTATTTCATGGATTCAGAAACAGACAGGGATACATTGTTCATAACTTTTCTGTAGGAGAAAATAAAAACCTTGTATAATAAAACAAGGATCACACTGAGTTTTGTTACAAGGGACGGGCTTTCTAGGTACATTATTGATATTCCATTTTCTTTTTAATGTTTCAAGCTTTCCCCAGTTTCTAATGCAGTAGGAAGAAATCAGTTATTTTAGCTAGGTTTCCATTTCAAGCCTGCCTGAGCTCCCTGCACTTAAATTCAGCATCAGCTTTTTCCCACAAATATATGCTGTTAAAGAAGAGAGCTAAAATTCACAGAGCTGTCAAGTAAGATATCCATTAAGATAGTAACATGCCAGTGTTCAAACTTCAACATTACAGCATTCAATTTCAAAGGAATTCACTTGGTTAATGAGAAACAAGGGAGGAAGGAGTGTGTGATGCAGTGGGGTGGGTGAGAGGATAAGAATATGGAACAATATGACAGTAAAATAGAAAGCACAGATTGAGGTACCACAAGGAATCTGAATTCCTCAACTAATACTTGTCAATGAGATTTTTAGCTTATGATATGCAGTTTTAATTAAATTATGGCCCAGAGTCAGAGAACAAAGCCAAAGGCCCAGGTTTTTTTATTTCATTTTTAGAACAGAGATCTTATCTTCTGCAGCATTTCATGCAATTCTAATTAAATATGGATTTATGGCTTTAAAGTACCTGGAAACACAGTATGACTTTTAGGATTCATCCTATGCCGAACTTAGAGGAGTACAGTCAAAGGGTGTTTCTGGCCCCTGATGAAGTCAAGGGCAACCTTCTTAATAGGCGCAGAGGGATGTAGGCAAGGTGTTAAGAAAGGAGTTGAGCTTATGCACTGTGTGTGAGAAACATTAAAACCTTGTAGTAATAAAGAAATGTGTCTCTGTGTGTGTAAATACATTCAATAAAACTTTAATTGTGTTTGCTTATAGTAATAGGATGTAATTCTATACAGAGCTAAAGATTTCTGAGTACTGCCAAAAGTACTATTTCAATCTGATGGTTATTTTTTGCTACGCCTGCCAAATCCTACATTTATTGGCAGCTCTCATTGCACTTTTTTCATATCCCATCAAATTATTTCAAATAAATACATTATCTCTTCTGTTTAAAAAGTATAATATTCTTTTTCCAATAAGAAAATTGCTGCAGAGGGTTTTGCTTGTGGTGATGACTTATTATTAAATATACTTCAAGTAAGTTTACTGAGTCTCTTAAAATAGAACTGTAGGCTGGGTGAGAATGTTACCCCCAATCTTGAAATAGTGAATGAATGTCAGAACCTGTTTTGCCATGTTTGTATAAGGAGAGAGTGTGGAAACATTAATAAAGCACATTCGGTTGAGTGTCTCTTGATATTACTATGAGTAGATAACTTCTTGAAGGTCAGCTGCTCTTAAAACCATCCTTTGAATTTTCATGGGGTGAAGGGTTATGATGCTAAAGTTAACAAAGCAATGCTTATGGTAACTGAAAGAAAAAATCTATATATATGCTTAAAACATCAAATTCAAGAAGTTACACCTTAACACAAAACCTTCCATGACAGACTTACCCAGTAAAACTGAAGATAATGCTGCTGGCTTAGAAATAATGAGGTTTATGCTTGTTCAGGACCAAAGTTCTGTGTGTGTGTGTGTATGTGTGTGTATGATATGCTTCCAGAATAATCAGACATATGGGAGTTTCTGCGGGGGCACTGTGTTGATATTATTTGTCAGTATGATGCGTGGCTGTTAAGACAGGTTAGAAATGGTTCCTATTTTTTGCAGGACTAGCATAAAGATTTTCCATGTGTAGACGCATAGTACATGACTGGTAAATTTCATTTTATTCTGCAGAAATGGCTGTGATTTGAGAATTTCAGAAGCTTAAAATAAAAATAATAATTTAAAGAGTTGAAAATGCCAAGACTCACTCCAATATATATATAACATTTATTTTCACGGAATACACTGATACTTTCCTCTGCCTGTAATCTCATTGTGGACAGAAAAGATAACTAAAAATAGTTTCTTAGAAAAGAGTCTGGTATAAATTCACCAACTGCCAAACTACACCATCATAAGAGAGGAACCAGAGTTGATGCTCACTGCAGGGTTTTTTTTTTCATTGATTCCTGTATTTTAATCCCATCTCTGTTGCTGTTTCTGTGAGATTATTTCAAAAACCAACAAATTAAATTCTATTACACTGAAGAGACTGATCCTATTTCATTGCAACTACACTAAAAAAAAATATTTATGTCTTAGAAAGGTGGAAGTATTTCTGATGTGATCTAGTCTAAATAGCATTTTTTTTAATTTTTTTTTTAATGTTCCTTTGAAAATCAGGTCTGGAAATCTGTTTTGAAAATCAGAATCCATCAAAGCCTCTCTCCTGTGAAATTGCTATTTCTCCTTGAAGCTTTCTACCTTCAGTGAAAAGACTTGCATTTGACTTTATTAACAAGTAACCCACAACAATATTTTGCCAAATACTTTGGTTTTTGAAACTGCAGATTCCGTTTGAAGTATTGCTAATTAGGCAACAATTTTCTAATTTGAACTCTTACAGGGACTACCCAAACAGGTAAGGATCTCATCCTACACATTCAGTCACAAATCCACAGTGGCTTGTGGCTTGAACAACAAGTACAAAACTCTCTGTAACTTTTACAGATCCACACTCCAGAATACAGGATAAGATTTTAAAAGAAAAGTAATTAGAAAGAATTTAGCTAAATACATAGCAGACCTCAGTAAAAACAGCACAAATCGCTCCCTTTGATTAGTATGGATTTATGAAAATAAATATATAGCTACCTTCCTGAGTCTTATGAACTTCCAGCCAACATCTGTGTTATACTCTTTTCCTTCAGTAGTTACACACTAGAAGTGAATATTTAAACTTATGTTCAAATATTTGTCAGATCAGAAGGCTTAGGCCTCAAAGACAGGTATGTTCTGGCACTAATATTTGATTTTAGGTAAAGATGGCTGAAGAAAGTGAAAAGCTTTCTCATGTAATTGTCCCCAGCATTTCTTCTGGCAGGTGGGTAATTTATGATCTTTTGTTCTTTTGAAAATCTTCTGTCACCAAGGTGTATAAGATGACAACCAGAAGTGGAGAAGATTAAACCTCTTAAACTCCTTGCCAGTGAGCTATATTTACTATGTGTGTACCTATAGTCCATTGCAATGCTAGTTTTAACCACCTTTACACTTATCTGAAAATATGTAATGGGTTAGGAGTGTGAGCATGGCCTGTTTACTCAACGTACTCATTAGGTAAACCAGGTAAGGGCATGAGCCTGAAATATCCCAATGGCTTGCAATTATCTTTTCTTATGCTAAGTCCCATGGAAAATATCTGCAAATTTTCCCTTTAACTTCTTTTTCATTTCCTAGGTTCACCTCTTCAAATGGTGCAGGTGACTATCAAAGGAAAGTGGCACATTTGATGATGAAAATATTTAGGCAGAGGACCAAACTTTTCAGTACTTCATGCAAAATGCCAAAACCCTCAGCACTTTCTACAGCTGAGACCACACAAGCACACATAATTACATTATAAGGATGTGACAATGGAAAATGAATGTAAACTGGTGTGCTCTCAGCCATGCAATTTTAGAGTAGTCTAATTTTTTTCTAGGAAATATCCTTAAGGCAAGGCTTATGTTGTCTAAAAAGAAAAGAGGTTTAAAATATTTCAGAAATTTTCAATGCCCTTTAACTACTACTTCTCTTTCCAAAGAAATTTCATGCCCCCAAAAGGCTTTTACAAACCTGATTTTAGGAGTTTACTGTAGTTAGTCAGGAAATAGAATTTATGTCATCTGATTTGTAACTCCAAAACACAGTTCTAGTAGTCACTGTTCAGTCATCAATAATGAATTTGTGAGGAAGTAAGATGACAACAACCAGAACAAATATCTGTCCTGTAAATTATAAATACAAAGGTAGTTCAAGAACTCTGTAAGTAAATAAACTGTATATATTCTATGAGCTTATTTAGTGGTAATGGTATATAAAAGCTCACTTTGAATATTCTTTAAAATTTTCCTCTCCACTTTCATATTTAATAATTGTTTCACCACAGAATTGTATTCCTAGACTTCTGCTTTAATAAAAATTTTAAAATAAACATTTGTTTTTGCAAGCTCAGCACTTCAAAATTACACCATGTAAAGGACAAGCCAAGTTTTTTTAGCCTAGTCAGAGCTTCTACATACTTTTTATCCTCTACATTTTTTGTGGTGATTTTGAAATTCTTGTGGAGTCTTGAAGCATTTAAGAATATCCTTTGTTCTGCTTAACAGAAAAGCACATAAGCTCTTATTAACTATGATTTATCACTGTGATAACAATAAATGTTGATTTTCTTTTCTCAGGCTGCTCTGTTTTTTTCTAGTTAGAGACTTGAGAAAGACAGCATTAACAAAAGCAGAAGAAAAAAGTAATGAGAAATTCACTTTTAAGATGCTTTTGAAGTTGTGGAAATCTTTTTGTATTAACAGTACTCAGCCATTCTTTACTGCTTTTTAGTGATGTATCTCTCTGAAGCACAAATGAAATTTAAGAAAGACGTTAAAACAAATATTCTAGTGGAATGTATGTCAATTTAGAAGCAAGTGTGTTATTGTTTTTTATCTGCATGTGCATGCAAACGTGCACATGTAGACACTTTACTGCTTTGCTCACTTAGCTGACACAATTAGTCCACTAGACATCTCACTAGAGGGGAGCATTTGTCTGTCATTTCCCTAAGTATTTAATGCAAGAGGAATTCCTAACACACCCATTTTTGTCTCCTTCATTTTGTTTGGGGGTAAAGGGGAGGGCTGGGTTGTAGATGGGATCTCATGAATCACTCTGGGAACTGCACAGCGAAGTCAGATATATATGGATTTCCTAACCTTATTGCTATTGAGATAAATGTCTCCATAAAGGCCACAGCAATGATTCAGTTGTGCACCCTACGCACACAGCTTCAACCACTCGGCCATTGTTACACCCCAGTTACTGAAGAAACTGTAAAGTGAAGCAACAAGTTATATGGAGTTTATACAAATAGCATCAGGAGGTTTATTCTCTCTGATCTATTCAGTAAAGAATAAATGTCATGCTGCCTGAGAGCCACTCAGAGCTCATCACCTGCTGGTTCCCTACTTGAAGAATTGACTTGGGAAGTTATGGGCAAACTGTGTGTATTGAAACTTTCTGTTGTGTGATTAGCTAGAGCTGCAGTCACAAATGCCAGTTGCTGTCACAAGCATCATTGCATGATACAGTGTGGGAAAGATGAGTTCTCCACAAGGCATGTCCCAAAAGGCATCAAGCTGTTGCAGTTCCATACGAAGATCAAGAGCAACCAAAACTGTTGAGCAGCTCTTAAGGAAATCTGTGAAAGGTTTTCACCTGCAGGCTATCACACACTCCTATTGCCTATGACCATAAGCATTTATGAATACAGAAGGCTTATAAACTATGCATTTGCTGAAGTCCCATTTCTAAGAGTTGGTTTGTGCTAGTAGATGAAAATTTTTGCCAGACATATAAGAAAGGTCATGTTCTCCATTCTAAAAAAGCACATTTAGATTAAATCTAATTCAAATTAAAAAAAACCAAACACACAAAAAAATCAAACAAGGGAATTAATAGAACATTATTTGTCCCAGATGCCTAAGAATAAAAGAAATAGGTTTAATTATAAAACTGCTACTGTGCTCAAGTCCTTCAAAGAGCCATAGAGAACTACCGTAATTCTTAAAGAAGAGTGTAGAGAGAACAGTGATGGAGGCAGAAAATTACTGGAAAATGAAACTACTTTCACATCCACTTAATTATAAAGTTTAATTACTAAAAAATATGAAATAAATATGTACATTATTGACAGATCACAATTATTTCAACTGGTATATATACATGATACATATTTATTTTCTATTAGCCATCTAAAAGCAAGTGTTTAGTCTTAGCTAGATCTCTAGGCTTCCTGTATACTTAAGAGAGGAAGGTAAAGATGGATAGGCAATCATTTAGCCCACTTCCCTTCCCATTTGTCTTGAGAATGAGTGAATTATTCTCAAAGGATCCCAATTTGTTGCTTGTAGAGGGAGTATAGGCAATTAGAGCATAATAGATGTCTAACTTTTAGGTGACTATGTTTAGGGAATTATAGAATTAGTTGGGAGATGCCTTTCAGTGTGATTAGCTCTAAGATGCAGTGCCTGTGGCATTGCAAATATCAGGAAAAATCACATTGCATGATTCTTTTTCCATTAGAATATATAGAAAGTTACTACTTGTCTAAGATAATAAAAATACAGTACAAGATCCAGATCCATGAGCTAAAAAACATCTCCATCACAATAGCATTTCCCCATTTCTAGCACACATGGAACGATTTTGTGTTTGACAGCTTCTGGTGTTTTACCTTTCTGTACCTTTCTGTCCTAAGGCAGGATGAAAATGTTTCAAAAATACTGGACATTCTCATGACATAAACCTCTTTGTTTTAGTTTAATAATATATGAAAGCTTAGGTTGGGGATTTTTTTTCAGAACTGAGAACTTTGGAACAACTCTTGCAGAACTCCTTCTTTCCAGTTTTTCTTTGATAGGAATTAAATAAACAGATCATGATAGAAGAATTAGCTTTTGGTTTTGTAAGCATTATTAGCTCCACCTTAATTTTAGCAACTTGATATTTATGCTGGAAAGGTAAAATGTTTGCACCTTAACAGGTTGCAAAAGTGGTTTTTTTCTTGCATTCCTGGTTTATCTGGGGTTTCCATCTGTATTTTTTGTTCCTGACATTTATGTAGTAATTGAAACTCATCTAATTGACCATAGTTATTTGAAGGATACTTCCTGTAGTTGTATTCAGTAAAACATGAGCTCCTGAGCTTACTTTAGTGACTAAACTTAGCTTTTTTCAAATTATATAATTAACTTCCATTTGCCAGAAAAGAAAAATATTTAAAACTTTTCCCTGTTGACCACTGGTCGAAGCAATGATTTTCTTTGAGAGTAAATCACAATAGCAATATATCTGCTGGAGAACTGTAAAAAGCACAATATATAGTTTCTTCCGTCTAAACATATTTGAACAATGCTGATGAGCTTGAATGCATTTGAAGGACGTAAACTTTTTGTCATGCTGAGTAGTATAACTAGATTATGACTTAAAATAGCAGCAATAATGGTTGCCCTGTGGCTTTCCTCACAAGTTTGTGTGAAATCAGATTCCCAAGTAAGTTACCTTAGATAACTTTGTCCCCTTTCACCACATGACTGAATAAAGGGCTGCCTCACACCCTAAAAAAATTGTCCACATCAAGACACATGTTGTAGGAAGAGTTTCCCTTATGGGAAAGTGAGGCTCACAATACTAAGCTGCTGCTTGGAGATAGGCCACTAGTTCTGAGTGTAACTTATGATCAAAGTTGCACCCTTAACAGTCGACTCTCCTTCATAACTTTAGCTCTTAGTGTGTGTATTGCAGATCATACCAGTGACCTGCTGGATAAGGGGGGTTATACATCAGCACTGCGCAGTAGATAGGAAAGGGCCTTGCTGCAGAAACAGTTAATTGTGTGAGCATCATGCCTGATATTCTATATTCAGCAGTGCTTTTGCCCAAGGATTGAAAATTTCCCTTTAGATTTTCACCACTCAAAAAAATACTGATAGGAAAAATCAGTCAAATATCTCAGGAACTCCTAAAGGGAGAAAGAAAAGCCATGATTTGGAAATAAACCAGTTGTAATCTTCTTCTTTTAGAGACAGGACCTAAACAATTTTCAGCTGAAACTGGTGCAGCTTTGGAGGGTCACAACTTTCACACTTTGATCTCCAACTGAATTACTCAGATGAGCAGATGTCTCCTTAGAATTGGCCTACCATGTTTTGGATATGGCATACCTTAAAATCCAGATTTGAAATCTTGGGTTTCAGAATAATGGTTGTGGAGGCTGAAAATATTTAGACATGTAATGTTAATGTTTACTAAAAAGTGTTTTGAAATTGATACAGAAATTTGTTTCCTTCTACACAACCCTTTCCTTCTTAAGTAAATGGAATAACCCTCCTAAGAATAGGCTACTTTCTGGGTGCACTTTTCTTCATACTAACCTCTTGATGAAACAATCAGAGCTAGTGGCCATAAGAAACAAGCAAACAGTCTGCTGGGTTGACCTGTGCAGCAGCTTCTGTGTTTTCTTTCCAACTTCGGGTGTCTACTGGACTTACAGGAAATGGAGCTGTCTACTGTGCAAAAATAAAAGATTAACAGATCTTCCTGGGATGTAATCTCTTCAGAACTAAACACTAATAGAGGTTGAAGTTAATTATGCATTTAACTTCTGGTTAAAGCCTAACCAGCACTGGGTGTACTCTCGTCATTTCAACAAAATATATAAGATGACTCATCTAAGCAATGGATTAGCCCTATCTTGGGTCTACACAAAGGTTTACTGCTAAGAAAAGTATGAGCTGTCGAGAAAGGTAAATGTTTCATACACCCTATTCTATTGACAAGCCCTGAGATTGCTTTGGTGTTTGCCAGCTCTTTAAGAATCAGATATGATTGACTTGAAATAAAACTCTTGACAAAAATAATTTTACTTAGGAGCAACTCTCTTAATACTTTTACTTAAGGCATTTCTTTAATTCCTTTAAAACTCCCTTGTGGACTTTATTAAAGTTAGCTCTTTCTGCCTTCTCCGCAAGCCCTTACACAACTCAGCTGTTCCTGACTCTTCAGATTGGTTAAGCTATTTTTCCCCCTGTATGAGCTAGATATGTCTGAGGACCACAAACATGAAAAAATACTATACTTGACTCTCTGTTCTCACAAAACACAAATTCTGGCCTACTCTGGGAGGTAAGATTCTCAATAGATTATCTTTGGTTTAAAATTTTTATTAACACTGAGTCACTTAAAGTCCTACATTACAGTTCTTGTTGTTTAGGCATGTGGGATCTAGCTTTGCTAAGGGTTTTCGTCTTTGAAACTGCTGTTTACAAAATGCCGTTGGAAATAGCCTGGCTAATGTTCCTTTTCAAAATCCAAGCATTACAATACTCTAAGAAATTATTTTTCTAATCCCTCGTTTTTCTAAATGTCTAATTGAAATCACTCAGGGATATACTTTCACCTCAATACTTACGTTTTAACCCATGATCTGGTATAACATAACTTCCTTTCCTTTTAAAGTATCATTTTTCAGAAGATTTTTTTTTTTTTTTTGTAAAAACCTAAATAATACTTAAGTAATGAAAGCTGGAGGTTTATCTGAGATTAAGATGTTTGTAATAACTCTTGAAAACTCACTTTTTTTTCTAATGTGAGCTACGAGCTCAGCTGAGAACACTAAGTTGAAGTAAAACCACTTCAATTTTTCTTACAAAAGGGGAGAAAGAGAAACTGTCACTTGCAGAAAGTTGAGTATATTTTATCTTATACACAAGAAAACTGGAAATTGAAGTTTTATTATCAGTAATTTTTTTTCAGTTCTGTATCTGACCATTTTTTCTTTCTGTACATGTTCGTTTTGTCAAGACATGAGTCAATATTTAATATAAAACTCTGACTGTGTTATTGGTATCAGTATTATAAATGTTTGTCTAATACATTAGGCAAACTACTGCAGGATTTGGTTTCATGTCATATAGGGAGAGAACAGCACTTGTTGAGACTTTGATCTTATCCTTATCAGCATTATTATTATCCTATTCAGCTTCTCAGATAATATGCTGCACAGTAAAAGTGATGATCACAAGTTGGTTAATACTGCAAAAAAAAGGGAGTGTTTCTTTGAAAATGTAGAAAATCTTTAAGAGGTCAGGGGAAAAGGTAGTGTGTGTTTCTGAAATATGTTGAAATATCTCCTACGGCTTTTCTCCTCCCATTACTATTAGAATGTTTTAACCCTCCCAGGTGGTGGGAAATATTTTAAAGGGGAGTTTCTTTGTATATTTAGCAATGTGGGAAAGCTATGAAAGGGGTGTTCGCTGAAAACAGTGACTCATTGCTTGTGTTGATTCTGTAAGAATACAGCCTTTGTTTACTGTGGAAGGACTGAAATAGGAGGTTTTTATTCTGGCATATAACTTTCACCTTATGTACCAAAAATTAAACATTCACAAAACTGCTTGAAATGATACACCTACTAGTTTCAGGAATGGCCCTCAGTTCTTTTGCTGTTTCCCAAGCAAGAACACTTGGTTTTGAAGGCTCTGTGTGTATTGGCATATATCCCAAGCCATAGTAAATTTTGCAGTCCTTTTCTGATAAGAAAATTCTGAACATTCTTCCTCTTTGCTTGCAGTTAAGGGAGGTACCTCTCCATCTGCCCAGGCATTTAATGGTTAGAGAATTTGTCTTGAGCCCCAGAGATGGAAGCATCTGTACCTCTCGTTAGCCAGAATATGTTGGATCTCCAGTTTGTTCTCTGATTTGGAGGACTGAATCTAAAAAGCATATTGCTTTGTAATGCCAAGGTTAAGTGTTTTCAGATAAGCACTTTCTTTGTTATTGAAAATGCTTCATTTTATTTGAAATGTAAGACTTTGCCTGCAGGTCAAGGCTCTCTGCAGTTTCTAAGCTATTAGGTTCTCCCTCAGTCCAACAAATATTTAATCACTCCATACAAAAGGAAGCAGATTTTGACAAAAGAGGCATTTTCCTCTCCCCACTGACTATACAAGGAGTTTAATCCCTTACATTTGTCTTCTTAATTCTTCTTGAATTAGTCACCTAATATAGATGATGTGAATGCTACGTGTGCTACTGAGGACTGCAAATTCCAGCTGGTGTCCAAACACCTAAAATTTGATGTTGTAATGCTGGGTTTAAGGGCCTGTATGACATCTAGGCTGTACACATAAGGGTGTTTCAAGAAACTCTTCATTTAGATAAAATTACTGTGATTAAGATTAATGTGAACCAAGATATATTAACAAAGAACAACCTACATGGTTTAGATTTTTTTCATAAGGTTTGTACTCTGTGGGTCACATATTAAAAAAAGTTTCACATATCTTTAGCTGTCTTTACATATCTTTAGGTATACATATCTTAGGATTCTTATCTTTAGGTGTGTGCCCAGTCAGAGATTTTTCCTCTTTAGTAATTGGGTAAAGACCTAGTGATTTTGTTTCCCAGCTTAATACGGGTGCCTAAAACAACTAGAAGAGATTACACTGTAAAATCTTCTCCATTGACCATTGAGAGAGTTCAGACTATTAAAAAAGTCAAATTTAAATATCTAGTATATGGCTGAAGTTAAGTAAGATATATCCCACCACCATATTACAGTCTTAAGGTCACAGCACTATTGGACTTGGGGGAATGGGAACAATATATGTTCTAAAAAAAAAATATGATTTTATAGAGCCCAATATGAACTGATAGAGCTTGCCATCCTATTAACTTGAGCTACTAGATCTTGAAAATATCAAAAGCAATAGAAGGGTCTGAATAGATATAAACAAATTTGACTATGATTGCCACACACACAGTCTGTGAGGAAAACAGTTTGGAAAGGTGAAAGTGTGTGTGTGTGTAGTGGAATAGTGTCCCTTTGTACATTGTAGCTGCAAGCTTGATTAAATTCAGATAAATGATTTAATATTTACAGTGCAGTTACACATGAAATGCAGGAATTGTGAAAATATTTTAAATTCTCTTCTTATCTGAATGAGCTTTCTAGTATTATGCAGGTCCCAAGACAAAGAACTGAACTGCAATATTCAATTCCATAATGTAATTTACTAAAAAATTCTTGGAAGAAACATATTGGAGTTATGAGACTAATTTTTAATGTGCTGACATAGCAGGCAGTAAATTGACTTGATAGAGGAATCTCTTGCTTCCCTCTTTTTAAGCTAGAAGTGAGTTGTTGGTGTCCCATTTGTTAAGCTCAAATAATAGCACTGTAACTATTCACCTTATCTAAGTAGATGGACACTTTTCAGGTCAAACAGGTTCTATAATACTATAATTAGTTTAACCTTCTCCTAAAACTCCATTTCAAGAAAATCAACCTTAAAAGTACTTGTTCTGAATTGAAAGCCTAATTTCATTTCTTCCATCTGTAGTCTAATAGTTCCATCAGAGCTATAACTGCTCTTTTGATGGCTTTTATGAATAGAGTGTTGTTAGCTGACCACCAAAGACCACAATCCGATTTTTTTTCAAGCTTCTAGGAAGAAATCACAATGTAATATTGAGAGTTTCTCCTTTTGCATAAGAAACCCTAGTGATAGTTTGTTTCACATACTAAAGTCAGTCACAGCATGTCAAATCCATTATCAGTCTCACATCAATTCTCATCCGAAATCCCCAATTACATAGCTCAGAGTACAATCTAACAAAAGAAACTCTGTAATCAAATGCAGAGAATGTTTACTGGAGTACACATGTGTGTGTCTGTTTATATACTCATATATGTGTGTTAATTTTAATATTTCCATTATAAGCAACAAAAACGTGCCCAATGCCTATTTATAATGCTCACAAAATGTTCAGAGATTCAGCTAATAACACATTAGCACTTAGACAGCTGGAGAGTTGGTGTTTGCTGCCAATTACTTAGAATTCTTCTAATAAACAATAGTTTCTCCCCCTCTTGAAATTTATGGAAATGGCTATTGTTATTTCAAGCACTGCTGTACTGAAATGGCACCTGTGCTTGCTGTAATGTGGAACATTGCATTCCAAGTGAGAAACAAAGCTACATGGAACTCCATGTCCCAACCTATTCTCTGCATAATCTATGAATCTATTCAAGACAACAGAAGGAAAAAAATATGTGTGGCAGGGCAGCTATCTTCATTGCTTTCATTCGGACCATATTTACCTGTCACTGACTTTTCACATAGTACCAAAAGACTAAGCACAATTTGTGAAACAGTGAAGATGGTCAAGAGAATGCTAGGTTTTTTCAACCATTATTCATAAGATCTACATATACATTAACACAAGAGCATGCCTTAAGGGCTCAGTGGCTTCTGCGCTAAACAATTTAAGCTTATGTCACATTCCTGTTCACTCAATTTTTTCCATTAAGTCACCAGCTTTTTTTCCAGTTGCTCTTCTTCTGTATTTCAGCAATTGGGACAATCCATACAATTTTTTACGAATCATGAGCTGTAAAATAGGATTTTAGTTCTTAATTTCCTGCATAAACCTCTCCCATCCCAGTGCCGTTTAGGAAACAGCTTTATTACCAGTAGAAAGGCTGATTACAGTAAACAAAAATGTTATTGCTGTAGTATATGGCTTTTTACTAAGAAAGTGGCATGCTCCTGTAATCAAGTTAAACTTCTGCATCTTGATGAAGACTAGATCAGAACTTTAAAGGTATTTATTCAGGTGAGTAAATGATTATTTTTTTTTAGTTTTCACTGAAGTAGAAATCTTAAAATTTTTATTCTGTTTCAGCAAGCGTATTTCTTAGAGAACAGGGAACAGACAGTTACTCAACATTCCTATTGTGCCATACAGATTTATGATCACATTTAATTGCAAAACACATCACTGGAGACCAATACAATGGACAGAAAGCTATAGAAATCAATATATTGGTCTGAATTCTCCTTTAACTTACAAAAGGTAAACCAATATCACAATTAAACCCATTTTTTTTAATGCAGGTAAACTTTTCCAGACATAAATCTATTCAGACATGCTGATACTCAATTATAGAACCAATATTGTGGTCCAAGAGGCTAAAAAGTCTGATAAAAGATTCATACAAATTTCTTCTCCAATGTACAGAATTTTTAGGATTGAGATTTTGGTTGCATGTGTGTACATGTACAATGTCTGTACTCCTCACATCATCATAGCATAAGCTCAGGTTCTGATTTGATTTCCATGTGTTCAGAATTGCTCCAAAAGAAAGTTTTGGCTTAAGACCACCTCTAGCCCATACCATTTAAAACTAATGTATGTACTCACAACACATTTTAGAAGACTTTTGGGGTTCTCCAAAACACTCTTCAGCATTTTACCCATGTTCAGAGGTACAGTCTGCAGAGCATATGACCATTATGCTTACTGCAACTGGCACATTAAATCAGCATGCCAACATCGCTTTCTCCAGCCTCTGTGACTAAACAAAAAAATGACAAATTGTCCTGTGTTATTGTAACATGCTATTTTTTCCTGGGGGGAAAAAAAAAAAAAAAAAAAAAAAGAAAAAAAGTTTGATCGAAGCTAGTTAATGAGATTAAAGTTAAATGATTTACATGCTGTAATAAAAAAAAAGTCTGCTACAGTCAATGTTTGAATCTGCTTATCTGCAAGGCTTTCCCATAAATGTCATTTGCCAAAAAGCACTGGAATGACCTCCAAGACAGGCTGCCTAACTTGACTGTACTTTTGCTTCTATTTTAATTAGCCTTCAAGTGGTAAATATTTACTAGTTGCCCTCTGGGTAAGTAATTAAGAAGTCTTGATCTGTTTTGCTAAAGTAAAGTTCATCTGGCAACACTTTCAGATCCCAATCTAGGCAGGTCTATCTTCACTAAATGTCCTCTTCCCGTACAGTTTTTAGAAGCAGAAGTTTCTGAGATGTGCAGATTAGATGTGTATGAAAGGGATAGATCCAGCAGGGCCTCAGACATGTCCCCTCTTCCATGCTGCCTGCTCCGGTGGGAGTCTGGTTTCAGATATTCCTGTTTTATCCTACCCCCATGCATTGTCTCTTCCACTGCTCCCCACCAAACCCCAGTGTCCACTACTGGTATTTCCAGGGCCTCAGTAACAATATCAGGGCATCTTGCGGGGTGAGGGTGAGGAGCCAGGGCCATGGGGCACACCCCCCCCCAGACAAACAGGGCCTGTTCCAGCACCAGCCAGGTGCAGGGTGGCTGGGGGACACTGGAGACAGCCCCAGCCCTGGGTAGTTAGACACATCCCTGGGGATGGGGATGGGCCCAGGCAGGTCTGGGCAAGGCTCGGCTTGGCAGTGGTGGGGAGCTGGGGACAGGCGGCAGGACCTGGAATGGGTCCTGGGCCGCAGGAGGGTGGGGAAGGCCCTGGGGAACAGGGCAGGGACAGGGAAGCCAGTCAGTGCCCTCGGCCCTGACAATCCACAGAAAAGCTGCACTACTACATGTGACAGTCATGTGTAACCTCCTGGTTTTCATACTCTTTCAGCTTGTCAGATCTACACAGATTTTTTCTGTGATGGCCATTGTCAGGTTCCTACATGAAAATCAGTTCTCTCACCAGAGAGAACCTTTCAGCCTGTCAGGAGAAGCAGATCTCAAAGAAAGGATCACAGTACATTTTGTTATCACTTACTTCTGAAACAGTGCAATAGAAAACTCTTCCATACACATCTCATGCTAAGCCACACGCTTAAAGTACCTACACCATGCTCTTACAATAGTACCTTATCCTAATGAAGAGCTATTGTCCCATTTAGTTTCAATGCCATAATTTACAGGAGTGGCAGCATCTGAGATGTGAACAAAGAAAATTCTAAACCACTCGGTTCTGAGCAATATTTTAAAGGACTTTGAAAATGTTTAAAATAGATAGACAGATGGGCACTGTGCTTACTCTGCAATTACTCAAGAAAAGGCACAGCTGAATTGTAAAGGGTTTAATAAAATTATTTTCTCTGCAAAAGATTTGGTTTAAAAAGGAATTGGGAGGTTGATTAAATGACAGGATAGAAGCAAATACTTTTAATGTCAGGTTAAATCAATGAGTCATTCATATTAGGAATATTGCATTCATTTTATTTGTGTTTTGTCTTACAAATTCAGGAGCAAGTGACAGATTATTAGACACATGAGGAAGAATTAAAGGAATGATTGTTTAGTTTAAAGAAGAAATCAACACAAGGGAGAGAAGATGGAGGTATATAAGGAATAATTGGAGGATGTTACTGAGGAAGCACTGAAACCCTTTGTCAGACTGTATTTTATGGAATTTCAAAGCAATTAATTATTAACACAGATGACAGGAACAACCATAAAAGGCATAAGGTTGAATTAAGAACCCATCTACCTATGTTTCATGGCATACCTTAGATAATATTTTAGAGGTGGCAGAAAGCAAGTTCTACCATTTTTGAAATTATCTTTTAAATTTGTAACGTGGAACTGGTTGCAATCATTTATGATGTATATATGTTAGTAGAGAAGGATACAAGTGAACAGGAAGTTGTATACCACCTTTGGCATATATTATGGTATTTCACAAAGAGTTTGAAGTTGTAAGTTTCTTTTCTGCTTCCCTGTTTCTCCTTGAATCATGTCTATTTTTATTGGATCAAGTATTAATGTAAAAACAAAGGAAAAAAAAAGATAAGAAAAAGTAACAAAAAAAAAAAAACAGACAAGCTAGGTAGCTCTTTAATTTTATTCTACCTTTATAAACAATATATGAACATGATAACTGTATGTTATACTTAGGGGATTTCTTTTATTCTAAGAACAGAAGCACTAGACAATATCTGATGCACCCCAGTATGAGAGACATGCTATTAAATTATCAGTATCTGCAATGGAATCCAGTGACACTGAAAAGAAAGACAAGAAAAAAGATGACAAGTCTTGTCAGGGCTTCTCTAGTGACAAGGGCTTTCTCTCTCTGATGAGATGAAGACATAAAGGAGATACTAGTGAAGACATTTTCAACATGATTTTATTAATACATTTTAATGAATGATCAGAGACCAGAATAGTGTGCTAAACTGTATTAGAATCAAGAAAAAACTTTTATGATCTTTTCTCATGCCAACCTCTGTTAAACGCAGATGCAAATAAAATCCATATTAAAATATTTACATAGCTGTTCCAGTATAACCTATTTTTCTATTGCAGCTTTCAGTTATTTTGGTGGAGGTGGTGAGATTTGGGGATTGAGAGGGCTGGGGTTTCTTTTCCTAGAAACATACAAGAACCTGCAGCCAAAACCAATGCTTGCTCAGTAGAAAATGCATGCAAAAAAGGGATAATTTCTCCCTTGACATATCTACAATTTAAGTAGACATCTGGGTGGGAGGAAAAGAAAGAAGGCACTAAAGATGGTCACAAAACAGGTCAGTGACAAATCTGTAAAGAGAAACCAAGCATCATGTCATCAATTCTAGGGCCTCTAGGCAATTGGGAAATTTCATTGATACTTACATCCTTTTTATCAAAATCCACTCAAATCAAATAATATTTTGCCCTAATTCTTTTAGGCAAATCAGGCATGCCAAGACTCTTCATGGCTTGAAACTGTACTGGAGTGCTGCAGCTGCCTTCAAATCCACCAGGAAAGTGTGTATGTTTTAGGGAGGGTGTGGACAGTTAGACTTCTCTGGGAATATGAAAGACTTTGCATGACTGCAGCTTCTCACCTTGACTGCCGACCCAGAATGTAATCTGCTCTTTGAGTAATCCTGCCTTCTGCCATCCTATTGCTCATTATTCATCAGCTGCCTGGGGTCTTAAAGTTTTGGTTTGGACAGATGATCATGTAATCAATACCCAAAGAAACACAACTGTGGTAACCCAAACTAAGTTTCAGTTTGCTTTCATTAAATAAACTGTTGTATGTCTTGTGGAAGGGAAATAGGACTTTTTTAATTATTAGTCTACCTCCATTATTTGTAAATTGTTCAAGACAAAAACTTGCAGCTGAGAGTGCATAGGAAATTCCTGTTGAAGCCAGTGGGAGATTTGCTTATGATTGCTATATGACCCAAGAAATGTGTAATCTAGTTGTGTTCTGGTTTTCATTAGGTGTACACAACCTACTTCCAAAATAAATAGCAATTCCAGTGACAGAGGTCTTTTTTGCTTTGAGTGGGTACTCAAGCCAAGTTTTCAAATTTGTTTTATGTCTTTGTTTTTACCTTCTGGGGTTTTTGCTAGCCAAAGTAGCAGTGCCAACAATAGAAGTATTGTGTACTTCCAACTGTGACCCAAAGGATGGACATGAAGTCATGAGGCAGCCTGTTCCTTTAATGTTTTTTTCTGTTTGATTTTGTGATTCAATAAATAGTTGATCTGGTCACCTGAAACACATTCTTTAAACTTTTAGACATTAATCTATTGATCTTCTATAAAATGAAAGAAAATTATAGTAAAAGTATGGTATTGTATGGCATACCATATGTATATGGTATCGAGATATTGTAAAAATAGAAGATCTCATTCCAAGTATTAAATTCAAGTTGTTACTGATATTGTAACTATACAGCATGAATCAGTAAGCATTTTCATTTATTACACATTATGTGTTTCTTATGCAATAATTTGATGCAGGATATAGTTTATATACCACTTATTACACACAAGTGCTAAATGTATTGTAATTTAAGCGACACATGTTTCTCTAGTCTTGTTAAAAAACAGTTTCATTGACCAACTGCTTTAATAAAACAGTGATCTTTTTATCTTCATCTGGATATTTTGCAAATGTTTACCTTTCTTCTTGCCTTGCCTGTTTTGAAGTTGATGTAGTTAAAAATACTGGAAAGGGAATTATAAATTGAGCACTAATATCACTAAGGCTATACAATATTTTAGTTAAAATAATGTAGTCTTTCATCTTCAAGAATCTCAAAGTAATACATGCTTTTTATATATTTACATCTTACCAGTACTGTTCTCATCAAAGCCTATGCTGATATTTTCTTTCATGTCAAAAAATGCAGTGTTTGTCTTCATGATTCCCAAAACATTAAACATGTAGGAGAGAGGGAAGTGAACAAGGAAGACCAGTCATGAGGAGATGTATTTGCAATGGAAGGATCAGAAGTGCATTGTGAGAAATATTTTCTGGACTAAATGACCTATTACAGAGGCTTAAGAAAGGATTTAAGAACAAGGTGAGCACTGGGTAATCCTCTTTTTGCTGTACTCACAGTTCATGGGAATCAACAGCTAAAGTGCCTTCTGGACCCAAAGACTTTGTCTACCTTCTTACATTAATATCCACTAATGGATGTGTTCACCACTAAACTGTGCAGTTTATCTTTGAACAAACCACTGTGCAGTAATGCTGCATGGAACAGTGTTTCCTTTGCTTTTTTTCTGTTTAGTTTGAAAAGCCAAATCTAGGGGAAAAAACTCCATATGCACTCCCATGCAAAGGTACTATAATTGTACCTCTGCACCTTACCTTTATATCATAACCTTTCTTCTCCTTAGAAGATTTGAAGCAAAGAATAGAATGCAACATGAAAATGGTGTGTATTGGGTCTGGCTGAGATGGAGTTAATTTTCCCCATAGCAGCCCTCATAGTGCTGTGCTTGTACTGGTACCTAGAAATAGTGGTAACACACCAGCGTTTTTGTTACTGCTGAGCATCACTTCCACAGCACCAAAGCTGTATCTCTGACCTTCCCCCCCTCACCAACAGGCTGGGGGGTGGGCAAGATCTTGAAAGGGACATATCCAGGACAGCTGACCCAAAGAGACCAAAAGGATATTTCATACCATATGATGTCTGCTCAGATAAAAAAGCTAAGGGAAAGGAGGAGGAGGGGGGAATATGACATTTGCTTTCTGGAGCAACCACTAAGTGTACTGAAGCCCTGCTTACTGGGAAGTTGCTGGACATTGCCTGTTGATGGGAAGCAGAGAATAAATCTTTTGTCTTCCTTAGCTTCCACCAATGGCCTTTGCTTTTGCTTTATTAAACTGCCTTTGTCTTGACCCACGTTTTTCTCCTCTTATTTTCTCCCTTGCTGTCCTGCTGAGGGGAGTGATAGAATGGCTTGGTGGTCACCTGGCATCCAGCCAAGGTCAACCAACCACACAGTAATATACCCCTACTGTAGCTTCTGCCCATGTATACTGAAAATAAGGAATGCTGGCTCAGAGTTCTTGTCAGGTAAAATCAGAAAAAGACAAACCATACCAGTGGCATAAGTGCCCAAAATAGAGTATCTTCTCCTAACAAACCACTTAAAAACATGATTTATGCACGTTTGAAGTGAGTTAGATTGAGCTAATAGGAGATAATATCACAGTGCATTGCCTTTGACAATGTAATTTAGCCTCTCAGTTCACTGATGAGAAAGGACTTAAGATACATTTTTGCTATAATAATGTAGATTTAGAATAATTTTAAAGTTAATAACAGTGTGGTTACTGCTCAGAGGCACATCCAAAATTACCATCTTTATTTTTCAAAGTTCTTAATTCCTTATCCCTGTTGACACACACATTTTGCAACTGTGCAAGAAAATAAAAAGGTAGACTGAAATCCATGTATCCTATCTTACTAGGATTAGTGAAGTCCTTTCTTCTGTTCAGGCACTGAAGTACTGTCCCAATGGGTTCATGTGTTAGAAAAGATTGAACATCTGAGTCTCTTTTTAATTCTCTGAATTTCCCCTTCTGGTAGTCAGAAACAACCTCACCAAAGAATCTTAAATGGGCAATCTCATCCTCTGTGTACCTGCTTCTAAACACTCAAGTCTTGTTTATTTTTTTATATACTGTTCTTGAGCAAATCTCTCTGTTCTGTATTACCCATTGAGCTGATCAGTTGCTTTCCATCTGTATGCAAGATGGTTGGAATTCCATGGCATTCTCTATTTGTAGAAGGTAGAGCTCTTTGAGCCGATAGAATTTTTATCAACCTAAATATATACTACAATAAATAGCACAGTCATATCTCTCACTACTAACAGGGTGGCACTGAAAAAATGAATTAATTACAGATTGCATATTCTGTAAATTGCTGTTCTTTATTTCTTCTAATGATACCAATGTGCTAGTAGTCACACATTTACCTCTCACAGAACAAGTTGAAAACAAAAAAATCCCTTGTAGTGTGAATACATTTAACCTACACTTTTATCTGTATGGCCCTGTTAAATACGAATTTGAGGTTAGCACAAATGGCACCATCCTACAGATGTAGCTCTAACACAGTATGTGGTTTATGCTGAGCCATTAGAGCTATTAAAGCACATTAACTTTAAGTAGTGTAATAACATGAACTGTGCCTCCTGCATTACTGAAATACTTCTCCCTTTAATACTTTAATTGTGGAATTTTGTATGATTTATTACTGTGCAGCTGTGCTAATTTCAGTATTACATGTCCAATATTTTGGCCTTGTTTCGGCTACTCCTAATTTTCTGGATTAAATTAGTTTGATTAGATAGCTGACTTTGGTGGAACAGGTGACTTCACCTAACACATTATTATTGCTGTATCAAGTACCTTTGACTAATAACTCTGAAAAAATATTGGAATACTTGTAACTGATTAGGTTTTTTCCTTCACATGTTTTTTGCATTTTGTTGTTTAGTTGTGTTTTTAAGAGAGGCCGTGACTGATACTAGGATCACAGAGTGTCAGAGTGAGCTTTAACAGAAAAACTGGCTTGACAATTTGCCTAAAGAAGCTTAGCAGAGAAATGGTAGGTAGCATCAAAATTATGCTTTTTGGCTTCAGTTCAATCCCTCTTCAGTGTGATAGCTATTGTTTTCAGCAGTGTATCTGCCCCTTTTATAGTTGAGCTTTACGCTGAAGTTGAACAGTAGCAATATTTGTATAGAGTGTTTAGCCTTTCATGGGGAACTTCAATATTAGTAACTTTTTCTCATATATTGTTGAATGTGTCAGATAAACTACTGAGTGATAACGGTATGTTATACCTGACTAATGGAAAATCTTTTCATCTATAAAGGTCATGATGTTTTCTTCTGTTAAATAAAGCCTCATGTCCAGCTCTAGCAACAGAGTAACTGATATGTTGTTATTTTATCATAGAATAATTGCATTACAGAATTGGAAAATATTCAGTTGCTTTCCCTCTCAGCACTGGACTGCACTCAAAAGTCAGAGGGCAAAATTACTTTTAGCAAACTGACACTCAGTGCCAAGGATAAAATGCCACATTAAAGATTTCTTCTTAAAAATATAGAAACAATTAGGCTTTTAATATATCTTACGCTGTCTTGGCAAACGTTTGGTTGTGTGCTGTACACTATAGATTTAATTAAGACCACAAAGGGAAATAGGCCTCCCTATGTCCAGCCCTTGGCCAACGTTGGTCTTTCACTTAAAGACAACACCAAAGACTGTGTTTTAAAGAATGACATAACATATAACAAGAAGCATATGTTATCTATCTCTTCTTTTTATCAAGAGGGGATTTCTCTTCCTGTTTGTTAAGAAGGAATTTTCCCTCTCTTTGTATTTTACAGGGTAACTAAAAAGAAGGTTCTTTGCAATGTTGTTTAAGTTGACTTCAGTAATTCTCTCACAGAAACTCATATTAGAACTTTGATGCTCTAAATATATTAGACTTTGTATCATAACTTAATGATATAAATAGTTAAGCATAATATTAAAGGGAGAGCAAAATTTAATCCAAAAATGCTTACCAGCACTTAGAGGATGGCAGTTTTTTCGGGGGAAAAAAAAAAAAAATAGAAAAAGAAAAACCCTACACCCAAACCATGAAAAAAACCTAACCTCAAAACCACAAAACCCCAAAACTTAATGAAACAAAAAAACCCAGCCTACAACACCACACAATGAATGCAATGGTTCTTTTCTACCCAAACTTCTGTAAGTGATTCAGATGAGCCACATAGAAAACTATTGAAAGATGTAAAGAATATATGATTTAAGGAAGAATCTTAAGGTAAGTAGGGAGCGATGAAAAAGAAGATGGCACTGGGGACATTTGAAAGAAGAAAAGCATCAGGCTGGAGAGTAGATGCTAGCTGTGTTCCTCAAGGAACAGGTTTTGGTTTCATTAATTATTTCACATAGATATTAAAAGCATCCTGAGGAAAGTCAATGGTGTCATAAAGCTGGGAGCAGTGTCAGTATCAGAGAGAATTGAGACTATATATGCAGAAACATGCCAGACAACCCTAAAGACTCATGAAAATGCTAGGTCATGCAGTTGGCAGAATTTTATGTTACCTACTGTATGCTGAATATAAATGAGAAAGAGGAGGATGGGTTAATGACAAGATGTAGCTGTGAAATATGATGTAGTTATGAAAAAAGCAAATGTGCAATAATGTCTAGGCTGATGCCAGGAAGCTTTTAAGGCATCTTTAGGGTGGGAGAACTGTTCCCTTTTATGATTACAGACAGAAAAATGTTACTGTAAATTTTAAAGGACTTCATGAGACTTCACCTGAATTACTGTTTTTCTGTTCTGGTTATGCATGCTTAAGAATAAAGAACTTCACCTGAAACATGTACTTACAGTCTAGTTATGGTCTACTGTTCGATCAGAGGTGAAAAACATCTACAAACAAATAAAGCCTGACCTATTTGATTATCTAAAGAAAGTAAGTGTGTTATCTCGCTATTTAAAGATGCTATGCAAATAGAGGAAGAATTCAAGTTGTTGGTACAACAGTAAGCATGGGTATATTTTAAGGTAGAAACTAGAAAATTTATATCCATCACAGGAACTGACTAAGCCATGTCTCTTAAGCTGCATGCAAGTAACAAGTGGTTCAAGTGCAGCTCTCTGCTGGAGCTGTAACATATGACCTGCAACAAGGCTATTATGGTGTAATTGCTGCTTAGTACTCCAAATCCCTAATTGCCCATTCCTGTAAGACAGCAGGAACCAATGGATCCAGCACTGCAGAGACCTCACTGTGTTCCCAGCCCAGCTCCAGCTCACTAATCAGAGCTGGTTTTCTCTGGCCTGTGAACAGGCTTGGAATACCTTCCCCCCAAATGTTTCTGAGGTATGTGGGGCAGGAGAGCTATGCTAAAGTTACACAGACTGAAACCCAGGAAGTCTGATGTCCTTTGGGATCTGATGTAGTGAACTGAAACATATAAATATTACTTGGTACTGAGCTAAGTTGCGTGTGTGATTTGCTGTTCCTGAGCAGTGGTTTAAATGACTGCAAACGTGACTGAAACAGGCTAATTGATAACATAGGAAAAAAATAGTTTTGGGGGTTCTGACTCGTTTCAGGCATAGAAAGGATACCACATGATGATGATGCACATGCAAACAGGGAAAATTCCAATCTGCTATTTGAAGTGGAGTAATGTCTGAAACAAACTGTACTAATGTGAATAAGAGCCAGAGTAGTCAGCCAGACTTTAGTATTTAAATAAAGTAATAAAACAGTTCATAAGGAATTGATAACAACCTATGAAGAGGACTTTGTCTTTTCCTTCTTTTAACTACATATGACAATTGAATGACAAATGAACATACAAATGAAATACATATGAACTACTATATGACTATTCTTCTATATATTATTTGCTGTCTATATATTTATTACCTGTGCTTTGTTGCTTCCTATTCCTTATTCTATTAATAAGCAAGCTAAATGACAGCTCTGGTGTACAATCAAATTTGTTGTTGAAAGTATCTGATTGAAAGTCCTTGTTCATGCAAGAGACCTTCTGCAGAAGGCTGGACACCTAACTTTTAAATGGCTAAACATAACTCTGATCCTGATTGACTGTCAGGGATATTTGCATGCTGAAAATAAAGAAAACGATGCAAGAGAAAAGGAGATGAGAGAAATACCATTTAAGCCAGTGTGATAGCTTTTTAAGACATATACTTTTACCTTTCATTTTTCCAATATAGTCTAACTTTTAATCAGTTTTTTGTTTTCCCTGGGTGCAATGGAACACTGTATTATATTGTTATCCTCTAAGCTTCAGAAGAAGGAAAAGATCAAAGTAATTAATTGCTAGCAGCTACACTTACATTTAATAACCAACCTAAAACCTCTGAAAATGGTAAAAAGCCTTATAAAACAAAATACAAAGAGGAATCTATAATTTTAAAGTATTCTGGTTTGAGCTATTCTACATTATATTAAAAAATGACCTATACAGTCCTGATCTCACTAACCTGTAGACTACAGAATATAATTCATGATAACTTTTTATACATTTGAAGAATTACAATTCCCCCAGAGTTTAATGGGTTTAAATTCCTTCATCCCTTGTAAGTTTTGTTTTCTCTCCAGGTGCATCTTACTAACCTTTTACAGAACTCTCACCCACAGCCAATCCTCTCTGCAAAGTTAATCCAAAGCCATTATTTATTGCAGGACCATACCTATCTGGTGCTGTAGGAAGGTGGTGGAGGTCAGACAGAATTAGCAATAAAGTTACACCTTGTGTCCCTCCTATTTTCTAGTGGTTACACCTGGGGCAGGGGAGGAACCCAAAGAACACAGGACACAATCTGATGTATGAGCAGATCCTCACAGCAAGTTGGCGTTTCAGTAAAGAGGTAGGGACGTCCGCTATATGTAGTCCAGCAAAATCTTGACTAGCCTGAACACTACTAATTGCTGTAAAGGTTTGTTGCCTTGTGATTGCAACATAATGTACATCCTAGACAAAATTTTGATGCTTACAAATCAATAATGAAGGGGGGGAAAAAAAGCAGGAAAAAGTTTTCCTACAGTTATAAAAGCTGCCCTTTATTTTTTTGCCGAACTGTCAAATCTAGCAAATTTACCTTATAGTAAATGTGTTTAATACCTGCACAAACTGCAATAAATACAAGAGAGATGTCATTGGAGATGGAGGAAAAGCACATTTGCCAACTATTTCATCCTTTACGCATCCACTCTTCATAAGTGAAAAAAGCTAGTATCTTGAAAAATGCCTGTATCCCATCATGAATGTTGTTATTGATTCTGCTCAGTAGCACAGTGAGTGAGGCAAAGCAAGGATTCGAATGTAAAATAGCTTTTGACATGTACTTCACAGTTTATGTTACACTGCTTCAAAAGTAGCTGGCTCTCCAATGCTATTAGTGCTGCTTAGATGAATGGGCATTGCAAGAGCAGATGGAATTCTCTGATGACAAATACAAGGTAATGAACATGGGAAGAAATAATTTGAACTGCTTACACACATTACTAGGTTGTAAATTAACTCTAAACAATTACTCAGGGAAAAAAAATGGGGACCACAGTGGAAATTTCTGGCCAATATACTATAGGTGTGAAAAAAAGGAAGTAAAATTTTGAGTTATAGATCAGAAATGAAATTGAAAATAATTCTTCTACTTGCTTATGGGTTTGTATTGTTCCTAGCCACCATGGTATTTGTGAATCTTCTGTGCAATGTCATTAATATTAAGAAATATCTGTGGAATAAAATGTAGTTTCTAACATTTTATTATGTGCCTGGGCTTCAGGTGTTTGTATGTGTTTGTGTCAGTGCTTATTCACATGTGCATTACAGTTCTCTCACAGTTATTTTACAATGAAATAAGGGATAAAAATATCACTTTTCTATCAGTCTTTGGTTAGTATGCCATATGCTGTGATGATACCATATAAATCAGTCCTACACCTCGGTTTTATTTGACTGGTACATGTTCATACAAGAAAGAAATAAGCTCCTAGGCAGCAAACCTGTTGCAAGAGGCAATCTGACTATACATTTTACCTGAAGTAACTGAATAATAGAATACTGATTGACAGATTTAGGGCAGCATGCACTATCAAGATACATTATATTTTAAAATGCAAAAATTGAAGAATCAGTTCATTTTTATTTATAACTTACATCACTTGCTTTTTCTTTCTGTCCTTCCACATATAAGAATTACTCATATTATGCTTTGGTTGTGCTTATGTTTCTAACAGTTTCCTGCCAACTGAATCCTATAGACTAACATCATTGTTGCCAGTGTATGAAAGTGTATCTTGCATCAACACTAATTCTTATTAAATTAAACTGACATTATTAATCTTAATTAGAGACAGCTAGGGACTCTCCAGTGGTACTAGTTTATAACAGACAATGCTATTCTGGAATAAATGAATCTGAATGTTCACTGTAATTGCCCTATTTGACCGATATAGGTAGATAAATTCAGATGATAGTGAAAGATCTATGTTTTCAAGAAGTAAAGCTGATTTGGTTTTCGTGTTTATTCAGGAAATTGAATAATTTTCTATAATGCTCTACTAGTTTACATTATTTACAAGAACCTTTACCAAAAGCATAATAAAATAATTAAATATTGTTTGAAATAAGTGTTTTATTTGAACTCCAAAAAAAAGTTTCAGGAAAAATACTTTCCAGGTAATGTTGACCTGGTGGTGAGGAATAAGGGTACGCTGAGCTGGAACAGCACCAAAATCAACCAGGAAAAGGACTTGTTATTCTGCTGCCAGATTTCTTCACCAGTTATGTGTATAAAATGCAGAAAGATGTAAATTACACATTGGTTGTTTCTTGTGACTTTAAGGACAAAAGGGAATCAAATGTCTATAATTTGTCAAGGGAGGGATCCAAAAGAAGATGTAGATGGGAGTGCACACTGCAGATATAGTATGTATCACAGAATGCAATATTATGCACATTTGGGAAATATCCAGTGAAACATTTGTTGCAACTCTAGTTGACAGATGTATCCGTTTTAAGAAAGACCTGAGTTCTTTTGATCTACCTTAAACCGTCAGCATAGGAAAATAGTCTCTATGGAGATACTCCTGTTACAGCATCCTCTCCCTCCCCTCTTTCTACTTACTTTAAATAACATGATTTAGGTGTCCTTGTGTTTAATAAAAATAAGGGAAAAAAAGATTAATTAAATAAGGATAACTCAGTATGGATGTAGGAATGAAAGGGACTTTCTGGGTTATCAAGTGCAGTTCCTAGCTATACAATTATATTCATGATGGTAAATAAAATATGCCTATAACAGTTCAGTGTTGCTGAGGCCACCTGACAATGATCAATCATGCTTTTTTTCCCCCTCTTTTTTATTAAAATTAATGCTTTTTCTTCCTTCCTCTCTGAAGTAAACTGTGTTAAGAATGGTCCCCAGACGATGCACACTCTCCAACTGTTCTGGGAGTTGTTTGGGAGAGCGCTAGAAGGTCTGGGCCAAAACTGCGCCAAGGGTCAGTTTTACAGTGTAGAGAACTGAGTCCCCATGCTCAAAAGGGTTTCTTGGTATTGTTTCAATAACCAGTGTAGGTGTAATTAATACCTTTATAAATTATCTGTATTAGACCTACTGACTTTTTGCTCTTCTTAGGTCTATTGTGAGGCTGTTCTAGATGTTTTCTTCAGTGAATAAAAATCTTTGTCAAATTTAATTATAAATTTATTCCTATCTAGATTATACCCCTTTTCCCTTGATAACAATACCATACAGTAGTACACTAAGTTATACTGTTTTATCAAACTCCTGATTTATGTAAAGTAAAAGGAAAATCCACGAGATAACAAATTCTGGATCAAGTTGTTCTGCACTGAATATTTAACTAAGGCTGCTGCCAACATTTCCTGTAAATCAACTTAGTAATAGTTAATGGGATGCTTTGTACCATTATGATCAAGCAGAGTACATTATCGAACCCTGTGGTTTTTGTCTGGGCTTGTGGACCCTAAAGACATAATGAAGAATGATGAAGTTATATTAACTATTTACAAAAGAAATCTATCTAGCAAACCTGTTCATGCAATAGTTTCACAATAACTTATCATTCTTTTTGATTTTGAATGGCTTTGGACTCAAAGCTATTGATCATGAATTTATACAGGACTTATAAAAATTTCAAAGAGATAGAACTCAGTAACTGATTCTTAGCCTGAGTGTTCATTTCTCATTTGAATATCCCAATTAACATCAGTGGGATGTTGATGTGATTAAATACCACTCAGTATGTAGAATCTTGTCCAATGCAACTTTGCCAGAAATTCATTACAGTCAACTTAGAATGGTATGAAAAACGCATAAACCACCAACCTGAAAATAAAATGTTAATTCAAACTGATCATATTTTGGTGAAATAGAATTTAATTCCTGAAATATTCTACCATCATTCATATATCAGCTTCTGCTGAAAAAACACTGTTTTGGTATGTGTTCTGGCTGTTCTGTCCTCTGTAGCTTGAAGAAAACCTAAACTTTCACACATATTCATGCACACATATAGCTGTACCTTGGCCTCCTGGTTAAGCTGAGAAAATGCATTGCATAAGACTGAAATTTAATCAGAAGCTATTCTGCTGTGAGAAGGACCTGTGGCTCAAAAGGTGCTACCCCCATAACCATAGCAACCAAACCTTCACACCCAAGGAAATAATTCAAATTGTCATTGCATGAATGCAAGTATAGACTCTACATCACAATAGTTGTGACATTCCACAGTCACAAGCTCCTTCTTCAAGTTATAGAGAAGCCAACAAGGTGAGATGCCATGTGGGACCTTATTCTCACCAACAAGCAGGGGGTGGTGGGGAATGTGAAGCTTAAGAGCAACCTTGGATGCAGTGATGATGAAATGGTGGAGATCAAAAGCATTAGGGCAGTGACAAGGGTGTACAGAAAGATCACTGCCCTGGACTTCAGGAGGGCAGACTTTGGTCGCTTCAGGGATCTGCTTGGTAGAGTACCATGGGACAGAGCCCTGGAGGGAAGAGGCACCCAAAAAAATTGGTTAATATTCAGGAATCACCTCCTCCAAACTCAGCAGCAACGCATCCCAACAAAGACAAAGCTGGATAAAAATACCAGGAGCCCTGCATGGATGAACAAAGAGTTCCTGGACAAAACAAAACACAAAAAGGGAGCCTACAGGTGATAGAAGCAAGCACAGGTAGCCTGGGAAGAATACAGGAAAACTGTCCAAGCAGCCAGGTATCAGGTTAGGAGAGCTAAAGCCGTGATAGAATAAAATCTGGCCAGGGATGCCAAGGGCAACAAAAAAAAGCTTCTATACAGGTATGTCAGTGATGAAAGGGAAAATGAGGGCCCTCTCTGGAAGGAAATGGGAGACCTGGTTACCTGAGATATGGAGAAGGCTGAGGTATTCAATGACATTTTTACCTCGGTCTTCACCAGCAACTGCTCCAGCCACACCACCCAAGTAGCAGAAGGCAAAAGCAGGGACTGTGAGAATCAAAAAGCACTCACTGTTGGAGATTAGATTCAAGACCATATAGAGAACCTGAAGGTGTGCAAGTCCATGGAACCTGTTGAGATGCATCTGAGGGTCCTGAGGGAACTGGCAAATGGAGTAGCTAAGCCACTCTCAGTCATATCTGAGAAGTTGTGGCAGTCTGGTGAAGTTCCCATGGACTGGAATAGGAGAAACATAGCCCCCATTTTTAAAAAGGGAAATAAAGATGACACAGGAAACTACAGACCCACCAGTCTCACCTTGGTGCCCAGCAAGATCATGGAATAGATCCTCCTGGAAACTATGCTAAGGCACATGGAAACGAAGGAGGTGATTGGTGACAGCCAACATGGCTTCACTAAGGGCAAATCATGCCTGACAAATTTGGTGGCCTTCTGCGACAGGGTTACAGCATTGGTGGATCAGGGAATAGCAACAGATGTCATCTACCTGGAATTGTGTAAAGCATTTGACAATTTCCCACATGACATCCTTGTCTCTAAACTGGAGAGACATGTATTTGATGGGTGGACCACTCAATGGATAATTAGCTTGATGGTCACACTCAAAGGATGTGGTCAATGTCCAAGTGGACAGCGATGATGAGTGGTGTTCTGTAGGGTTCCACACTGGGACCAGTGCTGTTCAACGTCTTTGTTGGCAACATGGACAGTGGAATTGAGTGCACCCTCAGCAAGTCTGTCAATGATACCAAGCTGTGCAGTGCAGCCAACACACTGTAGGGGAGGGACATCATCCAGAGGGACCTGACAGGCTTGAGTGATGGGCCTGAGTGAACTTCATGAGTTCAACAAGGTCAAGTGCAAGGTCTTGCACCTGGGTTGGGTGCAGCCCCTGGGATCAGTACTTGGGGGTGTTGGTTGAAGAGAAGCTCAGCATGGCCCAGCAATGTGCCCTCGCAGCCCAGAAATCCAGCTGTATCCTGGGCTGCCTCAAAGTGTAGCCAGTAGGTCAAAGGAGTGATTATGCCCCTCTACTTTTTTCTGGTGAGACCCCACCTGGAGTACTGCATTCAGCTGTGGGGCCACTGATATAAGAAGGACATGAACCTGTTGGAGCGAGTCCAGAGCAGGGCTACAATGATCAGAGGGCTGGAGCACTTCTCCTATGAGGACAGGCTGGGAGCTGGGGTTGTTCAGCCTGGAGAAGAGAAGGCCTCAGGGAGACCTCACAGCAGCCTTCCAGTACCTAGAGGGGCCTGCAAGAAAGCCGGAGAGGGACTTTTTACAAGGGCATGTAGTGACAGGACAAGGGGTAATGGCTTCAGACTGAAAGAGGGTAGACTTAGGTTAGATATTAGGAAGTAATTATACATTGTGAGGCTTGAACAAGTTACCCAGAGAAGCTG